>CAUJGJ010000397.1:3677500-3727500 GCA_963170055.1 Halisarca cf. caerulea
TCTATTCTCCCCACCCTGTATGGAATCAACTGCCCACTTTACTGGAATATTGTTCAATATTGTAGCCACTTGTTTGAGATCATGGGGATTATGCGTACAAAGGCAGAAATCCACCACTTTTGTGCATGAATTAGTTATTTTTGCTTTACATTGACTTGGATAAAAAAATTGTGGCAGATTGTGATAAGAATTCACTATACTACGTCCACTGACTGATGTTATACCCCCTGCTATAGTGAAATTCTGGCTAGAACACAGTCGTATATCTGTAAAGAAAGGGTGTGGGAATATATAAAACAAAAGTATATATATGTATATTTAGACATGTAGACTTTGTGTACATATATTGTGCTAACTTACTATGGGTCACACATTGACCCTGGCGCTGAGGAGGCGGAGGAGGAAGAGGCCTCGTCGGAGAAAGTATCCTCCTCTCGCGCCTCCTACAGCGCCGTTCCTTTTGAAGTTGGCTATGCTGTATATGAATAAAGATCAATCTGTTGAACAAAACTACAGAGATTTAAAATTGTACTTACAATACGTGTAATTTCCTGATCTTTTTCATTTTTCTAGAGGGAGACAGTGGGTGTGCATAAAACATGCGCTAATAAGGAAAATATTCAATGTAATGCATTTTACTCACAACTCTTTCAAAGTCACTGTCTTTCTCCTTTTTCTAAATAGAGGGAAAGATAGAGAGGTAGCAAATCTCACATTTACATTTCATTCACATTGTACACACACATGCACACACACACACACACACACACACACACACACACACACACACACACACACACACACACACACACACATACACACACACATGCATACATACATACATGCACACATACACACACACACACATACGTCCTCACACACACACACACTATTATACTTACAACTTTTTCATACTTACACTTTCTTTTTTCTATTAGTGTCATATGTACATTGTTCACCAAGTTTGAACTCACTATCAGTTCTTCATATACAGTTGCTTTTCTTTACTGTGAACATGAAGATATAACATCATTTATAACAGAGGACATAACAGAAATGCACGAAAACTCACATGCATGTAGAAAAAAAAACAGGCATGTAAAAACATATATCAAATAATAGTATATACATTTTAATGTCATGCAAGTCATGCAGGTTCTCTTACCATGTTGTCTTTTTTGACTTTTATGTACAAACAATAGTAAAAACAAGAATATAATATAAGAATAAATATGATTTATGATAGTCAGAACCAGTGACTGTATAACATAAAAAAATCATATGGCTAACAAAGTATTGCAAAGGTGAGAAGTTCATATTTCATAATTTTGCAAGCATGCAAGAACAAGGAGATGCATGCCATAGAGTAAGTATTAAACTTACATATATGTACACACAAGTTGAAAAGATTCCCTACAGCAGAGAATAAACTAAATTAAGCACAATGCTAACCTATAGAGTGTAAAACTCTTACCATTAGCCCCAAGACAAAACTGGGAACTAACAGTTGCAGCAGCAAGTGTATTGCTGCTGTAACTAACATCTATTAGTGTGAAAAGTAGAATAATGTTTACAGTGAATTTCGAAATAGATACATATTATACACTTTAAACCTTGTAGTAGGCTTTGAACGTACCACAAAAATGAGAGAGTAATTAACTTGAAGTTTCATTACCAGAGCCAGCTGCAAATGAAATAAAATCCCGCGGAGAATGCGCGCAATGGAATTTCAGACAATTCGCACCTGCATATTCTTCATTGAAAAGCCGTTGTCGACTGGTCCTTCGATCGTCTTTGTATTCCTCTGTGTTTCTAAGCGCATTTCTTGGGTTTGACAAAGTCTCGTAATACTGCGGAGCATGGTAAGCAAGTTTTTGTTCCTTTTCATGTATTGTGCGGCAGAATAGTTGCATAACCATTCATTGCAGTCAAAGGTTGATAGTTGTGACAGAACACTAGTCTCGCATAGCCAGACCCTACTCACCCACACATGCCGTTTGGTGTGGGCGAGTAGGGTCTGGCTACGTGAGACTAACAGAACACGTTGGCCACAGGTCTGTGATATATTGCCTGCAGACATTTAGTTTTGTTGGGTGTCGTTCTTCAGTCGTCTGTGCCTTCGTAAGGTTTGTACCTTTACGTGTGGAGGTAGTATGTGTCTTTGCTTGTATTTGTGGAGTCTGATTTCTTTTGTTTTTAGACTACAGTGTCTCAGTGTGGCTTAGTAAGCTTTATGTTTAGAGACAGCATGTGTAGATTGTGTGCATACGTTGTTTTGTGGGAGTGTGGTGTGTGTGACGTGTGTTTACAATGGGGAAAGTGTGTATGTGGATTTGTGAGTCTATATATGTAGGATTAAGTGGAACAAGGCCTTTAACTTTTGCTTAAGGTGCCCAGCCATGGGGTAAAGTGGGGTAACTAAGGAACACACTGGTAACTTAGAACAGGGCCTGTATCCTTTGCTATGATTAAGCTTCCCTGCTATACTTACCCCTGCTGAACGCCCAATTTACGGAGATTACTGGACAAAAATTTTACCTGTAGTTTACTATTGACACTGCTTTACTCGGCCGTTCCAAGTTACCCAGGCGTTCCAAGTTACCCAGGCGTTCCAAGTTACCCAGCCTTACCCTAGCTACTTGCCACTGTTAAACGCTAAATTCAAGTAGACATTGCTGAGTCAGAATTTAACATACTTCTTTTTAATTTGGCTGCTCCAAGTTACCCAGACTCACTTTACAACGCATATATGTTTCATTATGAGCGAATATAGATTTTGTGTGTGCGTGTTTTATGTGTGTGTGTGTGTTTGTGTGTGTGTTTTGTGTGTGTGTGTGTGTGTGTGTGTTTGTGTGTGTGTGTGTGTGTGTGTGTAACCTATTGGTTATAGTACCATGTTGCAGTGGAACCAGCTATGTATTGAAGAAATTCGGCTCTATGTGTGTGTATGTATGCGTGCTTTTGTGGTTTCGTTATTAATTGTTCTTTCTTTTCATGTTCAGATTAGAGAGTATAGCATCGATTCTGAAGGCCTTTAGTATTTAGTATTTTAGAAGAAGTATTAGAAGTATAAGTATAGAAATATTTTTTGGTGTGTGGTGTATAATTTTGTTTTGTATGTGTGTGATTATTGTCTGTGTGTGTGTGTGTGTGTATGTGTGTGTGTGTGTGTGTATGTGTGTGTATATGTGTGTGTGTGTGTGTGTGTGTGTGTGTGTGTGTGTGTGTGTGTGTGTGTGTGTGTGTACTGCGTGACACTTGAAATAGGCTATGAATAAAGATTCTCCAGTCTCAAATTGAAAAATACCTATCCCATAATGTCTTCCATATTGCAAACAATTTTAGAAATCTCAATTTGCCCCCCTATCCCCTAATTGTGTATGCAGCCCTGATGTGTACCTCTATAAATGTATGTGTCTTCAGTGGTTGTGGGGGGGCATGGTGTGTGTGTGTGTGTGTGTGTGTGTTTGATTATGCACATTTAGCGTGTGTGAGGATGTCCATGTACGTATAGTGAATATTCATGTTTGTATGTACTTCATGTGTGTATATCACATACTATGCTAATTTATATTGTCCTCTGCAGGAATTTGATGCATGGACCATACAGCGTATTGTATGCTCATACAAAGGATGTAAATTGACTACATTATGCATGGATTTATAATTTGGTAAAATACTATTACATAGCGTTGTGATTTTTATTTTATTGTAATGGTTTGAAAATTAGTACGTAAATAATTTCATGATTATTATTTTTATTATAATGGTTTGATTCAATTGTTCAATTGTGCTTTTGACTCTAAGCAGTTTGTACAGCTGTTGAAATCCCTCCATGTTGAGAAAGCCTCTTGAGCCAACTTCAAGGGTAATTATGGAGGCACGGTGGGTAGAAGAGCAGGCACTTTTGAGCTCCTTGTAGCAATCAATCTTCCTCTCGGCGGCATGGGAGATGTTACTATCGAATGGAACGGTCAACCCAACCAGGTAGATAGATGTGGCATTCCAGATGACAATGTCTGGTCGCTGGTCAGTTGTGGCCACATCTTGAGGGAAGTTGTACTGGCCAGGGAGGTCAACTGTGATGTGCAACTCTGGTGGCAGGTGGCGATGGCAGAAATCATAAATAACTGTCAGTACATTGTCCTATCTCTTGGTGTAGCGCCTGAAGTCTAAGGCCTTCTGTCAGGAATTGAGGATGTGGGCCAGAGACTGATACTCTCCACAGAGCTGACACTTTGGTGCAGACAGCTTCTTCCATTTATAGAGGTTAGCATTGTGTGGAAGAGTGTCTGTCACCGCATTGAGAGCAAACTTGAAGAGTTGCTCTGTGAGGCTGTAGATGGCTGTGGTCCAGTTCTGTGCTACACGACCCTCATACTCTTGCACAGTCAGCCCCTGCACAGGTAGGCAAGTGGTGTGAGCTAGTCGAGCACTGGTGTCTTCTGCCTGAATGTTGGACTTTGCGCATGCAACCACTTTCCTCCTTGAAGCACCCGGGTCATCCATCATGGCATCCACCACCACTTGGTGTTGACGGAATAAGGCTCATTGGAGGTTAGCCTCATGCTGGGTCTCCTTGGTGGCAATGGCTCGAACCGTGGGGTCACTAGAGTACATGTGGGATCCAGCCTTAGCGGCATGGATCTTCTTGTACACTGTGACAAGGTGGGGTAGATCGAGACCCCCGTTGGACTTGGGGAGGAAAAGGCGGTTAGGATCAGCAGATCTAGCAAGACCACTCCACCTTTTGAGGTACTTGGTGGCAATGGGCTGTAGGGTATTTTGTAGCCAGGAGATGGGAAGGTCAGTGATGGAGAGATCCCAAGTCAAGCGTGGGCAGATGCAGGCCCTAAAGACTTTGAGCTTCTGCTGTCGTGTGATGGGTGTAGCATCAATCTTCTCCAGCATGACCCGAAGCTTGGCAACCAGGTGTTCCCTACTCTCAGTGGAGGTAGAGTGGATAGCCACAGGGGCTCCAAGGAATTTGAAGGTGTTGTCCCCCAGATAAGGAACGGTGTGCCCACTAAGTACGAGGTTGAGGTTGTAGGCCTTTCCTGTGTTGGCTTTGATAGCAACTGCCACACACTTTGGTACATTGGCATGCATGCCAGACCATGTTAACCAAGACTCAGTGACACAAAGTAGGTGCTGACATGAAGAGGGCCCATCACTAATGAGAGAGGTATCATCAGCGTATTGCAGCAGGTTGATTCTTCTAGGCACGGAGTTGAGACTGTAGCCCAAGTGAGTGTACCTCTGAGTGATGGAGTCCACCAGGGTATTCATTACAGCATTGAAAATGATGACCGATAGAGGGTCACCCTGGTAGACTCCCATTTGAAGGTGAATAGGAGAGGTTGCCCACTTAGAGATGGAGATGACAGCTGTGAGGCCATCGTAGATATGTGAGACCAGTCTGATTATTCCAGAGGGGCGTGGTAATGGGCCAGGGAAAATGCAATTAGTTCATGGTGCACACTATCAAAGGCATTGGCCAGGTCCAACCAGCAGATACTGAGAGACTTACATCTTCTCTGCGCCTCCCGAAGGATGGTGAGGAGTTTAAGATGATGCTCCGAACAACCAGGTACACCATCAATGAAGGCTTTCTGAGTCGCTGTGTTCAGGAAGTTGTTACCAACCATGAACGACAACCACCTCTTTTTCAGTAGGTTAGTGAAGACTTTGCTGATGCACGATGTAAGGGCAATTGGTCGGAAGTTGGCAGGGATGGTAGGGTCTTCACTAGCCTTCTTCTTACCAAGCAGGTGCACTATTCCAACCTTCCATGCTGCAGGAATGGCTTGGGTGGTCCAGCAGCAGTTGAACATATGTAGTAGTGCAGGCACCAAAGAAGGGCACTTCTTGATAATGACGTAAGAATTTGATCAGCAGGACTGGGGGCAGATGATGACTTAAGGCCTGAGATAACCATACTCACCCCTTCCACTGTAAAGGGAGTAGTGTTCATTGGGACAGAGGGCATGGGACATGATGGCATCCACTCAACGCGGTGAAAGGTCTTGGATGCTAAGGAATAGCCATTGGAGAAATACTCCTCAGCCTTCTCCTGGCTAAAGGATGCCTGTATGGAGGTGTGGCTGTCTTCATCCAGGATCCTGTGGGCAAATTTGTGGATGTCTCGATGGCAGTCCTTTCTCAACTGTTTAGCAGATGACTTTGAGGCCAGAATCTTTGCTTCTTTTACCAACTTGCTGTGTTGGCAGACCAACTGGTGAAATGTCTGAGCCAGCAGACGAACCTCTTCAGGAGAGGAACTATTTCTCCTCAAACGACGTAACTCTTTCTTGATTTCCTTCTTTTTAGTGGTGATTTCCTTGATGGCATTTTGCTTGGCTGCTGGTAGATTGACACATCATAGATGACAATGATGGTTGTCAGGCATGATACCAAACCTGGACACTAGGTAGGTGTAAAGTCCCTCTGTGATGACATGATGCATCATATTCACATCTCCTAAGCACAGCACAGCAGGTACAATGTTGGCCTGGACAAATGCATCCATTTCAGCCCATTGTTCAGGGTTGGTAGGAAACTTGGGCCGAGGCAGTAGAGTGGGTGGATTAGGTGAGGAGCTGGGCCTAGATGGTTCAGTGCAGGACAGAAATGTGGTAGCTTGTTGTATTGGTAGGCTTGTAGGTAGGGTGGTACTTTGCTTGGCATTAAAAGTCATATTTTTACATGAGGCATTTCTCCTCAGATGTGTTTCAAGTCGAGTGAATCTCTTCCCACACTTGGGACATGTCAGTTTCTTGGCTTTACCTCTAGACTTGTTTTCTAGTGTTCTCTGAGACAAAAGGTGGTTGTAGTCAGCTCCATTCCTCTCTGGACATCCTTTGTAGTGATTACCAACACTTTTAAAAGACTTGTGACAAAAACAGCAATAGTTCAAGGCTGGTTGATCCATGTCCAAGATGTCAGACAAGTGACAGAAATTATTACCCAAAAATAGAGAAAAAGTTAGCAATAGGAATACAACCAAACTTAGCCAAACTAGTCACTAGGTCTCTATCTAATAAAAAAACCTAGAAAACAAACAAAGTCGTTTGCCTAGACAGCTAGAATGAAGTATCCTATTAAAACTCAAACTTTCCCTCCCTTTTGGAGGGATTGCACAATACACACACACACACACACACACACACACATACAAAGGGGCGTAGCTATAGCATAGGGTTCAGCAGGCTTGAGCCTCCCTTGAAGGTTTTCTTCCCAACTCCACAAGCTGACCTGGATTGGGCCCACTGTCTATTAGTTTATGAATATATTTTAGATTAGTTATAAAACTAATTTAACAAGTGATTCGAGTTTAAAAAACTCGTGGGCCGCCTACAGCCCTGGACACTCAAATCACTTGGAAATCATCCTCACGGAATTGAAAGATCCCGGGCCTAAGATATATTGCATGGTTTTGTGTAGACTAAGTGTTGTATGATAAAATGTGTGTGTGTGTGTGTGTGTGTGTGTGTGTGTGTGTGTGTGTGTGTGTACCAGTTTCTGGAATTATTGTGTTCTATTGTGCTCCTTGTTCACATGAAGACTAAATGAAATCCCAAATGGAAAGGATTGTGAGTTTAATAGCATTATTGTGCTTGTGAATTGATGCATTCATGCATGTGTGTGTGTGTACGTGTGTGTGTGTGTGGGTGGGTGTGTGTGTGTGTGTGTGTGTGTGTGTGTGTGTGTGTGAGGGCATTTCTTATGTTACACTCTTTCTCTCCCTACAGAATACAAAGTAAGCCTTAGGAATAAATTCAACTGACTTGTGGTAGGTACAATAAAGCAACGTCAGCTCCAAAAGGAATGATGATGAAGAAAGCAAGAGAGGAGGATCCTGTCTCCAATGTGACCTCCTTATCCTCCACCTCGTGCTTGTGTATACCCTTGTATTCCCAAAGTTAGTTAGTACATACACCACACATATATACTGGTGAAATGTCATTATGTTTCTTCTTTTCCCCATGTAGGAAACTGTAAGCAAACAGCAGCTGCACTAGGCCTGCTAAACTGTTTTCACTAACAGTTCATTTACTGTTTTAATAATAATATATTTATTGTATAGTTATGTGCATATAATTATATGCATCAAATATTTATCACCTTAAGTTTTAATAATTATAATGAAACATGTCACATTACTACTACAATATGAATTAAACATAATATAATTCAATAGTCAACGTACTACAAATGCACACAAACACACATACACACACATACACAGCTGCATAGCACAACGCATGCACATGCATACATAATAACTCACCATCCTTTCCTTGAATTATTTCTGTGAACATGTAGAATGACAACAGAGCACAAAAATTCCACACATGTACACACACAAACATGCACACACACGCGTGCACACACACACACACACACACACACACCATGCATACAGAAACACACACACACGCACACACACATGAGCACACACACACAAACACACCACATACACATGAACATGACATGTTGTCTAACCAAATTATCCATAGCGTGTATAATCTACAAAAAAATAAGCTAATGAAGAACAACCTATAACAAGTAAGCAGCACACTTACGTATATTATGAAGGCGATATAAGTTATTGTAACCACCTACAAAAGAAAATAAGCGCATTGCATAGCTATTTAAGCATACACAAATAAAGTATAATTTAGCTAAAAACGCTTACTAAAAAGGACAGCAAAAAGGACAACAAAAACGTAGTACCAGCTGTACATGTAGTGCTACCATAGACACTCTAGACTATGTAGTATAGAGTGTCTACGGTGCTACCAGACCCATAATCAAAGGCATTAATACATCAATATTTAAAATGAACATATTAAACACTTCAACACAGTAACAGGCTTAGACACTTACAAAGCAAAGCCAAAAATCTTCCATTTTTTAGCCGAATAGGAAATTGTAGCCGTTAGTGCCATAAAATACTGCGGCAAATGTGTGGAATGGAACTTTAGAAAGTTTGTAGCTGTTCTTCATTGGAAGGCCGTTCTCAAGTAGTCGTTCGATTGTCGTTGTCTTCCTCTGTGTTTCTCAATGCATTTTTTGGGTTTGATAAAGTCTCTCCATACTGCGGAGCATGGTAAGCAAGTATTTGTTCCTTCTATTTGCTAAGTGAAGTGAAACTATTGTGTAACCGTGCACCGGGGTCAAAGGTTGATAGTTGCGCCAGAGCACATTAACTACATAAATACTACTTTGCCTAGTACTACAAATTATTTCCGTTTGGTCCCATTTTTCTCTCATCTGTGCCTTCGTAAGCTTTGTACATTTCTGTTTAGAGTTGGTGTGTGTCTCTTTGTGTATATGGCTTTGTGGGAGTGTGTTCAGTGTGATTACCTTTGTTGATACAGCGTAAGATGGTGTGCGTGTGTGTCAGTGTATTCGTGTGTGATCCATGTGTGTTATTACATATATTTATGTACATGTGAGTAATATGTATACATATATATATATATATATATATATATATATATATATATATACATGTTTGCAATGGGGAAAGGGTGTGTGTGGGTTTGTGTGTTTATGTACGTATGTAGGATAAAGTGGGGAAAATTGGAACAGGGTCTATATATACTGCTTAAGGTGCCCAGCCATACTTGCCACTGCTGAACGCCCAGTTCATGGAGGCAATAAATAGACCCTAAAATGTATCTGTAATTTACTATTGACCCTACTTTTACCCGTTTGCTCCAAGTTACCCCATCTTACCCTGCATGCATGGCGTGTTTATGTCGGTATCAGACTTCTTAGTTTGTGTGTGTATGTGTGTGTGTGTGTGTGTGTGTGTGTGTGTGTGTGTGTGTGTGTGTGTGTGTGTGTGTGTGTGTGTGTGTGTGCATTGTGTGTGTGTGTGTGTGTGTGTCTGTGTGTGTGTGTGTGTGTGTGTGTGTGTGTGTGTGTGTGTGTGTGTGTGTGTGTGTGTGTGTGTGTGTGCATTGTGTGTGTGTGTGTGTGTGTGTGTGTGTGTGTGTGTGTGTGTGTGTGTGTGCATGTATGTGTGTGTGTGTGTGTGTGTGTGTGTGTGTGTGTGTGTGTGTGTGTGTGTGTGTGTGTGTGTGTGACCACGTAAATACAACCATAACTAGTACTATAAGTTATATTCCTTGGTCCTCGTTCTTCAGTCATCTGTGCTGTAAGCTATGTGGGAGTGTGTTGTGTGATTACCTTTGTTGTTATAGCATACGTATTGACTAGGTGCTTGTGTGTGAGGTATGTTTGTTTTTACATGAATGTCTATACATTCATGTAAGAATGTGTGGAAAATGTTTGTGTATTTAGTAGGGGAAATTGTGTGTGTATGTGTGTGTGTGTGTGTGTGTGTGTGTGTGTGTGTGTGTGTGTTTATGAGTGTGTGTGTGTGTGTGTGCACATGTGCCTGTCTGTGTGTAGACTTTGCCATTGGAAATTAGTTCAGATGTCTGTCTGTGCAATTGTGCATAGTTGTGTGTGTGTTTATGAGGGTGTGTGTGTGCACATGTGCCTGTCTGTGTGTAGACTTTGTCATTGGAAATTAGTTCAGATGTCTGTCTGTGCAATTGTGCATAGTTGTGTGTGTGTTTATGAGGGTGTGTGTGTGCACATGTGCCTGTCTGTGTGTAGACTTTGTCATTGGAAATTAGTTCAGATGTCTGTCTGTGCAATTGTGCATAGTTGTGTGTGTGTGTGCACACATGTGCCTGTCTGTGTGTAGACTTTGTCATTGGAAATTAGTTTAGATGTCTGTCTGTGCAATTGTGCATTGTTGTGTGTGTATGCATGTGCATGTGTATGTGTGAATGTAAGATAATATAACATGTACATTAATGTTTATATATGGTCACATATAGTGTGAACATGTGTTTGTGTGTGTACATGCGTGTTTTTTGTGTGTCTCTCTCTGTCTGTGCATGTATATGTGTACAATGTGTATTTGTGCCACTAGTATGTTATATACTGTTCACTATGTAAAGTATGTTGGTCAATTGTTTGTTGAATGTGTGTATTTGTATGAGTAAATGTGTTTTAAACTGTGTACACATGTACACACAAACTGAAACATTTACACACATACTCATTGAGACATGTACATGTGTGCATGTACACACACTGATAAATTACAGAAAATTTATAAAAATGGAAGGCATAGCACTTACAGTGTAAAAAAAGTGGTTATGTTAAGGCATAAACACAAACACTAAGACATGTACACGCATACACACACACAGAGACATGTAGACGTGACATACATACACATTCGCACACACACACACACACACACACACACACACACACACACACACACACACACACACACACACACTGAGACATGTAAATGCGTACACACACATACACTGAGATAATTACAGAAACTTGCCGTCGAAATACAAAATAGGCGTCGGGTATTTATAAAAATGAATCAGTAATTACTCATAATAATCACACAGGGTACAAGGATACAACTGTTTGCAATGCTACGTACACTTGGTCCACTCACTTTCTTTATTACATTTAGTTCAGATGATCACCATTGGAAAGATTTGATGGTGGTTTTAGCAAGTTGCAGTGGAAGGAATATCTCCAATGAAAAAGTGGACGAGTTATCTGATGAAGAAAGAAGAACACTCATGACAAGCAATCCTGTTGTCACAGCATGCCATTTTCAACACTGCTTCCAGTCCCTAGTGAAAGAAATCATAAAGGGAACTGGAAGGCTAATTGGAGAGGTAACAGATTTCTTTTGAAGAGTAGAATTTCAACTCAGAGGATCATCACACATCCATTCCTTGTGGTGGATCAAAGATGCCCCTAATCTTGATACAGTAGAGGGAAGAACGGCAGCTCCTGACTTTGTCGATCGTTACATTTCTGCAGGAATTCCAGAAGAAGGATCTAGTGAATACAGCTTGCAATCTGTAGTTCTTCGAGTTCAGAAACATAGTCATACATCTACTTGCATCAAGAAGGACAAAAGAAAAAAATAAAAAGAATGTCGTTTTGACTTTCCACAACCTCTATCGTCCACTACTCAAGAATAATGAAGATGTAGGCAACAAGTCCCGCTTCTATATTCTCAGAAGAACCGATGCGCATGTGGGACATGTCCATAAACTTAAAATCTCAGTGGAGGTGCTAATTAGAAAGAATTTTGCGACTTTAGATGGCTTCGCGACAAAATGTCATGTGACCAACACGTGACTTAGGAAAATGTTGCTGTGCATGTAAAGATTCCAAAACAGCCTTACATGATGTTAAAACTGCAAGATGGACAATTATTCCAGTCAAACGGCCTTCGGCTACAGTGAATCCTAGTCTTGCGTTTACAGCCCCTTTCCGTTGACGACATCATAAACATTCTACAAAATTTCTAACAACATCAAGGAGAAAGAGGCTGGCTATGCGAAACTAAGTGAATCTTAAGCCTTCGATCAAATTTGAACATGTCAGTAACTTTCTGGTCAGGCTTACCTAGCTTGAGTTTCTTTGATCTTTTCTCCTTCCGAAAAACATCTTCGAAAGCAATTTGGTTTGTATACAAGTGCAACCAAAGCAGAATTTAAAGAGCTATCTGACGGCGAAAGGTTATGTATCAAAGATCAAAGGTACAAAAATAAAAGAGACTTCATCTGTATTCCACTTCACTTGCTACTTGACTCGACTTTTAGGTGACGTCACTTTAAATATCATGCAACGGTCATGTGACAAAATGGCTACCAGCTATTTCTAGGCTAGTCAAAACTTTAATGGCTGGGCGGCAGTGGGAAAAAGCCTATTGACATACTTTTTGGGCCGCCAATGGCGGCCCCTATATTATTTTTACTTTGACCGGAAGTGTCTGGAACGTCCGGAACGATGTGTATATATATATATATATATATATATATATATATATATATACACATCGTTCCGGACGTTCCATATATATATATATGTCATATATATATATATACATTGACATATATATATATATGTCAACAACATGGCGGACATTCAGGCGGTAATCGGGTCTCGTGGTTATTTTCAGTGAGCTTTGTGTCTTTGCTTCTGTTTTCGTCATCAAAGAATCTTAAAGACCCAAAGAGTGGGTTTAGGACTTAGTTGCGAAGTTTGAACTTGCACAAAAAATTTTCGTGGGCCTTCAAGCTTCAGAGGTAAATCGCCTCGTCAAGAGGTGTTGTCTTCGTTCAAAAAGCTTTAGAAGGACTCGAATACTAACGAAAGCAGTTTTGTCGCCTCATCTAACATGGAAGAGAACTTGGACGTAGTGATTAGGAGGAAATCATTAATGGACGAAGACAAAACCTCAAAATTTTACTATACGTTACTGCGGAAGTGTATGAAGACGAAGAGAATCTTCAAGAAAGCTTCGGAAACAGGTAAGATGACTGGTGAACCATTTTGGAATGCTTGAACGTGTATGAAATGTGTTTTGGTGTGGTTTAATACTAGTAGGCCTTTAGTTAAAGTATTTCTTTATGTACTTTAGTGGATATGTTCGCGTACGTGTGTGTGATCTTGTGTCTATATGTTTGTTTAGGCTTCATCTAACAAAGTGGAGGACGTTGACTAGGCGTTGAGACAAATACGTCCTTGGATGGAAGACAAAACCTTAAAGCATTACCGCAGGAGTATATCGAGACAAAGAGAATTTTCGAGAAAGAAATAGGTAAGATGACTTTTTGAAAGCTCTATTTCTTTACCTAACCGTTTTCGAACGCTTGAATGTGTAAGCAAAGTGTTTAATAAGAGTAGAACTTCAGTAAAAGAATATCTTTGATTATTATGCGTGTATTTGAGCTCGTGTTTGTGTGTTGTCTGTAGTATCTATGATTTAAGCATATTCCTGTGGCTGTGTGTGTGTGTGTGTGTGTGTGTGTGTGTGTGTGTGTGTGTGTGTGTGCTTGCGTGCGTGTGTGTGTGTGTCAGTATTGTGAATGTTTGTGTGTGTGTGTGTGTGTGTGTGTGTGTGTGTGTGTGTATTTATGATTTTGTGGTCTCATTGTTGATTGTTCTTTCTTTTCATGTTCAGAAGAATAGACTAGAAGCACTGAAGGCAATTGGTAAGAGTGTGATTGTCTATATTTGGATGTCTCTGTGTTTGTGTGTGTGGGGGGGGTGGGTGGGTGTATAATCATGGTATAATCGTGTGAGTTGTATGTGCATAATACATATTTATGTACATATTGTATGTATATAATAATATGTGTATACATATACCTCAGTGGATTTGTGTATGTTCAGTGTGTGTGTGTGAGTGCATGTGTATGTGTGGGTGCATGTGTGTGTATGTGTGTGTGTGTGTGTGTGTGTGTGTGTCTGTGTATGTGTGTTAGTAAATATTATATGTATACACATTCGTCAGTAAATTTAGATATGTTCAGTGTGTGTGTGAGTGCATGTGTATGTGTGGGTGCATTTGTGTGTGTGTATGTGTGTGTGTGTGTGTGTGTGTGTGTGTGTGTCTGTGTATGTGTGTCAGTAAATATTATATGTATATATATTCGTCAGTAAATTTAGATATGTTCAGTGTGTGTGTGAGTGCATGTGTATGTGTGGGTGCATTTGTGTGTGTGTATGTGTGTGTGTGTGTGTGTGTGTGTGTGTGTGTGTGTGTGTGTGTGTGTGTGGTGTATACTCATCTGAGTTGTATGTGTATATGTGTGTATGTTTAATATTGTGTGTATATATGTATATGTGTGTGTGTGTGTGTGTGTATTTGAGTATGTGTACTTGTGTTAATGGAATTGTATCATCATCCCAGGCTTTCCTCAAGGACTTGGAAAATAGGCTGAGAATAGCAACAAGAGAGGCAAAATGGTATACCTAACTTATTCAGTGGATGTCTGTCATCATCCAGGCTGGAATGGGAACACTTCAAACTGAAGTTTTGTTCTTGACAATTTACACCGCCTTTTCTCGTGTATATGTTTATTTTAGTAATTTGTGTGTGTCAAAACCTATATTATATATTACTATGTGCATGTTCAATCATCCTAGTGTTTTATCATTACGTTATCATGTTGTTTACCATTGATACTCGACCCTACCCAATGTGTTTACTAATAATATTAATAATTATGGTTGTACAATATAATGATGATTACATGAGTAGTCTGTAATGAGCAAATAACTGATATTAAATACAGGTTATTGTGGGCCTAAGCATGTTTTGAGTACCATATAGGCGCTTATTTTCACGAATGAGGCGGCATTCTTGGAAATTCAAGCCAAATATTTTATTAGATACAGAGACTATTTGTCTAATAAAATCGCGAATTACAGCCAAGTTTGTCAATCGCGAAATATACGCCCCGCGATAATTAGCGCCAAAACCGTACAGTTCCCTGCAAATTGTCCAACCTAGTCTGACGTAGCCAGATTCATTTCTTCCTTAACACGGCGAGAATGGGTCTGGCCACGTCAGACTATGTCCTTTGCACTCACTAAAATGCCGCTGCGAATGCGCGAAACAGAATTCCAGTGATTTTGTAGCTGTTCTTCATCGGAAAGCCGTTCTCGACTGGTCCTTTGATTTTCTTTGTCTTTTCTCTGTGTTTCTGAGCGCATTTCTCGGGTTTGATAAAGTCTCGCCATACTGCGGAGCATGGTAAGCAAGTATTTATTGCTATTGCTTGCAGCGGAACTGTTGCATAACCATGCATTGGGGTCAAAGGTTGTTGTACGCCAGAGCACGTTGGCCACGTAGAATACTACCTCGACTAGTACAGCAGATTATTTTCGTTGGGTCTCGTTCTTCGGTCGTTTGTGCCTTTGTAAGCGTTGAACCTTTTTATTAAGAGGTGGTGTGTGTCTCTGTATGTGTGTGCCTATGTGGGAGAGATCACCTTTGTTATTACAGGTCTACATATTATGGTTACAGCATACGTTGTTGTGTGTGTTCTTTGTGAGGCATGTTTGGTTTTACATTTATTTCTGTGTATATGTGTAATGTGTAAGGTAAAGGCAGGTAATTCCGAGAAGCTGGTAATTGTGTGAATTCCGTATACTTTTCAGTTAGTTGACTGAATAGCTGAAGGTGGTGAGAGGGTAGTTGATATAATAATTTGGGTCTATTCTATTCCACTTTCTTCCAAACAATCTACTGCAAAGATTGCAAAGTACACGACAGTTCCCGGAATTACCAGCTTCCCGATATTACCTGCGTTTACGTGTGTTTGCAATTTGAAAAGTGTGTGTGTGTGTGTGTGTGTGTGTGTTTATGTATGTACATACGCATGTGTGTGTCGCTATTAGTAGTGTACACTATTGTGTGTGTGTGTGTGTGTGTGTGTGTGTGTGTGTGTGCATGTGTGTTTATGAATGTGTGTGTGTGTGTGTGTGTGTGTGTGTGTGTGTGTGTGTGTGTGTGTGTGAATTTATGGTGTGTGAAGCAGTTCATTTGTACATGTAGTTTTGTACATGTGTAAAGTGTGTGTGTTTACAATTGGAAAAGGGTGTATCTTGTATGTATTTGTGAGTGTATGTGTGCACATGTGCATGTTTGTTTGTAGACTTGATATTTGGAATTTAGTTTTGTTGTCTGTGTGAGTAGTTGCGCATATGTGTGTGTTTGTGTGTGACGTGTTTGTACATGTAGTTTTGCAAATGTTTATGATACGTATGTGTGTGTGTGTGTTTGTGAATTTGTGTGCACATGTGCATGTTTGTGTTGTTATCTCCAGTAGTGGAGAATGTATAGTGTGTGTGTGTGTGTTTGTGAGCGTATGCCTGCACATGTGCATGTTTGTGTGTAGACTTTATGGTTGGAATTCACTTTTGTTGTCTGTATGTGCAATTGTGTGTGTGTGTGTGTGTGTGTGTGTGTGTGTGTGTGTGTGTGTGTGTGCGCGTGCGTGTGTGCATGTAGTTGGTGCAACTGTGTGTGTGTGTGTGTGTGTGTGTGTGTGTGTGTGTGTGTGTGTGTGTACAGTGTGTGTTTGTGTATGTACATTAATACATTATACTTATGTTGTTGACCTTTAAGTCACAATTTGGTATTCCATGTGTGTGTGTATATGAGATATACGTATGTTTGCATGTAGTTAGTGTATCTGTCTGTCTGTCTCTCTTTCTGTGTGTGTGTGTGTGTGTGTGTGTGTGTGTGTGTGTGTGTGTGTGTGTGTGTGTGTGCGTGTGTGTATGTGTGTATGTGTGTGTGTGTGTGTGTGTGAGTGTGTGTGTACAGTGTGTGTTTGTGTATGTACATTAATACATTATACTTATGTTGTTGACCTTTAAGTCACAATTTGGTATTCCATGTGTGTGTGTATATGAGATATACGTATGTTTGCATGTAGTTAGTGTATCTGTCTGTCTGTCTCTCTTTCTGTGTGTGTGTGTGTGTGTGCGTGTAGGTTTTGTGTGTGTGTGTATGTGTGTGTGTGTGTGTGTGTGTGTGTGTGTGTGTGTGTATGTGTGTGCATACACAGTGTGTGTTTGTGGTCATTACTACATTATACTTATGTTGTTCACTATGTACAATATGTATATGTAAGTGTTTGTGTTTGTATTTGTACATGTGTATATGATATGTTCGTGTGTGTGTTTGAGAGTTTGTGTGCACATGTGCATGTGCATGTTTGTGTCGCTATCGCTAGTATTATAGACCTTTTAACCACAATTTGGTTTTATTCTGTGTGTGTGTGTGTGTGTGTACATGTTATGTATTAGCTGCATCATATCATAAATGGGCTGCTTGCAGGTGTGTTCATTGTCATGTGCATGCTTTATCCATGTATTGACTTGGTGTCTGTTTTATGTGTGTGTATGGCATTTTGTGTGTATATAATACTATGCATGTGTGTTTATGTATGTTTGCCAATAGTTTGTGAATTTATGTGTACGTGTACCATGTATTTGTGATGTGGATGTACGGGTGTGTTTGTGTGTGTATACCATGTATCTGTGTGCATGTGTGTTTGTGTATATGCATGTGTCAGTAAGTGTTAGTGTTTGTGTATATACTGCATGTACAAGATTGTGGAGTTATATGTACAATAGTTCAATATAATACATGGAGTGTGGTTCTTATATGCAATACTGCTTTGTATCTAATTAATCACATAATATAGATCACACTATCCCACACACACATGCACGCCTACAAACATGTGCTATATGCATGCACACATGCATACACACAAACACACACACACACACACATACAAACATGTGCTATATGCATGCACGCATGCACACACACGGCACATGCATACAAACATGTGCTATATGCATGCACGCATGCATACACACGCACACACACACACACACACACACACACACACACACACACACACACAAACACGCACATTCACACAGAAACATATATACACAAACACACACAGATACATCAATTTTGTCACGCATACAAACTACATGTTCCAGAAATAAGATTATAATATCTTAGAGGATTCTTCTATTCGATAATTTACGTAGCCTTCGACAGGAAACCCGTATACTCACTACGGATACCATTGCGCACAAACATGGCTGTTGGCATCGTTATTATCTCCGTTGCCGCTTTTGATTTCCATGCGAAAATCATTCCGCTATATAGATAAGGTCACTCACCAGGTATATTGAGGAGCATTAGCCACAGTCACAAAGCACTCGCATCCTTTTCCTAGGAGGAGTTAGCGGAAAACTGATTCGAAGGCAAAAATCGTATTCTAGTCAGGATTCGTCTGTACAACAAATATGGCGGTTCGTAGGCTTATACGGGCTATTTTCAAAATTTCTCCATTTCGCAAGTAAAAGTAAAAATAAGCCCTCAAGGTCTCTTTCTAGACACAACAGTGAGCTATCGTGAAGATTCGCCCGCAATCACTCGAAGCACGTGTCAGTGAACTGCGAACAAAAAATCGGCCTATCTTTATTATAATAAGATAAATAGTTTGCAATGAAATTGGAAATGTCAATTGTGGAATGTGATAAAACAGAGCTAATGAAGAATTGTACAATGAAGATTACATTTGCATCTTGCTCAAAATGAATAATAATTGTCTTTCATGGCTAATATATAATACTCAAGCATAGTACATGTATGGACACAAACATGCACATACTATACATATAAATAATTAAAAACATATACATAAAACACGCATTGCACACACATGCTTACACAAGTTACAGTATATGTATACACACACACACTGAAACGTACATGTACACATGTACAAAACAAATACTGAGACATTTACTCGCATACAAAACTCACGCACATGTGTACAAAAGACAGACCGTGTAATACACACACACACTGAGAATGTACATGTGTGCAAAACACACTGCATGAGACATGGTACACATGCACACACACACTGAGACATGTACACACACATGCACACACACACACACACACACACACACACACACACAGAGAAAGATGTACACATGTGCACACACACCCTGAGATGTACTATATGTACAAGAAACACAGTCATGCACTTATAACAAATCAGCTTTATAGTCTGTATACGTTTTTCCTACATCCCGCATGTGCAGCACATTATACAGTACATATGTGCTGCGGGATGTAGGAATTTGCACAATGTACATTCAGTCCAATTAAACACTGTCTAGCCCTATGCCCGTCTAGCCTCATGCATGTGTAGCCCTATGCACGTCTAGCCCTATGCCTGTCTTGCCCCAGCTTTGCGCACCTAGCCTTGTACCGGTTTTGCAACTTAACCTTGTTCCAAGTGCTTTTGGAGAATCCTTTTTGATAATGGCTTTTTGCGCGATCCTGTGTCAATCCTACATCCTTGTACCATTTTAAAATGGTTTTTATACACCCTTGTTTGTGCGGTTTTTCCTTTTATAGTGAAACGGTTGCTTGAATAGGTTTCCACTGCAGTTGAGAAGGAACACGATCAAATCTTGTAAGATAAAGAAACTAGAAATCTATGCAGTTACCTGACTAATATCAATGTACCCATCTAGAAACAAATGATTGAACGAAAAGAGCGCTGAAGTCGACGATCATTGAAGTGCAGACCTTGTGCATGTACGCGTATGTCTAGTCTCGCGTAGCCATTTCGCCCATCCGAAATGGCTGATCCGGCGAATGTATGGGATTTGCCTATTAAATTTTTTATCGATTTAGAAGTGTAGGTATTGCTTCAAAACCTACAAAAGGCACTTCGCGCTAACAATCGGAGCTCACTGGCGAAAGATGAGACCTCTGGACCCTTCGTGGCGATCTGTAGCCCAGTTCGAAAAAAACGACGAGAAGAATAAGAAGAAGAAAAAGAAGAAGAAGAATCTTAAAATGGTATTGGTGTTGCATAGCCATACATTTTCGTCTAAAATTTCAAAGTTCTTTAAAGAAATTGGCCTACGAAGGGTTTTAACTACTCCATCTTATAGCTAGTGTGTCAAAAGGCACCAATATCACTTTTAAATGTTGCTAACTGTACTGCATCGTTAGTTTTCAGACGAAAACAAAATTTGCGCTAATGTATGGTGGCCATGTTTTTTCCGTGTCAATCCTACATATGGAGTACTACCGTACTCCATAATAGAGAATATCAGATGGCAATAGCATACCAACACTCACAATACCATACATTCACATATGTATAAACACACACAATGTATAGCCATATTACAGTAGCAAGAAATCGGAAATTTGACAGCATGGTATTTATTTACATAATCCTTGAAATAATCACAAGTACAAAAGCAAAAAAACTTGAATGCTAAAGAAAATAGACCAAAATGTTCAAAAGAAGAGTTCACGAATAAGTACGTATGCGTATGGCCAGCGAAATACAAAATATAAAGGTTATCTACAAAAAGAATAAACGTATTCATTCACAGTGATCACACAGGGTATTGATAACAGACTTACCTTCTTGGAGAATCCACTGTTTGCTTTTAACTCCTGTAGAAACGAGAAGTACAATACAGTTAACTTTTCGGCGTATTGGCTAGGACAATAGTCCTTCGGTCATCATATGAAGTACCTACACAATGAAGAACGAAAATGGTAAAGAAAGAGCCCAACTAAGCAATTACATGCAGCAATAGTAGTCTCGCGTGGCCAGCCCCTTTTTCCTGTTCTCTGCACTTCTGTTTGAGGGAAAAAGGGTCTGGGACATAACGCCTGCTTTTTTGGCGTAGAGCGCCCAGGATTCTGGGTGCTAATTGTTAATTGACCCCTTTGATCTCACCGTGGACAGGATATTGTCCAATCAACACCTCGTGATCAATGGTAACAATGAATGTACGTATAATAGCAATGTATAATAGCAATACAAAATGCACGTATAAATACAAAAGCCAAAAAAGCGGTATAATGAAGCAAAAAGTTGTTTTAAATAACATTTAGTGACCATAGATGTACAAAAGAATCTTCATTTTGCACAAGACCTATTAATTTTGTGTACTAGAAAAGAAAGCAGCTTGAAGAAGATTGTTCCAACAAGCATACACATACACACACATACACATACACACAGATGCACGCATGCACTCACGCATACAAAGGATGCATGCATGCACACACGCATACACAAGGATGCACGCACACACATACCCACACCCACACGTGCGCGTACACAGACGCACGCATGCACACACACACATACACACGGACGCATGCATGCACACACACATACACATGGACACACACATACGCATGCGCGTACACACGGACACACACACGTGCGTACACACGGACGCACACATGCACACATGCATACACACAGACGCATACATGCACACACGCATACACAC
Source organism: Halisarca cf. caerulea (assembly GCA_963170055.1). Classification (NCBI taxonomy): domain Eukaryota; kingdom Metazoa; phylum Porifera; class Demospongiae; order Chondrillida; family Halisarcidae; genus Halisarca; species Halisarca cf. caerulea. The sequence continues at coordinate 3,699,254 of CAUJGJ010000397.1, forward strand.
ACAGACGCACACAGACACACACACACACGCACACACACACACACACACACACACAAATCCTTCATGCATAGTGATGCATGAATGGTATTTAATACTATTGAAGCATGACTAGATTAGGTTCAAATATATAGGAGCAGGTAGTAAACACATAGCTCAGTCTACTGAGATTCCCAATAATGGATGGACCAAAGTGCCTATTCTGTGGAGATGTTCCTACCAGAAGTAACAGATGTGATCTGAAGGGAAAGTCTAAGGAGGCTGAAATATTCAAAACTGCTCTAGACTCCTATTTAGATAGCAGATACGAGGATATCAGTTTGGAGAATATACTTGCTGGGATACAAGATACTACAGCCTACATGTGCAGAAAGTGCGGCTATGCACTAAGAGACATAGCTCGGCATAAGGATCAGCTTAATACTATAGACCAGAGGCTTTCAGCTTTCAGCTTTCCTGTCTCTCGGAGAAGACCTCCTCCTAGCTCCACTGTAGCTCCATTGCCTAAGAGGCAAAAGAGTACACAAGTAAGACATAAAATAGTGATCACGATTTCTTAGATGAGCTCTTACATTGACATATGTAGCCAATTGTAATGAAATGTTGTATCAGTACATTATACCATGTTTGTGTGTAGGTTGAGAGCACTGCATTCCTGGTGGTACCACATAGTACTGTGACAAGGAAATATCCAATAGAATCCCGACCACTTACCACAGCTGTAGCAGCTTTGGTGAAGGGCCGCCCCCCAGGGAGAGCACTGACAGCAATGAAAGCCTATCCACACATCGTGCACTATGTAGGCAAGTCAGTGGCAAAAGAAATCAAACAAATGAATTCTTCCAGGTCTAGGCATGATTTTCATAATACGAGCATTGATAGCATGAGGACATTTTCATGGGACCACATGTGGAAGCAGGTGCAGTGCCAATGTCCTACATTACATTCACTTTTGAAAGCTATCACCCGCAAGACAACAGGGATTCCAAAATTGTGCCTACTTACTGCAATGTTGCTAAATATGTACAACCAGAAAGCGCGGTTTCTGCAATCTGCAATCAGTCTAATGCTATACCGATGGGGCGTCAAGTCAAAAGTAAGAAACCCAGTATACATACACACTGTCTACAAATTTAAAGTATTACTGTAAATATGCATACTAACAGTGTGACATCACACTTTCTTCCACATCACAAAAGGCAATTGCAAGTTTACAGAAACTGAGCCTAACTGTATCCAAGGGCTGCTTGGGTGGGATCAAGGCAGACATTGGCACCAATCATGACAAAGTGGTTTTGGGCTGGAAAGCACATCTAGACAAGGTCTTAGAGCAAGATATTCACAATGTGCGTAAGTTAAAACCTAACTGATTGGTTGATTCAGTCTATAGTGGATGAACATACGTTGCATTATGTAATTGTATCTATGTATATACATTAAAATACAGGGGATGTATCCAGGATTGTGCCTTGGCATAACTGAGAGTGTACCAGATCGCACATCATACCTACAAGTTAGTACACTACAAGAAGAGTTGTACCCTCACAGTCCTGGATACTCTTCTACCCTGTCCTCAATAGCCATACAACACCAATCCACTGAATACGTCAACGAAGATGACTTACTTGGAGATGAGCCCTTGGAGTCAACACGTATAGAGTCTCCAGAGATGTCCAAGTTAACAACTTTGCCATCAGAACCATCTTCTCCTAATATATCATCGGTCATGGATACCACAGTTTCTGAAGATATATACAGTCATGCTGACAGTGAAAGTGAAAATGGTAAGCTACGTATACTGGTACATCTTGCATAAGGTTTTTGCAATTTGCCATACTTTGTGATTATTCGCTGACTGTAGACTACATCACAACTGATGAGGAGGAAGAAATAGATGGTGCATATGGGTACAAGATCGTAGGAGACAACATTGATAAGTACATCAAGCCATGGTTTCTCACAAAATCAACACTACCCTGCTTTATCCACCACTTTCACTTTTATGCTGTGAAGAACCGCATTAATAGTGACAGACTATCAGACATTCCACCAATCATTCCTGATACTTTTGAGACAGAGAAAAATACTCCCCAATGAAGCAGATCATTAAAATATTGTGAAAAACTTTAAAACTTTGGTAGCAAGGTGAGATTAAACTTGAATTGATCAGCCTGTGTGGCACCTGGCATCACTTGAAACATATAATAGCGTTATATACATACAACTACATAGGGTCCTCGTTACACAAATACCAGCATTTGCCAGATTCTCCACTCAAGTGAAGTGGCACATACATCACAAATACTCACCAGAAATGTCCAAAAAGTCCGAAGTGGTAAGTACAAAATAAAATACAGTATCTGAAGATATCATAGGTAAATGATATGACATGTTAAATATTAATGTGATACACTGTCAGGTTCCATTAGGAATAATTCCCAAGAACGAAAATGTTTTAGCGGAAATGGCAGATATCTTACAGAGAGTCCAGCAGTATGTGCCACAGTTTCACTTTGATGATGGTAGAGTGGAGGCCCACATCTTCCGAAAGACTCTTTTTGGTGGAGATTACCTCACATCAAAAAGGGCCCGAGGGGCACAGCTTGTAAAGTGCAATGAGCTTACAGCTACAGAGCAGCTCAGAGGACTTGTGCCCATCAGCGAAGACTGGTATACTAGAATGTCACATATGTATGTATATATATATATATATATATATATATATATATATAATATTATATATATATATATATATATAATATTATATATATACTTAAGTACTTACAGACATGGATGTTAATATGTATAGTGTTGACATGTGGTGTATCATGTAACGCATGTAAAGTAAAAAATCACAATTCGGTCACATCATAGTTCGGCCGCCTCAATCTCAGGAACCGCTAAACGCATCTGCTTCAAACTTGTACCAAACAAACGTTCGGCATTAGCATATTGTGCCTATATAGTTTTTAGAAAGATCGTTGAATGTTCAGCTTTGCCACGACCTTTATATACTGGTTCCCGATCTTTGCAAAATTTGGACACTAACATCAGAGTTGGACATCGCTTGAGAACGTGACACTGGGAAGAGCCATCCCTGTGAAACCTTACCGGCCATTTGCTACAACACTCGTGATGAAGGATATGAAGTTTTGTCAGCACTGCTTAACTCTTGGCTTCATACTGACCTTCGTTGTGAAGACGCTGCAAACAACAAAATTCGGTCGCATGCAAGTTGATGCTGCGAGTAAATTCGGGCACTTAAGTTACTCAGAAGTGCCAAATCCTATTGCTTGTAGACGTCCAAAAGATTTCATGTCCTCATTTCTTGATCTGGAGCTGCAATTGTCCAAAAAACACAAACCAGCATATTATTGTATTCATTGAAGCGACGCCATATTTTTAACTGTTTGCGTAAGACCTTCATTGGATCCAACTTGCCGAATGAAAAAGGCGCGAAATTCGTAATCAACTGCTTTCAGCTTGGATTATCTCATTTCCAGTTCCTTCAGGTAAATCTACCTTCTATTTTATGCACTAAAATTAATGTATACCTGTGTAAAACTAATATATGCTGCTAGCTAGCTTTGGAAAGCATAACAGATTTTAGTTAATTTTCTTAAAATGTAGAATGCATTAAATATTGGATTATAGTACAGGCCCTATGCAGACTCTTTACCAATATACATAATTATAAGTATATTCAAACTGTATTAATCCCAGCCCTGTAGGCAACCCAACCCCACTATAATCGATATTAATATTGCATGACAAATTTACCAAATTAAATTTGTGGAACTGTATAAGGTTGTGGCACAGATAAATAGCTAGATTGAAGCAATTAATAGAGGATCCAGATTCGGTAAGATCACCATGTAAGTTTTCACAATATCAAATTTACCTAGACATCAACTTGATTGAAAAAAGGATAGTTCACTCCCAACGAATAGAGCCTGTCAGCCACACCATCAAACTCAGAAATGAGTACTACAAGATCTGGAAGGCTGATAACATGAAGAAAGCAATAGACGAAGTGAGCCAAGGTTGCTCTACAAGATCTGCTGCTATCATGTATGGGATACCAAGATCTACGTTATCAGATCATGTTAATGGTAAATCCTGTGGTAGATCTGGTGGAGCATACCTGTCACAAGAAGAAGAATTGGAGCTTGCTGACTTTCTTTGCGAAACAGCTTCAATTGGCATCCCACGAACAAGAAAGGATGTTCTGGCCCTTGTTCAAAATATACTCAGCAGCAGAGGAAGGGATATCACTGTAACCATGGGATGGATGGATCGCTTTATGCAACAACACCCAAGGATCTCTCTGAAAAGTGCAGTTCCATTGTCTAAAAGCAGAGCCAAGGCCACTGATGCTGATGCACTGTAGAAGTACTTCGATTTGCTTGAAACCTGCTTTAAAGACAATGGGATAGAAGATCCAGATCAAATATACAACTGCGATGAAACTGGACTCCCTATGAACCCTCCTTCTCAAAAGGTTTTGGCTAGTAAAGGAAAACAGGTTTGTCGTATCACGGGAAATGACAAGTCTCAGACCACAGTTTTGGCATGCACCTGTGCAACTGGTACTGTCCTACCTCCAATAATTAACTGTCCTACCTCCATTTATTGTCATTGATCGTCAAACACTACACCCTTCATTTGCAAATGGAGAAGTACCAGGTACATACTGTGGTACATCAACTAATGGCTGGATGAACCAGGAACTTTTCCAAGGGTGGTTTACAAAGCGTCCTGTTGTTCTTTTAATGGACGGTCATTCTTCCCACTATTGTCCCAACACCATCAGATGTGCAGCAGAACATCAAGTAATTCTTTTCACACTGCCACCAAACACTACTCACATTACGCAGCCATTGGATAGGGCATACTTTGCCCCACTTCAGCTGGCATGGCGTGAAGAATGTCATCACTTCCAAACAACACATCCTAGAAAGGTGGTCAATAGGATGGATTTCAGTGGAATTTTTGCTAGGGCTTGGTACAGGTCAATGAAAATGGACACCATCATTGCTTAAGAGTTGCTGGAATACATCCCCTCAACAAGGAAGCCCTACTTAAAGATCTTCCCATTACCAAACCACAAGCAGATACAGAAGTATCTAAGAGCAAAGTCCTAGCATTTGTGCCTATGCTCAGCCCTTTTCCACCTCGTCGAGGCTCTTCAGATTCCCCATGCACACCAAACATGCCTAAGTGTGAGTCAGCACATCACAGAACTGATCGCAAACCTGTAAATGCAGATCATCTTGAAAGCAAAGATACTTGTCCAACACCTTCATGTATTTGAAAATGCTTGAAGAAAAGGAGCATCAGAAGGCTCAGAAAGAGGAGATGCGACGTCAAAGACAGTATTTACGTGAAAGTAAAATGAAGCACGGCTAGTGCATGAATGCATGGTCTTATTTTAGTGTCCTCTCAATTTGGCCTTTAAACCAACCCATATATAATCTGCCTCAGTTGCAACTTTCAAATCTGCATGATTTGATACATACGTATATACATGCAGTGCAGAAATCGTACACTAATTGCAATCATCTTTGCTTCCAAAGTCATCAGCTTAGCTATAATAATTATTAATTACCTTGAAAGTGATTATATACCCACACTATAGGCTGCATTTAGCTGTGGGGTATACACATGTATGGAATTGGGGGCATTGGCCCTCTCCCTTATACTGGATTCTTTTCTCCCCTTGGAACTTTCATTGTCTAAGAATGAAATGATTTGGTTTCCTCCTACATCACTGCACATATAGTGTACTTGTCTCTCATTTCCCTATTTGCATGCATATGTGGATTCCAAACTGACTCATACTCTGCAACAAAGATGCCCAACAGAAACCTACACAAATTGCTACAAGATCTAGAGTTGCTGACTCAGAGATTCGCTCTGCAGTGAAGGGGAAGACGACTGCACAAAAGAAGAGGCCTCAAGGTAGTGCTGAAGCAGGTACGTATACGTATATATGTGTGTGTGTACAGTAAAATTTCGATAATTAGAACCATGATAATTAGAATATCTGGCTTAATTCAAACATTGATAAATGTACCGTTCCTAATGTATGGAGTACATATGTGGCTGGTTAATTAGAACTTATGGATATATAATTAGAACTTTTTACTGGAAAATCAAGGTTCTAGTTAAAGAGATTTTACTGTAGTTGAAACAAAAAAGTAGCATGCCTTTGGATGAACCAATGCTTAAAATTATAATAGTCATGAATACACATTGAAAATGCAAATAGGTTTTTTATACATAATACCCTTACTCCTACAACTGCATAATAGACAAAATGGCATTAAAAAGTCAGTCTGGGAGTGATGGTGTCAACGTTGGCAGTCAGAGAGTTAAAATACACCCCCAAGCATCCAAGAATATGCACATGAAAGCAAAACAACAGTTACATTCTGCACGTCAGAAGCAATGTGGGAATGATAAGGGGGAGACACAATGGTGGATCCAGGACTTGCAGCTGACAGACAGAGATTGGGCAATCCTCAGCCAAGGAGAGGACTTGAATGATGCAATTATCCATGCTGCTCAAAGAGTCATCAAAGAACAATGTAAAGACAATTTTTGTGGATTTCAGAATCCCTTACTTGGGCAAACTCTACAAATGAAGGAACAGAACTCCTCACAGACATCTGTGCAGATATTGCATACAGGTACGTATGTTCTTTATTGGTTCAATAGCTCATAGTGTATACAAGTTGTACTATAGTTACTGTAACAGCAGTTACAGTTACTGCATTAATTTAAATCGAAAATGCATGTTTTGAACCTACAAATATACGTATATGGCAATGATGCATGCATCAAATATTCATGAACCCCAAATGTAAGGCTGCACTAGGAATTATTTTCACATTATTGTAATGTTTGCAGGTAAATACCATTGGATTTGTGTGTACAGATTAGCTGGTGAGGACTGCATCAAGGTTCTTGACACCATGCAAGCTGACCTGAATGAACATACACTCCTTCAGCTGTCAAGCCTCTACAAGCCACTGAGTGGGAGTACCTTGCACATTATGTAGTTACCCATCCAACAGCAACAAGGTGTCCATGACTGTGGTGTATTTGCCATAGCAAACATGATTGAAGTCATCAAAGGGGGCAACATCACTAGGATCAACTTTGATCAGTTCAAGATGAGGAAACACCTTGAAGTGGCACTGAGCAGTGGTACTATTACAGAGTTCCCAAAAACACGCAAGATTACTCAACGATGTGAAAGTCAAGAATTTGAGGAGGAGGTGTTTTGCATCTGTAAAATGCCAGAATGTTACGACATGCGTATGATAACGTGTGATGTTTGTTCATGCTGGTACCATTTTAAGTGTGTAAACTTGAAGAAAGGGAGAAAGTCCTGGGTATGCCCAAACTGCCAGCCTAGCAAGTCTAAGTGAAGTCAAAGCCTGGCGTAGCTAGCTTGCTTGCAAGCTGCTACACCTTGAATCCTTCACTGAACTATCTTGAGTTATGCCCGCATGCATTCAAGCTGAACTAATAAACTGACTGAGTTGAGTTGTGTTTTTGTATCAATATAGCTATTTCCAGTTGAGTTTTACAAGTGTCATTTATACATTGCTTTATAATTATGTTCAGTAGCTATTATACAATATATTTCAACCAGAGGACTCACCTCATAACACGTGGGCTAGCGTACTTTTGCTGCTGAGGCTAGGTCTAGTGCAGCAAGACAAATATGGCGCACAAGGAATTAATACTCACAATGCCTAAAAAGGACCATCAATGATGCTGCAAAGCCAGTAGTCTATAAATAAGCTTTTAGAAAGTCCCCCAACATCAGTAACGTTCAAGTAAATTGTGTTTTACAAGCCTGGGTTACCCAAATCATTTTGTTGCCAGGTGCCGAATTTTGTTGTTTGCAGCGTCTTCACAACGAAGGTCAGTATGAAGCCAAGAGTTAAGCAGTGCTGACTAAACTTCATATCCTTCATCACAAGTGCTGTAGCAAGTGGCAGGCTAGGTTTCATAGGGATGGCTCTTCCCAGTGTCACGTTCTCAAGCGATGTCCGACTCTGATGTTAGTGTCCAAATTTTGCAAAGATCGGGAACCAGTATATAAAGGTCATGGCAAAGCTGAACATTCAACGATCTTTCTAAAACTATATAGGCACAATATGCTAATGCCGAACGTTTGTTTGGTACAAGTTTGAAGCAGATGCGTTTAGCGGTTCCTGAGATTGAGGCGGCCGAACTATGATGTGACCGAATTGTGATTTTTTACTCTATGACCACTGGTTAGATGTCACTATGCACGTACATGCGCATGTGTACTATTACTGGGTACTCACTTATAGGCCATATGGAAACAGCTGTATGATCCTGATGTTTCAACAGCAGCTCATTCTTACAGCTCTCTTTTCCAGCTGAAGACAGCCATTAACCATTCAAACGTTCCAGTGGACCCCAAAAATGACATGAATGCAGCTGAATCTTTCTTAGAGGATACCTTCTCAGCTTATATTATAACAGCGGCTTGTAAAGCCCTAAATATACCATCCTCCGAAGTGCTCAGTGACGATATGCCCGTTCCAGACTCCTTTGTTGACATTGGTCATCTGTCCACACAGATAGTGAGAACATTTGTACATGTTGGTGAATTTGGTAGACAAAGGCAGAACTATGATGATGAAGTGATATGCAGAACAAAGGATACTATAACCCTTCTACTGATATGGCAAGAATACCACGATGCCACACGTGAAGGAGATGGGGAGAGAGTAGTGAGGATCTGGAAGTACTTACTCCTCATATTTCAGAGGCTGAAGTACACCAATTATGCAAAGGAAGCAGCTGTTTTTTTTTAACACAACTGCATTATATGGCTTCACCAAGATTGCAATTGGAGTTTATGTACAGTAGGTTTGTTAACATCCAGGGGAGAGCAGGCCACAACATACCATGTGACCTTCACATGGAACACCTGAACAGGTACATACATGTATGCACATACATACTACGTATATGTGCAAAACATTCTAAAGGAGACCATGCTAATTGTATGCATACAAGCATGTACAGGTATACATGCTGCATAGCGATAAATTTTATATACGTATGTAATAAATACCGTATACTGGGAAAGTTTTGCGGAGTAAAACTTTCGCGAATTCCTAGATTTCACGATTTTTGTGAACTGCATTTTGTATATAGATGTATGGAACAGAGCTAGCATTCGTGAAATAAAGTTTCACGAATGCTGTTGATTTCACGAAATACACGAAACTTTATCTCCACAAAACTTTCCCAGTATACGGTACACTATTATATGACATAGTACACAATACATACAAAGCTTGCATACCAATGATTGCCTAATTCATAGATACTAGAACCACCGGGATTGGAAACACACTAGATTACAGAATTTTATCCGCGTTTCGCTTAACCGTATAATTCCGTAAAAGTCAGCATGAGCGCCGATAGATAAAATGGCTACTGGCGTTGTGCCAGAGATGGCCGATATTGTGAAATCTGCTCTTACCGCCATCCTAGAGGACGAAGACTTTAAACTGAACACTCCTCGAATGTTGCTGGCAAAGGAAACAGTACAGAAACTTTTTAAGAGCGCTAATGATGAGCAAGATGCTTTTATAGAATTTACCGCGAACATTCTCCGTGAAATCGACGTGTTAGCCACTCCTAACAGCCAAAGCAAGTTGAGCTCGCAAAGGAAGGAGTTATGGAGCCAATTTCACGTGTCACGTACATCTAAGCTACGCAGTTTATGGAGCAAGCTATATACTGACCTTAATGTAGATTCTAAAGCAGCTAAAGATCCTCTGCTTATTGAGTACGTGAATGAGAAGCTATTTGAAGGATGTGTTAAAGCCAAGTTCCACATAGAAGAGCAGCAAATAGAACCACCTAAGATGACAGAGGATGACCTCAATGCTTTGCGGTATGCTGCTGGGTTCGTTCCATGGAAACTACAGCAGAAATATCGAAAGACAACATGCAACCATCCCCATCGGCAGAGTTACTTAGTATGCTTGGCAGGGATGAGTGATAGCACTGAAGAAGACGAATGCACATTTTTAGAGTACACAAAGAGATGGATTGCCACCATAGATCGTGGGGGACTGTTTCACATTAGTGATGAAGTCTACCTCTTCTTTTATCAAGTGGAATGCATAGTTAGGAAATTGCTACTTGAAGTATTGACCATAAATACGCAACATGGAAGGAAAGAGATTATTGATGAAGTTACAAGTAATGATACAGTGCAATTCCACTGGTCTATTATTGCTGTAGAGGTGGATGAAGATGTTGGACAAGAGCTTCTGGCTGAGATAGTCCAGCTGTGGTTAACAATACGTGGCTTCTCAACAGCTGGAGCCTTTGTTGAGCATTACAAACAGATAACTAAGAAATCAGTGACTAAGTCAAGTAGTTTACGCAAAGGACTCAAACGAAAGAAGTTGGATATGAATAATGATGACACATGATCAAGACACTACATACATTCTACTATTTTAAGTAATACTAATAGTCTAGCTGTTGTTGACTAGGTATATATGTTAATGTCAATCTACATATTATTATGATTGTGTACAGGGACATCTTTCAATATTTTTTTCCGTTTCGGAAGTGGGGTGTCATCAACAGTTAGTGGTTTTTTGGATTTTCCACGTTTGCAGTTGCCTCTTGTTGGTTTCACTGCTGCTGATCCCTGAACTCTTAGTGATTGTGCTCCAGATAAAAAGGTAGCAACATTTGGATTGTCTGAATAGCCACCTCGCATCCTTTGTTTCCCAAAGAATGACTCCAAAGAATCTTGATTCAGTTTGGCACTTAGAACATATTGTACCCCTGGTTGCACTAGTAGGTAGCATGCCAAACAAACAAATGATCTTGCTATGAGAAAGATACAAATTCATGTTTCAAAAAATCATGCTGGACAAAGAGTGCACATATACATGTAGCCTCACATGTCAAACGGAGCCCTTCCATAGTTTCCCTACTCAGGCATAGCTTCTGTCTTTCACTGGCACTAAGGTCCTTTCGGCTGCTAACACTTGCTTCCCATTCATCCAAGTATGCTAAAAAGTCTTTTTCAAGCCACTAAAAGTGAATTAAAAGTACAGTAATACTAATAATAATATTTGCAACTTTAATCTAAAATCATAATCATGTATATATATATATATATATATATATATAAATATATATATATATACGTTAAACCTATAATAATACCTGCAAACGTTCCCTGGATTGTTGATCATTCCGATATGGATGGAGATTAGGTTTGCGTTTGTGGATTCCTTCCCTTAGGCTCCTCACATTCATAAGGTCAAAGAATTTGTCGAATACCCTCACAAAGCGCTCTGTCTCTGCAGTGTATGGCTTCTTTTCATAGGCAAGAGCTTCTGCCACAGTGGTGCTGACAACCTGGTGCACATGTACGTATAAAGAATATTAATAAGTACACTCAGTCTGCAGCTATTTAACCATATTTATACTAGAACCACCTGGTGGTTATAGTATCTATGATTTAACACATCTATTAGTTACCTGTGCTGCTAGATCTACCCTCATCTTTGAGAATGACGTCAACTGAATGTATTCCCACTTCAGTTTATGTAAGATGGACAGACCTGGTGTGGTTAAATCCACTTGATGATGCCTTTGATATAGGTCCACAAGGTGTTGCCAACTGATGTCCAGTCCATTTATCTGAAGTACACACATTTGCATATTAATAACCTGCATGCATACTCCACAAAACGGGGTGAACACATGCATGTAATACATGCAGGCCAGAATATAACGTGAGGTTACTTACCCCTAGTTTTCTTGTCTGACTGTGACCATATGAATTGGCCCAACAGTTCCTGACTGTCTTTATCAAATGTGGTGGATCTGATATGAAAAAAATTGGCCTCTCTTCATCTGCAAAAGGATTCACCGTCTTATATGCTCCGTCATTTGTTGTCGACGTGTGTAGCTTGAAAAACGTACGATTTGTAGAAGCACCATCACACGTGATGACAAGTACTTTGAACCCACAGGCTTCCAGTCTGCGAATACACCCCCATACAATGGAGTATAGCTGATCACCTGTGATGCTGGAACATGGGAAGGATACATATGGGAATTCAAGGTCAGATAGGATTCCTGAAACCATGAATGTAAGCATATGAGTGGCTAGTTGAGGTTTAGTAGTTTCCAACAATTTGTTTTCAAATTTTGACAGATGATCATTCACATCACCCATCTGGACGAAACCTAAAAGGCTGACAGAATGTTTGTCATAAACTAAATCTTCCTTCACTTTTACTTCGTCAAAAACTAGACAAACATACTTTTGATAATCCGGTATGCTATCGAGTTTTGCCTCACGACAAAGCTGTTTGTCAATTTCGGACTGAAAGCCAGGCTTTGCCTTGACAAAATGAGTATAGTCCCTAAGAATGCATTCACTAGGTAAAACAAGTACATTTGATGATCTTAGAGCATGATAGGATGCAGAAGATGTCAGCTTTAAGCTTAAACACCAGCGAATCATCATTGGATGCCATCTGATCTGTCGTTTGTCTTTCACTTTAAGGGCTTCTAACTGCTGACTCCAAAAGAGATGTTGAAAAGAATCTGGAGCATATTTCTAGCAGATCTCTTCAGTTTTCTCTACCATGAGCTTTGTGAGGTCTTTTTCTAATTCCTCTTCAATACAGATTCCATGTTGTTCTGTTGCTTTTCTCAATCTTGACTTTAGTTGCTTAATTTGTTGTGTTTTCCTAATGACTTCAGCTGCCTTGCTGTCAACTGCAGTTTTAAGATTAGATATCCGTTGCCTTTTCTCAGGCGTCCTTAGATAGCGAATATTTACATGGCTCGACACATCAGTGCCATCAGATCGTTGCACGCCTACCTTCCGGCTATGCGGGGAACGAAGAGTTGCTCGATACTGTTTGCAAGCATTACATTTTGATCCATGAACCAAAAGCTCACAAGCTGTAGTGCGAATGGTATCTGTGTGTACTCCTCCATTTAGTTGTACAGGATAATAATCATCAACAAAAGCAACTGTGGTCTTGTTGGCTGATTGAAATATGCCCTTACAGGAATCAGCCAGCTCTAGAAAATGTTGGTCTGGGTGACCTGCACAAACGTTAAGGCTATCCACTAACTTCAGAAGCAGATTGAGGACAGGCTTTGTGCTGATAATCTCAGGAACTGATTTTGTCAAAGCACTACATTTCTTTCTATCTAAAGGCTTTCCATGCACTTGTACACTCCATCTTAAGTCTTCGTTCACAGTTATAGAGCGGGTCACCACAACTGGTTGACCTTTCCTACTGGCATTGTGCTGCAGTTTGCAGATGACAAGAGTGTTGGTTGTTGAATGGTCAACCCATTGGGATGGCAAGGCCAGGCTGACACAAAGGTCAGCAATTTTAACCTATATACAGAAATTTTAAAATTCTTTAATTAACTTGAATGTACATTAAATTTTGCTCGTTGCACCATAGATATTAGAACCACATTGACAAACCACTAATTTACCTTTTTACTTGGTCTTCCCTTCATGTTGGTGCCAAGATCTCTGTGCAATTTCTGTTTCTTCCTCTCCTCATTCTTATGTATCCGTCCCAGGCGAAATTTGTGCGGCATCTAAAAGTACTCTAATCTCTGTTAAATCATAGAAAGTATCTATGGTTAAATAAGTCCACCGACTATGAATACCATATCAATCCACTTTCCAAAGGTAATTCGATCAATAGCAATAGTGCTTTGCTACCAGTTTCATAGCCAGCAGGAAAGATAAGTACACAAAGATAGGGTTGAACAGACTACATTGACACAGTAACCGGCGTCCACCACCTAGATTAGTCACGAAGAATCAACTAGAACTGTCCGTAAACATACAGAGCGCTTGGTACAAACAACGGCAAGTCTTAACACCTAGTAAAACAACTTACTCCCTTTACAAAAAGTACACAAGCATTTAATAAACCTGCTTACCTCAATACAAACCTCGAGCAATTGGGCAGCAAACGTGCAGCGCGAAAGCGGTACGCTAGAACAGCCGAAACGACACTTCAAGCAAAGTGGACATAGCCTAGCGCCCAAATTAGTCTACATAACTCCGCATATCTGTGGTTAAACCAACTCCTGATCATATCGTGGAGAGTAGTACGCGCTGTAGTTGTCGTAGCGCGGAATCTAAAAGGAAGTGACATCACACACACACTCGTGAATAGTGCGTTTCCAATCCCGGTGGTTCTAGTATCTATGCCTAATTGTAGAGAACTGAAAGAACTTATTGCCAGTCTTGGTACAAACCAGCACCCAGGAGCCATAGAAAAGATAGGCAAATGCCTTGGCTCACTGCAGGACATCAGTAGCCACTTCCTGCTTTCAGTAAACAATTCAGTGGACCTTGGAAGGCACTCAAGACCAGCAAATAAAAAAGATGTCCAAATAATGACTGAAATTCTGGCACAAACGTGTAAAGTGTGTACTTTAACACAAAACAGAACACTTCCAGGTAGGAAAAAGTATAGGTCAATAGTAGATGGTGAGAGGAAAGAAGACTGTGCAAAATGGCTGAAGACTATTATGAAAGAGGCTGTAGTATTTTGAGACAATATTTATGTAATTGGTCATAAAACAGTTACTAGTACAAAAATGAACGAATCACTTGTTCACAGCTACCACACTTGCATATTTGACAACAAACATCACAACATTTACATAATGGCGCCGGCTTAGGTACTTTTGAAACACCACAAAACACACTGAACAGTGACAAACGACGACACTTATCACTTTCCATCCTTGAAAACTCTTGCATAGCCCCTGTTGCGCATGGTAAAATTTGATTTCGAATTGCTATGGCCACTGCATTTTGCCCGTCTCGCCCTGCACGGCCTGACTGCTGTACATAATCTTCAGCAGATGCAGGAATCCCAAAGTGAACCACCTGATAAATATCTGGTATGTCCATCCCCATACCAAAAGCAATAGTGGCTATCAATACTCTAATGGGTGATGCCTTGTCAGAAAACATGTCAAGGATATTCTCTTTCAAAGAAGCTGAAGTTGGTCCGGCAAATATTTCAATAATTCTGCATTTGAAAAGTGCAAAGAATGATAGTGAATGGAAATATAAATCCACGTATATGCATTACTTACCTGTTCACAGGTTTCATCTCTCTAGATGACGAAGTGTAGAACCTTTCCCCCAGAGCCACCCTCAGAGATTAAATATTTTGCCACAGTCCTCTCCACTATGGGATAGATTTTATATTCTGAAAAATGACAATAATACATAAATTCACATTCATACACATACCTGCGACAAAACACCAATGTTTTTGGATACTTCAGACCATCTTCTTTGAGGCCTCCCTCAATGGCTAAAGTCAATCCCATTTTCGTTTCTCTTCTGACAATGCGATATGTTATGTTACCCTTATGAGGAGGGAAGATGTTATCGTGACAAAGGTATCCTTGGTGACAGTAGCTGTCAAGGCCAACACGTGAACACTGCTAGGTAGTGAACACCTAATGTCACCAATCTGGGCATACGACAGCCTGAACGATTGTCCCCTAAATATGTAAGCAATAGATTGCTATGAAAAAATCAATTAAAACATGTATATAGACTTAAACTCACCATTTGTCAATACAGTGCGCTTCATCAACCACCAGTGCAACTGTGTAATGTTGATACACCTTGCTGCGAAACATCTCCCGAACAGTATATAACATTGTACAAGAGGTTCTCCGGGCTGATAAAAACTAGCTGATGCTCACCTGGTAGAAAATAAAAGCATACATATACCATATACTCATTATGATACAACAAAGAGTATACTCCAGCAAGAGTTGCTAACCTCGAACAACGCGCATAATGGCATCCATGTCCGACTGGAGCTCTCCCAAAAACTCTGCATTGACACCCCTAGGCACAAATTTACTCTTCATTTCCATCATCAAAGCGGTCAACGGACTGACAACAACTACAATTGATAATGCGTTCCTATTCAAGTGGAGATCGAAAGCTAAGGGAAGCAGACCGAAAATAACAGACTTCCCGAAGCCTGTTGGTAGTGCTACAAAAACATCGTTGCCTTCCATGAACTTTAAGATCACTTTGGTTTGCTGGGGTTTGAGTTCCTTGAATCCAAGCGATTGCGAAGCATCCAAAACACAACTCTCCAAACATTTTTGTTTTTCCACCATTTCTCTTTACCATTAATCACGAGGTGTCGATTGGACAATATTCTGTCCAAGGCAAGATCAAAGGGGTCAATTAACAATTAGCGCCCAGAATCCTGGGCGCTCTGTGCCAAAAAAGCAGGCGTTATGTCCCAGACCCTTTTTCCCTCAAACGGAAGTGCAGAGAACAGGAAAAAGGGGCTGGCCACGTGAGACTACAGCAATAGTGAGTGTAATATAACTTACCGAAATACTGACGCAATACAAATTGTTGTGTTAAAAGATGAACATTTAGACCTAGTAACAAATCCAATCTTCAACAATGTCCCTCAGACTGAAAATAATAGCGATTCGTAAACACCAATTGCGTATAAGGCAATGAAAACCGTCACCTTTGTGCCGTGAACCTCTTCATCGATAGACAATACTCAACAAGTGGCAAACGTTAGCCTGCTATTGTCACGTGCTAATTACGTCAGCATAAATTATGCTATAGAACGTTTGACATTACTCCAACACTGAGAAATTGAATCGCTCCCTTTGTTTGAGCTTTCGCTCCTTTGGCATGAGCGCTTTTTGGTGTGAACCTTGCACCTCACTTTTAACATTGTACTAAACAGTCACACAATGTCATATACATACACGTGCATATGTACATGTAAAGATATATAAAAAGGCACCTTTTATACAACACAACCTCTCCACATGTGCTTATATGTAATACAAATATGCACTGACATACCTTTTCTTTTACACAATACCCACACACACACCCACACACCCACACACTCACACACACACACACACAACACATGGATATGTAGTTTCTGCGTTGATAGTCTTTTAGCAGCCAGTTTATGTAGGCAAAATTTGTTCAATTTTAACATATTATCATCATTTTCCTCTTTTCAGGGTAGAGTGTTTAATAAGATTTATGGTGGACGTAATCACCAGTGTATCTTGGTGCAACAACACGTAGCTGAGTTATATTGTATTACTTGTAAATGTGTATGTAGTGAGCACAAGTGCACCATTTGCATGGTTCACATTCATCCACATGGCCTGATAGTTAACTTTGCCCACAAAAGCTGTTTATCAGTTACGGGCTGTACATTAAAGTATTATAGTTTTCACGGTTTAGTCTATTTCCATTTACTACTTTCTGGGGATGTAGAATTGAATCCTGGTCCCAAAAGGTTTTCTGATGTTCCAAAATGTAAAGCATGTATTTCTGAATGGAAGTGTTTCATGTTTCTATTTTTCATCATACTTTCAATGTTCATATTTGATCATGTGTTGACCTATCCGTTTCGTACCCTTTGTATGCGAAATTTGAGTTGTAATTCGACTGAAAGTAACTTTAGGCAACATTTCGAATTGAACTTGCATCATGTCACACGTATTTGTCCAAATCTAATTAATATGATGCATCAACTTCTTATTTCAGTGGCAAAAAGATCACGCCGGATGATGTTCAAACAATATTTATCGAAACGTTCATATTTTTACGCAAGACTACTCCTTTTATTATTACTTTTAGCTGGAGATGTTGAGCATAATCCTGGACCCATTCAGGATGTAATTAAGGAACATTGTCTCCAATCGGAATCTACTACATTTATTGGTGATAAGACAAAGGCAATGTTGCAAGGTCAAGACAGTAAAACTTCCAGTAAAGATGATTGTGAAAGGAAAAGAAGATTGGAGCAATTTGCTCAAAATCAAAGGAAACATCGGGAGAAGGAGAGTGTAGAACAACGAGATATGTGACTCAAAGCAATGCAGGCTATGCAGAAAAGTCGCCTTAAATTGGAAACTGATTCTGAACAGGATAAGAGACTTGGAACATTGGCCATAAATCAAAAAAGGAGATTGGAGAAAGAAACACCACAGGAACATGATGAGAGGCTGGGATTACTGGCTATCAATCAAAAGAGAAGATTTGAGAAAGAAACACCACAGGAATATGATGAGAGGCTGGCATTATTGGCTATAAATCAAAAAAGAAGATTAGAGAAACACTGCAAGAACGTGACGAGAGGCTGGCAATATTGGCAGCAAACCAAAGTAGAAGATTAGAAAAAGAAAGTGATAAAATACGAGGAAAAAGACTCAGAGTTAAGCAGGAAAACAGAAAGAAGCAATTGGATAATGAATCTGCCAATGAACGTACAGATAGATCGCAGGTATGTTATGTCCCAATCCAGCCAAAAGCGCAACGTTATCTGGCTTCACCAAATGAATTTTGTTATAGTGGGCAACGCGTGGGTTTGTCACACGCCTATTGTTTGTTTTGGTGATGATATCATTTGCAAGTGGGACATATACATGAGTATACGAGAAAGATTTTCACGGAACATGTGACAACATGTGACTTACCCTGGAAAGACCGTTCTGTTCGACAAGAAAACTTTATCGAAAAAGGCGGTGGTGGAAATCTCGGCTTTTAGCTTTAAAACTTTGATATGTTGTTACCAAAGGACCAAACCCTCAGAATCGAATCTTGGGGTAATGTGCGTTGCTCCGTTTGGTTTATGTCCAACATCTTATAGCTTCGAACCTTGTTTTTGGGCAAAAAACCCTGGACATAACAGCCGTGGAGTGGAGGATCATCACCCAAGATGCGATTTAGTAAGTTTTCAATCTGTGCTTTCTGTTAAACCTACTTTCGTGTCCAAAAGCCAAGATCCTAACCACCGCCTTTTTGCATTTTGAAATATTTCCGTATGGTGTAAAGAAAACTGACCACACGCAACTCGCAGAAGTTAGAACTAGCTTTTGTCGCTTTCAAAGCCAAGTGTATATATGTCAGATGCCATCTTAGCTATATTCAAAAAATCTGCTTACATTTGAACGAAGATCGAAGCGAAAATTTATAGTAACTCGAAGACGTCCGCCATTTTGTTTTATGTCCAGAAATCGGACATAACATACCTGCGATTGGCAAAGATGGCAGAGCATAGGAAGACTATGTTGGAAAATGCTACTCCTGAGGAGGAGTTAAAGAGGAAAGAAAGCCAGATACAAAGGAAGCGGCGATGGCTGGAAGGTGAGAATGAAGAAGCCAAAAAAGTAAGATTAGAGAAAGAAAAAACTACGGAAGAAGCAAGCCAGGGAACAGCAAACTGGGGATGAGGGTTAAAGAATAAGAAAAAGCAACAGGAAAGGAAACGACGATGGCAAGAAGGTGAGACTGCGGAAGCAAAAAGAGCAAGACAGGAGAAAGATAGACTTAGAAAGAAGCAAGCCAGGGAAAAAAAACAAACGACATCTCTACAGGTTAATTCTGAAGTGCAGATGACACCATCAACAAAGTCTATAAAGCAAATGGCCTCAAACAGGGATAGATTCTTCAAGACAATTTGTGATGGACCGTCTCATGCATGTTATGCATGTCAAAAGTTCTGTTACAAAGAGAATGCTCAATTTTACTCATGTGACGAGGCTAAGAAACTTATTGTACATCAAAATGTAAATTCTCAATTGGTTACTTCTGAATGGTTCTGTCATAGGTGCATATCAGCACTGAATAGAAACAAGGTTCCTAGTACTTCACGATGGAATGGAATGAGTGTTTCTCCCATACCTCAAGAACTTCAAGGGCTAAACAGTCTTGAAGAGTGACTTATCGCACGTGTGGCTCCATTCATGAAGTTAGTCCTTCTGCCACGTGGTGGACAAAGAGGAATAACAGGACAGGTGATCAACTTTCCATCACCAATGACTGATGTATTGAATCAACTTCCACGACCAGCTACCAGCAGTGACATTGTGTACATAGAGGCACCAACTTCGAATTCATTAAAAGAGTCCAAACCATTATACTATCATTGTTGTTATACACGCGTAATTAAAGCATTGAAATGGTTACAGGAAAACAATGTCGCTTATCCTGTTGTCACAGCATGCCATTTTCAACACTGCTTCCAGTCCCTAGTGAAAGAAATCATAAAGGGATCTGGAAGGCCAATTGGAGAGGTAACGGATTTCTTTTGGAGAGTAGAATTTCAACTCAGGGGATCACCACACATCCATTCCTTGTGGTGGATCAAAGATGCCCCTAATCTTGATACAGTAGAGGGAAGAACGGCAGCTCCTGACTTTATCGATCGTTACATTTCTGACAGAATTCCAGAAGAAGAATGTGGTGAGGACAGCTTGCGGTCTGTAGTTCTTCGAGTTCAGAAACATAATCATACATCTACTTGCATCAAGAAGGACAAAAGGAAAAAATCAAAAGAATGTCGTTTTGACTTTCCACAACCTTTATCGTCCATTACTCGTCTCAAGAATAATGAAGATGTAGGTAACAAGTCCCAGTTCTATATTCTCAGGAGAACTGATGGTGAAGAAAACGTCAACCCATACAATGCTCCACTACTCTTAGCATGGCAGGCCAACATGTATATACAGTTGATTGTATCGGTTTATGAGACAGCATCTTACATATGTTCATACATGTGCAAAGGTGAGAGCGAAGCGGTGAAGAAGGCTATCAGTGATTCCCTCCAATCACTTGCACCCAATGCTTCATTTCGAAAACGACTATCTAAATTGGGAAACACTATGCTTTCACATAGGCAGCTAAGTGGCCAAGAAGCAGCCTATTGGTTGTGCCACTTGCCACTAAAGGATTCGTCGCGTAAAGTTGTCTTTGTCAACACTGTTCCTCCTGAAAAGAGAACAAGGATAGTCAAGAGTCGGTCCGAGTTACTTGAGCTGGATGACATGGATACCAATCTCTTTCAACCTGGACTATTTGACAGATATGCTGCAAGACCACAGGAAGATGAATTTGAGAAGATGACGTTGGCTCACTTTTCTGTATGGTATAATAGTGTATATAGAGATGACACACCAAAGGGCGGCAGTGGGCGTCACATTCAGCCTCGATTCCAATTGCAAGGCAATCTGGGATGGATCAAACTTCGTACAAAGCAAGCGTGCCTTCGAACACCCATTATGACACCACAAAGTCACGGTGACGAGTATTACTATTCACTGTTGCTGTTGTACATTCCATGGAGACGTGAGAAGGAGGACTTACTTCTAAAGCACGACAGCACATTGTCAGCTTTCATTGCTTGTGAAAAGGAGATGAAAGTGTTGAATTGTGAACACCATACTTTTGCAGAAGAAGTACAAAGAGCGGTGGAGCAATTGCAAGCAGTTTCGGATGGTGCATACATGGATTTGGTTGCACCAAATGTTCAACATGGTGAACGGGAAGATGCTACTCATGTACCAGAGGAACTGGACCATGGTTTACACAACGCTGAAATTATGTCCAAGATGAACAGGTGGATGTAGGTGCTCTTCCCACAGTAGCAGATGACAATAATGCCAATGGAGCCCTCACACGCATGCGCCTCACTGATAAGGCTTTCACAGAAGTGGTATGCAATTTGAATGCAAGACAGAGAGAAGCATTTGACATGGTAGTACAGTACACTAGCTCGTTACACAAATTTCATCTCGGACAGGAGGCATCACAACCAAAACCTATCCGCAGGGACGGGAAAGTCTTATGTGATTCGTGCCATCAGAGAACATATTGAAAGGTCAGTGCAAGGGAGTGATGAAGTGCATGGATGCATGGTCATGGCACCAACGGGTGTAGCTGCATTCAATGTGGATGGCCTAACAATTCACAGAGCTCTTAATCTTCAAGTTGAGCATAGAAGGTCTGCCTACCATTTAAAGTTAACGGCTGTAGCACTTCGAGAGCTGAGGATGCTGTGGAGAGGCATACATACCATCATCATTGATGAAATTAGCATGGCATCTTACGAAGTTCTCCAGTCTGTCCACTATCGACTGTGTGAGATATTTGCCAATGATGACATCTTTGGAGGACTGAATGTGATTGCAGTTGGTGACTTTTATCAGCTCTCACCTGTCAATGGACACTTTGTGTTTAGTGTGACAAAACTGCAGTCAAAACGCTTGGCATCTCACCTTTGGAAGGACTGCTTTCAAATAGTAGAATTAACTGAAAATGTGAGACAACAAAAGGATTTGTCCTTTTCAGACCTGTTGAATCGTGTTCGAGTAGGAAAGCAAACAGAACAGGATATTAAGTTGCTGGAAAGTCGCATGGTGGCAGGAAACAACATTGATCTTTCAAAGCCACCATTTGAAAAGGCTCTAAGGTTGTTTCCTCGTGTTGCAGATTGCAATGCATTTAATGAAGGACAACTATTTACAACTTTTACTTTCGCCTCATGTTTCCAAAGGATATCAAAATTTGATTCGTTCCTCATATGACGTTTCATAACTGAAATCATATAGGGGCCAGAACGTGCATGCTCCCTATATTATTTCATTTATGAAGGCAATCAATAAAATCTTCTTTTGCAGTTAGAAATGTCAAAATTGCTGTTAAAGTGTATATGCGGGATAACTAACATGCCCAAATAAAAACTTGGATAGTAAATACTAATATTCAAATCAACCATAGGCCAAACTAGAATAATTCTTAGATTCTTGGATACATACATAGGTTCTCCCCACAATGACAAAATTGTCATCATATATCACCCATTGTGAAAGGTTATGCATAAGTTTTATGCTACTTTGAATGTAGGAGCACATATCGCTGCTACACACGACACCATCCATTCAAAAATTATAAAATAATCTGTGGTGGTAATGACCGCTTCCTCGTCAGTGAAGCACTATTGACAACAACATTAATAATTGTTGAACTGAATCAAAAGCATAAGATTAGCATTTAAATGGGCTTCCTCTAAAAAGAAATTCAAACTAATAAATATTAGGAAACCACTAATCTTATGCTACTATTAAAGTAGCAGCATGTTGCTGTTATTCACGAAGCCATCCATACATGAATACCTCTTGATGGCATTCTTTAGCTTTAACCAAGCTGAATTTTTATGCAATTAGACTACATTTCCATGCAGACTCGAAGTCTGTACAGCTTTTGCAACGCCCCTGCTCAGAGTCCAGTTATTCGGGGCATCTTGCAAATGCATTTAGAGTAGTTATTGCTCCTATAGACAAGGTGGTTGAAATTTTGAGTCCATGTCTGAGCAAACACTTGTAATGCCATTTGCATTTAGTAAGCAATCCTATAGCCTATAAGGGAAGAATATATGTCATTGGGGAGTATATAGTCATGTCTATACATCCATAGAAGAAAGGCAAATGGCTAATCATTACACATTGAACCCCATATACAGATAGTAAGTGCCACCTCAACCTTCAGTTTACAACTCTCTGCAAATTGAGTACAACAATAAGAGGTTGGGAATTATGGCACAGTATATGTTATAGTTGTACCCCATTTAGGCATGGTACATGGGAAATAGACACTTGCATTGTAGACCACGAGGGCGGAGCCCGAGTGGTCTACGCAAGTGTCTATTTCCCATGTACCTTGCCTAAATGGGGTACAACTAACTTGTATCCCGTGGCAACGGAAATTGGCTTAAAATAATTGCTATTCGATAGTAGCTAGCTCGGCTGCCATCAGCTTGCATCTACGTATTTTTCAGGAGACAGCTGCTATCAGCGGACGGCTTCTTTTCAGCTAGTGGACGGCTATACTTTCAGCAAACAGCTACTTTCAGCGGACGGCTTCTTTTCAGTGACGGGTACTTTTAGCGAACGGCAATCTTTCAGCGGACGGCTACCTTCAGCGAACAGCTACTTTCAGTGGACGGCTTCTTTTCAGTGGCGGATACTTTTAGCGAACGGCAATCTTTCAGCGGACGGCTACCTTCAGCGAACAGCTACTTTCAGTGGACGGCTTCTTTTTAGTGGACGACTACTTTCAGTGAACGGCTTCTTTTCAGTGGACGGTTACTTTCAGCGAACAGTAATAATAAATTTCAGCGAGCAGCATCTTTCCAGTGTGCAAATTCAAATGGCAGAGCGTATTTCTTCAGAATCGCTAGACTGGTTCGTGTATGAACTAGAAAAGGAAGAAGAACAGTAGCTGTTTGCTGAAGGTATAGCCGTCCACTAGCTGAAAAGAAGCCGTACGCTGAAAGCAGCTGTCTCCTGAAAAATACGTAGATGCAAGCTGATGGCAGCCGAGCTAGCTACTATCGAATAGCAATTAATTTAATTGGTGGCATGATTAATAGTTTAATTGGGGACATCCTGTGGTACATAGCTATGTACCCCTGTTTACAGGGGTACATGGGATATGTACTCACAGCGGTGCTTTTGAAGTTAATTGAAAACGCCCACGCATCGGGATACAACACCCTTTACATCCTGTACCTGCATATATTGGTACGCAGTATACGTTTCTTCTGGTATTTGCTACCTTCATCGGTATGCAGTACCTTTTCCCATAGTACCTTCCTTTGGTACACAACTTCCAGTGCCTTTGATGGTAAACAGTACATTAGTATATAGTCTCACATATTGGGCTATGCACATTGCACAGCTCAATGGAGACTTGCATAGATCACAATGATCATACTATTGACTACTTGTGGCCAATTTTGGATACCTTGTGCACCTTAGCATGGAAAAAATATTACTATAACATGCTGACTATATTGATCTGCTGAAAGATCACATTGTATATTCTGTTCTTTATTCTATAGCTACACATTTAAGTGATTCTGGTGGATCACACAACGGTACACCTGTACCATTATATATATAGCATTTTATTGCACCATTTTTGTTTTGAATTGGAGGAGTTTTACGGTCTCTTGCAGACCCTAGTTAAAATGAATCCAATCCTCTGGGATGCAAAGCATGCCTACCTCCTCGTGGTGCATCCTGGGACTACTATTATTATAGTAGTGCAGAATGGCATGCGTATTAACATATATTGAAATTGTCACTGTATATATATATAATTAATAAAACTGACTAGATCAAGATCCCAATATATTTTGTCTGGATTATTTAATGCTAAAACTTGACACACACACACACACACACATTTTACTACACCACTACACAAAACCATGCATTTCTTACATTGATCTTTTGAGTCCGTTAGAAAGATTTCCAAGTGATTCGAGTTTCCAGGGCCATAGGGGGCCCATGAGTTTTTTAAACTTGAATCACTTTTTGTGCTCTGTTGTCATTCGGCATGTTCACAGAAAGAAAAAATGAAATTATTCAGGGAAAGGATAATGAGTTATTATGTATGCATGTACATTCGTTGTGCTATGCATGTACTTGTGCAGTTGTGAATGTGCATGTGTGTATGTGTGTGTATGTGTGTGTGTGTGAGTGTGTGTGTGTGTGTATGTGTGGGTGTGGTGTGCAGTGTGTGTCTGTCTGTGTGTGTGTATGTGTATGTGTGTATGTGTGTGGTGTGCAGTATGTGACTGTGGTGACTGTGTGTGTGTGTGTGTGTGTGTGTGTGTGTGTGTGTGTGTGCATAGGGGCATGATAGTTGGTGTCAGGGAATGGGGATTTTAGGTTACAAAGTTCAGGAATCTCAAGAATTTGTCACTTTTCTGCCTACGTCACTTTTGTTCATCTGTAAATGTAGTAATGCATCATTACATAGCGCTCAGTAGAAATATGTAAATTTCGCAAACCAAACAAGTAATTCGAGTTTAAAACTCTTGGGGGTTGCCGCCCCATGCACTCAAATCACTTGCAAAGCATTGAAGGGTAAGTGCACAGCTGAACATTCATAGAACATACTGTTTATTGTAACTGGACAATTGTTTTGAAAACAATTCCTATAACTCATTCCTGTATAAATTCATTCTTCCCTATTACTATTATATAAATTCTCTATTATAAGACTTTTCTTCAAATCCATATTATATATATATATATATATATAATATGGATTTGAAGTTTTCGCGTTGCAGTTGGCCTACATCTTTGTACCCCATTGTGTGTTCCTCACCCCTGTCAGCACTGCGTGGAGCAAGTGGATCAGTCAGCCACACATAGACTCAGTTGTGTACGAAGCCAAGGACGTAGCCCACGACATGCGGAACTTAACCAGTTTATCCACAGAACCCTCGCATCTATCAAAGTCCCGAGCACATTGGAGCCTCAAGGTTTATCCCATAGAGATCGCCGCAGACCTGATGGCATGAGCCTTATCCCTTGGTCACACGGGAGGGCTTCGATCTGGGATGTAACAGTGCATGATACTCTAGCCCCGTCATATCTTCATCTCAGCTCATCTCATGCAGGGTCAGTGGCTGATAATGCCTCTGGACAGAAGAGACGTCTGTATAGTGACCTGACACCCACTCACCATTTGATTCCATTAGCATTTGAGACGATGGGAACATTCTCCAGTGATAGTATGCTTTTCTTAAAGGATGTGACCAGAAGAATCCGATTAATCAACAAAGACTCATCAGTTTATTTGTCGTTGTGTCAGAGAATCAGTGTGATTATTCAAAGATACAATTGTGTATGTGTACTGGGTAATTGTAAACTAGATGTTTAGGTCACATGTATGTAAATGTGTACATGTGGTTTTGTTCATTAAAAATAATATATATATATATATATATATATATATCAGACAAGCGTTACACACCGGAAGTCCAAATGAAAACAATATAGGGGCTGCTTGCGGCAAGCCCTAAAAATAAAAACACAACTTTTTTCCTTGTAAAAATGCAAGAAATTCAAGTCACATACATAGAAGTAAGCTTCGCAGATGCAAGATTCATAAAAAAGTCACAATATACGGGAATGTTGTACTTGCAAACAAACATTAAGCTTATTTTAAAGAATTATCAACACTGAAGTAACACGTGCGGCACCTTTGGGAAGATTAAAAAGGTACACAAAAGCAGTAAACTAACTTAAGGGGGCTTTCAAAACAAAAACGATCGAGGTTTAACTCACTGATTCCGTTTATGAATCCATCATAAATCGATCAGAACTGAAGCTTTATAAACGAATTTTCTTAGCTGAGAAAATTACAACTGTCCAATAGAAGTAACGCATGTGGGACATGTCCAAAGTCCCACTATTGTGTTAATAGGCTGGAATTTGGGCGTGTGTAAGACTTCGATCATGTGATATGCGCGTGATATTTCTTGACGTATAGTCATAGTGAAGAAGCAAGGGCGATTGCGCTGCTCGACATTTGTTCTACTTTTACAACATATGAAAGCCTTTATTCATCAAAAGTTAATGTTACGTACATATTGTTGTGTAAGGGAGCTTGGAAGATCATACTCACGATCGATAATAGGTATTGTGAACTGCAAAACTTATAATAATATTATACGTAATTCACGGCGAAATCGCCCTGCTATTTTGCAGTTGATGATAGGCTTAAAGCGCGTTTTGAAGGCTCAAACATAGATCGATCGTTCTTTTATAAGGAACTCAAGTTAGTAAAACCGACTTTTCTATTTGAATTCAAGATCAAACAAAGATTACGCACCTTGTTCTTCAATGTCGTCGATCGGACGCTGAATATCCAGTTCGCTTCTCTTAAACCGCCGATATTATACTTCATTAAACCGTCTGTCTTCTTTGCCTAATGTTCTTCCTCCACTGAGTTCCTCTCGCTTGCGACGCATCGATCATTGCAGAGATCAAACACTTCAAAAACTTCGGTAAGGGCAATATGTGATTACGTCACAGCTCATGTCACATGACTGTCATGTGATAATCGGCCCTTAGCTAAGCGAATCCTTCTTGCAAAATGCCATGTCGTCAAGTAAATCAGCGGATCAACATAGGAAGCTTCTGAGTGTTTTACTGTAATCTATATCGAACGCTTCAACTTTTCACCGATGGGGATTTTGATATCGCGAGTTTCAAAAGAGTTATTGCTGGCTATTTTAGTACATTTTTAGTATTTGTTGATTATCTTGAAAACTATTTCAGTAAAAAAATCCCCATCGGTAGAATATTGGGTAGCCTTATTAGGGACAGTTTAGTCCATATTCTGTGTCTGTAGGCCTAAGATTGGATTTACTTGAGAGGAATAACTGCTAAATACAGCTGCTCGGAAAAGCGGCGAGTACTCGAACGATTGACGGAAAATTTGGTTGAAAAATAGTTAAATGTGTAGCTTGAATGTGTTCATA
>CAUJGJ010000397.1:3742500-3760000 GCA_963170055.1 Halisarca cf. caerulea
CCATTCAATTCTTCCTAATATTAATAAGTTAATTATATGCTGTTGATGCCACAGCCTGAATTGTTAAGGCTATTTAATATATATTTTTCTGCCAGTGATTTACTTGACAATGTGTGTGTGTGTGTGTGTGTGTGTGTGTGTGTGTGTGTGTGTGTGTGTGTGTGCATGTGTGTGTGTGTGTACTTGCGTGTGTACTTGCGTGTGTACTTGCGTGTGTCCGGCTACCATATTAGTTATTATTGAATGTGATTTAATGTCAAAGCATCATATCCAATCTAATATGTGCACTCAATCAGGAACATCATTATACATTCAATTTGTTATGTTATCAAATGAATGTGTTATAAGTGAGTATTTCATGTTAATGATCAGTTCTTTAGAAATATTAAACAACTTGCTGGCATGTCAGAAGTTGTTAGAATGTGCGAAAGAACACCTATGTGTAGATGATAAACAACTCAGATCCAGGTAAAAAGAACAATTCATGTCATTGACAATTTGTAAATGTCATTGAGTCTATCTTCCTGGTGTGGCATTGCATGACATAGTACATGGCATTGCATGCATTTTTTGCTTATTAAGAGAACATCAGGACGAACAGCTTTTGGATAGCATCATCAGCAAAGTTTGCACCTATACAAAGGACATCAGAAAGTTTTTTGGACATCATTATGGCAGAAATCCAAGTAATGAATCTTGACAATGTGCATGTGCATGTTCAACTTATTACATGATGATACTGTAACAGTAACAATAATCATAATGATTATACTTATTGCAGGAAAAGAACTTGCTGAGTTTGATGCTATAAAGTCCTTTGATAGCAGAAGCAACATACTTATAGTTGCCCAATACTTCTTGACTGCTGACAATAGCAACCACGAGGTTCCATTTAGCAAGGTGCGTTAATGAGTTGAAAAGTGCAGAATAAATAATATGATTGTCTTGATTAGATTGTTGTATGAACAAGTAAAGTGATCAAGAATGGAAAATGAATTTGGGAAAAAACTATATATATATATGTGTAAATATATATATATATATATATATATATATATATTACGTTTTTTTCCAATATCATTATTCATTCTTGATCACTTTGCTTGTTCATACAACAACCTAATCAAGACAATCGTATTATTTGTTTGTTTCTCTTATTTATTTCATATTAGCTTTTCTGTTTTTTCTTTTTTTCCGCTGTACTTATGCTGAGGTCAAGGGTCAGTTTTGGCCAAAACCAGAAATAAATTCTATCTATCTATATATACAGTATATAGAGTGAAACCTGTCTAATGTAACAACCCCTGGGACTTGATAATAAAGTTGGATTAAGAGGTTGTCAGATTAGAGAGAATCTGATGCATGATTTTGTGTGTGCTAGTCTATGGTGTCTGTTTGAGAGGTGGTCAGTTTAGACAGGTGTTTGATTATATAGGTTTCACTGTATACCCAAATCAATATACATGCATGCAGTACATGTAACTATGTCATTGACTGCATGCATGTATACAAAATTATATTGCCACATTTTGATTTCAAATTTGCATCTATCACACTCATAATTTACTATCTACTATGTGTTGTATTAATATCTATTATTAATATCTATCCATCCATCATAATATTATTAAAATAATTTGAGTTAAAAACTCGTGGGGGCTGCTGCCCCACGCACTCGAATCACTTGCAAAGCATTGGAGTGTAAGTGCACAGCTGAACATTCATTGAACATACTGTTTATTGTAACTGGACGATTGTTTTGAAAACAATTGCCATATTTGGCAATTGTTTTCAAAACAATTCTTGTAACTCATTCCTGTATAAATTTATACTTCTCTATTACTAGTATATAAATTCTTTATTATAAGACTTTTCTTCAAATCCATATATATATATATATATATATATATATATATATATATATCGGACGAGCGTTACACACCGGAAGTCCAAATGAAAACAATATAGGGGCTGCCTGCGGCAGCCCCTAAAAATATATTAATATAATAACTATATAATTATATATGTAATATAAATTAAATGTATTATTCTATTCTTAGGCTTTCCTTGAGGCAGGCTATTATTGGCTATTTTGCGATTTTCATGTCTTCATGTGGGTTGCTTGGAGGTACTTCAATCACCAAGGTATAATGATTGCAGAAGATGGCTTCTTAGCTGTAGATGAAGATCTACACAGCCAGTATGAAGAGTGGTCCCTCGAATACCCTCGTAACGCAGAAGCTGAAGCTGCTTAGGTTCCAGCCAGTGATATAATTGAGGAATGGCTGAGTACTTGCATCCATAAAGATCTGCCTGTTCGAGTCATGTTCGGCAAGAAATTTGCTTTACTTAATGAAGAATGTAAGCACAAACTTGTTACATGGTTAAAGTAAATTATATAGGCTGGTGTTTTATATATACATCACTATCGTCATCCTCATCAATATCATCATTTTATACTATACTAATTGTTAACTACATATGATTGATTTAATTTAAATTTGATTTGAAGCTAAGGTATAACTGTGCAGTTTTTATAATGATCACCATTGTTATCATTCATCATAGCACACTCGTCCGTGCACATGCATTATACTAAAGATTGTTTTTTTATTGACTTCCTACATGGTTTGCAGCTCTTCATTGGACTTCATTTATATATTATAGTATACTAAGCATGGCATACTTATAAATATAATCTATAAATAATATTGATTCATTTGATCGATTGATTATCCCTAGTATTATGATTGTATTATTATATTAAACACATCTTTGGCTAGCACACACACACGCACATACACACAGGATACATGCACACGTAAAGTCGGAGCGAATTCGGGCGAAATCGTAGCGACGTCAGAGCGAATTCGCCCGAATTCGCTCCGACGTCGCAACGATTTCACTGCAAAGTCGCTCCGACGTCAGAGCGACTTCGGTAAGTGTCCTTCTCGGCCATCATACTTCACTAGGTCAGAACCTCGTAGTTCGGCATAGTCTTTCAATTAGAAGTCGTCGCAGTTCAAATTCGCGACTCAAGACGATTCTACTTCTATGTTGGATTTCTTTCGTGAATCGCTTTCATCGACTGAATACGAAGCCGAATATTGCAATTCTGGTCTTTGCAGCCTGTTGGATCATTGCAACTATAATAATTTCAGGTAGGTGCAGGTATTGAAGCCGTGCACATTTCGTAATACGCATGAATAATGTATGAGTGGATCTGTTGCATTGCAACTCGATCGTTATTAGTGTAAACACTATAGTGTATGCATAATACAGTCTCACAGTTGCATGAAATTGTAGCCCATGGCCAAATATCCTTTTATTGTTACTGTAACAGAACTGGCAAGAACAGAAACACATGCACACACTAAACATATATAAATTTAAACAACACAACAAAGATTCTGAATCTTCTTGTTTAGATGGCATCTTGCCCACATCCAAGGACTGTGACTGTTGCTCAGCCTCTGCCACAGCGAATAGCTCAATCCACCAGCTCTCATACAACACCTCAACCTTCAGGAGAAACAAGAAGCAGATAAACAGAGGCAAAAAGAGGAAGGCAAACAGAAGGGGTGCTCAGCTCATACTAAGTCTTCTCTAAAGGGAAAACAGAAGAGCAAAGGTAAGCACCTTTCAATGCAAACTGTAACTGAACATTGTCAAGTTCTGAGTCAGTTAGTATAAGGTACAGTCATGCATGCACCATTTTCCGTACAGCCCCTAATTCCATACAAATCTCTGTTATCTTCAATTTGTAGCGTCTATGGGCTAAGCTTTCTATGCTATGATCGCCAGTTAATTGGCGATTCTTAGCATGCAGCCCAGATATTGTGAAATAATTATTTGATAGCTTTTGCCATGCATAGCTTTGTACGGAATTAGGGGCTGTATGGAATATGGCCTGGTGACTTACCTAATAGCTAGTGTACTGAGTACATAGTTTGATTGGGAAAACATGCATGTAAATGACAGCGTTGTACACATTGTTCTACAGAAAATCATGGAAGTGCCTGTGAGGGATCAGATTGCAGCCATCCAAGGGCCACCCACTGGATTCAGTGTGATGTTTGCGACCGCTGGTTTCATTGCATCTGTGTCGGCATCAAGCACACCAAAACAACAAAGCAATCTACTTTTGTGTGCAAGGCTTGCTAGCTTATAGTTTCATATACACATAAACATTGAGTTGAGTCGCATTAGAACATCTTTGATTAGCAAAAATGCCTCCTCATATTTAGTATTGAAAACTGATTATTCGACCGAATAATAAGGTACGCACCTTGGGTAACTGGCTAAACTTTTAACAACCAAGCGACAAACAATCTGAGTTCGTATTCAATGTACAACAAGTACTTGAGTGAAACTCTATTCCAACCACCAGTCGCCCATCATAAGTCCTTTATGGAAGAGAAAATTACGAATGGTCGAAATTTACGGTCTTTGACCGAAATAATATAATTTCGATCACTTCTTTCTACGGTGGCCTGTTTATCAACGAAGGATCTGGTAAGCTTCGATCTTTGGCACTTGAACGACACCCGACACGTCTTCTTTCCAGCCAAGTTGGAAGTTTCGGGTGCTTGTAGTTTTTCTGAATGGGCGGTCGAATTTTGATGGTGGGCGAATTATGATTAGGCACCCTATATATATACATATATATATATATCTAGACATCGTTCCGGACGTTCCGGACACTTCTGGTGAAAGTAAAAACAATATACAACAATGTACCTCTTTCAAAGTTAATTTTCCTTCTCGAAACAAAGTATATGCTTAAACTGTACACCAATATTTCGATAAATAACAATAAAACACACAGCGATTTTAAAAAGTAAGAAAATGTATTGTCTTGAGCTAAAAATGCACAAATATTTTAGCCACTTCGATTTGGCAGCCATTTTGTGTGACACACTATAATGAACCTGTGTGTGAGTGTGTTTGTGCATGTGTGTGTCTGTGCGTGTGCGTGTGTATCACTGTGTGTGTGTGTGTGTGTGTGAGTGTGTGTGTGTGTTTCTGGAATTTGTGCTCTGTTGTCATTCTGCATGTCCACATGAAGAAAACATAGTATCTGTCAGGGAAATGATGGTGAGTTAATATGTGTACATGCACATGTGTTGTCCTCTGCATGTGCTTGCGCATATGGAACTGGCGCTGATACGAGCACTGGCGCTGGAACGAGAAATTGGAAATGGAAACGCGGA
Source organism: Halisarca cf. caerulea (assembly GCA_963170055.1). Classification (NCBI taxonomy): domain Eukaryota; kingdom Metazoa; phylum Porifera; class Demospongiae; order Chondrillida; family Halisarcidae; genus Halisarca; species Halisarca cf. caerulea. The sequence goes on from CAUJGJ010000397.1 coordinate 3,747,714, forward strand.
AATAGGAAATGGAAACGGAAATAACACTGAAAAGAACGCGAAATTGATACTGAAAGAGCGCTAAATGGATCAAGAAAGTAGCGGTATAGAAGGGGAAAGTGAAAGAAGCATGGATAGCCAAGCCGCTACGAAGGGAGTCGAAACAGATGTTATTAATCTCATCAGTCCTAATAAGTAGGCCAAAAATCAGTTTCATCCAACTTGATCATAAACTAAGTGGCCGCCTCGGTACTGATGTTTTCCTGTTTGTCTTGCCTTAGAAGGCCTAGCATGGTTGTCAGCCAGGTTGGAGTGTCTGTGCAGACAGCAGTAGTTAACTTGATCAGTCCCACTGGGTATGTATTATTTATGACATTGTTATGTTTTTAAAGATATCAGTGGTATTTCTGTGCTGCATCATGTGGTTTATTCACTGATATGGGTTTCCTTACTTTCTGAAAAGCCATGAAGTGTCTCAATATCCCAACTTAAAGTGCCACTGAAGCGAATTTTTTTATTTCATTTTTAAGTAGGATTAACCTTCCTAAGACAAACTGCCTATCCTTTGTATTGTCAAAAATCGATCCTTCATACTGTTTTTGACCATTTACGCCTGCTACCCAGCACCAAAAACTGGCGACCATTATTGCACAATAATCGTGACGTCAGAAAACGTCATTGGGTTTGCAACTGGAAACTTTTTACTTTGCCAAGATATGGCTGAAGGAGTTGTCAAGCATGGTGAAAGGTACTGCGTAGCCGGTGGGCCGAATAAAGTTAGCTGCAAGAACACCAGCTATACCCCTGGCATTTCAATATATAATATAGTATAATGCATTGGAAATTGCTACAATTATAATAAAATTGGATTGCTATAAATTTAAAATTTTACTAAAATGGGTGCTGAAATGCTAGCTTATCTTCATTTAGACACATACTGTCAAGTCTACATTTCAATGAAAATGTGAAGCGGGAAACCCAGTAGACAAGGCAGGGGCAGCCTTATGTGAAAATCACATATCCAAAGTTAAGTTGGGTGAAGAGGTAGTCAGAGAGGTTGCTGTTCCTCCTACTTATGGTAACTTCAAGCATCATCATGATAATATTTTAAATTCTATGTTATCCAATATATAATAAATACATTGTAGGTTACGTACATGACATAAGGAAACTATTGTTCAGTGTTTCCAAGTCTGACATGTTAGAGACCAGAAAGAAGTACGAAGGAAAGTCTCCAGGTCCTTTAAGTAGTCAGTTTCCCAACAGGCGAGAAAGAGAGGAGGCAATTCAGCACCAAGCTGAGAGAAGACAAAAAGTCCCTGTGCTGTTCCCATCAGGTGAGTACATATATGTCTAATATAGTATCCAAGATGTATGCAACCAAGATAAACCTGTTTACAGCAGTTCACTATGCATTCTTCACCCATGCTATCTTAGCAACTGTGCAAGCAGAATTGCATGCTGCCACAAAGAGAAAAGCCACAGAGACTGACAGTACACACGAACAACCATTTACAAAGAGAAAGATTCCTACATGCAAGAAGTGTGGCCAACCAAGAAAAGACCATTCACGTACTTCCTGTCAATAGTGTTCACAGATGCAATCGTGCAACTTTACTGTCGATATGTCACTGATTTCCTTCAAGTTAGCATCTGATTCACTCATGCATCAATATAATGCCAAACACATTATCAAGGGAATCAGTTTCTTTCTGTGGCTGGAACACAACCTGTGTGTTGAGCTTGAGCTGCTCCATACAATGTTCTAATTTCTTGATACACACATGCTGGTAATGGCCTAGAATTACCCCATCCCATATGTCCACACAACCATCGGATTATCCATCGATACGCTACTGCTCTGAGGAACCTGCAAGCACGAATGCAGATGATACAATGAGTCCTGACAGAGTTGGATGAGAAAACACCTGTTTAGCTTACTCATTATCGGTCTGGTTTCTTCTCTTTCGATAGGCCTGCCTATTCTTGTCCTTCAAAATTGAGGGCCACCTGTTCCAGAACAGTCCTGTTTACGAGGTGACCAAAACCCTTATGCTGTGTAATGCACAACTCCTGCCTCCCTTCCTGAGCCAATTTAGTTAGAACATCTCCAATCTCTCTGCAGCAACGGTATTCTAAAGCGCTGCTAAGGTTCGCGTCGTCGCAGCGCCCACAAGTGCACCTAGTAGAGGAAGATAAGTCTTAATAGACATAGGCCTAGCACAGACTCAGTACCCATCTGAGAGAACAAGAACTGAACGATACAGGATAGGCTATACACTTACCAGGAATCCACAGCCACGGATCTTTCGTATCTGTCCTGCAGGGTTCCCGGAGAGAGGCCATCTGCGTCAAGTTCATCTTCGCTTTCCGCTGTATCTATCCCGGCCAATGTTTCATCTTGATAGGGTCTAACGAGCGACAAGTACTCGGCAATATCTTCTTCAGATGACTCTCCGTTGGATGCAACAGAAAAAGACGAGGAAACGGTGCTTTCTTCAGCCATGGAGCCCAGAAAGCCACGTTGCGCTAAGGTTTATATACACTCTTGGGCGGTTAGCAAACCCAGTGACGTCACGAGGGTGTGGCACTGTCGCCAGTTTTTGGTGCTGGGTAGCAGGCGTAAATGGTCAAGAACGGTATGAAGGATCGATTTTCGACAATACAAAGGATAGGCAGTTTGTCTTAGGAAGGTTAATACTACTTAAAAATGAAATAAAACAATTCACTTCAGTGGCACTTTAAAGGCAAAGAGAAGAAAGAAAGTTAAGAAGAATTTGTAAGTTTAAATCTGAAGAATTATTGTACAGTGGAACCTCTGTAATCCGGCCAGCCAAGGGACAGGTGTATTTGGCTGGATTAGGGAGGTGGCCTGATTAGAGAGGTTGTATCAGAAATCAATCATTATGAAGATATGAATCCATATTACAAACAATATATCACATAGTGCACAATGCCATACATATATTTATTTATACACAATATTAAGTAAGAATGGACAGTATTGTATGTTAGTGAAAGAAAATATCCAGTGTGGATTGAGTCAATGTAGAAGTTATTTTCTTCTCAGCTAATGACTTGAGGCTATTGACAGGTGTTAAGAAGTCGGGGTCTGTACACACAGCAAAGCCTCTAATGAGTTCAAGCATGCTTAAAACTTCACGATGTGTGAGATGACTACCAGGGATATCTTCTTCACAATCCTCTTCATCATCATCAGCAATCTCTTGCATACTTTGTGCATCAGTAAATTCCTCCAGGATTTGTGTTTCCCAATTGTCTCCAAGGTTTTCACATGAGGGCAAGTTGTCATCAGCTGTGATGAAATCCCCGACACTGCATTCAACGAAAGGTCCAGACTCCAAAAGTGGCTGTAGTTCAGCTTCTTCATCTGGTATGAGACATTCTGCATCTTCGCTTGTGTTCAACCCTGTAGCAGAGAAACAATGTTGTATTGTATTCTCCTTCACTTCATTCCAGGCTCGTGCTATCCAATCCACTGCATTTAAGGCTGTAACACATTTTGCAATTTCAGATACACTGCTCTGATCATCCTCCATCTTAGCTAAAACATACCTCAGCAGTTGCTTGCGATAGTGGGCCTTGAAGCACCGAATGATGCCTAAATCCAGGGGCTGCAGACAGGATGTACAATTGGGTGGGAAAAATTTGAGTGTGATGTTTGTTAGTTGTAGATCTTCTTGTGGATGACAGCGGGCATTGTCCAAAAAAAGTAAAATCTTTCTTCCTTGTCTACACATAGTCCGATCCAACTGGTTGAGCCACTTAGCAAATATCACACCAGTCATCCAAGCCTTGCTTTGTGCTTCCCATTTCACAGGTAGTTCTGATACATTAACATTCTTGAAGCATCTGGGCTTCTTTGCTTTCCCAATGACAAGGGGTTTAAGCTTCTCACCAGTGGAGCTGGTACAAAACAACACAGAAAGTCTATCTTTTGAACATTTACCTCCAAAGCATTTGCTTCCTTTAGTTGCAAGAGTTTTGTCGGGTAAGGCTCGAAAGAATAGCCCAGTTTCATCACAATTAAAGATGTCTTCTTCTTTAAAGCCTGCTGTGACGTCTGGTAGTTGCTCTTTCCAGCTATCTATTGTGACAGGATCAACATCTAGGCTCTCACCACTTATATGGAATGCTTTAATCTTGTGGCGGGTTTTGAACGTAGCTAACCATCCATTAGAAGCTGTGAAATTGTCAATCCCCAGCTCCTCTGCGTATTTCCTGGCTTTTTCTTGCAGCAATGGGCCCGAGATAGGAACTCCTCTTTCTCTAGCAATTCGAAACCACTGGAACATCAGTTCGTTAACTTCTGAGACATCTGTTTTGCGGTCTTTCCTCTTTCTGTCCTTCGGTAAGGACGCTTCATATTGTGCAATGTAATCGTCTTTCTCCTCAAAATATCGCTGACAGTGGTTTTGCCAATCCCAAACTGGTCTGCTAAATCCCTGTGTGTGGCATTCGTTGAATCTCTGCACTTAATAAGTCAAATCTTGTCATTTAATGTCAATTCTTTGTGAGCACGCTTTGCCATTTCTTGAACACGAGGTCGGTCGGTTTTAACAGGTTAAAACATGCAGATCACGTGCTATTGGGAACGGATAATTTGGACGGAGTCGGATTATAGAGGTGGACGAATTAGACAATTTGTTTTCTATGTAAAAGAATAGGGTGAAATTCGGGACCTTGGATTTTGGACGATTTAGACAGTCTGGACGGTTTTTAGAGGCTCGGATTACAGAGGTTTCACTGTATATACAATATAGGCATGCACTTATATATTGCTCACACATGCTCCTTCTTAATCCAGATCAGTAGCACTTGATGGTTGCATAGGAAATGACAGTGATACAATGGAAACCCAGGAATCACTGCAGCCTTCACTCAACTAAATCAACTGTCAAATAGATGAATATCATTAAAAGTGGAAACCAACACAATGATTAAGTTACTAAAAAAAGTAACAAGTCTCAAAAGTCAAGGAGTTCTTTCAGATCGATCCCGCTAAAATTGTCGATGAAAGGATTTGGTGGCATCGCAGATGGTGGGGCAATCTGAAACACACAATTGTTAAAAGTACACCCACTAAAAACAGGTGCTTGCGGCGTTTTTCCACCACTGGAGAAGGGTCTGGCAAGTTGGCTGGATGGCTCAGGACCAGGTTGTTTTTTGTGTCCAGTTTCCAGTGCCTTACAAGCTTGCACTTCCTGGAGAACGTTTGTCCGTTCATACTTTCTTACTCCTTCAAGTGAGCGATGGCCGCTTCTCTCCATAATTATCTTTTCAGGTACATTGGAGTTGTAGAGCTTGGTTAATCCGTAAGCTCGCAGGCTATGGTTTGTGAACTCTTGTTCAAGCTTCCCCTGGGATAATAATTTCTTCATCATTTCTGCTAATGTATTGCAGCCTACAGGTACGGCATAAAACCAAGGTGAATGCGGGTCTTGCGGAACTGCAGCTTTTGGCTTCATATAAAATGTTCCTTTGGCTTTGGCTTCTTTAGGGAGCTTTGAAATGTACTTGTCTAGAATAAGTACGTGGCACCTGCTCATATCCTCGCTTTCGTACTGATGTACAGTTTTGTTGTCTTGCCTGATCTGCTTTAGCCCACCTGCGTGATTCTTAAAGACGTATTCGGTGTACGTATAACGCACTAAGGGTTTTCCATCCAAAGTTACAACCTCTCGGGCGAGCTGAGACATCTTTAAGTCGCGATGTTCTGAACCACCTCAAAGGCAGAAATTCTTGCCGTTCAAAAAGAACACGCAGTTCAAGAGACCTTGTGGTGTATCCGGATCGAGTACTATCGATGACCACAGCTTGTCTTCATCGTCTGCAGTAAGAACAGGTGTTCTTTTGGTGGAGGTGCCTACTCCAGCAGCATGTAACTTCCGATAAAGTGCATCCAGTAGATTTCTTAGCTGAATAAACTCAGAATCGGTCAGTAAATTGATAGGACATTTGGTGGATTGGCGTATATGCCGCTGGATACCCAAGAGGTAGTGTTGAATGGTATGGCTGTCCATCCTTCTTACGTACATCTGTCATAAATTTGCACAACCATTTGCAAATTTCTTCCTTGTTTTCAGAGACAAGGATATCATCCGGCACCAGATTGTCGGGAAAAAGTGCGTTTCTTGCACTCCTCCAGTCAATAAATAGTTTGACACACTTTTGTGTATCGTAGGAGGTGTTTGGAGGGACATACCCTCTAGTAAACTCTTCAAAGTCGTTGTCGTCGAGTGTAAAATCAAAACGAACTTTCGATTTCGCAGGGTAATCCTTGGAAGTCAGTCGCTGCTGTGATCTCTTTGCCATTATTCCTTCAAGATGCAAATTCAAAATCGACCGCCCTTTTTTGGGCACTAATTTGTGTGATAAACTAGTTACTACAGGACTTCCACGGGCATAATGGGTTTACTGACCTCGCCCTCGGGCGCTACGCGCCCTCGGGTCTGCGGTCAGTAAACACATTACGCCCTAGAAGCCCTGTAGTAACTAGTACTTATTTACAACAAATGCAAGTGAAGCGTTGAATAATGTTATCAAAATGGAAGTTCAGTGGAAACAGAACGAATTACTGCAACTGATTGAGCACCTTAAGCTCATTGCAGACTGGCAAATAGCATCAGTGGAACAAGCTGTTGTCGGAAAAGGGGACTGGCAACTTCTAAGTGACTATGAATACCTCCAAGTCGATGAATTGCAGTGGTTTAAGAAGAGCGAGAGTGAGCTGCGTAGTCATCTAAAGCGAGTTTTTCAGTGTAAGCCTAATGCATCTGCCAGCAATGAAGTTGCTGGCAATATTCCAGTTTTGGATGAACTAATGAAGGATGTACCCCCTAAGGAATTGTTAGATATTTCTGTTGTACCACAAACTACACTGAAGCAAATGTGGTCCAAGGCTATGGAGCTCATTAAATCTGGATATGCTACAGAGGCCCCTTGGATGAGAGAAGAAAAGGCCCGTTGTGTAGCCAGTGCTTCTAGTGATATCCCTCACATTGTTACTACTAGTAAGAATTCACACTCGCGGTACGAATGCACACCCATTGACAAATGCATTGCATTCAAAGGTTTTGGATTGTGCTCTCACGTTTTGGCTGCTACTGCAGATAATGGGCATCTAATTAGCAACCTAGTTAATTATTCCAGTAGCTGCAAGCTGCCAAATTTAACAACACTAGCCAGACATTCAATGCCAAAGGGAACTGGGAAAAAAGGTGGTGTACCAAACTATAAACGACAAAGAAGTCAAAGACCAGCCACATCATCATCTACAAGAATTCAGCCATCATTGGAAGTAGCGTGTTGCAGCAAAACACTCACAGGTCAGTCCAACTCGCCAGCTACTGGTATCACTAATCCAAGCCAATCCATTCAACAATCTACTAGTAGGTCTACTTCTAATTCAAGTGTTATGCAATCTATAAATACCCCATCTGTCAACCAGTGTCAAACTGTAGGCACATCTAGTGACCAATCAATTGAACCGATTCAGCTACAGCCTCACAGCAGCTCTCAAAGTTCACTACCTTTCCGTGTGATCAACCAGTGCCAAAGTTTAGTCACATCGAATCCAGCTATTCAACCAAGTCAATCAGTTCAACTGCAATTTCCCAGTTCTTCAAGAACAACTACAACATCCATTCATGACTCCAACCAATGTGCTTATAAGTCATCAGAGACTTATGCACCAACCCAACCTAGTCAGTCTATTAGTCTATCAGCAAAAACTTCAAATATGAGTTCAAAACCCACCCTGATGATTAACCAGTATCAGGGAACAGCTCCATGTAAGTCTAGTATACAACCAATTCAATCTATTCAAGATTAGTGTCCCAATCTTCCCAATCTGGATGCACCTACTAGCCATGAAAATAACTAATGTCAACAATCAGATTCCTCCACTAATTTAAAAGCAACTCAGCCAAGTCAGTCTATTCATCTGCAGTCAACCAATGGCAGTGAGACTTCAAGCCCTTGTAATTTGGCAATCAACCAGTATCAGGGAACAGCTCTGCATAATTCTCCGAGTATACAACCATTTCAATCTATTCAGTGTCCCACTAGCCATGTAACCATTAGCAACCTTTGTCGGAGTTCAAATTCTCCCAGTACAGTAAGTCAACCAAGTCAGGCTATCCATCTCGTATTGTCAGCAAATTCCATTTTAACTCCAAGCTTGGGAATGGGATCGATCAACCAGTATCAAGCAACAGCGGCGCTCGGATCTAATCCCAGCATCCAAACTAATCTTCTTAGTAACATTATGGGGTTGTTAGCACAGATGAACCGAGAGAAGAAAATTGACGACCCCTTCCGGGTGGTTCACTTGGCTGGTAATATATCACGTTGCTGCGGTTGCAAAGGCAAAATTGTAAGAGATTCACGGGCTCATTATAGTCGGGCTGGCAAAACCAGAAAAAATGGCTGCCGCTTGGTAGCGGTTATAAATATACCGGATTTTTTAGTTTAGAACAACATTTTTGTAGCTATTGGAATCTGTTATATGTTCATTGACTATATATCGAAATGTTAGTGTACAAGATATAAATGTATCTCTTTTCAGAAAATCTAAAACAAGCTCGGAAAAAGTGGTATGTTTTGCAGTAAAAACGTGGATGTTCAGACGTGTAGACGCTTACAAACAGCTACAAGATTGGTATGAGATGAAAGAGAAAAATTTACTCTATAAGCTATTTGTGAGCGGGAAAAATATAATCCTTCCTGAAACACTTATAAAAAAAAATGTACTTTTGTGGCTAAAAAAATGTGAAAATTAGACTTTAAAATGGTTACAACTTTAGCGTACCTGGTTATATCTTCTCCGCTCACCTAATATACGTCTACACAACTATTATGAAACCAACAATATCTTCTTTGAAGGGTATGATGGCCATCTACACGTCCGGATCCCACGATTTTTATAAACTTGGTTGTAAGCGACCATTTAACTGTGACGTTGCGCATGCGTAGAATGTCGTCACCAAGCGCGTACACGATTAATGCCATGGATACTCGCGGATACTAATCCGCCGGATACTTTAGTCTTTTGTCGACACTTCTTTTCGCCGAGTATTTAGCGGGAGGTTTGATCAATCAATCTTCGAGTCTTATCGGTAAGTTCTTGATACTTTCATGTTTTTTCATGGCGTGTACTGGTTGTCCTCTAAGCGTAATAATGAAAGAGTAACCATTGGCTTGCCACAGTGTATTGGTAATTGTGATTCTGGCAATGTTTGAATTCAAGTTGACTCTAGTCTAGTAGTAGTTGGATTGGGTCTTAATATTATCTTGTTTTGCCTGTTCAGTGTGACTTTCGTGCGGCTTTTGATGACGTATAAATATGATTTACTTCAGCTGATCCCCGATCTCTGAGCCCGACTATAATGTCCCTGTGTTCTGAACTGCAAAGAATGGCACATATACCCAATGATGTTGTCATACAGCATAAAGAGTTTGTTCTATTTCAAAATCCTAATACTGTGGTGTTTCAGCTATCAAGGGAGAAGCAAAATGTATACTATCACTTCCAGAAAAGCTGTATTTTAAAGCAGTGGGCAACTTTTGAACCCAGGAGTCATCTCAAAGTTAGTCATGCCGTTCTCTGCAAATTGACAGATGCACACCACAAATATTTGCAAACAGAATTTGGAATTCAGTGGCAGGCTTGATATGTATGAGAAAAATCATGTAGTTAGATTCGATCACTTTTAGGGTCAGTGTTGTAATCGGTTGAAACACCTGTTTCTTGCAGATTTTAATTGATCGAATATATGATCCAATTTCATACTAATTTTTGAGATTGTATGGTATAGTAGCTATATACATGATTGAAATTTTTATTATTATATTAATTTTAAATTGATTTTAATCTATCGAATGATTATATTATATTCATTAAATATGCATGATCATTAAAATGTCATAATAAATAATATAATTAAAATAATTATGTTTAATACCCACAATGCAATACACATACAAAATAACAAGGACACAAGTACATACACATGCACATTATTTTTATGTATATGTATTATAATACACACAAGTAGCAAGGAAACTGAATGCAAATTCAACTTGACTTGCACACACACACACACACACACACACACACACACACACACACACACACACACATACACACAATTCCCCACACACGCGCACACACATGTACAATCCCCCCCCCACACGCACACACATGCACACACCCATACACACACACACACACACATGTGCACACACGCCGGCACATGCAATACAGCCACAATTAAGGCAAATGTATACATATATGCATGCATTTAGACAATACTATTACAAACTGCATGAAATATTATTGTAAACCATTTTAATATAGTTGACACATTATTATTCAAATCAGGAATAACAATGATATAAAAATAAGCCTTCAACACAGGATTACCCGGTTGATGGCAGACTGCACCAAGGATTGTGGTCCTAACAAGGCAAATAGAATCCAGGAGACCGCGCCTAGAACATTGACAGAGTTAGGAGTAAACTTGACTGAGTACTACAACCTTGATAAAATCGTAAAAAAATGGTCTTGAATATTCCCCTGCCAAAGTCAGAAAGGGTAATATTCAAAAAAGACTTGCTAACACCAAGTTTACAGCAGTGTCAATGCGCTGGGGTCACCAGTCACTACAACCAGCTCCCGTGTTTCTTCGGCCTACGCCAGTAGCTAGCTCAAAATATTGCATTCAGTAGACGGTAAGTTCCCTTCAAGCCATCTGATCTGTGCTTTCTTCGCACGCCAGGTTGTGGTAGTCAAATACTTATACGATGTTCAATGATCTTGTACATTTGCCCACACACCTCGGCTCTGAAGCCTTCTCTGTTTCTTGCCGCGGTACATATGTGCTCAAAACATAAATAGTAATTGATTCCCGTTTCCATTTCCATTTCCAATTTCCTATTTCCAATTTCCCAATTTCTTGTTCCTCATTATATCAGCACCCATATGGAACATGTCCATTAGCACTTGTAAGTCTTCAGCTAGCGAAAAATTTTAGGTTCGCTTTTGGTCCCATTTCTTTTAGTAGGTCTATTGTATATCTTCGAAAGAAATATCATGGTGTAGTGTGTTGTATTGTCTCCATTTTAAGTCCATAATCGAAGTAATAGCGTATATAAATACAAAATTATAAGTAGTTTTCTTCACCATATCTAAAGGCAGAAGAACACCGGGAGCCACTGGAGATTAAAAGGTATGGGCAAAAAGGGTGAGTAGGTTCCTTATAACAATATCTAAAACTTCCATGTGGGAGATTTTTGTACTTAAAGCAGTTATTGAGAAAATCACTGAAAACCATAAATTGATACAACAGACACTCACATTTTGGCTTGTAACTCTTGTAGGTAATCAACAATCAAAATCCCCCACATGGAAAGTCTAAAGTTGCCTATGATAAATCAAAAAATCTAAAAAGACTAGGCTAATCGGCCCTAACATTTTGGCTCCCGGCCATTAAAGATACACCTTTAACAAAAGAGTCACTGAGGCCATTTTGTCAAATGACATGCGCTTGATGTACTACAGTGGACATGAGGACTAAATTCAGTTGGAAGACACAACGAGCATGGCAGTGAAAAATACACCGAACGAAATACATTTTAAAGGATTCGGGATATTTGTAACAGGAGGAGAATACTTTTGACGACGATTCAAAGGGTGCACACACAGGGCCATTATAGCGTATTTTAGAATGTGGGGATTTTAGGTGACAAAGTATTGGAATGTAGGGAATTTATCACCTTTTTCATACACGTCATGACTACTTCTTAGGAAAACGTCACATGTGTCATCACAAGTTGCATAATCTCTGTCTGTAGCGGGAAATGTTTGCATATTGCGGGAGCTATGATTTGAACATTTGCACCGCCAAATCCATCATTTTAAAGCCTTTAAAAGACGGATTTGGTGATTAAAAGTTTCAAATACCACATATGGACAATTTGCGTACACAAAAGTTGCAATCGAGAACCATTATCCTAGTACTTATGCTCATTGTGTCAGCAGTCCAAGCCACCAGCACCACCAAGAGTACCTCTAACCACCATTCCCATTGGCCAGCCTTGGGGAAATGATGGATCAGCAAAGTGAATGGGAGCAACATCTTCCACTTGTTCTTTTTGCATATCGCTTGGCTACTCACCCTTCCACTGGCTTCTCTCCTTTCGAACTCATGTTTGGACGGCAAGCTACACTTGCAGACTTTCCACAGCAGTCTTCATTTGAGCCCATGTCTCACCAGGCTGAACTC
>CAUJGJ010000397.1:3770000-3782500 GCA_963170055.1 Halisarca cf. caerulea
CTTCACTGATAAAATCAGGAGCAAACGAATGAATTTCACCGAAATATAGCCGAAAGATTATGTATCGACTACGCGTCCGCCATGTTGTTGACATATATATATATATTGACATCGTTCCGGACGTTCCGGACACTTCCGGTGAAAGTAAAAACAATATAGGGCCGCTTTCCGGCGGCCCAAAAATGAGATAAATAATTAATTTACCTGATCACGTACAAGTTTGTGACTCAAAAGGCACTGTATTGACTCAAAAATAGGTACATAATAAAATCCCTCATGGTCTGTTGAGCTGGTGGAAGGAGAAGGCAGTTCTTGCCAAACAGGTTCCTGCATACATCCAACATTGCATGGAGTAGATAATTTAAATGCACAAACTAGACTTATATAGTCTAAGTATATAGAATAGACTTATATAGTCATATATATAATTTCATATAATACTGCACTTACAGTATATGCATATAAATGTTTAGTTTTCAGGTCTATATAAATGTTGTATGCTGTAACATACAACATATAGACCTGCAAACTAAACATTTGTATGCATGCATGCATGCAGCTGTGCTGAGCATGTGAAATGTTTAAACATAAATAATATATAGGACTTACAACACAATTGTAATTCACTTTGAAATACAATTGCTGCTGATACACTGAACCAAGTCCATCAAGAGCATCCATTGACATGCTAACTTCAATGTCATCACGCAACTGTGAAATGCACAATGCATTGCAATCACTATTAGCTGATACAGTTTGCATTGCGTGTTCAATGGAATCCACAAAACGCATATGCAGAGACTTTGCCATCTCTACCACATCAAATAAGGCTGCTCCCGAAAGATGATGGATGTGCTTTAGTTTTGTAAGCCAACTCATCACAATATGCTTGGCATCATCAGTTGGAGGAATAACTGAATCAGATTCTGAAGTAGTTACATGATCTGTATTTGCAGTAGGACCTAAATATGGTGAAGTATAAAGGTACCTGACGGCATTATACTATTATATATATATATATATATATATATATATAATGCTATCATGCATGCAAGCAGTATACTGAGGATTCACATAAACTAACTACATAAATTGGCAACATCATGACATCCCATGCAATCCTCACCACGGCCATGATCATTATCATCAGCACTATCAAATCCTTTGATTTCATCACAATCATCATTACCACTTGAAGTATTGCCAGCCACATCACCAATACCGTAACTATCAGTGGCAAATCTTTTCCTCTTTCCTATACCATATACAGTATAGTGATATTTACGGACATGCCAATACCATGCATTTGGGGTGATGAATAACTGCTGACAGTCTGGTTCGACATCACAAATGATTCTAATACTTTCATGACTGTGAGCACTCCTCAGATGAGATATTAACTCGTACAGTGTCTCGTATATAGCCCCACAACTTATTACCGAAGGACATTTTCACACGCAATTGTCCGCCATTTCAGTGGTTTACGCAAACGGTTGCCAATCACATGATATTCTTACAATTAAGCTGATTGGCTAGAACATAAAAAGCACAGGTAATATTCCTTGGAAGCGTTTGACGAAGAGATGGCTGACAAAGATGTTCGAAATTTTTCGAAGAAAGAGCTGTGCGATTACTTGTTAGACAAGGGTCTTTTGGATGCTAAAGAAGTTTATGAACTGGAAGGTAAATCTAGCAATTTCAGTTATAACAACAGATAAGGTAAAGCAGGTAATTTCGGCCGGGAAGCTGGTAATTCCGCGAACGTTCCTATTCTTTTCAGTCAGTAGACTGATCGGGGTAAAATGGACTAGAATAGATGCGGAATATGGCAATAACCTTTCTCCTAATCTCCTTCAGCTATTCAGTTTATGTACGGAAAGTTATAAGACATTCCCGAAATGATTACCAGCTTCCCGAAATTACCTGCTTTTACCTTATGACTTAGTACACTATATACGTAGCCTATCATGTTAGGTGAGGCATTTCAAATCCCCATTTCCAATAGATTTTGTTCGATGGCAATTACTACTGGTAATGTAGAGGGAACTAATTCCGAACAGTTGTTTATTACGAAAACCGCTTTTCCTGAGACCAGGAACTTATAGTTTGGAGGCATTTTAGCCTAGCATTTCTTAGCACTAATACAGGACATAACAGCTGTAGAAGAATAAAACTTAGATCTTTCTGCGTCGGCTAAGAGATACCCTGTTCGGAATTAACAACTGTTCAGAATTAGTGCCCTCTACCTTATTCATTAGTACAAACACAGGGGATAACCTATACCAAAGTGGAAGTCGTAGCTCTTATTGTGTCGTATATAGGAAACACAGTAATCAGGAATAGCACGGCACCAACTTTGCGGCCTCTGAGTCAACATCTATGATATAACTATGCTTCAAATGGTGACTATATAGCTAGCTCAGTATTAGCAAGAACCCTCTCAGAACATGTAGTCCTCCTTTGCCCTGTAACAATACACTGAGTCAGGCATCATTGACTTCAAAATGAGCACTGCTGTCCTACACATGCACAGAGTTACTCCACTGTATCTAACTAGGTTAACTAGACCTCCATACCTCAGCTTAGACAGTAAAATTCATGACCTGCTCTTTATAATCTTTTCTGATATTAAAGCCATCACGACTCTACTGAATTGTACACCATGCAGTCTCAGATTATCGTGGTTAGTACATTTCTATCTACCATGCAGTGATGTTTGTTTTCACTCCCCATTCCCTTGTTATGATGGGGTTCTATATCTCTGTTACTTATATAGTTGCTAATGTTTTGCATGCTGGGTGCCTTAGTATATAGTAGCCACGTGCATGGGCTATTGGTTCCCCAGATTAAATATAGGATTTCTGATACTGATACTGATGAGCTATATCCTTATATTATATATTTTTTTCTTGTCTCAATATTCTAGCATGCACCAGAGCGAGACATTGATGGAAAAGCTTTTTGCTCATTGAGCAGAGAGGACATTGCCATCCTTTTTCCAGAAAAGCATCAGTTTATGCTTGGTACTAGGCTCTACCGTGAAGTCCAAACCTGTCGGAAACAATCTATTTCAGTAGAATTATCTGATCTGGATACTCCAACCTCCTGCCTTGATGCATTGTCTCCAAGGACAACTGATCAGACATCTGAGATTCAGAGTACATCATCAAAAAGATCTGCGTCTGGTGATACATCACAATCCAAGAGAAGAAATACTGCCTCCCACAGTTTTGTGTTGCCGAAATTTTCGCCAGACATTGCTCGAGCAGCAAGTAAAGATGAATTTTTTTCTGCAGCTCTTCGGAATAAACTAATCCGTGAATCATGTAGAGCACTTAAAGGTCATTGCCAGTTCAGGAGAGATCTCCTACCACTACTGAAAAACGGAACCTTGGCAAAATGCTCTACAGTATGTCCCCTAAAAGCCTGAGTGATCCCGAAGGTTTGGCGGTTGTGGGAGTCCCAGAGGTATATGCCTGCATGTTCTGTGATACAGGTGTCCATCAAAATGGTCAATGATAGCAATTGATGTATATATTATGTACAATTACATTTGCAGTGTATTTACTAGTTACTATACGCCTGCCGAGGGAGTATCGTATTTACTGCGTGAGATCCCGAGGGGCGAGAGCAGTAAATACGATACTCCCGAGGATAGGGCGTATAGTAACTGGTTTATCGCCAAATAAACGCTCCAAAAGCGGGAAATCGTTCCTAGAATCATAGAATAGAGAATACGTATGTTGAACAAAACTAAAAAGATTTGATTTCAATATGGAGGAAAAGGATTTCGAAGACAATAAAGAACTTAGTCACGAAGGCAATGTCAGGTGCGGTTAAGTTAAACTTTTTTTATTTGGAGGAAATGTCTCTGCTCGTTGCTTCTATAAAAGCCTGCGCGAAGCCTTCAATATAAGCCTGCGCGAAGTCTTCTGCGTTTCGGAAAGCTAGACTTTGCTCCAGTTTGCCTTCTGTTGCGTTCTTTTACTTCTGCTTAAATTGGGTCTATGCTTCATCATAGAGTATCTATTGCTTCATGGATTGCGGTTTCACAGTTTACATTGCCTAATTACTTACTGCCCTAGACTGGGCGCTTACCCGTGCTGCCAGGGTAGTAACCAAATTTACTACCCTGGCGGCTCCTTTGATGTATGACGTCATCGGGCGATAAATAGAATTATGTGAGTTTATCTTCAGTTGAGAGAGCCATACATTTGGACTCGTACTATTTAACCTCATGACATTGCATTTCCATTGCATAATATTATAGTACTAGTTGTATTTGCATGGTCATGAACAATTGTCAAATTTTACTGTGACAGTCATGCTCGATGGCACAAATTAGCTATATGTACTATGTACGTAGTTCACAGCTTACACAGGCTCATTATAGCGCTTTTCGACTGGGGAAGAAAATGGCCGCCGCTCGAAATGGGAATATATACATCGAATTTTACAGCTCAAACAACAATGTACGTCGATTTTTACAACTGTTTAGTGTTTTAATGTTATTTATCGAAACAATAAACTACAAAATAGGCCCATGTGTTATACTCAGAAGTATAAAAATGATTTTGAAAAAGGTACACTTTTTCTCTAAACGTCGATTTGGGGACGTGTAGACGGCCTCCCAAAGAGATGAAACTGGTATGAGATGAAAGAGTAAAGTTCATTTAAGATATGGATGCTGAGCGGAGAACATATAACTCCAACTGAAATAGTTATAACGAAAAATGTACTTTTAGCGGGTAAAAATGGCTAAAAATGACAATTAAAATGGTAATATCTTCGGCTAACCTGCTTATATAATCCCCGCTCAGCGAAAACAAGTAGACAAAAGTATTTTAAATCGTTGGATTCTTTTGTTGTTCGGAAAAAGTCCCGGGTACACGTCCCCAAAACACGATATATTTGCAGGACGGTTCCAATCCGCCATTTTAGGATGACGTAAAGTGCGCGTCATCAGTATTGGGCATTTAAATTCGTACGGTACATTGGAAATAAGCGCCCTGCAATGTTATCGACTACGTGAACAATCGACCTGGTCGACAATTTGTTGTGCGGAAAGTTCTATTTTTCATTAAATGGTTCCAACAAGTATCGGTGAGTTCTTATGCATATATTCTTGTCATTGATAGTCATATCTGTGGCGAAAGTGGCATACTTGACGACTAAGACGCAAAGACAGTGGCACTAGCTTGCGTGCGAAATCAATCGATTAGTACAAAGTCAGAAAGCCTGAGCCTGAGCCTGCTAACATTTTGCCGATTTTAGCTAGTGTTTCATTCGTGATCTAGGATATCCTGGATAGTATAGTGCAGTTACCTGTCACAGCACTTTCTTACATTGATTCGGCATTCTGTAACGATCATTCGAGGTGAGAAGGTCCGACATCGGCGGTACCTGGCCCTTTTTAACGTTACTAGTGCAGCTTGAACATTGCGACTAAACATTGATGTGCTTTTATAAATACATAAACAAAACTTATTAGGCACAAAACGGCTTTTAGCCTTTTCAAAGTCGATAGGATTCGAAAGATTCTGCTATCGCTAAACCACTGTAAGCGCCCGCTACTGATGACGTATTACAACGTTTACCTTCTGTTGGTAATGACGTATAGGTAAAATGTGACAAATTCCACAAATTCCATAACTTTGTCGCCTGTAATCCCCAACTTCCAAAAAGCGCTATAATGCCCCTGTGTAGGCTATAGCAAACCTGGGGATGTTAACATATATTACCGCATGTATGCATGTACTTTAATTTGGCTATATACCATTATATTTTCTTTATGTATAGGCTACTTTAAATAGCCAAATAATTAAATGGTTTCAGAACAATGAATTCTGTGACAGAAAAGCCATGGGAACAACGAAGCGAAGGAGCACTCTGTCTAAGGCAACATTCCCGAGTTCACCAGACCTTGAGTCTAGGGAAGATTATGAAGACAGCAGTACAACCAGTGAACACAAGCAAGAGTACTGGGTTGAGAGCCTAATGCCAGCAATGTTTGCTGTATATGAAAGAACGTCAATTGAGTTACATTCAGAATCTGATATAATCACTGGTAAGACTACATATATTATGGTATAATTATATACTGTAAGCTATGTATAATAGTCTTACTATATATGCTTTGATGTTGACCTTTTACTGTTTCAGAGATGGATTGTCTGGAGATGCTGGTAGGTAAATTAAAACCTAAAAGCACACGTTTGTCAACTAAGGAAAGAATATCCCAAATAGTATGTGTAGCGGAGGTGAGTTGCAAATTTGTGTAATATATATTATTTATAAATGTAAGAATTTTGACATGCACACATCATGTGTTACATTGTAATCACTTATCACCTTGCACTGTGACAATCATGACCTATATAGGCATGCATGGTACCTCTGAATAAAGGACACTTTAAATTGCCAATGGACACAGTATTGTTTCAACTGTGCTTTTGGTAAGGTCATCTAGCCTTGTCGTTTCTCTGTATAGAGAAGATTTTGCATGTGCATGTCCACATGCATTGGTTGGTTATTCTGCTATATTTTGCTACTCAATTAACACCTACCTGCATGTAATAGTTTCATTCATGTATCTCTCTTCTGATATAGTCCCTTGATGCGTGCAAGAGGAAACACCCCACTAATGATCCATTTGTAGCTGTAGTTGGGGCAATGGAGGCAATGGATGGATGTGCGCTGATTAGTGATAACAGGGTTGTTCTAAATTTGACAAAAGGATGCAACTTGGCAAGTATTTTACTTGTTCTTATAGCCTTCTGTCATACATTCAATGTCAAATACTCCAGTGAAGTTGAAGATGTGATGGAATTCTTTCAGGACAAGCTGGTTAAGATCTCTGAGAAGACGAAGCACGGAGTAGCATATATGAATATGTATCGAGCTATTTCATCTGGTCAGCAAAAGATTTTGTCTGAAAATGACAAAGAAGGCGACTCACAGACAGTGGACAGCGATACCACTATTCAGCATATAGACATCCCAGAATCTCAGGTATCACTTTTTTCTTGCTAACTTGTCAATGAAGGTGTTAAAGTTAATATGTGACACAGCTGGACCGTTCATGCTAATACTTACATAGGAGCATTTTTTCACTGTATTGTGTTGTATTTATTCATAACTTTATACTATTATACATACACCACGTCACCTTACATAACCAGGCCTGTAGCCAGGTTGAATTATGGGGGGGTTCTTTTGGACCAAAGTGGAACTCTTTGCTACGTAAATGGCCGTTGCGGTTGATTGTGTTTCGCTGGACAGACAATCTGAGATTGAAGTATTTGGATATACTAGCTTTATTTCAGGGATTGATGGTGTATATAGATAAATCTAAAAAGTAACAGTTATAGTAAGTTCTCTTGACATAAGTTTAGAATGTCTCTTTTATTTTCAGTGTTGTTAGCCAGGTGGAACTGGCTTCTAAGTGGCGGGTGCTTCCGCACCCCCCGAACCCCCCCTGGCTACGGGCCTGCATAACCATGGAATTTTAATTATTCTCATTTATATGATATATTTCATCTGAATCATTGGTCCAGGATATACTTAATATGATTTTAATCATAATTAAATTTATATTCTGTATTCAATTCCGGCATTTATTGTATGTTGAAATGTATACTTGTGGTATAATACTCCTGCTTTTGTCTGCATTGCTAATAATTTTGCTGCTTATAAGTTAAGGTCACTGCTATTCTAGAAAGTAGACCATACTGCTGAGCATTCTTAAAACAAGTGTATGAGTTGGCCAGGGATAAAATTAAGTAGATGCTGCTGAATTTCAGCAAGTGGATACACTCATATGTAGTCTTACATACACTCATATGCAGTCATAATATACTTATTATAATGTTCTATACCAAATAGGAAAGGCAACTAATAACAAGTAAAAGATCTTAAATTAAGTGCATCTTTATAGTTTTGAGTAAATTTGTGGCTCACCCCAGCTAGTGCCCGAATGCACTATTTTTAAGTATAATTATCTACTAAAATTTAAAACTATTTTTTCCAGTGTACCTGATATAAAAACATGAAAAACGGTCAGGAGCCAACACAGTTTCAAAGCTGGGGGCACCAATGTTGGCATGTAGGTTTCTTATCTAAGTATCTAAAAATTCCATGTGGGGGATTTTAAGATCTCTGATAGTTTTAGAGAAAATCACTAAAAACCACAATTTCAAAGAATGTCAGCTCACCTTTTCACCTATAACTTGTGAATCAGGCAATGAATCAAAATCCCCCACATGGAAATTGTAGATTTTCCTATAATAATGCCGACAAATGCGGAAAACTATGCCAATGGGCTGTTTACCGTTGACTCCCAGCCATTAAAGTTTAGACTAGCCTAGAACTAGCTGGTAGCCATTTTGTCAAATGACTGTCATATGATATTAGAAGTGACTTCACCTAAGAGAGTCACTAGTAAAGTGGAATAGAGGCTCAATTTCTGTATTCTTAGACAACGTTACTTCATTTCGTACCTTTATTTCACTGATATGTACTCCTACTTTGCCAAGAAAGACGGAAAACTCAAATTTTGGCTTATGCTGCACTTTTGTATGCGATCTACATTATTGAAGATGAAGGACGATGTTTTTAAAGGAGAGAATGCCGAAGCTTAGACCTGGTAAGCCCGTGATGTTAGCCCAAAATTTAACTGATGTGTTCAACCTTTAATTTGAAGGCTTTTGATCACTTAGTTTTGCATCGCTAGCCCTTACTCTTGCAATTGACGGTGTCACGGGAAAGGGGCTGGCGATGCGCAAATAAGATTCATCGTTCACGAAGGTTATTTCACTTGAGCGAGTTGATCTTTGGCAGTTTGAATGTCATGTAAGGCTGTTTTGAACGGTTTTGAAATCTTTACAGAAATATTTTTTGGCCAACGCATGGCCTGGTCACATGACATCATATCGTGAAGCCAGCTAAGGTTGTGAAATTCCTTCTGTTAGACACCTCCGCTCAATTTCAAAGCTCACAGACATGTCCCACATGCATCGTCTACAACCTGACAGGAGTAAGAATACGCAAGCGGAAGTTGTCAAAGTGCCTTGGGAACCACCAACAGTAAGCCATGAAACTTTTTTGTATGAACCTCCAACTAGTCGTTATCCACAAACAGACAGGAGATCTCCTGATCGCCTACAAACCACCAAACTAGCATGCTCCAGGAGGAGCTTCATTTGGGAGGGAGGAAATGTAACCTTGTATGCATGATTCATTTGACTTATGTGTAGTGTCAATTGATTTGTTTGATTGTACTTACCTTGTCTGTGTGCATGTGTGGCAGTTACTATGTTCTGTGGATAGGACTGAGACTTGTGTGTAGGTCTGTGCTACTAGATAGTAACTTGAGTTTTTAGAATCGTTGTTGTGAAGGGATCATTGAATCATAGTGAGAATTGAAGCTATGAGTATAACATGTGTATAAGATGTGTATACTTGTGTGAGTTATATGTACATGGCAGTGTATTAATATTAGACACCTTAAGATTTTCGCATATGCGTAACTTGTAACCGCTAACCGCAGTTACACATTACCCGTCGACCAATCGACACCTTAAGATTTTCGGATACACGTAACTCACCAAGAGAAAAATGTGTGAACTTCAGTGCGAACAATGGCCGCAGCAAGAAAGTAAGTTCTGCTCCTGCTCGATTATTTAGGAACAAATGGTTATCCTATGGCCGTTTTCGGCAGGTGTTACATTCAGAATTTCGTTCAGCTCATGTTCGACAGCAGCAGCGAGGATTCCTCAAGCAAAGAAGATATCGCTCAACTCCTGGTTTACGAAGTCATCTTCCCTCCGAAGCCTATTCGGCATGGACGCTCGAGTTTGGAGAGCCTCAGTGAACTGGACTGCGAGCGTTTGTTCAGGTAAGGCTGCTTTCTGCATTTCTAAAGCCGTTCTTGCATGAAATTGTTCTTGCTCCCTAAGTTCATATCAAAACTGTATGTACAAAGTACTGCCCCCCTTTCTTATTTTTTAGGTTTCAAGCATCTGATATAGAGAGGCTCAGAGCTGCACTTGGCCTTTCAAGTGTATACCGTTGCAGGCAAGAAACAAGAGCAACAGGTAGAGAGGCACATTTGATCATGTTGCGTCGGCTCAGCTATCCTGCTCGATGGTGTGACCTCGTCCCACTTTTTGGTATGGAAGAGCCAGAGTTGAGCAGTATTTTTAATCCGGTGAGTCATCATTTCTCTATAATTTTACCAGAGTGCTGTCACAATCGTCACTCCTTCCCCTCTGCTCAGGTCATTGATGATGTATATGACAGATTCAAGGACCTCCTCACAGAACTTGATCTGGTCTGGCTAAACCCAGAATTGTTCTCTGCAGCAGTAGCTGCTAAAGGAGCAGCTCTGAACAACTGCTGGGGATTTATTGATGGGACAGTCCGTCCAATTGGTCGTCCGAAGAGAAATCAAAGGATCATGTTTAGTGGACACAAACGTGTTCATTGCATCAAGTTTCAGGTTTGTTAACTGAATTGTCACATTTACTTACGAACTTGCTAACTATTCTATGGTACTCCTGCAGGCTGCGGTCGCTCCAAATGGACTGGTTGCCCATATGTTCGGGCCCATCGAAGGGAGACGGCATGATGCCTTCATGTTGGGAGCTAGTGGTCTAGCACCAAAGCTAAGACAATTTCAACAAACCAATGGACAACCATACATTATCTATGGTGACCCAGCATATGGATTGTCAGCAAACATCCTTGCACCATTCCGTGGTGCCAATCTCTCCGCCAACAGAGGGATTTCAACAAATCCATGAGCCAGGTCCAGATCAGTGTGGAGTGGGCATTTGGGAAGATCTGTCAGTCCTTCTCATATGTAGATTTCAAGCGCAACAGCAAAGTACTGCTGCAACCTGTGGCTAAGTACTACTTGGTGGCCACTCTCCTGACGAACTGTCACACCTGCCTGTATGGGTCTTTAACAACCACTTTCTTTGGTGTAGATCCACCTTCTTTGGAGACATACCTTAACAACTATTGAGTTTGCAATCTTGAAACATGAAATAATAAATGTGATACATAAGATGTGAATAAAAATTTGTCATGGTCAATAAAATGGCATGTATGTCCATGAGTTCACTTTTGTTGTGATATGAGCTTGCAAAGAAGCTCAAGCATGGCCCTTCTCTCTTCCATTTCCATTTCAGACTTCTTTTCCATTAAAGCAGCATTAGCCTTCCTCACTTCTTCATCCACCTCCACTTTTCTTCTTTGAAGTTCCAGCTCAGTCCTGCGCAGATCGAGCTCTTTTTCTTTTAATTGTGATCTGCACTCAAATTTCTCTTCTAATAGCTCAATTGCTGAGAGCTTAGAAGCCCTTTTTCGTTTCTTCCCCTTATCTGCATGCCATCATAATAGACATAGTAAAAGACAAACACGACACGTTGACATAGTGATTTTTGACTTACCCTTTGCGTCATCGTCTTCTCCATCAAAGTCCAAAGACACTACAGAAGAGTCAGCTGATGAGTTGTTGAGACGTTTTCTTTCTGCAAGGCATTACATATAAAATACGCAATGAAAGACACAACACTGAAAGGAGACATACAAGTGATCAAACATACGGCTTAAAGTCTCCATAGCAGATTCTCTCATATCTTCTGCTTGTTTCTTTTCACAGAGTTCTTTTTTTTCTTCTCTTCTTTTTCTTTGCTTAATGCAGCTAGGACATCCCTTCTGTATGTAAAGATATCCTCCAAGAGCTGGGTCAGCTCATCATATTCCTCCTCTGTGCCAGACTTACAAATAAATGCATGCATGTGTTTCTAATGCAAATTTGATAACATATTCAGCACTCAGACTCACCGCTTTGAAGACTTGCTGTCTTCCGCTTTGAACTTGTCCAGCAATCTTTCAAGGCGTTCTCTGCAGCCTCTGCCTTTGAGCTCCACTGGCGGTTTGTCCTTAATAGAAAAGTCAGCACTGAGAGTCTATGCAATCACCTCCCAGTCTGCAGGCTTGCTAGGACGGCGTGAAGTAACCTCCTTAGCTAGCGATAGATCATGCTGCAGCTCTGGCCAACGAAATTGTGGCATGTTGTAATATAGCAGCGAGTGTGGTGGTTAAAATCACTCCTACAAGACTAGGATGAGAAGCAAGGCCACTGAAACTGGGCAGAAGTACGCAGCAGACACCGGACTACACTCATAGATTCACCAAATGTGGATTGAAACAGAACTCGGGACGGCAAACTCACAGGGAAATTGAGTACGCGTAGACCACCATTCACAGGTTGACGTGTGAAATCGGCGCGTGACTTGTGGTTTGCGGTCGCGCACGTGATTTTCCCACACATTACCGGTTACACGTAAGGCGAAAAATCGAAATCTTAAGGTGTCTATTGTGTGTAGATATACCTCTGTAAATTTATGTTTTTCATTGTGTGTGTATCTCTGTATGCTTGTTTCTCTATACAATTTTACACAGCTAAAAATGGTGCCCAGAAAACGGTAATA
>CAUJGJ010000397.1:3787500-3795000 GCA_963170055.1 Halisarca cf. caerulea
TACACCTGTGCGCATGTCTGCATGTGTATTAGAACTCCTGTGTTACAATGAAACCTGTAAATTAAGACCACCCTATAGGGACTACCTTATACTGTCCCTACTTCTCAGGTGGTTTTAATTGCCCAATTGCTATGCATTAAGTCTGGCGTTGCTGACCCAATCTGGCTCAGCCATTTTTATAGAAGTGAAATTGGGTACTGAGGCAATGCCATGCAGACTACTATGCATGGACCAGGCAAATCTGGACTCTATAGACATGTGGTCCTTTTTTATATACAGGACATGGTGGTCTTTAAGACAAATTTCAGTTAATCACTGTAGCATGCAGCAATACTAACACTACTAGTTTGTCCGCAGTCCATCTACTCTTAGTCCTCAATGATAAAGAAAGCGAGAACGCGATCAGGGCCACCTGGCTACATGAGATTGAACTTCTATCTCGGATACATGGAAGCAAGTTTCCACGTACGGGCGAGAAAAATGAGACGGGTTAGCTTGTTAGGCTTGAATAACCATAGATAAACCGAACAGCTTCGATCTTGCCAATTTGCGGAACAGAATAGCCTATTGTGCAACGGTATGCATGGTTACACAACCAGCCACTGGTGTACATGAATCCAGTGTCAGGATGGATCATATGTATAGTTTTCTAGTTCACATGTGTATTAAAGAATACAGTACAGAGGTACGTTTGCTCAGGGATTTGCTGTTCCATGCGACACAAACTGAAACGAGACTATACCTTACAAAGCTTCGCAAAGGATTGATAATGTGCAATCTCTACTCAGCATGAAGCAATAGCCTCTAGCGTGTGTCACAACTGATGTGGCTTGTGCAAAATGGCTCACAGTCGCTGTACCATGTATATTCGGCAGAGACATTTCCTTAGTCAAGCCAAATGACTAGTTTGTATGGGAGTGCACCTAGCTGCTTGGAATCCAAGCCATGATGTAACTCATTTCAACTGACGAATGCTATTAGTCACACAAACAACGCCGGGTCAGGCCGGTGAACTTGACGTGACGATTACTACTGACTGAAACCATAAGTTCAAAGTCATAACTCAACTGAAGTCAGAGTCCTACATAGTCTAACTTAAACTAACAATGGAAGATACAATAAACGCAAAGTAGCTGATTTAGAAGTTCCTACCGCTGTGACATGTGAGTTTAGTAGTTGCACAGCTCTGCAACTTATCCAAGGCTGAGTGAGTCAACCGACCTTCTTCATTCGGATTATGAACTCATCAAGTCCCAATAATCGATACATGTTGGAATACCCCCTCTCAGCTCGGCATTTGGGGCAGTGACGATTGAAAATATCAACAGTTGGTCCACTAGTATCTATCATTTCTCTCTTGGCGGTAGTATTGGTCTACACAGGTCTCACATCCCAAAAGTGAATTGCAGCAAGTGCTTGCCAGAATAGGTGGGGATATTATGTCCTGGCATATTAGGCATAAAAATGCTGCTTGAAATTCACTAATCACTCCTGTTGGAAGGGGAAGTGCTGTCTTGGTGACCTTGAAGATTGATTCCAGCTTGTTGTGGATTTCCCTGCAATGACACTGAACATCATGGTCATTGATCAAGGTCTCATTTTGCTCCACAGTACGTCGTTTTGCAGGTGCTGGACTTTTTTGGTTGTCCATAGTGACAGCATACACCTTCCTGCTATTTTGTCACCAAAATTGCAAGCCTATATACACAATAAATGCATTAAAATTACATACATTGGCATGTTCCATATAATCATTATCATGGTATGCATGCTGGAAAATGTTAGTTATGTACCTCTAGTTGCTTCACTATCCTGAATTTCCAACCCTTCAGGGGTACACACGGTATATTGTTCTCCCCACGTGTTCTTCACTTGACTTTGGATATACACAACAGTGGCCGTTCCTTCACCCACTGTTACATACCCCACAGACTCTGGACTGAATTGCTTTTTGCCATTGTGGTACATGAATTTACCTCGCTTCACTTTGATGGAATACGAAGATTCACATGTACCAGAATTGTGTCCTCTGGTAGCTGGGATGACAGATCTGCAAAATTAATTGAATGCATGATATTGTAACAATTTATTACAGTAACATTCACCCAAAATTTTTATACAGTATATTATATCATAATTATTATGTATACATATATTCATTGCATTTTGCTTCAATTTGTATGCATACACACTTCCAAGCATGCACTGCATGTATTACATCAAAACTAAGGCTCTGCATGGCAAGTTTATATACTGTAACAGTATATGTAACTATATAATTCTTCATACAGACTGAATATAGCAGTATCACTGTATGTAATCTACTATATTGGTCTAAGGTATATGGCATACACGATGGGGAAAAAATAATCTTTATGGTTTGGTCTATAGGCTATAGCTATTAATTGACAACAGGAAAGTCAATCAACTAAAAAGTGCCTTCTTCAATGCAGCTAGGTGACTCACAAGGGAGGTACTATAACATGTACTGTTTAGCATTGATTTGGTTATTAATAAGAGCTGATTAATAAGTATTTATTTTGCAAGCATGCATATTTGGACAGGCATGATAATATATAAATTAACCTACATACTGCTGGTTACAGAAATTATATAGCAATGATTTTCAGAGAGTATATGTATCTGCCACGCAGTGGGCTTTCTTAAGGATCAGCCCATGCATGCAATTACAGTAACTGATTGTCATCTATAAAATTAGATTGCTTTCAAATTGCCTGACTGCATGTGCATGCATTACAGTAGCTAGTAATGAAGTTGGCTGCTCCAAATTCAATACATTGAGAAAAAGGGCCTATAGGGACGGCACAACAAGGGGGTAGGGGGGGGACTTGAGCCTCCCCTGCCCCCTTGAAATAAGAATATTACCTTTTGTAACCAAATTATGCATAAAATATCTGTTCATAAAAGAGTCCCCCCCCCCCCCCACACACTCATTTTTTGGGATTGAGCTGCCACCGCCCCTGGAAAATGATTGAATTCCTGTTACATTCGGCAATGATGAGTGCATCTAAACAAATATTAAGTTACAGTTAACTATAATATAAACTATACAATATTTTTACCTGTCGGATGAAATACTGTAATTGCACGCTGCAACGCTAATACTGTAATCCTCAAGCTATAGTAGGGGTCACAATGAAAAATATCCTTGCTGTCAGAAACATACAAAAATACTGATTTAGGTGAAAATCAGTACACTAAATCTAATGATGGTGACTGTTTTTCGATTGGTCAAAGTATATGACCAAGTTATGCATAAAATCACAATTTTGGTGCAATGCAGCTGGTTTAAGTAGAGCAATCTCCTCCAATTTTCTACCATGGATAGCCGAGGGATGGATCAACCTTGCACAGCGTGAGGGTTTGTTTCGCATATGTTCTGAGCTTTTAAGGACGTTTAGTGTGGAAATTCCTTGATCCCCATCCAACACATGCAAGGATAACTGTCCGAAATACACCTTCTCTTTCCCTTTCCTAGTTGATCATGAAAGTGGTGAGTATTTGCTATAATTTTGGATCCATTTCAATTAACTCCGCATTGGTTGAAAGTAATCTTCTCACGCGCATTGCACCATAACTATGATTAACTTTTCCGCATAACTTGGCCATACTTCGACCGATTGAAAAACGGTTACCACCATTAGATTCGCCGTACTGACTTCCATCTAATACGTCAATTTTGGATGTTTCCGACGGCAATGAATTTTACTTTGTGACCCCTAGCTAGTGGGCCCCTGTTAATCACATACCCTCCGGACCAGGCAAAATTATTCCATCATCCAGAATATTCCTTTATCCTGGACATACATTGATTTCCTGCTATGCCAGTAGGGGGGACCATCTTTGTGTATATTAAATGTATATATGATGGTATGTACAATATAAACACATACAGGGGATTCAATAATATGTTTTAAATGGGAACTTAAAAAGGTAGCAAGCAATGTTACTGCTGTTTTAGTTGCAGGGTAACCATAACTGACTTGAATTAACTTACATTTACAGTGCTATTATTATAAGCAGTATAGTTTATGTACTCTTCGAATATAAATGATTTGAAATTCTTATTCCTATATCCAGAATATTCCTTTAAGTGGTATTCCTTTAAGGAGTTCTTTTACTACTGTAACAGTGCATATATACAAATGATTCTGTACTTAGAGATAACATTCCATTAATCAGAACACATGTGGGACATGTCCATTAGCACTTTAATGGCTTCCTAAAGTCGGCAAATTTACTGTTTACAAATTGCTTCATTTCTTCACAATATGTTGTAGAATGGCCAATCAGTGGTTCTAAAGCAGTACAAACATATCTAAGGTACACATTGAGCTATTTTTCATCCGAGTTTCTTTCTCGATCGTTCGATTAATTGACGATTTACCAGGTAGTCGAGTTAGGCAGTTATTCGACGCGAGTAAATCAGAACATGGGCCTACAGACACAGGATAAAGACTAGATTGTTTCTAATGAAAATATCTAACTTTCTACCGATGGGGGTTTTGTTTTCAGAAATAGTTTTAAAGATATTCAGCAAATACTCACAGCGTGATAAAATATTTGTCAATAACTTCTCTGAAAACGAGTAGATCAAAACCCCCATCGGTGAAAAGTTGAAGCAGTCAATACTGATCATAATGAAACACTCGGAAGGTTCTTACGTGGCTCCGCTGATTTACTCGGCGACATGGCATTTTGCAAAAAAATCTCTTTCGCAAGGGCCTATTCTCACATGATAGTCATGTGATTAGGGCTGTGACGTCATCGAACTCTTGGTACCGTTTGAAAGTGACGACTATTTTGAAGGTTGGAGAGCATGGCAAGGACTGATGCGTTGCAAGCGAAATCAATTCGGAGGAAACAGGCCATTATTTAAAGAAGGCGGATGACCGAAGAAAGTCTAAAGTCGGCGAATGAGAAAATTTTTAGTGATGGAGTCATTCGGCGCCGAACAGCAATCTCGAAGAACAAGGTGCGTACGGTAGTCGTTGTTTAGGGTAAATCTAAATATTAGAGTCTATTTTACTAACCTAAACATCTTAGAATATGATGCATCACTTTCTACAGCATTCCTAACACCTTGAACTTACCAGCCAACTCCTGCAGTCCGCGATCGACCATATGCAAATACATTTTCTAGACACTGCTTCTCCTTGGATAAAGGCTTAAAAAGTACCAAATGCACAATGAATTGCCATGCAACGCTATCGATCTAGCTTGCTCCTAAACAAAAACGTCATAGAATGTCACGCGTATGTCACATGATTCAAAGCCATCTTAGTGACGATTTCGCTAAAATTCCAGCTTGTTAACACATTAGGGAGATTTTGGACATGTTCCACATGCGAATATTCTTTTAAGTGGTATGCGATCAAGTAGGGCCCACTGTAGCTATAAAATAAAGTAGCTGTAACTTGACATTCAGGCCCGTCAGAAGCATTTTAAAACTGGTAAGGCCATTTTATCTGTTGCATAAGCCGCGTGTATACGTACAGTACATTAATGAGTGGACAAAATTGATTTGTAAAGCAATGAATACATGCACATGCACAAGAAACATGAATAAGAACTGCTACAAAGAAAACAGTAGCGTAACAAACAAAATAAAATCATACATGTATGCAAATACCACCACATACCAGGAAGAATCAAAATTCACTACAACAGTGTAACCACATGGTTAAGTATAATTCAACACATTTTACGATAAGTCATTAATTGTAAATTTTCCAAAAATATGCTCCCTGTGATCATGTTCTTTTATAAATTCATTCGCAGTATCAACTAGACTGAGTTGGTCGGTGTGGTCTTTGTGCACATGCAAAATCATCAAGTGATTAAGCCTTGGCTGTGACATGGTTGATCGGAGGTATGTTTTGATTCGGCGAAGACTGCTGAAGGAACGTTCGCTGGTGGCATTCATTGCAGGCATGACAAGAAGTAGCTTCAGAATATTACCAACCTCAGATAGAAAAACTTTCTTGGGAGAGGAGCTACTTCGAAAGAAAGTGATAACATCTGCTAGCGATGTTTTGTCTTGGTCTTGGAATGTAGAGGCAAGGGTTTCCAGCTGAGCTCTAAGACGGGATTCACATATGTCCTCACCATAGAAATCACATAAGAATTTTAGCTCTGAATCATAAGCTTCACCGTTTACTGTCTTAGTTAATAATTCTTGTAGAATCTTGTAATTTTGGTGGCCTGGTTGGTCAAATCTTTGGTTGATACAGGTAGTAATCAAATCTAACGCCTCAAAATACATTTGCTTATAGCGAGCCTTCAAATTTTCTCCATGATCACCTGAAGCACTTGAACAATTACGTGGCAGCCGTGGTGCAGACAATCTGTGAGCTTCTGCTTCTTTGTTCACCTGAATCCAGAAGAGATCAAAGTTTGAATCAGACCTCAAGCCTGCCAGAGTCTTGTTTGTCATGGCAGCTATTTCCTGTCCTTCAGCTGCTGAAATGTCCTCAAGCTGTAATGTTCTACTCGGGTTATCACAGTGCTGGAAAATCATTCCCCCTAGCTTTACTCCAAAGTAAAAATCAAATTTTCCCATTTGAGCAGCAACACCTAATATCCTAGCCTTCATTTCCGTAACATTGGCTACTTCTAGAGACTCCTCCCAAAGACGAAGCAGTACAGCATAATTAGATAGGATGCTCTGTAGAGACTCTGCTTTAATGGTCCACCTAGTGGGGCACAGTACTCTGATTCCTGGACTTTCGGTGGACATCTCCTTCTTTATGCGCTCAAATATGGCATCACGCATTGGAGATTTCTTGATAAGCTTTGTAATCTCCAGTGTTATATCTAGTGCATCTTTCATGATCTTGCAATGCTTCACCATGTCACAGCATGCAAGATTGAGGGAATGACCGTAACAGTGGGTGTATATAGCACGTGGCTCCTCATCTTGGATCATCTTCACCACCCCTCCTCTTGATCCTGACATGGCTGACACCCCATCATAGCATTGGCCTCGAACTTTTGATATAGAGAGGTTAAGTCGCTTCAGCACATCATGAATTACACCTAGCAATGATCTCGCATCAATTGAATCCACTGCATACATACCAAGAAAGTCTTCGTGGACTTCAAAATCATCACTGACCCAGCGAAAACACACCACAACTTGCTCCTGATTAGAAATGTCAGCTGTCTCATCTATCATGATAGTGTAGTAAGTAGCTTTTTGTAGTGCACATGCCACTTCCCGCAAAATTTTCAAAGACATGACTCTGATCATCTCATTTTGCATCGCACCTGAAGTGTATTTGTCTGTTTTCTTCTTGATCCAGTCAGAAATTCTAGGATCATCCTCACCACGAAGCTTCAACTGTTGCATGAAATTGGATTCCATTTCATCTCCATCTCCTCAAAGGAGAAGTGCTTGCCTCGACAAAAAGCGAATATTGGACAATATCTTCAAGAAACACTTGACGACGCTGCAATCTCTCAGCAGCAAACTGGCTG
>CAUJGJ010000397.1:3805000-3850000 GCA_963170055.1 Halisarca cf. caerulea
TGATGTTTGGCCATACATTTTCAGGCTCGTATGCAGAGTTCACAAAAGGAAGGCTACATCATGGATACTCTATTACAATTACTGCATGCATGCAGGGCTGTACTTACCATAGGGGCAGGGGGGGAGCAGTCTCCCCACACCCACCCACCCCCACCCCAGAGAATTGGACTCAGAGTAAAATAAAATATAAGTATCACTTAGTTCATGCATGCAGCTAACTTCATTCAAGAGCTTGCCTTCTTTGAAGCTAATAACTAATGAACAGAGCCTTTCTGCAGATCCAGGCAGAAATATTGTCATACTACGCACAGTAAAGACTTCTTCGGCATTTTCTAGCAACTTAGCAGGAGGAATGCTCTGTTCACCTGGTCCAGTAAACAGCTTCAAAAACAGACGAATGGGCAATAATAAACAAATCTCACTTTGTTTGTTAGATATTCCTAGTTACTCAACTTATTTTGATCCAAACAAGCCAAGTACAGCAAACAAAATGACAAAGTTACAAACGTGGTCTGTGCAAAATGATGTACACATGAAAAATTTAAACGCGAACAAAAAAGGGTTAAACTAACAAAGTATAATAATTTGATGACTACAGTGCTATAATTATGGCTATAAACACATGCATTAGCTGACACTGAGAAAGGTTATGCATGAATGTTTAGACTGCCACGAAATCAACAATCTCTAAAAAAGCTGGACAGCTTTCCTACTCAGGGTGGTTGCCCCCTTGTAGAAAAAGTTATGTACGGCTCTTGTGGTGTACTGCTAGAATTATATGCTAGACTTTACATAGGTGTTGTATTCGTATTGTGTTAAGTGTTATACTTTAATCACCCTCACTTTGCATGCCCTATTCACGTGTATCACCTTTGCATGATTGAGTCTGCTATAATGTATTGTATTCTACTATTTTGTTTGGCTGAGTAATAACGTGAGTAGTGAAGACGGATCTTACATGGTGTCAGAAGTGGGATTCTTCTAGACAGCGATGGCGTCCCGTTACAGCGTTCCCCTCCAGCCGCCAACACAATTTCGATTTGATTCGCCGGACGAGTGGCCAAGATGGAAACGGCGGTTTGAACAATTTCGCGTTGCGTCAGGATTGTCAGAGGAAGGGGAAGAACGACAAGTGAGTACCTTGCTCTACTGTTTGGGCGAAGAAGCCGAGGATGTTCTTACGTCAACAAACATTACGAACGACGATAGGAAGAAATATGACGCTGTCGTAGGCAAGTTTGACGAGTTCTTTAAGGTTAGAAAGAACGTCATCTACGAGCGTGCACGATTTAATCGCAGATCGCAGCACGAAGAAGAGACGGCAGAGCAATACATCACCGCTCTTTACAGTCTTGCTGAAGACTGCGACTTCGGTAACACGAAGAAGATGATGATCCGAGACAGACTCGTTGTGGGTATTCGAGATGCGACTCTGTCCGAACGGCTCCAAACCGAGGCCGACCTCGACTTAGAGAAGGCAAAAAGGTTCATTCGTCAACGGGAAGCGGTCCGTGAACAGCAATCTAAATTGAGAAACACTTCAGAAGACCAACCTACCGTCCAAGCAGTCACAGGAAATCGTCAGACGCGCGGAAAATGGCAGCAAAAACCGAAAAGACCAACACAGGCACCCAAGCAATATCAGCAGAAGGTAACCAGAGCTTCATCTCAATGCACAAGATGTGGGAAGAGCCATGCTCATAAGCCATGCCCTGCTAGAGAGGCACCGTGCCACAAATGTGGCAAGAAAGGTCACTATGCAAGAGTCTGTCGCACCAAGAGTGTAGCAGCTGTCGACGATGACCCTCTGGAAATGGCATATTTAAACAGTGTGGACCATCCCATATCCACACCATCTGCATCATGGTCAGTTCAGGTCAAGCTGAAGGGAATATCAATCCCCTTCAAGCTGGACACGGGAGCAGAGGTCACTGCAGTTTCAGAGGACGTTTTGCAGACCATTGGCAGGCCTACCCTGAGGAAGCCCTCTAAGCGACTATGTGGCCCAGATAGGAAACCACTTGAAGTTTTGGGAAGTTTCATGGCTGACCTGTCCTGCAAGCAGCAGTCCTGTCAACAAGAAATCTTTGTTGTTCGTCGGCTACGAAACAATTTATTAGGATTACCAGCCATCACAGCCCTTCAACTTCTGGCTCAAGTAGAGATGATCCAAGATGCTGCTTCATCCATCAGAAAGAAATTCCCCCAATTGTTTCAGGGATTGGGTACCATTGCCGGTGAGTACGAAATTCGTCTTAAGTCTGATGCACTTCCTTATGCCCTTTCTACAGCCCGAAAAGTACCAATCCCTCTCCGTGAGAAGGTCAGGGAAGAGCTGGAAAGAATGGAGAAAATGGGGGTCATTTCCAAGGTCGACAGTCCAACTGACTGGTGCGCAGGGATGGTGGTAGTTCCAAAAAAGAATGGTTCCATCCGTATCTGTGTGGATCTCAAGCCTCTTAACAAGAGTGTACTCCGTGAGAATCATCCTCTACCGTGTGTGGACGAGACCCTTGCTCAGCTTTCCGGCGCCTCAATCTTTAGCAAGTTAGATGCTAATTCTGGTTTCTGGCAGATTCCTTTGTCCAGCTCATCACGTCATCTCACCACTTTCATCACGCCGTTTGGGCGGTATTGCTTTAATAAGCTACCTTTCGGAATCTCAAGTGCTCCAGAACTGTTCCAGAAGCGGATGAGTGCTATTCTCAGCGGGCTTAACGGACTTCTTTGCCTCATCGATGACGTGTTGATATTCGGAAAGGACCAGAAGGAGCATGATGAGAGACTGAACGCGGCACTGGAGAAAATCCAACGGGCTGGGGTAACATTGAATGAGGAGAAATGTATGTTCAGTCAGAAGCAAGTCACCTTCCTTGGCCACCTAATAGACCAGAATGGTATATCTGCTGACCCCCAGAAAACAGCAGCTATCACTGAAATGGATCCGCCCACCAACATCACAGAGATGAGACGCTTCATGGGGATGGTGAACCAATTAGGGAAATTCTCTCCCCAGATTGCCTCACTCTCCAAACCACTACGTGAGCTACTGAGCACCAAGCGCTCCTGGTTATGGGGACCAGACCAAGAAGCTGCCTTTGTCAAAGTCAAGGAAGAAATGGCCACGCCTCGTGTTTTGGCCCTGTACGATCCAAAAGCTGCCACCAAGATTTCAGCTGATGCGTCTTCCTATGGTCTCGGAGCAGTCTTACTACAACAGACAGCTCAAGGCACAGCCTCAGAATGGCGACCAGTAGCATACGCCTCCAGATCGTTGACAACAGCTGAGACTCGTTATGCTCAAATAGAGAAAGAGGCCCTGGCACTCACATGGGCCTGTGAGAAGTTTTCTCCATACATCCTAGGCTTGACGATCAGTCTGGAAACAGACCACAAGCCACTTGTACCTCTGTTGAGTCACACCCATCTGGATTGTCTACCACCTCGAGTGTTACGTTTTCGTCTAAGGTTGATGAGGTTCAGCTATGAAATCAGTCATGTTCCAGGAAAGCTGCTATACGCAGCCGATGCATTATCTAGATGTCCCCAGAAGCAACCTCTGGATGTGAAAACCATCACTTTAGATGAGACTGTAGAGACATACATAGCAGCCGTTATCAAACAGCTCCCAGCCAGTGAAGACCGCTTGCAGGCCTATTGCACGGCACAGCAACAAGATCCGATGTGTGCACAAGTCATTGAGTTTTGTAAAAGGGGTTGGCCAGCCAAGCAAAGAGTCCAGTCCGAGTTAAAGCCTTATTGGGAGGTACGTGGAGGTTTTACTCTGTATCATGATCTACTTCTGCAGGGCAACAGAATAGTTATCCCAAAGAAATTACAGATGGAGACTCTGATGAAGCTTCACCAGGGCCACCAAGGCATCCAAAGATGTCGTCTACGAGCTGCCACTTCAGTCTGGTGGCCTGGCATTTCCCATGATGTGGAGAAATATGTACGGCAGTGCCCACAGTGTTCGAAGTCACTTATACCTGCTAGAGAGCCTATGATGCCTTCCCCCCTGCCCAGTCATCCGTGGGAAAAGGTTGGAGCGGATTTGTTCGAGCTACAAGGCCACAACTACTTGGTAGTTGTTGATTATTTTTCAAGGTACCCTGAAGTACAAAAATTGACAAGCACCACTTCAAAAGGCATTATCATTGTCCTCAAGTCTATCTTCAGCCGTCATGGCATTCCCTCAGTCTTCATGAGTGACAATGGTCCTCAGTTTGTCTCCAAGGAGATGCAAGAATTTGCTGCCACATATTCCTTTCAGCAGGTAACAAGCAGTCCCAGGTATCCTCAGAGTAATGGACTGGCTGAGCGTACAGTGAAGACACTAAAGGATTTGCTGCGGCACTCACCAGACCCCAACATGGCACTTCTGAGTTATCGTACCACTGCCCTACCTTGGTGCAGTCTCAGCCCTGCTGAGTTGCTGATGGGACGCAAGCTTAGAACAGATGTACCGCAGTTGCCATCGAAATTCATTCCAGAATGGCATTACTTGCATACCTTTCGGGAGAAGGATGCAAGTTACAAACAGAAGCAGAAGATCAACTATGATGGGAGCCACCGCACTCGGTCCAGGGACACTTTTGATGCTGGGACTGCAGTCTGGATCCGAATGGAAGACACCTCGATACCTGGACGGGTTATCTCTATGGCTAACACACCAAGGTCATACCTAGTATCGACACCGAGTGGAGTTCTTCGCAGGAATCGTTATCATCTTACAGCTAGACCAGACCATCCAGATGCGGAAGATGCTACCCCTTTACCAGCCAACATCTCAGCACAGTCACCCAGAGACAGTGTGTCCTCTCGCTCACAGATAATGACACGATCTCGAACAGGCACGGAGATCAAAGCCCCTGAACGGCTAAGGTTTTAGCTTAGGAGGGAGATGTGGTGTACTGCTAGAATTATATGCTAGACTTTACATAGGTGTTGTATTCGTATTGTGTTAAGTGTTATACTTTAATCACCCTCACTTTGCATGCCCTATTCACGTGTATCACCTTTGCATGATTGAGTCTGCTATAATGTATTGTATTCTACTATTTTGTTTGGCTGAGTAATAACGTGAGTAGTGAAGACGGATCTTACAGCTCTGGCATGTGGAATTTTGATCTGTTTGCCTTGTATCAGTGAGGAAGCAATTATAATTTGCTCTGTAACTGTTACATGTCTGCACAAAAAGGGGGTTTAGTCAAACCATAGATACTCTATCTATATGGTTAAACCCCCTCAAACCCTCCACACTGTGTACAGCCCTGATATTGTGAGAGTATAATATTATCATAATATTATTGTGATTTCAGGTCAGGTCAGGTAACTTATTAAACTATACAGTGGAACCTCTTATAACAAACTGCTCTTGTGGGTCTGAATGGATTGCCATGTATATAAAACAACCTCTGAATAGTGTAAACCTCTGTATAACAAACTATTTTCCAGTCCCCAAAGTGTCTGTTATAGAGAGGTTCCACTGTATCTGCATGCTGCAGGCTCCAGTGCCCTGCCTGGGGTCGCAGGTAATTTATGGCAGATTTGTGGCTGCAAAGGGTATCTTGTGGTTTTGGCAGGTATGCAATCAAATCGTCATGCCCAATACAAATTATCACATTCTTACCGTGTGACCATTTCGCTAATATTCAAGATTTGAATGGTTGCACCATCAATAGAAGGGATTCTGGCCAACCAAGTTAGCAAATGGATGGTAGTAAACTCTAAACTTGCAAATTTGCGAGCAAACGAGTGTTGAAAGTTCTGACTTGCTTCGAAGTTATGACCGTATGTACTGCGTATAAATTAGCCTCTCTACACTCGAGAACACGTCATGAACATGTGACCAAGGCTTGAGAAGAACTCTTGTCCATAAGAAAGTTATGTCCAAAAACACGGTCGAGCAAACTTTGGTCTGTATGTTTGAAACTACGTCAGATTATCCCTTAAAGACCGAACTTCAAATTCTGGTTATGGAAGACTGTAGGTCTTTCCGTTCAGTTTATGTCAAGCCGCTTACTGTTACTACCGTACTTTTAAAGCAGAAATCCTTGGACCTAACAGCGGAGGGATGGACTATCGCTCTCCCATAACCAGAAATGTAAGATAAGGACATGTTGTGTCTTGTGAATTGACTTGTGTGCTCAAACTCGGAGATTTTCTCGACCACGTTTTTGAATCTTCACTATTTTCATATGGTGACGGAAAATCGGTCATACAGCAATTTCAAAAGATTGTTGGTTGCTTTAAGTACATATGCATAACATACAAAGGTTATACTCTCTGTTTGCACTGTTTTTAGGGGCTTAGCGTCTACAAAAAGTTAAAAAAAGGCCTTGAATTTGAGACGTTCGGAAGCGGCCGCCATTTTGTTTTATGGCAAAACTGGACATAACTTACCTGCGGTCACTTCAGGGCCTGAGCTGTCCCTCAAAGACCTACCGTACGCGTAGAAACTTTCGCGGGACTAAACTTTCGCGGTTGCCGGATTTTGACGATTTTTGCGGGACTAAATTTTCGTGGATGCTATGCTAGAAGTAATTAATTAACTTTTCACATTTACTATTTCTGAATTATAATGGCCGTCGTAGCCCAAGTCGCTCTTGTCTTGTCTATGTGGCAAAGCCTTCCCTGTTGTTTTAGCTACTGTTCTGCCACAACTTTATGTTTAAGGATGCACGTTCGCTACAATACTTGTGATAGAGTTGGAGAAAGCTGTTGCTTGAACCAGCGGTACAAGACAACAACTTTGAAGGCGCTAATGAACGTCTCGACATTAAAGTGAGACCAGTAGAAAGTGTGAAGTTGATTGCTAGCCTTTACGAAGTATTGTAGTAAAAATGTTTGAGATTGAAAGTTGTGTTCGTGGATTTCATGTTTATGGAGCATCCTGGAGTCCATATGTAGGAGAGATTCTCTACTGCGTATGTGAATTTGGAAACAGAGAAGACCCGTATGCTGTTGCTGTTCAATCCTCTTCGAATAGCACTGTGGGCCATGTTCCACGGAAGATTTCTTGCGTCTGCTCGCTATTTTTACGTCGTGGTGGAAGAATCACCTGCTCTGTCACTGATCAAAGGAGAAGGAGTGAAGATTTACCCCAGGGTGGACTAGAAATCCCATGTTCACTGGTATTTGAAGGCTCTGGTGATTTGGAGGAAAAGGCAAGACATCGTATTAAAGAAATCATGCAATGCATATTACTAAAGAAGTTGTTGCCCGAGAAGTGTTCAGCAGGCATTTCTAGAGACACCGCTGAGTCTGAAGAACCTGCAGCGGCGAAACCTACACAGGATATTCCCGAGGAACCTGTAGCAAAACCTACAGAGGACCTTCCTCAGGAGCCTGCAACAGAACCTACAGAGGACCTTCCTCAGGAGCCTGCAACAGAACCTACAGAGGACCTTTCCCAGGAACCTGCAACAGAACCTACAGAGGACCTTTCCCAGGAGCCTGCAACAGAACCTACAGAGGACCTTTCCCAGGAGCCTGTAGCAAAACGTATGAAGGAACTTTCCCAGAGGCATCAGCCAAATGTGCTATCAGACCTGCCTAGTACTAAATTGGGGGAACAGACAGCTCAACAGCCTCAGCCTTCTGATCAATGGTTACGCTGTCAAGACATAGTTTTGACATTTAGGGATCGTCATATACTCACAGATGGTGAGTTGCTTGAAGACCAGCACTTAAACTTCGCACAGCACCTTATCAAGATGCGGTTTCCACTCATAAACGGTTTGCGATTGACAGTGTTGCAAAATCAAGCGCATAGTCGCCCAACATCAGGTGCTTTACAGATAATGCACATTAAAGGAAATCACTGGATTGTGGCAGCTAGTGAATCTAATGGAAAAACTGTGCGTGTATATGACAGTTTGTACTCTTCCCTTAATAGTGAAGATGCTAGCATTGTCCAAACGAACTTCCGATGCAGATTGGAGGCAATTCAACATGCAAGATGCCAGAGGCAGAAAGGTGGGTGTGACTGTGGATCCTTTGCTATAGCTATGGCTACATCCCTTGCTTTTGGGGAAGACCACAGCAGCAGAGAGTATTTACAGGAAGAGATGCGCTCTCACATTGTAAAGTGCTTTGAGAACTGTAGTTTGGAGTTGTTTTCATAGATGTTAGACTTTAACCTTTTAACGCCCGCGTTAGTGTGTCATCGCGGTACCCTTAACGCCCAGAAACCAATATATTGGCGCGAACTTTGTCAGTGGATTTCGATTGTTTTCAAACCTTTTTGTTGACGATAACCGTCCAGTTTTCTTACGAGAGTTCTTGTACTTTAGTAAAGCGTCGTCAGGGATCCGTATAAGGTGAAGTAAGGCATAATAAAACCAATTGCAAACATAAATGTGCGTTACCATTTTCTCGAAATTGCATGACCTGTTTCGCCGTCTTTATCTTCCAGGTTAGGCTATCGTTTACTCACGTTTGAGTTCGTACACCTTCGCTTCGTTCGAATACATAAGTGCACAGTAATATTGCTCAAAAGCCAAGCTATGGCTCAAAAATATACACTTGGTGATGTTGTACAACAAATAAGTGCAACAGGGGATTCAGATGAGGAGTGGTATGAGTCAGATGATGACTTGGTGAATGATGATCAAGAGGGGGATGTAGTAGGTATCAGCTTCGTTTCACAGAGTAATCCGTTGGAGACTGCACAAGAGGCAGACCTTGAGGCTGATGATTCCATTCCAACAATACCAACTGAGTCACTAGCAAATGTACCTACATTGGTACCACAATCTGAATCATCTTGCACCGGTACAGATGAGGCTGTCAATGAAGCCGTCTTCCCTCAAACTGGTGACAACCAGTTCACACCAACACCTATACTCCAAGCCACACCTGGACCATTGACATCTTTGGATGACACAGCTACCCCATACGAATTCTTTGAGGTAATTTGGGGTGAAGACACATTCTGTTACTTGGCTGACCAGACAAATCCTCACACTGCACAGAAGAAGAGAGGCAATTGGATAGACACAAGTGAGGCGGAAATGAAGGCATATTTGGGCATGATCCTGGCAATGGGCATCCATAAGTTGCCATCACTCAGGGATTATTGGAGCACAAATGCTCTACTAGGTGTTCCTGGGATTACAAGGGGGATAACCAGGAACAGGTTCATGACAATTCTGAGCAATCTACACCTGAATGACAACACCAAGATGCCAGAACGGGATAGCCCCAGCTTTGATAAGCTATACAAAGTACGGCAATTACTGGATAGGATTCGGGACAACAGTCAAGGCACCTACTATCCCCATCAGCAGTTGGCAGTGGATGAAGCTATGATCCTGTTCAAAGGATGTAGCACGCTAAAGCAGTACATGCCACTCAAGCCTACTAAGAGGGGGTACAAATGCTGGTGTATGTGCGACTCAACAAATGGGTACATGTACAATTTGGA
This sequence comes from Halisarca cf. caerulea, assembly GCA_963170055.1. Classification (NCBI taxonomy): domain Eukaryota; kingdom Metazoa; phylum Porifera; class Demospongiae; order Chondrillida; family Halisarcidae; genus Halisarca; species Halisarca cf. caerulea. Next base: position 3,814,431 of record CAUJGJ010000397.1, read on the forward strand.
TGTGTACACGGGTAAGGTTTCAGCTAATTCTGACGAAGATGGGCTAGGATCAAGGGTGGTGAAAGCCATGACGGAGCCTCTGTTAGGCAGAGGCAATCACATATACATGGATAATTTCTTCTCCCGTACATCTTTAGCTGTATACCTGAAACAGAAGAACACATACACTATAGGAATTGTCAGGACATCTAGCAAAGGATGGCCAACTGAGCTCAAGAACACTCAGGCTCTAAACAGAGAGATACAGTGTGGAGAATTCAAATCTGCCACTACATCCGATGGCATTCAGTGCATAGTATGGAAGGACAAAAAGTGTGTTTCTTTCATCAACACTATTTGTAATCCTGAAGAACTAGCACAGGTGTCACGGCGCAACAAAGATGGTACTAGGGCACAAGTGGCCTGCCCACAAAGTGTCAAGCTATATAATGCTTATATGGGAGGAGTAGATCTGTTCGATTCGCAAAGAAAGAGTTATTCTAGCAGTAGAAAATCGAAGAAATGGTGGCTGAGGCTATTTTACTTTCTGTTGGAAGCAACAGTAGTGAACAGCTACATTCTTTACAAAGAAACGCAAGGAACCCCGGCGCTCACCTTGAAAGAATTTATTTTGGAGCTATCCGACCATCTTATGTCCCAGCACACATCTCGAAAACGGTACAGCAAAAGTATTGATCCTCCAGTTGCTGGACGCCTGTGTGAGAGTCACTATCCTGACTTGGTTGACGAGTCCAAGCAGTGTAGAGTATGTCCACAAAGGAAAAGAACCCGATTTTGCTGTCTGGATTGCTTCAGAGAGTACCATACAAAGCTGCAATTCACCCGTAAGTCGGGAAATTCAAGTCCAGTGAACTAGCGGAAGACATTTTATTATTATGTAACTTAGTAAAACTCTGTAAAATAATTAGTATATTAGCATTTTTCTGTGTACAAGTGCGTTAGACACATAATTTTTATTGCTCATTTATAGGGGAACAAAGCGAGCTATACGAATAAATTTTGTATAGTAGTATACTAGTACCCTAGGCTATATTTTGGTATAAATTTTTTCCAATCGCCCAATGTTCGCGTACCGCGGGGTTTTGCTAGGTAAGCCAATAAATTGGCTTTTGGGCCTTAAGGGGTTAAATTAGATTTCTTAAAAAAATTCTAGTTTGAAGAGTTTACTCGTTAAATTGATGATTTGAGTTCTTACATGCAATCATATTGAGCGAAATTTGAGAGTAACACAAAAAATCACTGTCAGAATCATGATCGCATGCATAAAGCATAATAATGTAATAATACAGTATATACCAGACAACACCTAGTATGTATTACCATAATACGCATGTGGGACATGTCCATTTGCACTTGAATGGCTTCCGAAAGTCGGCGATTTTGTTGCTAACAAATTCGCTTTTTCTCTCTTATGCGTATCAGAAATGGCAAGCAACGACATTTAGACTGTATGAACACATTCAAGCTACACATTTAACTATTTTTCAACCAAATTTTCCGTCAATCGTTCGAATACTCGCCGCTTTTCCGAGCAGCTGTATTTAGCAGTTATTCCTCTCAAGTAAATCCAATCTTAGGCCTAGAGACACAGAATATGGACTAAACTGTCCCTAATAAGGCTACCCAATATTCTACCGATGGGGATTTTGTTTACTGAAATAGTTTTCAAGATAATCAACAAATACTAAAAATGTACTAAAATAACCAGCAATAACTCTTTGGAAACTCGCGATATCAAAATCCCCATCGGTGAAAAGTTGAAGCGTTCGATATAGATTACAGTAAAACACTTAGAAGCTTCCTACGTTGATCCGCTGATTTACTTGACGACATGGCATTTTGCAAGAAGGATTCGCTTAGCTAAGGGCCGATTATCACATGACGGTCATGTGACATGAGCTGTGACGTAATCGCATATTGCCCTTACCGAAGTGTTTGAAGTGTTTGATCTCTGCAATGATCGATGTGTCGCAAGCGAGAGGAACTCAGTGGAGGACGAACATTAGGCAAAGAAGACAGACGGTTTAACGAAGTATAATATCGGTGGTTTTAGAGAAGTGAACTGGATATTCAGCGCCCGATCGACGACATCGAAGAACAAGGTGTGTAATCTTTATTTGATCTTGAATTCAAATCGAAAAGTTGGTTTTACTAACTTGAGTTCCTTATAAAAGAACGATCGATCTATGTTTAAGCCTATCATCAACTGCATAATAGCAGGGCGATTTCGCCATGAATTACGTATATAAGTTTTGCAGTTCACAATACCTACTATTGATCGTGAGTATGATCTTCCAAGCTCCCTTAAACAACAATATGTACGTAACATTAACTTTTGATGAATAAAGGCTTTCATATGTTGTAAAAGTAGAACAAATGTCGAGCAGCGCAATCGCCCTTGCTTCTTCACTAAGACTATACGTCAAGAAATGTCACACGCATATCACATGATCGAAGCCTTACACACGCCCAAATTCCAGCCTATTAACACAATAGTGGGACTTTGGACATGTCCCACATGCGTATGTACTATTAGAAGTTTAAATAAATTAAAACAATTTGCAAATAAATGTACTATATACTGCAGCTATAGGTTAGGAGCTATATAGGTCATGCAGGCAGAACATCTGCAACTGCATCATAAATGCCTGCACTGCGGAAGCCATTAATGGCTAGCTCTTTACAGCTTTCAATTTCAGTTACTGTTTCTATCAGCCACCTTGCTCCCAAGGGCTTCATCACCAAGAGTCAAAGGTCAACAGGCTTTACTTGAGATGACACTTTCAGCTGTCGGGTGATTTGGTCTGCATACCAAGACTGAAACTTTGATTTTGAAATGTCCTTCACAGGTTTGTTTATGCTAAGGTCAAGTGGTTGTAGACGACCAGTACAGTGTGGTGGCACTTTAGCAACCACAATGTTGTTAGATTCTAGAACTTGCAAAAATGTATCTGTCAACTGCCCCTTGAATTGATCAAAAATCACCAATGCTGGGTGAGTTGATGGCAGTCCATACTCCTGTCTCGTCTTGTGAAAATATGGAATCAGTATGGTGTGTATGTACTCGAGCATGGTGCTCTCATTGGCCCAGTGATTAGGGGTGTACATAACGTGCCAGTCCACTGGGAATTTTACGGTCTTTGGAAGGCATGCAGGTGTTTTCCTAGCATAAATCAACTGTGGAGGTAAAAAGTCTCCACGCACAGAACAAGTAAAAACCGCTGTAATTTGCCGTTTGTCGTCAATAGCAGCAATCGGGACTTTTGTGGCTCCTTTCGTTTCCAGTGTCCATGAAGACGTGGGCACATAATTTATGCCTGTATGGTCCCAGTTCAAGATAAGGCCTGGTGGAATGTTGTCAAAATGAACAATGGTCCTTATGTCGGATAAAAACCAGTTCAAGATAAGGCCTGGTGGAATGTTGTCAAAATAAACAATGGTCCTTATGTCGGATAAAAACTGATCCCTAAGTTGAGAGAAATCCTCCGGTGTCAGCTTGGCTTTGGTTGATCCCCTTCTCTTTACAAAGTCCAGCCTGCCCAGGAGTCTTCTTGCAATCGGCTTATCAATTTGTAGAGGACCACCATTTTCGACAAGGAGATTGCTATCACTATCCCTGATTATCCCCTTGATGATTCCAATAACAACTGAGTTATTGATGACTCCTCCACTATCCCTAATATTCAGGATTACCGCTTTAGCTTTCTCTTCCACTTCTTGACCTAGCAGCAGTGGACGACCTGGAGCCCGTTTAATTGGTTCTTTCACGTCAGGTACCCTGCCATCTTGACTTCTACTGATTCTGGCAATGGTTAAACAGTGGTCTTTCTTCCACCCTCAGACCGTGCTCTCCTTCAGGTACAAGCCTTCTTCTACTTTGTAATGGCGAATAGCTGCCGCAATGCCATTCTCGGCCGCATATTTGGCTATTTTGGCTCTAGTTTCAGCAGAGAGCTTGCCATAAGCTCCTCGCTTCTTTGATGATGACGCCTCTTCAATCTCTTTGCGAACAGCTTGCACGGTAGAAACTGGAAGAACCTCTTCCAGGTTATCTGTTGGCTAGGACCTCTTCACAGGGGCGAAGTAAGACTTGATCGACATCCTGACAGAACCCGGCAACTGAATACCCTTCCACGGACTATAAACTCTTGCGCTGTGGCATTCCTTTGTTTACTCCCTTGTTGTGCATTGTCTTCTGTTCCAGCGGTCCTTTATTGCGATCCCGGCATTCTTTTATTATTGCTATATATGTATATCAATATTCGCGGTACTAAATTTTCGCAGAAGCTGAGTTCAACCGCGAAAACCGCGAAAGTTTAGTCCTGTGAAAGTTTATACGCGTACGGTATCTCTAGCAGTTCATTCATTTTGAGGTATTAAACATTAAGCAACAAACTGCTTTGAAATTAGTTTCGCCATTAGCTAGTGTGTACTTCATATATTTATAATAATAATTACGACATTGTATAAGAATAAGTGCTGTCTATGATCATTTTATGTATCGACCGTCATGATATACACATAACTTTCGGACTGGCAGTGTTTACATACCTCAGATATCACCTGCCTAACTGCTCCTTCTACTTCTTCCATTCCTAATCTTTGAGTCCTGTGAATGTCCTTTTGGCTGCAAAATCTGTGAATTGATCGTTCACTGAGGCCTCTCACTAATGGGTTAGCATCCACTAGATATTCACTGACTCTCTTGTGGGTCCATCCTTCTATTGTGATCTTTTGACGGACAAAATCTTCATCGATCAATGAATCTAAAGATTGGGCCATTATGGATGATAATTTGCCGCCCTCAATTCCCATTCAACGTATAATACGTTGAGTCACGTGCTCCCCCTAATATTAATTTGTCCCCTATAGGACGCGCATACATACGTTCCTTGGATAGTATAATTATATAGGATGTCCCCCGGACACAATATTACTAGGATCATGTGTCCCCCTATATGATGCATGATCCTAGGAGAGATCGTCCTCTTTAGGAACAGGTGTTCTCCATACAATTATAGTCTAAAAACAGAACAATTGAATAATAACAAGATCAATGATTATCATAGTATTACAATAAATAGTGATTGACCAAAATTAATGCAGGAATCAATCCCTGCATAACTACAATAATAGTGGCATAACAAATATTATTACATGCTTCTGCACCACAGCAACTCCTTACACTGGTTAATAATACATGTACAATGAACCAGTGGGCCTTTAAATTGGAGGTATAGCCTTTCCACCAACTGAAGGTAATTATACATACAGTATAGATAGGTACTATAATTATTATACTCCTTGCTGTCTGCCTCGACTTCATATATGTGGGAAAATCACTGATGCCTTCCTGTTGTAACACTGAAGGAGATAAGCTCACATAAACAAATGTAGGTCCACTGCAGTTGCGAAGGCCTGGACTGCATAGTCTTGCAATCCATAATATTATGCATTCTGTGATGAAAACTGTTCCCAAAAGATTACAGCGCTACTGACATGGCAATGTGAGCCATGCTCCCATTGTTATGTATTACAGCTATAGTCCAATTACTGTATTGTGTTTGATTTCAATGAATTTGAATTGAATGTGTATCTGTATTCGTAAATCAGTGTTTGGACAGTGACCATAGGGTTAAATACATTTACCAGAAATCATGAGAGAGAGAGTACATATAAAGGATTACTAAAATTGATTGTGCTATCACAATTTTTAGGGGCTGCCTGCAGCAGCCCCTATATTGTTTTCATTTGGACTTCCGGTGTGTAACGCTCGTCCGATATATATATATATATATATATATATATATATATATATATATAATATAGATTTGAAGAAAAGTCTTATAATAAAGAATTTATATAATAGTAATAGAGAAGTATGAATTTATACAGGAATGAGTTATAAGAATTGTTTTGAAAACAATTGCCAAATATGGCAATTGTTTTCAAAACAATCGTCCAGTTACAATAAACAGTATGTTCAATGAATGTTCAGCTATGCACTTGCACTCCAATGCTTTGCAAGTAATTCGAGCGTGTGGGGCGGCAGCCCCCACGAGTTTTTAACTCGAATTACTTGTTATTATACAGTTGTTAATCATCTTAAATAAAAATACTATAATATTACTATACTTAAATCATTGTAAATTTATTGATTCTATAATAATTATAGAATAAACTCACACTTGAATTATATACTGTGACATGAAAATAATAATATTGCAGAAAGGAATTTCAACTTGCAATAGCAATCTTTTTCTCCATGCAATCTTATTATGTATTGCAGTATATTGTGATGTACACACACTGCAAGAGCATGCCATATATATAGGTTTACAGCAGGTTATATAAAGGGAGAAATTTATAAGGATTTACAATATTAAGGTGTGTGCTTGTTCAGTTTCAGAGTCTATATTAGAGGAGTTCCATTGTACATACAAGATGCAGATGTACATTAAGTATGGCGGGTTACAGATAATATACATTGAGAATGGTACATACATGGGGCTATATAAGGATGTATATTGAGCATGGTGGGGTTATGGATATACATTGAGCATGCATGGTGGGGTTACGGATGTACATTGGCCATGGCAGGGTTACGGATGAACATTGATCATGGCAATGTAACGCATGCACATTGACCATGGCGAAGTTATGGATGTACATTGAGCACAGCAGGGTTATGGATATACATTGAGCATGGCGGGGTTACGAATGTATTTTGAGCATGGCGGAGTTATGGATGTACATTGGCCATGGGGGGGGGGGGGGGTTACACTTGTACATTGAGCATGGCAAGGTTATGGGTGTACATTGGCTATGGCGGGGTTACGGATATACATTGGCCATGGCGGGATTACACATATACATTGAGCATGGCGAGGTTATGGATGTATATTGGCCATGGCGGGGTTACCGATGTACATTGGCCATGGTGGGGTTAGACATGTACATTGAGTATGGCAGGTTTACAGATGTACATTGGCCATGGCAGGGGTACGGATGTACATTGAGTATATGGCAGGGTTACACATATCCATGACATGTCGAAAGTCCCACTATTGTGTTAATGGGCTGGAATTTGGGCATGTGTAAGGCTTCGATCATGTGATATGCGCGTGACATTTCCTGACGTAAAGTTTTGGTGAAGAAGCAAGGGCGATTGCGCTGCTCGATATTTGTTCTGCTTTTGCAACATATGAAAGCCTTTATTTATCAAAAGTTAATGTGACGTACATATTGTTGTGTGAGGGAGCTTGGAAGATCATATTCACGATCGATAGTGGGTATTGCGAACTGCAGTACTTACGTAATTCACGGCGAAATCGCCCTGCTATTTTGCAGTTGATGAAAGGCTTAAAGCGCATTTTGAAGGCTCAAACATACATCGATCACTCTTTTATAAGGTACTCAAGTTAGTAAAACCGACTTTTCTATTTGAATTTAAGATCAAACAAAGATTACACACCTTGTTCTTTGATGTCGTCGACCGGGCGCTGAATATCCAGTTCGCTTTTCTTGAACCGCCGATATGATACTTTGTTAAACCGTCTGTCTTCTTTGCCTAATGTTCTTCCTCCACTGAGTTTCTCTCACTTAAGGCGCATCGATCATTACAGAGATTAAACACTTCAAACACTTCGGTAAGGGCAATATGCGATTATGTCACAACTCATGTCACATGACTATCATGTGATAATCGGCCCTTAGCTAAGCGAATCCTTCTTGCAAAATGCCATGTCGTCAAGTAAATCAGCGGATCAACGTAGGAAGCTTCTGAGTGTTTTATTGTAATCTATATCGAACCATTCAACTTTTCACCGATGGGGATTTTGATGCCGCGAGTTTCCGAAGAGTTATTGCTGGTTATTTTAGTACATTTTTAGTATTTGTTGATTATCTTGAAAACTAGTTCAGTAAACAAAATCCCCATCGGTAGAATATTGGGTAGCCTTATTAGGGACAGTTTAGTCCATATTCTGTGTCTCTAGGCCTAAGTTTCGATTTACTTGAGAGGAATAACTGCTAAATACATCTGCTCGGAAAAGCGGCGAGTATTTGAAAGATTGACGGAAAATTTGATTGAAAACTAGTGAAATGTGTGGCTTAAATGTGTTCAAACAGTCTAAATGTCGTTGCTTGCTGTAGTATTGGTATTATAGTTATAGGCCTTATTCATAGTGTGAAGTAGTTATTGATGTGTCTAGATAGGTAATTGTCTGCATGTGGCAACCCCTGCCTTTTTACCTTGATTTCCTGTGTGTTTTACTTATACAATTAATTGGGCAGACCAGCTTCAGTTGGTACCTGCAAAGCTACCTCGACTAGTGTTTGATGATCCGTGAACGATACTACAGTGGCGACGAGGATCGGATATGGCTCATTTGCCCAGGCATGGTACGATTTCAGAGTTTTCTCCTGAATTGGAGTCTTTTTCTTCCTATGTGGAGCGGGTCCAAATATACATGGACGCAAACGATGTCAAGGATAACAAGAAACGAGCGGTTTTTCTCAGCGTAATTGGGGTCAACACGTACACATTGTTACGCGATTTGGTTGCTCCTTCAGACCCCCGACAGACGGACCTTGACGACATAATCAAAGTACTCAAGGCTCATTTTGAGCCCCAGCCGATCGTGATTGCCGAGCGGTATAACTTTCATCGCAGGAATCAGCTCCCTGGAGAATCTGTGGCAGAATATGTGGCCCAGTTACGTAAGCTCTCCAAGCATTGCCAGTTCGGCGCTTTCTTAGAGGAAGCATTGCGCGATCGACTTGTGTGTGGCTTAAGGAGTGAGGCTATGCAGAAGCGTTTACTTGCCACTAAGGACCTTAAGTTTCAGGAGGCTCTCGACACGGCTCAAGTCATGGAATCAGCAGCACAAAAGTCTCGGGCGTTGCAACAGGTGGACACACCCGCTTCGTCAGTGCCAGTGCATAAAATCCAATCAGAGCAATCGTCCACTACATGTTTTTCTCCTTGTTTTCGTTGTGCTCGCTCAGGTCACTCACCATCCCAGTGCCCGTTTCTACAAGCCACCTGCCACAAATGCGGTAAACCAGGCCATATTGCCCCTGCTTGCCGCTCATCTTCCAAATCATCCACCAAAGCCAAGGCGGTTTCTGCCCCACGCAACTCAGGCAGAGCACATGTAGTCATGGCAGATACTAGCGAGAGTCAAGATGAGCCAGATGAGCAACACATCTTTCGAGTGAGCCACTCTTCTCGTATTGCACCCATCCAGTACTCTCTGCTGATTTCCAGACGTGAACTGGATATGGAAGTAGATACCGGAGCCGATGTATCACTTATCTCAGATGCGACCCGACAAATGTTTTTTGCCGACCTGCCACTATCCCCTGCCAGGATTAAATTGAGGACATACAACCAAGAGGGGTTGAAAGTCCTTGGTAAGTTAGCTGTACATGTGCAATACCAAGATCGGGATATCCCTTTGACCCTCCTGGTTGTTGCTGGTGATGGCCCTAGTTTGCTTGGGAGGAATTGGCTTCAACACATCCGGCTCGACTGGCAACGTATCCACCAATTGCATGCATTTGATGCCAAAGTTGATTCAATTTTGTCCCAGCATGCAGCTCTTTTTGATGATGGATTGGGCACTATCCATGCTCATAAGGCATCTTTTCTCGTCAAGCCAGATGCCAACCCCAAGTTTTTCAAGCCCAGACCAGTACCTTTTGCAATTCGGGAAGCTGTTGGTGCACAACTTAACAAGTTAGAAGAAGACGGTGTCCTGGAGAAAGTCACACATAGTAGCTGGGCGGCACCTGTTGTGGTGGTCCCCAAGAAGGATGGTCACTACCGATTGTGTGGTGACTATAAGGTCACCATCAATAAAGCATTGGATGTTGATCAATACCCTTTACCCAAGCCTGAGGAGATCTTCACGACCCTGGCTGGAGGCCAGAAATTCTCAAAGCTCGACCTCTCCCAAGCATACCAACAGCTACCCCTCAGTGATGACGCAAAGAAGTATACCACCATCAACACCCACCAAGGGTTATACCAGTATACTCGTCTTCCATTTGGCATCGCATCCGCACCAGCAATATTCCAGAAGACGATGGATGCTATTTTGCAGGGCATTCCACATGTTGCTTGCTACATTGATGACATCATCGTAACTGGAAAGGATGACAGGGACCACCTCACACACCTGCATCAAGTCTGTCAAAGGTTGGAGGAAAATGGGCTAAAACTGAAGAAAGCTAAATGTGAGTTGTTGCAAAGCTCAGTAGAGTATCTGGGGTATCGCTTAGATGCCCAGGGCATACATCCCTTATCTTCTAAGATAGAGGCCATTATGCAAGCCCCTCAGCCTGTCAATTCCCAGCAGCTCCAGTCCTTCTTGGGTCTGCTTACGTATTATGGGAAGTTCATTCCCAATATGTCTACCCTAGTCCATCCTCTAAATCAATTATTACATGCTGACACCCCTTGGGTTTGGAGCCCTGCTTGTGAAGAGGCCTTTGCTGCCGCAAAGAATGCCATTACATCAGCTGACGTCCTTGTCCACTATAACCCGCAATTGCCACTTACCTTGGCTGCTGATGCTTCTGCATACGGCCTTGGGGCTGTGATTTCACATACACTGCCCGATGGTACTGATCACCCCATAGCCTTTGCCTCAAGAACTCTGTCTTGTAGTGAACAGAACTATGCCCAAATTGAGAAGGAGGCTTTGTCCCTAGTTTTTGGAATAAAGAAATTCCACCAGTATTTGTACGGTAGGAAATTTACACTAGCAACGGATCACCAACCACTGACCACCATCTTAGGCCCCAAAAAGGGAATTCATTGGCCGCTGCCCGTTTGCAACGTTGGGCTGTCCTATTGTCAGCATACTCCTATTATATCATATACAAGAACACTTTGTCACATGCCAATGCAGATGGTTTATCCCGACTGCCTTTGCCATCGTTGGATGCTGCAGGTGAGCACCTATGTGATGCAACTATTTTCAATTTACAGCAGATCGATAGCCTACCCATTACCCAGACAAACATCCGAGAAGCTACGGGGAAGGATGATATTCTTTGCAAAGTCCGCATGTACACACAAAACCATTGGCCAGATGGGGTGTCAGAGGATCTTAAGCCATTTCATCGACATCGTTTCGAGCTCACTGTGGAAGGCGAGTGCCTAATGCTGGGGTCCCGTGTCATCATCCCAAAATCCCTTCAAGGTGATATTCTCAAGGAATTGCACAGCACACATGCTGGTATGTCCCAAATGAAGAGACTATCAAGAAGCTATGTGTGGTGGCCTGGTTTGGACAGACAGATAGAGGACCTTGTGAAGGGATGCATTCACTGCCAGAGCAATCGTGACTCTCCGGCGGCTGTTCCCCTGAACCCATGGAGTTGGCCTGCCAAACCTTGGCAGCGAATCCATATTGATTTTGCGGGCCCTTTCCTAGGAAAGATGTTCTTCCTGGTGGTCGATGCTCACTCTAAGTGGCCCGAGGTATTTGAAATGGCACAGACAACTACAACTCACACCATCTGGACTGGTACGCCACTTGTTCACGGTTAATTGGACTCACAGGGCTCGGTTAATACTTTGGTATGAAAGGGAGGAGCGGGGCTTACAGCGTTTCCCAAGAGGCCAAGTATCAAGCTTTAGAGACCTCCAGGCGGCTTGTAAGAAGCCTCTTTGGCGGTGCCTACATAAGCCAGATTGGGAGTAAAAGAGCGTTCCTTCCCTTTGTTTCGGAACAGGTCTTAGCGAGCCTTCCATGTGCCTGTATCAATTAACTACTGCGGAAATTACAGCGTTATTGTTTGTTCGTTTTCTCATATGACGAGGAATATGGATGGCCGGAATATACACGTATCTAGCTGTGGCTGAGATGCCAGTAGGTGTAATGAAGTGATGTCAGTAAAGGCATTGCATATGTCATGACTTGGAGCTTGGCAGTTTCCATGCACATTGAAATTTCTGATAATTGAATTTAAGGACTCACATCTGCATAGTTAAGCATACATACAGGCTATATAAATGTTCGTTTCTATATCTGCAATTAATATAGTTAATGCTGTACCTCTCAGTGTTGAGTTGGATGTAGGTCCAAACTCCACCAAATTGTCAGGAAGATGAAGAAGAAGGTGTACCTTGAGTCTTTGCAACATTTTCTGTGCATTCATTTGTACCTGACGGATAAACTCTTGCACAATGTAGTCATACTTGTGCCGGTCACTTGCTTTGATGGTTTGGCAGTAGCACAACTGAAATACCTAGCATGAATACAATAATACATGAACATGAATAATAATAATAATAATTGTACCTGACATTCAGGTGCATTTTACAGACTTTCAAGATAAACAGACTCACTTTAGACAGACTTATCCACAGGTTCAGCTGTTGCTGATCGACAGAAGGTTGTAGTACAAAAGGTGCAATTTGGGCCCATACCTTAAAGTTTCTCCCAACAAAAGATTGGCTGTACGTCTTAACATTGCTGCTCATCCGCCCATTGATCCCAGAGTAATCCAATAAATCAATCACTGCTGAAAGTTCTGTCTTGTGGTTCTTGGACAGCGTGCTCATTACCTTTCCAGTTAGATACTTGTACGGGCCTAAGAGTACAGTGTGGATCACTTCCACAGGAGTCAATCTAAATTAAATATGCTCGAAAAGGGGTAGCATACCACTTAATATGAAATATTGGTATCAAACCTGAAAGGACCAAATGAGAGATCCATTAGAGGGCTCTTCTTTGGATACAGTCCTTCTGCACGGCATGCAGCAGTACGTTCCTTCTCATTGACAGCAGACACAGTAGTAAGAAAATCTAAAAGCATCTGCTTAGTCCTCATAGCTCCAAGTACATTGGGTGAAAGATTACAATCTGCCTGCAGGTGTAAAGATGGAATTTACGTATTTTCATACTAAGCTACAAAATATGCAAAAGCGTGCAAGCATAATAATTATATAGTGTATAATGCCTATTATATATAGCAGTTAACTCCCTTACAAATTCTGCAAATTTTATTTGCATTTCCTCCCATTTGTCCTAACAGTTCAGCAGCCCGGGGATTATCACACTTGACCAGCAATACTGGAGCTACAACAATGATGTCCTCCTTGGTTGTTATATTGCGGACAAGGACACCCCGTTCCAGCTCTTGTAGTTCTGACTTCAGTGGCTGAAACAGCTCCAAGGCTGTTAATAAAATAAGATCATGCACATTAATATAGCTATAGTATACACAATATATATAATGCAATTATATGGGAAATTAAGTATTACAACTCACTTTGTACAATGTTTGAGCAAGTAATAAAGTATATATTTTGCAACTTAGAGTTCAACCGTCTGGGGAGGGCAGCAAATTGCACTAGCCAACTGTTGAAACAGTTCCACTTTTTAGACCGATTGCCACTAGTGTCATCAGAATAGAGAATGATCGGGGAAATCCTCACAGGTCGGCCTTCTGCAGCCTCTTTGATCGGATGGGTAGTCAGAATATGCAGACTCCTATATTTCTCAATACAATAGCACATAAAGTATGGTAGTACATATGGCTTACGGATACATGCAATTAAGGTATATAATTTAATTTTAATAGTTTTATTAGTTTATCATTAGATTTATGGCACTCACATAATTTGCTTTATGCCAGAAATTGCCGTATTTTATATAGATGCAGCTGGTGAGATATGGTTTCACTGCATTCACTCTCTCAATCAGTATGTCTTCGCACGAAAGTACAAACAAATAGCCATTTGTGTGCTGTGGGATTCTTCTTGGTCCAGTTGTAAGAATAACTTGATCTCTTGTCACCAGGGGTGTAACTCTGGCACACATTTTTCCATTCTGTAGTTAGGTGTAAAGGTTGAACAAGATAATATCAGTTTGCTCTGTGAGTAATAAGCACTGTCTCAATATTTATTTATAATATAGTACCTACTTTAGTGAAGAAATATAATATTTTGCCAATCACTTCTCCCAACTGGTCATGTCTGTAGGTTAGACATTCCCCAGGATAAACCTCTTCGTTGAAAATCTTGAGAGAAACAGCATAGTAGAGAGAATCAGAAAACCATCGATTGCCTTGCCAGAGTTCCCTTAGCACATTCAGAGGCAAACATAAAGTGTATAAATACATGCACCTGGTCCAACAGATTGCATGCTGAGCAACACCTACTTTATAAAATCAGTTTTCTCTGGGTACTTGACCATCTCAAGTGCAAGTTGAGGGATGGAAAAGAGCTTCTGCATGACCTCAATTAGGCTGATCATGTAGAATGGTAGTCCGTTAGTAGACATTACCTAAATAAATCCATAGTATGTTGCTCAAAAACAGCTGCCATGCACAATATATACAATGACAACATGCATATACAAAATGCAAACTTCAATACTGTAACAGTTGCTCTTAGCAAGACTAGTATATCTATGATTCTGATGAGGACACATGTAAGACCTGAACTTTAGCAAATTGCCATAAGATGTTAGTGTAGCTGGTCCAGATCTTATAACTATAAAATTCATTCAATTTTAATCAGATATATTTGGGTAAACAATGGGTCATGTCTGCTAATTTGAAACATACCTTGTGTGATTGCAAATTCGTTGGGAGTTTGAAAGCCTTGATAGCATGTAATGACAGAACATCAGGCTTCATGGACTTGAATATATACCACAAGAATCTTAAGCTCTGTTGTCCCTATACCAAACAATAGCCAGGCTGTAGGTATTTCTGTTGCTGTTATACAATACAAAATCAATATAATTTTATTTACTGCATGCATATATGACTGTATTGATTCATAGGACAAATGTACATGGACATGTGTAGTATCCAATGGAACCAACATATGCATTTCGGCATCTATACTCAATACTGGATTTAGGGTTTTTATGTATCATACCAGTGCCTGCCGCAGTGAACCAAGAGGAACAGCAAAATATGGATCTTGGATCGAAAAGGTCTGTTGTGATCCTCTTACCTACATACAGTTCATCTTCCACTGTAATTATGTAACAAGGAGGAGTGGGTGAGCTATATGATATTATCTGTATACCATTAATCTGCATTGACTATTTTATAGGATTCTGTCTGCTGAACAACTTACCGTGGTCACTCAGGGAAGAATAATCTGATCCATACTCCTCGAAAACAGAAGGATTCAAGTCTAAATACGATTCTTCAGCGTTTGAAATTTGCACTTCTAGTGTGCTGGGGCGGTCGGCATGATAAAGATCTGAGAAATTGCATGTTCTTATGACACTTTGATTCAAGATGGTGAATGAATTGTCTTGTTGACGGAAAGGACAAATCACACAACGAACAACGGGTACTATCATCGACTTCTTCTTCCGCCATGATGCCAATTTTGAAGATTGCACCTTTTGAAGGACCACATGATCGATGTATGCGCGCACGCAGCAGCACGCACCAGCATGAGGACAAGTTTAGGCAAAGATCGAGAATGGCATCAAGGCCCCGTCCTTCCACTGCACCCAATCCTGCAGCTGTAATGCTACAAGGAATTGAGGGCATTAAATCCAGGCTTATGAGTATTGAGCAGAAGCAAAATCAGGTGCAGCAAGCTTTGGAAGAATTGAAGGACTTTTTGAAAGCAAACATGGAGTCAACATTTTAAATCAAAGGGTCCCATTTCCAGGTCAGTTATGTATGTGAAGTCACAAATGTATATTTGAACTATAGGACTGGTATTTCATCACTCTAACTGTAAAGAGCACTAGAATACAAGCTGGCAGAATACTTTGCCAAGAACATATTCAGACAGGTGGAGGAAAAGGACATGAAAGTATAAACTCACATTGTACACAGTCACATTATTAGGATAAGTTTTAACTTTGGACAGATAATGCATGTCACAATTTTTCATCAACAATCATTCAATTGTACAACGTTTCCTCACCCACTTGGGCTTCTTCAGGTACACACAACTAAAAAACTAAACTGATTGAACACTTACATTGTTCAATCAGTTTAGTTTTTTAGTTGTGTGTGTATAATATATATAAAGGGTGTATAAAAACCATTTAAAAATGGTACAAGGATGTAGGATTGACACAGGATCGTGCAAAAAGCCATTATCAAAAAAGGATTCTCCAAAAACACTTGGAACAAGGTTAAGTTGCAAAACCGGTACAGGGCTAGGTGGGCAAAGGGCAAGACAGGCATAGGGCTTGACGAGCATAGGGCTACACATGCATGAGGCTAGATGGGCATAGGGCTAGACAGAGTTTAATTGAACTGAATGTACACTGTGCAAATTCCTACATCCCGCATGTGCAGCACATTATACAGTAAATATGTGCTGCGGGATGTAGGAATTTGCACAGTGTACATTCAGTTCAATTAAACTCTGTCTAGCCCTATGCCCATCTAGCCTCATGCATGTGTAGCCCTATGCTCGTCAAGCCCTATGCCTGTCTTGCCCTTTGCCCACCTAGCCCTGTACCGGTTTTGCAACTTAACCTTGTTCCAAGTGTTTTTGGAGAATCCTTTTTTGATAATGGCTTTTTGCACGATCCTGTGTCAATCCTACATCCTTGTACCATTTTTAAATGGTTTTTATACACCCTTGTTCATGCGGTTTTTCCTTTTATAGCGAAACGGTTGCTTGCATAGGTTTCCACTACAGTTGAGAAGGAACACGATCTAATCTTGTAAGATAACGAAACTAGAAATCTATGCAGTTATCTGACTAATATCAATGTACCCATCTAGAAACAAATGATCGAACGAAAAGAGCGCTGAAGTCGACGATCATCGAAGTGCAGACCTTGTGCACGTACGCGTATGTCTAGTCTCGCGTAGTCATTTCGCCGATCCGAAAATGGCTGATCCGGCGAATGTATGGGATTTGCCTATTAATTTTTTTCTCGCTTTAGAAGTGTAGGTATTGCTTCAAAACCTACAAAAGGCACTTCCCGCTAACAATCGGAGCTCACTGGCGAAAGATGAGACCTCTGGACCCTTCGTGGCAACCTGTAGCCCAGTTCGAAAAAACGACGAGAAGAATAATAATAAGAAGAATAAGAATAAGAATAATCTTAAAATGGTACTGGTGTTGCGTAGCCATACATTTTCGTCTAAAATTGCAAAGTTCTTTAAAGAAATTGGCCTACGAAGGGTTTTAACTACTTCATCTTATAGCTAGTGTGTCAAAAGGTACCAATATCACTTTTAAATGTTACTAACTGTACTGCATCGTTAGTTTTCAGACGAAAACAAAATTTGCGCTAATGTATGGCGGCCATGTTTTTTCCGTGTCAATCCTACATATGGAGTACGGTATATATATATATATATATATATATATATATATATATATATATGTATATATATATATATAGATATATACATACAGATATATACATACAGATATATACATACAGATATATACATACAGATATATACATATACACACATATATATACACACATATATATACACACATATATATACACACATATATATACACACATATATATACACACATATATATACACACATATATATACACACATATATATACACACATATATATACACACATATATATACACACATATATATACACACATATATATACACACATTTATACACACATGTATATACACACATGTATATACACACATGTATATACACACATGTATATACACACATGTATATACACACATGTATATACACACATGTATATACACACATGTATATACACACATGTATATACACACATGTATATACACACATGTATATACACACATGTATATACACACATGTATATACACACATGTATATACACACATGTATATACACACATGTATATACACACATGTATATACACACATGTATATACACACATGTATATACACACATGTATATACACACATGTATATACACACATGTATATACACACATGTATATACACACATGTATATACACACATGTATATACACACATGTATATACACACATGTATATACACACATGTATATACACACATGTATATACACACATGTATATACACATGTATATACACACATGTATATACACACATGTATATACACACATGTATATACACACATGTATATACACACATGTATATACACACATGTATATACACACATGTATATACACACATGTATATACACACATGTATATACACACATGTATATACACACATGTATATACACACATGTATATACACACATGTATATACACACATGTATATACACACATGTATATACACACATGTATATACACACATGTATATACACACATGTATATACACACATGTATATACACACATGTATATACACACATGTATATACACACATGTATATACACACATGTATATACACACATGTATATACACACATGTATATACACACATGTATATACACACATGTATATACACACATGTATATACACACATGTATATACACACATGTATATACACACATGTATATATATATATATATAAATATATCTATCTATATCTAGCTATCTATATCTATCTATCTATATATATCTATCTATATATATCTATCTATATATATCTATATATATCTATCTATCTATATATATCTATCTATATATATATCTATATATATATATATCTATCTCTATATATATATATCTATATATATCTTTTTTTTTTCACCAATCACCATAATTATTGAACAAGCTCCACAGTATACAAAGAAACTGAAGCTCATGCAATAAGGGGACAGGTGGGGGAGGTGATCCCAACACTGCCAAATGTTTTGAAGGACAAACATGCACAGTACAAGTTGGGCCTCCTAATATGAACAAACAAGTGCAATACAAGTAATAATACAGTAGTACAGAGATAGTCAGTCAGGTTGTTGCCAGTTGCGAAGGCACCAGATGCGGAAAGAGCCTGAGATGGCTCTGCGGATCATCTCCTCTTCCAATGCCAGCTTGTCCTTGTGGGGGGCCTTCACCAGGTTGTAAAAGCTGTTGAGGCTCTGTCTGTGTAGAAACCCCCTTGACCCAACCTCCACAGTGACCAAGGTGGTTCTGAATCCGTTTTCCCTGCAGCAAGCGACAAGCGGGCTGTACTTCTCTTGCTTGCGATCAGCAGCTTCCACAATGCCAGTCTCAAATGGAACTGTCAGCTCTACGAGATGAACTGTCTCATCATTCCACAACACAATGTCTGGTTTCTCCTCAGTCTGTGCCACATTGGGTGGGAAGATGTAAGCCACCCCAGGAAGATCAGCCATGATGTTCATCCCTTGCGGAAGATGGTTGACTAGGAAGGAGTGGATACTGGAGAGTACACTGTCATGCCTCTCATTATACCTCTTCTTCTCCAAAGCAACCGGGCAGTTGTTGAGGATGTGGAGGAGGGTCTGGTCTCGACCACAGAGGGGGCATGTAGGGGACTTGAGCTTCCTCCAAAGGCACAGGTTCTTGTTGTGGGGCAGGGTGTCAGTGGTAGCGTTAAGGGCAAACTTGAATGTTCGCTCTGGTAGGGACAGCACCACAGATGTCCATGCTTCTGCGTCCTTACCCTCAAAATCACGCACAGTCTGCCCCTGCACAACAAGTCTTGTGCTGTGAGTGAGGCGGGCGGCAGTGTGCTCGGCCTGCACTCTCACAGGGGCATTATAGCGCTTTTTGGAAGTTGGGGATTACAGGCGACAAAGTTATGGAATTTGTGGAATTTGTCACATTTTACCCATACGTCATTACCAACAGAAGGTAAACGTTGTAATACGTCATCAGTAGCGGGCGCTTACAGGGGTTTAGCGATAGCAGAATCTTTTCGAATCGTATCGACTTTGAAGGGAAAAAGCCGTTTTGTGCCTTAATAAGTTTTGTTTAGGTATTTGTAAAAGCACATCAATGTTTATTCGCAATGTTCAAGCTACACTAGTACCGTCAAAAAGGGCCAGGTACCGCCGATATCGACCTTCCCACCTCAAATGATCGTTGCAGAATGCCGAATCAATGTAAAAAAGTGCTGTGAAAGGTAACTGCACTATACTATCCAGGATATCCTAGATCACGAATGAAACACTAGCCAAAAGCGGCAAAATGTTAGCAGGCTCAGTCCACTTTCTGACTTTGTACTAGTCGATTGATCAAGTTTCGCACGCAAGCCAGTGCCACTGTCTCTGAGTCTTAGTCGTCAAGTATGCCACTTTCGCCGCAGATATGACTATCAATGACAAGAATATATGCATAAGAACTCACCGATACTTGTTGGAACCATTTAATGAAAAATAGAACTACCCGCACAACAAATTGCCGACCAGATCGATTGTTCACGTAGACGATAACATTGTAGGGCGCTTATTTCCAATGTACCATACGAATTTAAATGCTCAATACTGATGACGCGCACCTTACATCATCCTAAAATGGCGGATTGGAACCGTCCTGCAAATATATCGTGTTTTGGGGACGTGTACCCGGGACTTTTTCCGAACAACAAAAGAATCCAACGATTTAAAATCCTTTTGTCTACTTGTTTTCGCTGAGCGGGGATTATATAAGCAGGTTAGCCCAAGATATTACCATTTTAATTGTCATTTTTAGCCATTTTTACCCGGTAAAAGTACATTTTTCGTTATAACTATTTCAGTTGGAGTTATATGTTCTCCGCTCAGCATCCATATCTTAAATGAACTTTACTCTTTCATCTCATACCAGTTTCATCTCTTTGGGAGGCCGTCTACACGTCCCCAAATCGACGTTTAGAGAAAAAGTGTACCTTTTTCAAAATCATTTTTATACTTCTGAGTATAACACATGGGCCTATTTTGTAGTTTATTGTTTCGATAAATAACATTAAAACACTAAACAGTTGTAAAAATTGACGTACGTTGTTGTTTGAGCTGTAAAATTCGATGTACATATTACCATTTCAAGCGGCGGCCATTTTCTTCCCCAGTCAAAAAGCGCTATAATGAGCCTGTGCTGGCCTTCACCTTTCTTGTGATGGTTCTCCTGTTTGCTCCGGGATCCTCCTTCATCACCTCCACCACCTGTGTGTAGGGCTGGAATGTGGGCCGCTTCTGCTGAGGTTCCTGTAGGGTTTCCTGGGTGGCAATGTCCCTTACTGTGGGGTCCCTTGAGCACATGAACCTGGCAGCTTTGGCAGCATGCAGCTTCTTGTAGAGAGTGGTGAGCTCGGGCAAGTCCAGTCCACCGTTGGCTTTGGGTAGGAACAGCTTGTTGGGGTCTGCAGTCCTGGCTAGGCCACTCCACTTCTTCAAGTAGCGGGTGGCCAGAGGTTGGAGAGTGGATTTGAGCCAGGTGATGGAGAGCTCTGAGGTGGATAGATCCCATGACAGGCGTGGGCAGACTCCAACTCTATACAACAACAATCTTTGCTGCCTACTCAGTAGAGTGTTGTCTACCTTCTCCAACATGGACTGGAGCTTCTGGAGCAGGGCCCCCCTGGCCTGGTCACTGCTTGAGTGAATTGAGATGGGAGTGCCAAGGAAGCGGAAGGTGGATGTGCTAATGTATGGGATGGGCTCACTGGACAGAGTAAGCTTGGGGTCGTATGCTCCCCCACTAGAAGCCTGAACTGCAAGAGAGACACATTTAGGCACATTGGCTTTCATACCAGACCAGTCCAGCCAGGCATCAGTGGCAGAGAGCAGCGTCCGACAGGAGGATGGGCCATCTGTGATGAGCGATGTGTCATCTGCATACTGGAGGAGATTGGTCCTTCCATGAGAGGAGGCGAGAGAGTACCCCAGGTCAGGATAGTTCTTGGTGATGGTGTCCACCAGGGTATTCATAACAGTGTTGAAAATGGCCACAGAGAGTGGGTCACCCTGGTAGACACCCTTGAGGAGGGGTATGGGGGCAGTGGTCCAGGTCCGGGTGGAGAAAATGGCCAGGAGGCCAGCGTAGAGGTTGGACACCATGTCGACCATCACCGGGGGGGCGTGGTAGTGGTTGAGGGAGAACCTGATAAGGTCATGGTGGACACTGCCAAAGGCGTTGGCTAGGTCCAACCATGCCACACACAGGGACTTGTGCTTCCTCCGAGCCTCGTTGATAATGGAGAGAAGCTTAACATGGTGTTCAGTGCACCCTGGAATGCCATCAACAAAGGCCTTCTGCACGGAGGTGTTCAGGTAGTGGTTGTCCAGCATGTAAGACAGCCACCGCTGCTTCAGTAGACTGCTGAACACCTTCCCAATGCAGGAGGTCAGGGCGATGGGACGGAAGTTCGATGGCTGGCTTGGGTCCTGTGCGGCCTTGGACTTACCCAGTAGGTGAATGGTACCCACTTTCCATGCCTGTGGGGCAGTCTGAGTCAACCAACACGTGTTGTAAAGGTGAAGCAGGGCTGGCATGAGGGATGGGCACTTCTTCAACACAGTGTAGGGCACCTGGTCCAGTGGGCTGGGGCTGGAGTTAGATCTGGTCTTGGCAATGACTGCTTCCACCTCCTCGAGAGAGAATGGGTCAATGACAAAGGGGACAGTTGGTGGTTGGGGCTGGGGCATCCATGAGGGACGGGTGAAGGATCTCTGAGCACTAGTGCTGTACGTTGCACTGAAGTAGTGCTCAGCTACATCCTTGGTGAAGGTTGGCTGTATGGAGGAGTAGTTGTCATCGTCCAACACTTTTCTTGCAAATCTATGAATATCTTTACGACACTCCTTCCTCTGCTGTGTGGCTGATGACTTTTGCTGCATTTTCCTGTAATCTTTAGAGAGTTTACTAAGCTTCCTCACTATCTGATGGAACTCATGGGCAAGGACTCTGACTTCATCAGGGCTGGATCCATCTCGCTGTAGTCCTCTCATTCTTTTTTTCAAGGCATTCTTCTCAATTTTCACTTCTTGCAGCTTCCTCTTGATGGTTTGGTCCTTGCGTGTTGATGCATGGTGTTGACGAGGTGTTCTCACACCATGCCTGGATGCCAGGAAGGAGTGGATTCCATGACACAGGATGTGGTCCATGACATCCACATTACTGCAGTCAAGGACTGATGGTACCAGAGTGTCCTTGAAGTGTTGGTCAGCTTCAGCCCATTCCCGTGGTGACGATGGCAGCTTTGGTGTTGGCAAGGTTGCCTGCTCAGGAGTGGCCCGTGATGGTGGGGGTGGGATAGGTGCAGGTGACACTGGTGGTGCATGGGATGAACATGGTACATGGGGTGGATGAAGGCTGGGTTGTACAATTTTGTGTGATAATTTGTGTGAGTCAGTTGATGGTGCAGTGTTTGATGTTTGGGAAGGTGGTACAATAAGGGGTGTATGCGATTGAGAGGGTGGTACAATAAGGGGTGTATGCGATTGAGAGAGTGGTACAACAAGGGGTGTATGTGATTGAGAGGATGGTACAACAAGGGTAGGGTGAGATTGAGAGGGTGGTACAACAAGGGTAGGGTGAGATTGAGAGGGTGGTACAACAAGGGGTGTACGTGATTGAGAGGGTGGTACAACAAGGGTAGGGTGAGATTGAGAGGATGGTACAACAAGGGTAGGGTGAGATTCAAAGGGTGGTACATAAACAGATGCATGCGAACAGATAGAGGGTACACAATTTGTGGATGATAAGATGGGTGGTACGGGGACAGAAAACAGTGGGGATGTGAGTGGTACAACACTACTTTGGGAAGGGTGAGTAGGTGTTGGTAATACATCACTGTGAGGATTGGGTGGTAGTACAACTTCAGGCAAATGTGAGCAATGTGAGATGGAATGGTGTGAATGGGGGGAGAGTGAACTGGAGATAGTGGGGTGGGCCACCCCTAAGCTATTCTGTGATGGCTGGGTAAAGGCCGATTCACACTGCGCACGTAACGCACCGCAACATTTCGCAACGCTTACGTAACGAATTCACACTACCGCCTTGGTGAACTTAACGCAGCGGAAGGCAAGCTCGCAACGCAACGCAAGGAGTTGGAGAGAATCCTACTTTTACGTGAAGGGATATGGACGACGAGAAGCTTATTGAAGCAGTTCGCGATCATCCTTGCCTTTACAACGCCATACATCCGCATTATAGGGTGCTCTTGAAAAAGGAAAATGCGTGGAAGGCAATCAGCGAAGCAATGGGGCCAAATATATCAGGTAAAATTAATATTCTGGTATATATTGGATCTTGTATATGCTATTCCTTAAAATCGGACACTGTCAGTTGAAGCTTGTATGAAGAGATGGAAGGCTCTGAGAGAGCGTTTTGCCAGGGAGAATAAAAAGAAGAAGAAGAAAAGTGGCGACTCGGCGGATACAACCCACGATTGGCCTCTGTTTAGCCTCTTGCTATTCCTCAAAGAGTTTATCAAACACAGAAAGTAATTTCAAAATTGCTACTTTGCTTTGAGTTGTGTTTTATTTTTGAAATTATTGTCCCTTTTGCTTATTATGCGTGGAATAGCACTTCTGGAAACATGCAGCTGGGCTCTGATTTGCAGGAAACAGCTGAGAAGCTCAATGTGCTTGACTCCCATGCTGATGAGAATGATGAGGAGTCCTTTAGCGATATAGCATCTCCTAGCTACTCACATGTTTCTAGTCCAGGACTTGTTTTGTCAGTTGATGAATCCATTGGATCACGGAAGGAAACAAGATCAGAATCAAGTGGGTCAAGGGATTCAAGTTCACGTGAAGGCTCTGGTGGATCACGGGGTGATTCTAATTCAAGGTGTGACATGCATATCTAAAATCTATGTAATATATAATTTCTGTGAATCAGATAAATTTTGAATTATATCACACTGCATGCATGTATGTGACATTAGGCAACCTGCAAAGAAACGAAGGACAGTAACAACAGAAGATGTTGATGCTGAAATTTTGCGTCAGCTGACAGACAAAAATGAAGATGAAGATAGTTTGTTTGGTCAGAGTGTGGCAGCATCACTGAGGAAGCTGGATCCGCAAAAGAAGTCATTGGCCAAAATTCGCATACAGCAAACGCTTTATGAGATTGAGTTCACAATGCCTGTTCCAGTGCCGCAGCTACCTCCGCCTGTTTCAAGTGAACCGACAACCTCTGACTTTGATACCAATCATTTACCATATCCTGCCGCTGGCTTGGAATTCACTATGTAGTTGTTTTGTGGACATTGTTGCTGATAAATTCGATCATTTTTGTGAGCACATAAGGTGAATTCAAGACTATTAATTACATAGACTTTAAGTTAAAAATTCTGAACATTCATGCAAATCAGTTAGTTTTAGTGAGTCATGCAGGTACATAATAATACATTAAACTGAAACTGCAGACATACATGCAAACATGTAGGTATATAGACATCTGGCCAGATACATATTTCATCAAAAATGAAATTTAATGGAATCTGATACTATAAAATCAAGTTAACCATGTTTACTTCATCTTCAGCTACGAACATGTCTGTACTGCCATTGGAGTTCACCACTTGAAGACATAAAATAATGCTTAAATGTGTCTCTCATGCTTGCAGCAGACCGAGAGTGCGTATTGCTCCCCAGTTGACTTATCCTATTTAGGCATGTACTGTCCATCATGTCTGATCTCCAATCTCCTGGAACAAAATTACCTAGTGTATCCTCATGGTCTACATATCCAACTGGGCAATATCTTGCAACGTTTGCTGGTGAACGCATTTCAGAAATTTTCAGGTAGTTGTGTAGACAGCAGGCTGCTTTGGTAATTTTAGTAACCTTGTCAGGATGTGCAATGATTGGCCGTCTAAAAACCCTGAATTTTGCTGCCATTATGCCAAATGTATTCTCGATTACCCTTCTTGCCCGAGACAAACGGTAATTGAAGATTTGCAAGTCCTCCGCGAGAAAACGTCCAGGGTATGGTCTCATCATGTACGTGCGTAAGGGAAAAGCTGCATCACCTACAAAAACATATGGTAGTGTGAAGGTGGTTCCTGGTAATACCTCAAGATCTGGAATTGCAAGCTTTCCAGTTTCCATGGCTTGACCAAAGCTAGAATGACTTAAAACACCTCCATCACTATGGCGGCCATAATTACCAATATCCAATAAGGTAAAGCAGTAATGTGCATCACATACTGCCATCAACACTATACTATGTGTACCCTTGTAGTTATAGTACATGGATCCAGCACTTGGTGGAGCTTGGATGACAACATGTTTACCATCAATTGCACCAAGGCAGTGTGGAAAATTCCAGACATTAAGAAAGTCTTCACTGATTTTTTTCCATTCTGTATGATTTGATGGTGTTCTCAAGTATTCTGGAGACAGTGCATTCCATATAGCATCACATGTGTCAGGTATGATAGAGCAAACAGTTGAATGCCCCATTCTGTAGCTAAACGCAATGGTCTGCATCGAATCTCCTGTAGCTAGAAATCTCAATGTAACAGCTAGTCTTTCAGCTGGTGATATAGGAGATCTGAAATTTGTATGCTGACGCTCTATCAGGGGTCCAACTAAACTCAAAAGGTGATCAAATCGCGAAGGTATCATGCGGAAATACTTGTAGAAGCTTTCGTGATCGGACAATCGCATTTCTTGTATAAGAGAGTGAAATTCTCCCTTAGATTCCCTGCTCTGGTTGATTGTTCTCACCCACGCCCGCTTTTCCTTTCGACTACGATGCTGCCTTCGCCTCCGGAAAAGTAGCAGCAGCAATAATCGCCTTCTGCGATTGATCACCGCCATTCCATTCGGTCGTGTAGATACGTACGAATCAATGTGAACTAGTTTTCTGCTGCGAAATGTTCCGTTGCGTCATGAACTTACGTCATCAGTTCGTTGCGTAAACGTTACGTGCGCAGTGTGAATCGGCCTTAAGGTCTTTGCAAGAAGCGCTGTTCTTGAGGTGTGTGTCCAACCTTAGGAAGAGTTTCCCACATTTAGGACAAGCAGTTTTCTTTGACTTGTGCCGGCTGTTGATGCTTTTCTCTGCCAGAAGATGCTGGAAACTTTGTCCTTTCCTTTCTGGACAGCTCTTATAGTGGGCACCAACCTTCTTGAAAGCCTTATGGCAGAAACAACACTCTTTGTGGTCCATGCTCAGGTGCGAAAATCTTGAAATCCACAGAGCTCAAAAAGTAGCTAGGGTATCTCCACCAAAAATTACAAAACTAGTAACAGTACTAAACTAAGCAAGTTGACCTAGAAACTGAACCAAAAAACTTGGCCTAGGTAGTAATTTTGGGAGAGACCCTCAACAGTACTTTGGGACCTGGTCACTGGTAATTAACACCTCGCATGTGGAACATGTCCATAAACTTAGAATCTCAGTGGAGGTGCGTATTAGAAAGAATTTCGCGACTTTAGGTGGCTTCGGGACGCAATGTCATGTGACCAGCCCGTGACATAGGAAAAATGTTACTGTGCACGTAAAGATTCCAAGACAGCCTTACACGATGTTAAAACAGCAAGATCGACAAATTGTTCCAATCAAATGGCCTTCGGCTACAGTAAATCCTAGTCTCGCGTTTCCAGCCCCTTTCCGTTGACAGCATCATTAAAATTCTACAAAATCTCTTAACAACATCAAGGAGAAAGAGGCTGGCTATGCAAAACTAAGTGAATCTTAAGCCTTCGATCAATTTTGAACATGTCAGTACCTTTCTGGTCTGGCTTACCTAGCTTGAGTTTCTTCGATCTTTTCTCCTTCTGAAAAAACATCTTCGAAAGCGATTCGGTTCGTGTACAAGTGCGACCAAAGCAGAATTTAAAGTGCTATCCGACGGCGAAAGGTTATGTATCAAAGATCAAAGATACAAAAACAGAAGAGACTTCGTCTGTATTCCACTTCACTTTTAGGTGACGTCACTTTCAATATCATGCGACGGTCATGTGACAAAATGGCTACCAGCTAGTTCAAGGCTAGACAAAACTTTAATGGCTGGGCGGCAGTGGGAAAAAGCCCATTGGCTTACTTTTTTGCACTTATTGGCTATATTATAGGATAATAAATAACTTCCATGTTGGAGATTTTGATTCATTGCCCGATTCAGATGTTACAGGCAAAAAGGTGAGCTACAATGGTTTCAATTTGTGGTTTTCACCCTTTTTCTCTAAAACTCTTAAAGATATTTAAATCACCAACATGGAAGTTTTAGATACTTAGGTAAGGAACCTATATGCCATCATTTGTGTCCTCAGCTTTGAAGCTGCACTGCCGCCCAGCCGTTTTTAATGTTTTTCTATGTTCGGGGAGAATGTGCATACTTTCCTTAGAACAATGAAAATCCTTTCAAGTTTGACATCGAACGAAAGGTAACGCAGCCATCTACACAATGGTACTAGTTTTTAGAAGATAGCGCATATTTGTAGTAAGAAATGAAACTAGAAAGTGAAGATAAATTTTCTGATCACTGAAGCCAAACAAGTGTCAGTGGACATGTTCCACATGCGCTCTCTCTCTCCATCCATTCTCTCCTCCATCTATATCTATCTATATCTATATCTATATCTATATCTACCTATATCTATATCTATCTATATCTATATCTATATCTATTTATATATATATATATATCTATATCTATATATATATCTATATCTATATATATCTATCTATATATATCTATATATTAATGTCCTGCATTACGCCCTGGGTACCTTACCCCTGATGTTTCTGTATCAGGCGAGTGGCACCTGCCTGCCCGGTCCCACCACCAGCCTCAGTAGGGGAGAATAGTTCCTTACAGCCTAAACTCCAATGGAGCATTTAAGCTGGCGGAAGGCCGGGGTATGCGGAAGCCTAACCCATTGCCAGCTGGCAAAGGGTGGGGGTAGCGGGAAACATTTGTCCTGCGAATGATGTCATTGACCTGAAGCTCTAACTGCCTGGGTACCATCGAGATGTATTACCACTCAGACTAGACTACAAGCATAAGTGTGGTGACAATGCTGATATTACTGTGCTGTTGTCCCTACTGGGGGTAGGCTAGTCCACTATTTGCCCCTGCCCAGAAAGGCGACACCTAACTTATTGCATAGGGTACCCTTTGACATCATTCCTAGAGACCATAACTTTGTTGCTTTGGGGGATGAAATAGCACCGCCTCTATCATACCGCCATGAGTTGAGCCGAAACGAGTAGCTTAAGCTGATATGCAGCTGCGAGAGGAGGATTAACACCCCCAAAGCAATGAGAAAAAACAGTCACTTGAGATAATGAAAACAAATCACATAATTATTAAAGGTATTATGTAATATCATTATGTATAGTGATAATAGAAGGAATTGAGGTGTAATACTGGTACACAGCTTGGTACAATTCTATGTGGACTGGTATACACTTTGTATGACAATAGGGGTGAAACATAAAATGAAACTGTATATTGAAGTGACAGCATAAATATAGACCAGTCGCTATGAGAAGCCCATAGCAGCAGTGGGATTTAGTGGTCAGGGGTTAACTTTGGCCAACAAGGTGCAGACCGATGCTAATTCCTCTCTGGTGGAGCGCGTATAGGATTGGTAGGCTGAGCTCTCCCACCTGCCAAGCATCTTAATCTTTGCATCTGAAACGCCTGCCTGGAGAGCAGTAGTCGCGGCCCCAATGCGGAAGCTGTGACCGCAGTATTTCTCCATGTCTAAACCACATGAGGTGAGGGCTGCCCTGACTCTGGCCACTAGGAGGGGGCGGGTCAGGGGGTTACCATTGGCCAGGAGGAATAGTGGACCCTTGCTAGTGCCGCGGGCCATCAGATAGTCGAGTAAGGCAGATACTGGACAAAGAGATGTCCCTGTGCGAGTAAGATAGATATCGGTCCCTTTGCCGAACTGATCTGTTTTGGAAACTTTGATATGAAGTACTATGGTGGTTATGATGGATTGAGACCGGGCTACTGAGAGATCATCCAACGACAAATGTTTATCAGGATCAAAGGAAGTGATGGTTGGAACTGTGAATTCGGCACACCTGAGAAAGCCGAAGAAACCCGTGCAGGCAGCCGCCCACAGCATCCTACAGTCATGGGAGATTGGTTGGGAGCTCCAGACATGTTTGAGCTGCAACAGCACTGCCGGAGTGATTG
This sequence comes from Halisarca cf. caerulea, assembly GCA_963170055.1. NCBI lineage: Eukaryota > Metazoa > Porifera > Demospongiae > Chondrillida > Halisarcidae > Halisarca > Halisarca cf. caerulea. The sequence goes on from CAUJGJ010000397.1 coordinate 3,844,415, forward strand.
GCAGGCGGGCCCTCCCTGAGCTCTTTGTACTTACATTGGATTGCTTGATGCCCCTGAGTACCAGTTCCACCCTAGGAGTGTAAAGCTGATGGTTGGAGATGCCTGCATTTATTAGAAGGTTCCTAATAGCTGATAAATAGTTGCAAATTGTCAGAGTAGATAACTTATCCAAGCCCAGATGAGAGATGAACAGTAGTATAGTGTGCTCTGAGGGGGGTACTGCCTGCAGTTTAAATTTGTTACAGAAAGATAGGAACCGCTTTTGACCAGAGGAGTAGCATTTTTGAGTGTTTGAAGCTAAACCTTGCGAATAAAATCCATGAAAAGCCTCCTCCACTCTTTCGAGGTCCAATCTGGTCTGGCCTGCACAGTCAGAGCCCACAGATTGGTGGGAATGGTGGACTTCTGTGACAGGAGAGAGGACGGCTGATTACGGGAGATTTTGTCTGCTGTAGTGTTAAGAATACCAGGGATATGGAAAGCCGCGTATGTGAACTGGAAGTAAGCTGAAATAAAGGACAGGCAGCGAAGAAGGTGCATAACAGTGCCAGATGGTTCTTTGGAGGAACCTTTCTTAAGTACCTCCACCACTGCAATGTTGTCAATGTGGAGGTGTACGTGCCGGCCAGACCATCTGCGACCCCACATAGCACAGGCCAATACTACTGGCACAAGCTCTTTTGCCATAATGTTAACTTGGAGCCAATCAGGTGGCCACACACCTTGCAGCCACTGAAGGCCCCAAACTGCCCCGCAGCCAAAATTGCCAGAAGCATCTGTAAAAACATTTGCAGAAGGAACTAGGCCATTAGATAGACGCAGTAGGGAGATGCCATTCCAGATGTGTACAAAAGAGTGCCACCAGAGGAGGTCTGAGCGTGCAGCCTGGTTCAGACGTACATGATGGAATGATTTGCTGGGGATGCAAAGGAGGTTAATCAGCCTGCGCACGAAAGGGCGACCTTGTGGCACTACCTTGCAGGCAAACTGGAGTAACCCGACTAAATGTTCCAACTCTCTACGAGTACAGGATTTCTTATCTTGCCATTGGGCAAGCTCCTGACCCAGTCGGTTCAACTTGTCCTGGGGAAGCCTGGCTTGCATAGTGGATGAGTCAAGCTCAATACCTAGGAACGACAGGCAGGTGCAGGGGCCTTTGATCTTCTCCTCAGCTATAGGAACACCCAAAGCCTCACATGTAGAGAGCAAGGTTTGTAGGCCAGACTGACACTCTGAGGAGATGGGTGGGCCCAGGACCAAGAAGTCATCCAAATAATGGATGATGTAGCGACAGCCTCGCTCCCTGAGAATCCACTCTAGAGCATCTGCATAAGCGTTGAAAATCATGGGGGCAGACCTCAAGCCGAAGGGCAGCTGTTTGTCAATGTAGACGTCCTCACCCCAACGCATACCCAACAGGGGACGATCTTGGGGGTAAACTGGGATAATACGGAAGGCACTTTTGATGTCTATCTTGGCCATGCTGGTATTCCTGCCAAGGGACGCAATGATGTGAGCAGCGTCATCCACAGAGGAATACACCATGCTAGAGTCTGTGGGTGAAATGCCATCGTTGATGCTGAGTCCATGGGGGTAAGAAAGATCAACAATTAGGCGCCACTTGCCGGGCTTGTGGGGCTTGGGGATAACCCCAAACCTATTAATGATCGCATCTCTTACCTCTTCTGGTGAGAAGGGGCCTGCTATGTTCCCAGTCTGAAGTTCGTCTTGCAAGTATGACCCCACTACTTCAGGATGCTCAACAGCAGACTGCATATTCGCGGTAGCTGACTGAGCCGGAGCAACTGGAGTATAGCCAATGCGCACACCATCTTGTAGGCCAGACAGCAGGCTAGCGACCCATGGTTGGTTGGGGTGGTGGCAGAGGCTGGAGGACCATGCAGCCACTCTTAGTGGGGTATGAATGCTTTTAGCAGATGGGGGAAGGCGGCGGGGCCTGACAATAGTGTGTCCCCTATGCTGCTGAAGATGCAGGAATCTGACTGCCAGCAAGGGAGCCACCCTTGAACAAGTTGGTTGAAATGAAGGTTTGACTGAAAAGGAGAGAAATGTAAACCCCTTGGATATGGCAGTTCAAGTGATTTGCAAGTGGCCATGCACTACGATACTGTGCCAAAAAACATTATGAACTGCAATTATTATAGCCCAGAACCCTGGAGAATACATAAGACTCTAAATACAGATGAGGTAACTGATGGGTGGAGATGTGACTGGTACAATTGTATTGGGGGGTATGAGGATAAAGGTGAGGAAATATATAGAATGTGAGATTAACATGTTATGTTTAAAATACGTAGATAACCCCTGAGTATATAGGTTGGTCACTTTGTAGCAGAGCCACAATAAGTTACTGGGTACCGCTACCTTTGGCACGTTTGGCAGCAGACATGGGACATGCTGAAACCCTGTGGGTGGGGCTGAGATACCCAGCACAAGCATGCAGGTACCGACAGACTTTATAGGGGCACGGCCTGTCCTCATTCCAACGATTGCATGTTGTTTTGGAGTTTAGCGATGTACGCTTCTGAGGTAGGGTGCTGGTGGTAGAAGGGACTAAGGCCAAGGCCCAGACCTCCTGATCGAGGCAGTTCCAGCGCACAGAGGGATTTGCAGCCACTTTTGCCCGGAAGGCCTGTTCATATGTGGCCCAGGCTGGACCATGGTGGTCCCTGGCCAAGCGTGCAACAGTGCCCATAAAGGTGAGGAGATTTGCTCCAAAGTCGGGGTGGGCCTGCAGGGTGGCGATACCAAAACTACAGAATGCTAACACCCAATCGGTAAACTTATCAATGGGTGCTAGCTTTTTCTTGTTTCCTTCTGGGTACAAGAAGGATTCTTGGATCCGTTCTGGGAGGAAGGCAGCCAGTTCAACATAGGAACCGTCCAAGACCTTCTTGAGGAGGTCTCCTGGAATAGAAGGGAGGCCTCCACCCAGTACCAGCCCGCACTTAGGCTTTTCCTTGCAGGACTGTGAGTCCGACCCATTGCCAGGAGGGCCACTGGCAGGAACATCAGCCAGCACTGCTGTGATGGGTTCAAGGCCCGAGAGGGTTGCCTCATTGCTCGGCACTAAGACAGGAGAATAGAGAAGGAGGGAATATTGAGTGGGTGGATGAGCCAAAATACCGTACATGGAGCCGCCCAAACGGACTATTGCATCAACCAAGGCATGGCATGCCACCACTCCAAGCCTGGGTGCTAGGCAAGCAGGCAATGTGGTTACAACACCTGACCAAAGAGGCCATGAAGGCCAGAACCATAATAAAAGCTCCAGTTCCCAGCAGGTAACCTACCGCCCCACTTCCCAACAGGGGAGGGCAAAAGCCGCAGGCACTGGTAACCAGCAGGCAACCTAATAGGCCACTCCCCAGCTGGGGAGACTCCAACTACCAACCTAAGTGCCCGGCCGGCAACCTAAGATACCACCGGGAAGGCCCCGACAACCAGCACAGGGGCCAGGCAGGCAACCTAAAGTACCCTACCCCAGCTGGGGAAACCATAACTGCAAGCCAGCTAGGTGCCAAGCAGGCAACCTAAAGCACCCTCCCCCAGCTGGGGAAACCATAACTGCAAGCCAGCTAGGTGCCAAGCAGGCAACCTAAAGCACCCTCCCCAGCTGGGGAAACCATAACTGCAAGCCAGCTAGGTGCCAAGCAGGCAACCTAAAGCACCCTCCCCCAGCTGGGGAAACCATAACTGCAAGCCAGCTAGGTGCCAAGCAGGCAAACTAATGCACCATTCCCCAGCTGGGGAAACCAAAACTGCCAGCTAGATGCCATGCAGGCAACCTGTAAAGCGTCTTCTTTTTTTTTTTTTTTTTTTTTTTTTTACCAGGGATAGCACACCCTTACCCGCAGAGAGGTATGGTGCCAAGCAGGGACCAACCCAGCCCACTACACTACATACTAATACAAAGCTAACGGTAGCCCAGAATTATAACCCCAAGCCGACGAAGCAGCTAGTAAGTCAGCAGCAGGGTGTTGTATATAAGGTCAACTGTTATGACAACATTAGGTATAAGAGGCGAACCCAAGGCGAAGGGAAGTGACCACAATTTCTGCTTAAGGCAGGGAGGGGCAATTAATAGAAACAAAAAACATAAACCTCAGTAGCATAAGAAAAAGGGGGGGGAGGGGGGGCGTGTGTAGCGGAGCGGACTGAAACTAACCTCGAGAGCTTTCGGAGGGGCCTGGAGGAGGGGGCGCTGGTGTGCCGACGACCGGGGCTGAGGGGTTAGGGGTACAGGGTAGCGACTGTTCTTGTAGAACGCTCAATTGCTGCAGAATGGAGGCCTGGGTTGTTTTTTGTTGGTCCAATTGAGCCTTCAACGCCGACACGAGGGAAGTGAGCTCCGCAACCGAGGAGGAAGGGGCGGACGGGGGGTTCACTTGTTCAGCCATACGGGCAAATAAGGAGGAACGATGGACGAACGGACGGAGGAGTTCTTTGCGTCAGTTGTTGCCAACAGAATGAGAGGTTACTACGGACGCTACTGTTAAGGGAACGCTTGCCCTGGCGTGCAGCGAATCCCCCGCGAGGGCGCGTAATTCGCGGGCAATCATAGCGGCAGCTTGACTCACCCATGAATAACTCCACTGAGGTGTATTATGTATGTACGTACCTTTAGTACCTAGGTTAGCATATCTATGATATGAGAAGTGAGGAGATATAATGTATGGTCTGCAGCTGTACCCATTGGCACCACTACGTCCATTAACCTCGCTTAACCTTTGGTTAAGCTACAATATATCTATATCTACCTATGTCTATATCTATCTATATCTACATCCATATCTATATCTATATCTATATATCTATATATATATCTATATCTATATTTATATCTATATATATATATATATATATATATATATATATATATATACAGTAGAACCCCGCATATCCGGCCCCCGAAGTCCCGGGCACCTCGCTCAACCGGGCAAGTGTTTCAGGACTGATTTCTTTATTTTTAAACAGCCAATACTGTACTGTATTGTGTTGCAGGAAGCAATTAGCCCACGCCAGAAAGTTACACCATTGATACGGAAGTCATTGATGATAAATATGGCGGGAAGAAAGCGCTCTCCAGTCACCATTGAACAGAAATTGAAGATTATTGGCGATATCAGAGATGGAAAATCTCAACGGGTAGTTTCAGACATTCATGGTGTTCCTAAGTCAACCGTTGGAGACATTTGGAAGGATCGAGACAAGATTGAAGGTTATGTAGCTGCGGTCGAGTCAACGAGTTTCGCGAAGAAGAAACGGATCGTTCGCCCTCCCAAGTTTGAAGCGTTAGAAAAGGCATGCTACACATGGTTTGTGCAGCAGAGATCTAAAGGGGCCCCAGTTTCAGGCCCGTTACTTCGAGAGAAAGCGCTACAGCTTTTCCCTTCGATTTACCCAAGTTCTATAGAATCCTTTGTTGCAAGTTCTGGATGGCTTCACAGATTCGTCCAAAGACATGCTATACGATCTATTTCACTTCAAGGTGAATCTCTTTCAGCAGATCTCACTGAAGTAGATTCTTTTGTGGCTGACCTGTCTACAAAACTGTGCACTGAA
>CAUJGJ010000397.1:3857500-3865000 GCA_963170055.1 Halisarca cf. caerulea
TTTGTTCTAGATTCAGAAGCTGCAGATCTCAATACAGATTTGCACAAAAAAATTGCTGCTTGGGTTCTTGCCAAGAATTTGGAGTCGCCATCTGAAGAGCAATGGCAAGACATTTTGGAAGAAGATGCCAGGTAAATGACGTACACCATCCATGCACACCATTGGCAAAGGATATCAGGGTATTCTAAGACTTATTTAACCTAGAGAAATACATCTTTGAATCTTCTAATCACTAGATTTAACAGCATTGGTGAGGAGGTGCAAGTTGATCCTGCAGAGTCTGACATTGTTGGACATTTACATGAAGAGAATGATCTGTTTCCTGAAACAGAACTCTTGATGGACCATCAGTCATTGGAGAAATGTCTCAGCAGCAACAGTTTGACATCCTATGATCATCTGATTCACCTCTTTAATACATCCCAGACTGAGTGTGTATGTGTCTCTTAGCCCAGGCCCCTGTAAATAAAGTGTATGTTTAACTCTTGTGGTTGTGTTTATCAGGCATGCATTTTTATAGTTATCACAATCATTGTACTTTATTTGTCGTGATGCCTGCATAACATTATTGCTTGACAATGTGCAGAAAATGCAGCAGCTTTTTGATCACAATCAATCAAAGAATGTGAAATTACCTATTCCTGTAACAGTTACAACAGTGCATGTGCAAGTCAAAGTAAATTGAAAAAAATGCACAGGAAGAAATATTGCCACCATAATGCACGATACACAATTTAACTTGAAAAGAACAAAATATTATGTCATTGACCAGCTTTATGTGCATATGAACATAACATGACATTGTGCGCTATCAGTCATTTGCATACAACAATGCCAAGTGCTTAAGTAGTCTCTCCTTTAGAGTGATAAATTCCTCTGTAGTTATGATGGTGCTGTCCTTAAGCTGACTTAATTCATGTAAAATAGCTAGTATTTTCTCATGTAAAAGGATGATTTTTTCAACCTACAATACTTTATCTTGAAAGCAAGAGCTAGTAGTTGGACTCTCTACTTTATCAATAATTAGTGCTAGCCCTGCAGGTGTGGGAATGATTGGAGATCTGGACCTCTCTTTGTAGGGTTGCTCTTCATTCACTGTGGCATCTTCATCCAAAGTACTTCCAAATAGACTGTTCAGTGCCATGCCGAAAAGTTGCCCGAAGAACAATGAATCTATATAAGTGCCTAGTTTGTAATCAATATCGGCTACATACTGTTTCCCATACGTAAAAGCTCTGGATTCTGTCCATACGTATTCAGTTGCGAATACGAATCGTTTACTAGCGGACATTACTATAATTCGTAATTGATTCCGAACATTTTTAGCTGTGTAGCATGTGTCCTTTCTATTGGTTACTGAATATGTGATGTGCATGTGCGTGTACATGATGTGAGTATATGTGTACATATAGCGTTTAGGGTGCATATACTTACTTTCGCTGATTCTGTTTACCTTTGCCGAAATTATAAACTTATTAAAATAAACCTATTAAAATTTATAAAATTATTAAAAATTATAGTGATAAATATTTGATATATATAATTATGTACACATAAATACAATAAATACAATAAATATAATTTACATAATGATTAAAACCAGTAAATAATAAATGTTAGTAGATACAGTTAAGCAGGCCTAGTGCAGCTGCTGTTTTGCATGATTACTGTGTCCTACATGGGGAAAAGAAGAAACAGATAATATTCATGTGGATATTTTGAACAGTATGCATGTGTGACTTGAGCAGGAGGTGGAGAACAAGGAAGTCTCATTGGATCCAGGATCCTCCTCTCTTGCCTCCTGCATCTGTAATCCTTTGGAGCTGATGCTTTATAATAAATGAACCTGTCATAGAAAAAGAAAACACAAAATCATAAGCAATTGTACTTACCACAAATTTAATTTCTTCCTTATTTCGTATTCTAGTGAAAGAGAAAGAGTGTACATAAGAAATGCCCTTACACACACATACACACACAAACACACACACACACACGACCATACACAAGCACAAGCAGGGTTTTATCTGGGGTCTAATTTTTTGGGGGGAACCTACACATCTATTTATATGTACGTATGTATACACACACATGCGTGGCGCAGTGCGGCATGGTATGGCGCAAGCATGATGTTGTGTATCAATGATATTGAAAACCACACTCATGCATGCAGCATGCATATCAGGTTTTCTTTAAGAATAATGATTAAGATGAGGCAATGGCAAAGTATAGTGATGTACGTAACGGCGGGCAGATATGCATGTGGAATGATAGTGGTCTAAATTAGGGGGGTCTGGGGGTATGCTCCCCCCAGGAAAAGTTTAAGTTTTCATGCCTCAGAAGGTGATAAATGAGGCTGTTTTACACCACTCAAGCTGTTTCTGAATACAGTCCACAGATTGGTCTGTTGCAACTGTGCATGTACGTTATAGCTAGGATAAAATTTCAAGGGAAGGTACCCCCTGTGCCTCCTTTCCTCTAAAAGAAACCCTGAATATGTGCAAGCATGCGTAAGTACCTATACATGAATAAATCCTTGCACGAATGCTTATGCCATGCTGTTTGGAACAAAGCTAAACCACGTGCAATTTACATTAGAACTCCTAAATTTTGACACATGTTTTCATTGACTATGTAACTGCTAAATAAACATACATACCAATGGATTCAAGATTGATTAATACAAGCTATAAATAATATAAGCATTTTTGGCAAATTCTACCCTTTATAAATTGATTTATGATCAATTTATGACAGTGTTCCTTCACAAAAATCAAGCCTGCACATTTTTTTTGGGGGGAACCTTTCTGCTTAGGGGGGAACCATACCCAGGGTCCCCCCCCCCCCCAGATAAAACCCTGATATATATATATATATATATATATATATATATATAACCATACAAAAACACTTAAAATTGGAAAAAAAGACGTAGGAATAAAAAGTGTCAAACGATAAAAAACATTGGAACAAGGTGAAGTTTGCTACACAGGGCTGGATGGGCATAGGGATAGACGTGCATAGGGCTAGACATGTATAAGGCTAGACAAACATAGGGCTAGACATGTATGGGGCTAGGTGGGCATAGGGTTAGGCATACAAGGGGCTAGACGGGCATACAGCTACACAGAATTGGGGTGGACTGGGTACGGTGTGCATATTCCGGTTGTTACTTCATATAAGACTCACGAAATAAGGTTATGCAATATGCATATACTCTTATGTAAGACTCATGAGAAAGCATTCAGTAGCCATTATACATAATATACTGGTGTCTGTGGTGTCCCTGGTGTCCCTGAAGTCCCTGGTGTCTTTGGTGTCCGCGGTGTCCCTAGTGTCCCTGGTGTCCCTTGTGTCCCTGGTGTCCCTGGTGTCCCTGGTGTCCCTGGTGTTTGTGGTGTCTGTTGTATTCCTGGTGTCTGTGGTGTCCCTGGTGTCCCTGGTGTCTGTGGTGTCCCTGGTGTCTGTGGTGTCTGTGGTGTCCCTGGTGTCTGCATGTGGTGTCCCTGGTGTCTGTGGTGTCCCTGGTGTCCCTGGTGTCCCTGAAGTCCCTGGTGTCTGTGGTGTCCCTGGTGTCTGCATGCATGTGGTGTCTCTGGTGTCTTTGGTGTCCGCGGTGTCCCTGGTGTCCCTCGTGTCACTGGTGTCCCTGGTGTCCCTGGTGTTTGTGGTGTCTGTTGTATTCCTGGTGTCTGTGGTGTCCCTGGTGTCCCTGGTGTCTGTGGTGTCTGTTGTATTCCTGGTGTCTGTAGTGTCCCTGGTGTCTGTAGTGTCCCTGGTGTCTGTGGTGTCCCTGGTGTCTGTGGTGTCCCTGGTGTCCCTGGTGTCCCTGAAGTCCCTGGTGTCTGCGGTGTCCCTGTGACTTATATTTTTAATCGAATTAAGGTATGTAGCAACACGTGATGATTGATAAGACTTCTGCCTCAATGTGAGTCTGTTTTTTTGTAGTGATGAATATTGCAGGAGGCTATGCAAGATCCTATGGATCAACTTGGGACGGGCATTCACAATTCCATAAGGTGAAGAGGTTATTCCTGGATAAGGTTAACCCTTTATTGCCTGAAGCGCAATATATTGCAATCCACGTAGTTGTCGGCGACCATCAAAGTTTGTCGTATACACTCGAAATTTATATCACAATGTAGCTCATATCGAGTGTACTCTACACGAACAATTTCAATGCCATGCAACGTAGGAGTACATATATAAATAGTAAAGAAAAAGTACAGGAAAACGTAATTGTACATGCTAAAAAGCAAGTTTACGGCAAGTTATACGATAATTTACATAAAAATAAAATGGCTGATTTTAGTCAATGTTCACTTGTGGCTCTTCACGAAGAAATACCGCTTAGCTGTCACTCTTCGAGCGCTTGCTGCCCAGATTTGGCATGGTATGGTAGACCCTGAAGCAAGGAACCGGACAAAGGGGCACTGGATGGTCGGTGAAGCAGTCGTGACAACAGTACATTGTTCGCCTGTGTTCTGGACAAACTCTGCAGGTTTGAGACTTGTTCTGCTTGTCGGGGAAGTACCTGCCTTGCATCCAAACCCCAGAGGAAGTGTTTTGGATGGAGTGACGTTTTCTTGAGCTGTGACATGACATCAGATGCTCGGCGACGGATATGATGTATTCTTTCTGTGTGAGTTTAGTTCCGGGCATTCTCTGTATATGATGTAGCTGTTTGTTTTGGCCATGTCAACCAAAAAATAAAATAATCAAAAGCACCATTTCCTTGACTTCCTGCTACAGGAATAAGTTTTTCTTTTGAAGTCAAACAGGTCCACCCCACCCATGTACATGTACAATTTGATACTCTCTGGGCATGGTACAACATTCCTAGAGCCATCCTTTTCTGTCCGCTTCACAGTGGCTGTGTTGGCTGGAGGGCTGATAGAGTTGATGAGAGGCACAGGTTTGTTGTCCTTCCACACAAGGCATTCTGTCTTGCCTTTGTGTATCAGGGCAGACCTGTGCTCTCCCCTGGTGGCAGTCTTCGCAAAGGCTTTTGTGTCACGAAGTGACTGGGGAAAGCCTTTGCGATTGACCCTGGCTGTGCCGATGACAAAAATTTGGTGTTCACGCAGAGCGAGGCTGAAGGGCTGGGCTCGTAAAAAAGTTGTCCATATACACCTCATACCCTTGTCCTGTCATCTTCTCAATAAGGCGCATCACCACCTTTTCCCCAAGGCTCCCCTCTGTCCCACTCCCAGTTGCGCCTAGGTACACTTCAACATCGTATGCCAACCCATTGATTGACACACACAAGCACCAAATCTTGTAGCCTCATTTGATAGGTTTGAGAGGCATGAACTGCTTTATGCTTGACCTCCCCTTGAACAAAACCATAGCCTCGTCAATTGACAGTTGTTTGTGTTGGATGTAGGCTCACTGAGTGTTGGTGCGGATATTGTTTAGGAGAGGTCGGATCTTGTGTAGCTTGTCATACTCAGGGTGGTCACGAGGTTTGGCCTGTGTGTTGTCATTGATGCGAAGGTAGCGAAGTAGCTCCTTGAACCTGTCACGTGGCATGCTGTGGGTGATCCCAGGCACACTGTGGCATGCTGTGGGTGATCCCAGGCACACCCAATAAAGGGTGTTTGCTCCAGTAATCATGCAAGTGGGGTAACCTGTGTACACCCATAGCTAGTATAATACCTATGAACAGCTTCATCTCTGAACCACATGTAGGGTCCCAGCTTGCTCCTGCCTGTGCTGCATAGAGATTTGTCTGTTGAGCAATGTGATCAAATGTGTCTGATCCAAACATTGCCTCAAAGAACTCATGTGGTTCATCCACCTCTGTAAGAGGCAGTTGGCTACCAGTGCGGATGGAGAAAGGAGGGCGGCTGAATGGATCAGCTGTTTGAGACTGCTGTGCTGGACGTGGACTGGATGTGAGTACAGGCTGCAAATCTTCAGAGCTATCTTCCAATTGCAACCTGTCCTCTCTGTCTGTGTTTTACTGCAGGGCCCTGACTAACTATGCTGTCCAATTCAAGCATGTCAGGTGTGGTGTCATCAACAGATGCATCCAGCTTGTCGAGTGGACTTAGGACAGAACCACGCAGAGGATCGTCAACAGCTCCATCATCATCAGCACCCACCAGCTCGTCCTCAGACAGATCCCAGTCACTCACATCAGTGTCAGCTTCTACACTACAGACCACACTTAACAGATTCATTCTATCATCCATTACTCTTTTTATTTTTATTACAACAACTGTAGAATTCTTTCAAATGGAATGACAGGATTGTAAAATAATAATTTTGTCTATGGAATGTGTTTGTAATAATGTATCTCCACTTCTCAGGGTCAGGAATCTGTGAGAGAAGGGAACATAACATAAAACGGCGCTGTAAGAGTCAACGTATACGGAAAACAATCGTGACGCTACACATACGGCAGAGGTAAACACTTGAGAGGAAAAATCAGCAGATATCAAGCTGCATTTCGCTCACCTTTGCTTTCAAATTGACGTTCGGTAAGATTTAGCTCTCCAATCCAAAATTCGAACAGTTTCTTGCTTCCAAATCGGCTCAATCTTACAATTTTATAGACGCGCAATAAATTGTGCTTCCGGCAATAACGTGCACGCAAAAAATCGAAACGCAGGCGATAAACGGCTAAAATGAGCATAATTCTGAATAAATTATTCATTGATTTCTTTTAGATTCTTATAGAGTATACCTGAAATGTTTATTCGCCCACCTTGCATGCATGCTCTGAAGGAGATCCTTCGGCATGCAAAACAAGACAACCCCCGAAGAATGAGTGCTATACACTTTGGTCTACCAGGAAGCCCAGAGCACTTGCTACATCCAGCAAACAGACATGCAGAGCTGGGCGAGGTGGTCAATTTACAAACTTTAAAGGCATTGCTGTAAGAAACCAAGTTAACTATATCCATGCTGCAGTAACGTCAGCTGACTTGAAACTTTTTGCAGATGCATGTCAAAGTCACTGAATACCACCGGAAAAGATACTTGTTTTTATGGCTATATAATACTATTAACTCATCCTTGCACTGTCAGTTTTATGAATTGTGCATGTACCGAGATACAATGACATTGTTTACAACATGCATGCTATGTTGTTCTTGGTGTAACCAGAAATGTATGATATAGTGCATTTGTATACTAGTTACCACTTTGTTGCATATAGTTCATGGTACCATGAGGATTATAAGCAGCACAATTATAGTACACTAAATTGCATGCAATCTATAGGGTATAGGCTATATATAGTCATTGCCAATGTGCATGAGATTGGAGACAAACTGCAAATTTACAGGGAATTTATAGCAACAGAATGTGATACAAAATGGCCCCGTAGGCTAGTTATCAATGATTTTATTATGCACAATTTCACTTCTGCCAGATCGATGAAGTGTAACACTTCACTGCGCATCAGTGCATGCACACAAAGTATATGTATGCAGTTTGCACAACATGGAGGAATGCTCTTCAAATAATAATATACAAACAATGTATAAAACA
>CAUJGJ010000397.1:3870000-3872500 GCA_963170055.1 Halisarca cf. caerulea
TAGTTGGCGTTGTGGCATGTAAACACTCATTAGTGTCAAGGTGGGAGATGGAATCAGACTCCAACATGGTTGTTGTCGCTGTGTCATCGACTTCAGATGTTTCAGGAGTACCAGTTGGTAGATCCGGAAGTTGATGGACAGTATGTAAACACTCATTATTCTCAAGGTGGGAGATGGAATCAGACTCCAACACGGTTGTTGTCGCTGTGTCATTGACTTCAGATGTTTCAGGAGTACCAGTTGGTAGATCCGGAAATTGATGGACAGTATTTGACTCTTCTTGTTCAATCTCTGTATTGTGTAACATAGTATGTAGCTAGGTAATTTTTGCAATGTGTATTATATAATATTGATTCAATTTTTTGGCACTCACCATTGCTATCATCTATATTGTCCTGTGCAATGGTTAGTGGGTCCATCAGATCGCTAAAGTCTAATTCCTCTGGTTCATCTTCCCCTTCTGAGTCAAACCAATCGCTGTTGTTGTTTGTACAGACATCTAGAGCTGTTTGAAGGCTAACCCGACGTTTCTTTGGGTTGGACATTCTTAGTTACTAATGTAAAGTCCAAGTAATTCACTATTATAGCATACGCAGGACAACGGCGGGCGAAATCGACAATATAGTTTATTGTACACAAGACTTTTTGTCATAGAAGCAATAAAAGACTTATTATTAGTGTTCTCTAAGAGAACAAGGCGAGAGGCGCCTCTCTTAAGCCCTTTATTACTTCTTTTGTGGGCTATATACGAAACTCACATTGACACAAGGATGGCGGCGCCGAAAACACCACGTAAATTCCTCATTATTCGCGGGCAAACTTAACAATGATGACAAAAGACGGTTTTCCTTTCAAACAAAGAAGATGTAGTGCTCTGCGGCTCTCGTATTCCGAAGAAAGAGTAGATTCAAAACAATGACCGCCAAAGCCACTATAGTGGCTCGTGAACGATAACGGGTATGCGAAAAAATTTAACGCGAACGATAAAAGGTTAAATGGCGGACGCAATGAATCGAATGTTGAAGCTAGTTTTGCTATTTGCTCTTGTGTGGATTTGGAGGAGACGGTTGCATCGGAGACGCGCTGCTATTGCTCAGTCTAGAGTTTGTAGGCGAAGATTAGAAGAATTTATTCGGCGTCAAGAGGATGTTAGCATTCTAACGATGTTTGCGACAAACGAGTCTCTTTCCCTTGCTGCAAGGCAAAGGAGAGCGCTATGGGTGAGGCCTAGGAGTCGAGCATTCTTCTCCGATATTGTTATGAATTGGGATGATGAGGAGTGGAAGCGCAATTTCAGAATCAGTAGGAGTACGTTTCGATTCCTTTGTGCGATGCTTCGTCATAGCCTTCATCGTATGGAAGTTGTGAGGAGGCCTCTAAACGTCGAACAGAGGGTTGCAATAACGTTGTGGAGACTAGGGACTAATTTAGAATACCGGTCAATTTCCCATCTTTTTGGTGTGGGTTTATCAACTGTTTGTGTAGTTGTCCATGAAGTCTGTACTGCCATTGTTTGTGTTCTTTCAAGAAGATACATTAGGATACCGACAGGAGAAGATGCACAGGCTACAGTTGATGGTTTTTTACACAGATGGGGGTTTCCACAATGTTTTGGTGCTGTTGATGGTAGCCATATCCCCATCATCGCTCCAAGTATGGACCCCCAGGACTATTATAACAGGAAGGGGTTTCATTCGATAGTTCTTCAAGCACTTGTAGATCATGAATACAAGTTCCTAAACATTTTTGGGCCGCCTTCGGCGGCCCCTATATTGTTTTTACTTTCACCGGAAGTGTCCGGAACGTCCGGAACGATGTCTAGATATATATATATATATATATATGTCAACAACATGGCGGTCTTTTAGGCGGTAGTCGAAGTCGTTGGTATTATTCAGTGAATTTTGTGTATTTGCTTCTGTTTTCGTCAACGAAGAATCTTTAAGACCTAAAGATTTGGATTGAGAGTTACTCACGAAGATTCAACTCACTCCAAGAAATTCCGTGGGCCTTCAAGTTTTAGAGGTAGAGCGACTGGTTTAAAGTTGTTGTCTTCGTTTTAGAAGTTGTGAAAGGACTCGAAAACTGACAAAAGCTGTTAAGCCGCCTCATCTAACAAGGAAGAGAACTTTGACGAAGTATTTAGGACGGAAAAGTTCTTGGTTGGATGGTTTTACTGAGACATTGCACCTTGCGCTACCGCGGAAGCCCATGGAAATGAAGAAAAGGCTAAAGAAAGCTTCGGAAACAGGTAAGATGAGTGTGGAAAGCCTTTTGTCTTTAGTTAACCATTATGGAGTGTTTGAAAGCGCATGTAAAAGTGTTTTAACGACGTTTAGTATGAGCAGGTCTTTAATAAAATAGTTTCTCCATGTGTTTTCGTGGATATGTTCGCGTACGTGTGTGTAATCTTGTGTATGTGTGTTTGCTTAGGTCCTCTAACCATAGATACTATGGTCCAGCACGTCAGAGAATTGAACGCAGATGTTAGGATGAAAAG
>CAUJGJ010000397.1:3875000-3937500 GCA_963170055.1 Halisarca cf. caerulea
TATGTCCATACCATGACCATTATATCCATATCATGACCATTATATCCATATCATGACCATTATATCCATATCATGACCGTTATATCCATACCATGACCATTATGTCCATATCATGACCAATAAATAAAATAATATGACCATGCGTGATATCCATCATAACTATGATTGTGATGTCATACAGCTGCAGCAGACTAATAGACTGAAAAAAATTAAAAGGTCAAGTAGCAAATTTCCTGCACTCACCCTTTGCAAATGGATGGCCTATCACCTACTGAGCATGCTCAGTGCCATATGCTTTCCATGTGTTAGACTAAAAATGTCTGGACAAGAGCAGGAAAAGGGCAGCCTTCAGCAAATAATTACCAATGCTGTGGAGCAGGCTATTGGAAATAGGTAATTAGTGTGTATATGTTGCCAAGCACAGTCTTTGGCATGGTGTCAGTTCTTCCTGGGCAACTCGTAACTGCAGGGTATCACAACTGTCAGCATCTACCTCACAACCCTTGCCTCAATTACCAGCAAGCCGTCCTACTCTTCCATCCATTGCATCACTACCTTCAAGATCTAACAGCATGACACAAATGCCACCATCACTGTCATTACAAAACCAGACAGTTCGTGGCAGGAAACGTCCCTTCTCAGATATCTTGAAGAAAGGCAAGGAGAAAGCACCATGAGTAGTCTCATGGGACAAGAATATTGTATGCTTGCCTGAAGACTACTGTAGGAACAGCAGAATCATTTCTATTCCCAAAGGCAAGCAACGGTCCTCCCTAGCTGCAAGAGGACTCTGTGGAAAAATTAGAATCCATTCTGAAATGACAGAGGAAGAGATTTTGGGGGAAATAAGATCTGCTTTTCAGGAGGCAATGGGAAATGACCGAAATTTCCCTTTTCAATTCCTACAAATGGCTGGAGGAGGATCCAAGTCCCTGACAATTCCCGTTCTGTCAGCATCCTATACATGGACTGCCAAGGAGGTGGCAAAAATGGCTGGCCAGGGATGCTTGTACATTCAGGCCAAAGCACCGCTAAAAGAATACAGCTGTGACAGTGACACAGACATTGACCTCACTCAAGATCAGGTTGGTATGAATGTCCATAATCATTATGTTTTCATCTATGGGACGCAGTCTGTGAATCAGATGTCTATAAATAAATCCTGGCTGTCATGCATGAAAGCAGCATTCTGTTTGTGTTCATGGTATGAGCATAATATAATAATATGTACTGCATGCATGACCTTCAAGCTACAGATAGCATTGGAATGCTCTTTATGTCCAGGATAACACTTGGATCAATGAATCTAAGTCACCCCTGACTACTCATGATACCAGCACAACAAGGATTTTGATTAACAAAGTCATACCCATCAATGCCAGCAAGCCATCAGTGTCAGAAGGGCATGCCATGCTACAACCTTCTCTATGCAACATGGATCTAGACAAAGTTCTATATGTGTATAGGTCAGTCTATATATCATTGTGATATCAGAAAATGAAGATTTCACATGACTATGACCTTGCAGTGATCCTGAATCAGATGATTTTGACAGTGATACTGATGTATGTTTGCAAAAGGCAGTTGAGAATAGTCTCTTGAAAGAGGCAGAGGGACCGTAAGTACATTATACATTGTCAATCAATTGTCTTTATTATCCACTAGAAGTACAATTATTTAAGATATCAGATTCTATGTAATCGTTGCAATGCCAAGCACTAAACTACATTCATGACATGACGAATGATAACCGATGAATACAAATATACTATACTATTTTGTCCTATAATAGATCTATTGAAACAATCATCCACCAAGCATGTCAGAATCAATTGCCGGAGTTCAGTGTCACATCTGAAGACTCCACAACATGCATCCAAGTTAGGCGGAAGTACATATGGAAAGACTCCCTGCGTGCATTTAAGCAGCCTGGATTTACAGCTAGAAAATGGCTTCAGATTGAGTTTGTTGGAGAGTCAGCCATTGATGATGGGGGTCCAAGAAGAGAATACTTTCGTCTAGGGATGCACGAGTTGCAGCAAAATAATGCCCTCTTTCAAGGTGTACTTGACAAGCGCATTCCAGTGCACAACTTGCACCTACTCAGCAGCAAGGAGTTTCGGGAGGTTGGCAGATTCTTTGCAATGTCCATCCTACAGGGAGGACCTGCTCCACAATTCCTTTCGCCAACCATTGCCCATTACCTTCTATGTGGTGATGAAGGTTTGCAGCCAGAAATTTCAGAAATCCCTGACAGTGAAGTTCGAGCGAAAGTTCAAAAGGTATATATACTGCATGTAGAATAATACACCACACATACTGTTACAATAACATATAACTGCCAACAGCATAAACACAGCTTTTGTGTATGAAATTGAAGATATTCCTTCATGAGAACAACATGACATATTTCACATGTGCCTACGGCTTGAAACACACAGATTAAAGAGGTGCAGAACACCCAAGAGCTGCAAGCCCTTTTGATGGATGATGAGTACGATTTTCGCTTTTCTTGTGGATACACTAAACCAGCTGCTAGCTTGACAACATCCAACATAGATGAAATTGTGCTGTGCCTTGCATTACACCTTATTATTTACTCAAACAAGGCAGAACTAGACCAAATTTGTGAAGGACTGAGGCTTGGAGGCCTGATCTGGACAGAAGATGAAGCCAGCAGCTTGGAAAGATTGTTTGTTCAGACAAATGTGACTTTGACTGCAAGAGATTTGCGTCTGTTGTTCAGACCTATCCTCTCTGAAGCAGGATCCAACAGAAGGGATGTGGAAGAAGAGATACTCCTGCATTGGAATTATTTCCTCAGTGATGTTGAGCAAGGCTCTGTTACGGTCAAGGTGGAAAGTGGAGCACAGGTAACACTTTCATTGGGAGACATTCTTGCTTTTGCAACAGGTGCAACATCTTGTCCTGTTTTGGGGTTCGAGCGACAAGGTTCCATCACCTTTATGCATGATGGAGGACTATTCCCGACAGCTTCCACATGCGCTTTGCAAGTGTGTTTGCCAATACACAAAGACTATGAGGTGTTTAAAGCCAAAATGATATTTGGCATTCTTAATGCCCATGGCTTCTTTGGGAACGTGTAGTGCAGTTACATGCATATGATCACCCTAAAGTTTGTGTTAATATACAGGAACTGTTGACATTACTTGATAGAACTATCATAAGTACTTTCTATTTTAATTTAAGTTGAACTTCACAATATTGGACACTATATACTAATAATATTTGTAGTTGGTTTGCTATATCTATATACTAAGACTAGATTAATAATATACTGTTTGATATATTGCCATAATTGGTAAATTAAATTTCCATCTTCCAAAGCACAATGAATTGTAAGTTTGTGTACACATACACATGGTGCGAATGTAATTTTAATGATTTCGGATTCTGCTACAGTTCAATGTGAAAACTGACATGTACGAAAACAAGCTTGCAATCTTTAGTTCAACTTGCATCCACAACTTGGGTGGCTTTGTAGATGATTACACACAACAACCAAAGCATTAAGATAAATGTCTTTTCCATAGTTAGTCGATGCACCCAAAGGGTTAACTTGCATCTGCAGTGCTTGCTCCAAGATAGCACACGTCTTGAAACTACTTCTTGGCACATAGACATGACCTGATACTGATGGCAAAGGTAGTGATAACTGGCCTGCTACACTTGAAATAGTAGTTGCTGAACTTGTAACACCACCCAATTGGGAAGTTGTTGGTGTAGGTAGCAGCATTGGGGTGTCGCCTGGAGCGTGAGTAGATAGCATTCCCCTTAAAAATAGCTGATTTGGAGTACTGTTATGCTCTGTTGACAATTTATGGTTGTTCCATGCAACCATAAACTCACTGAGAACATTATTTATTCGAGGCACAAATACATAATGCAAGCAATACACATCAGTTTCATTTAGGGGATCCAAAGATCTCTCCTGTTCCAACTGGCGAAACAAACATCGGAATTCCTCAGATACTGACCTCCGGACATCATTCCACAAACGCTCAATTCTTTCATTATGGGTAGAGCTACCAGTAATAACTGCCGAGGAAGACTGGTGTTCATTGCTTATCAGCCTCCAGACATCGACATTCTCACCTCCTAGGTCTGTACGCACTTTGCCTGGCAGCCCATACTGTTGAACAGCATCTGTGAAGCTGCTGAGGACTGTAGCTGCAGTGTTGTTAGTGGAGCACTGCAGATACACAATCATTCGACTGTAACCATCTACTCCTCCATGTATAACTAAACGCCAATGAATTAATTTGTGGTTACCATCAAGATGCCACACGCAATTTGGTCCATCCACATGATATACACGTCTTCTCACTGTAGTAGCCCGTCGTAAGGAGGTGTTCACTGGGTCAACTCGATGAATAGAGAGCCGTAGTCTTTTGCGCTGTACATGAATTCCCAGTCTCAATAAATGGGCATGCATTAGAACTTCACCATCATTAGGGTGGTCATTTTTAATCCTTTGGATGGTGCTGTCTAGGTCTGCATCAGAAATGTCACTGTACTTCTCAATTCCAGAATCTTTCATGTGCCTATAAAGGGTTGACCTACTAACATCTAATCTAGCAGCTATTTCATCCAATTGAAAGTCGAAAGCTAGCAGATATTTCACGTCTTCCATGTCTATTTCTTTGGGTGGTCGACCAGCCATTTTGCACTCTAGTATACACACGGCACTGAGCATGCTCAGTGGAGATGCTCAGTTCTATAGGTCAGCCATTTTATACACAGTATAAAGGGTATTGGGCTATGAGGTAGTTTTGATGGATATCATGATCATGATTATGATATATAATGGTTGTGATATGGATTATAGTCATGGTGTGTATATAACAGTCAGGATATATTATCATAGTCATGAAAATATGTATATCATGATCATGATATAGATAAAATGACCATGATATAGATATAATGGACATAGTATGGATATAATGGTCATGGTATGGATATAATGGTCATGGTATGGATATAATGGTCATGATATGGACATAATGGTCATGGTATGGATATAATAGTCATGGTATGGACATAATGGTCATGATATGGATATAATGGTCATGGTATGGCTATCATAATGATTATGTGCATATCATTACCATTCTATGAATATCATGATGTATGATATCCATAACATGGTGCTGATATACATATAAGGCCACAGTTGCTATTTTGACACAAACGGCACCCCATACATACACACACATACACACACACACACACACACAAATTTTACTTACAACTTTTTCAATTTCATCATCTTTCTCCTGTTTCTATTATGTATAGTGAAGAAGAGAGGAAATTTGATATTTATATATGCACACACATACAAACACACACACATACAACAAATTTTACTTACAACTTTTTCAATTTCATCAACCTTTTGTTTTGTCTATTATGCATGTTTAGAGAAAAAGAGAGCCAATTTGATATTCATATATGCACATACATACATACACACACACATACAACGAATTTTACTTACAACTTTTTCAATTTCATCAACCTTTTCTTTTGTCTATTATGCATGTATAGAGAAAAAGAGAGCCAATTTGATATTCATATATACACACACATATGTACACACGCACACACACACACATGTACACACGTACACACACATACATGTGCGCACACATGCACATGCACACACATGCACGTACACACGTACACATATATACATGTGCACACACACATATGCACACTATAAATGTTCAAACACATGCATATGTACACAAAAGTTAAACAAGTCTATTATTGTCAATAGGTACATTGTTCACCAATATTGAACTCACTAGTAGTTCCTTCTCCACTGATGCCTTCATCTCCTGTGAACATGAAGATATAACATAATTTATAACAGAGGACATTACAGGAATACACTAATACTCACATGCATGTAGAAAAAAAACAGGCATGTAAAAACATATATCGAATAATAATATACATTCTAATCTTATGCAAGTCATGCAGGTTCTCTTACATTGTAGTCTTTCTTGACTTTCATCTACAAACAATATAGGAAATACAAGAATATAATATAAGAATAATTTTTTTTTTTCAAGTTGAAACCACTGATTTATAACACAAAAACAAAGTATTGCCATGCAAGGTGAGAAGTTCATTTTTAATAATTTTGTGAGCCTGCAAGAACAAGGAGATGCATGGCTTTGAATATAAGTCATAAACTTACATATATCCACACACATGTTGAAAATATTCCCTACAACAGAGAATAAAGTAAATTAATCACTATGCAAACGTACAGAGTGTAAAACTCTTACCATTAACCCCGAGAAAAAACTTGGGATCAATAGTTGCAGCAACAAGTGTATTGCTGCTGCAACCAACATCTATTTGTGTGAAAAGTAGAATAATGTATACAGCGAAATTTGAAATAAAAACATATTATACACTTTTAACGTTGTAGTAGGCTTTGAACGTACCACAAAAACGAGAGAGATGTGTAGTTCCATTGCCATTTTGTAGCTGAATAGGAAATTGCAGCCGTTAGTGCCATGAAATGCCGCGGCAAATTCGCGGAATGGAATTTTAGAAAGTTTGCAGCTGTTCTTCATCGGAAAGCCGTTCTCAAGTGGTCGTTCCATTGTTGTTGTCTTCCTCTGTGTTTCTCAACGCATTTTTCGGGTTTGATAAAGTCTCTCCATACTGCGGAGCATGGTAAGCAAGTATTTGTTGCTTTTATTTGCTAAAAGAAGCGAAATTATTGCGTAACCGTGCACTGGGGTCAAAGCGAGGGTCAAAGGTTGATAGTTGCGTCGGAGCACGTTGACTACCTGAATACTACTTCGCCTAGTACTACAAATTATTATCGTTTGGTTGCGTTTTTCTGTCGTCTGTGCCCTCGTAAGCTTTCTACGTTTCTGTTTCGAGTCGGTGTGTGTCTCTTTGTATATATGGCTTTGTGGGAGTGTGTTCAGTGTGATTGCCTTTGTTGTTACAGTGTAAGATGGTGTGCGTGTGTGTCAGTGTATTCGTGTGCGATCCATGTGTGTTATTACATGTATTTATGTACATGTGAGTAATATGTATATATATATACGTGTTTGCAATGGGGAAAGGGTGTGTGTGGGTTTGCGTGTTTATGTACGTATGTAGGATGAAAAGTGGGGCAAATTGGAACAGGGTCTATATATACTGATTGAGGTGCCCAGCCATACTTGCCACTGCTGAACGCCCAGTTCGTAGAGGCAATAAATAAAACCTAAAATGTATTTGTAATTTACTATTGACCCTACTTTTACCCGTTCGTTCCAAGTTACCCCGTCTTACCCTGCATATATGGCGTGTTTGTGTCGTTATCGGACTTTTTGGGCCGCCGAAGAGTGTGTGTGTGTGTGTGTGTGTGTGTGTGTGTGTGTGTGTGTACATGTGTGTGTGTGTATGTGTGCATGTGTTTGTGTGTATGTGTGCGTGTCTTTGTGTGTTTTTCACTGTGTGTGTGTTTTTCACTGTGTGTGTGTGTGTGTGTGTGTGTGTGTGTGTGACCACGTAAATACTAGTACTATAAGTTATAATCCTTGGTCCTCGGTTTTCAGTCATCTGTGCCATAAGCTATGTGAGAGTGTGTTGTGTGATTACTTCTGTTGTTGTAGTATACGTATTGGGTATGTGCTTGTGTGTGAGGTAGGTTTGTTTATACATTCATGTAAGAATGTGTGGAATATGTTTGTATATTTTGTAGGGGAAATTGAGTGTGTATGTGTGTGTGTGTGTGTGTGTGCACATGTACCTGTCTGTGTGTTGACTTTGTCATTGGAAATTAGTTCAGATGTCTGTCTGTGCAATTGTGCATAGTTGTGTGTGTGTGTGTGTGTGTGTGTGTATGTGTGTGTGTGTGTGTGTGTTATGAGTGTACGTATGTGTGTGTGTGCACATGTGCCTGTGTGTAGACTTTGTCATTGGGAATTAGTTCAGATGTCTGTCTGTGCAATTGTACATAGTTGTATGTGTGTGCATGTGCATGTGTATGTGTGAATGTAAGATAATATAAGTACATTTGTTTTTATATATGGTCACATATAGTATGAAAACTGTTTGTGTGTGTACATGCGTGTTTTTCTGTGTCTCTCTCTGTCTGTGCATGTATATGTGTACAATGTGTATTTGTGCCACTAGTACATTATATACTGTTCACTATGTAAAGTATGTTGGTCAATTGTTTGTTGAATGTGTGTATTTGTATGAGTAAATGTATCTTAAACTGTGCACATATGTACACACACAAACTGAAACATTTACACACATACTAACTGAGACATGTACATGTGCGCATGTACACTCACTGAGAAATTACAGAAAATTTATAAACATGGAAGGCATAGCACTCACAGTGTAAAGAAAAGTGGCTATGTTAAGGCATAAACACAAACACTAAGACATGTACACGCATACACACACACGGAGACATGTGGACGTGACATACACACACACACACACACACACACACACACACACACACACACACACACACTGAGACTTGTACACACATAGAGAGAGATAATTACAGAAACTTGTAAAAAATGGAAGGCATGGCACTCACAGAGTACAAGGAATAGTGGCTATGTTAAGGCATATACACAAACATTAAGACATGTACATACGTACACACAGACAGACATGCACATACGTACACACACACACACATACTGAGAAACTATAAAATGGAAGGCATAATGATAGCACTCACAGTGTAAGGAATAGTGGTTATGTTAAGGCATAAACACACACACATACAAAGACATGTACATGCGTACACACACACACACACACACACACACACACACACACACACACAGAAACATGTACATGCATACACACACACTGAGACATGTATGTACACGCATACACACGCACACACACTGAGACATGTATGTAGTGTCTTAACTAATGTTGCTATAATTATACTGTTACTATGTTTAGAACAGATTGTGTTACCTCGTGTGAATTGTAATGAACACGTGTGTTCTTAGTAACGGATTGAAAGAACAGTGAACAATGTCGTAGTGTTGGATAACAGAATAAGAACAGTACAACTGGCGACGAGAACGGAAAAGACCTACACATGGCCGAAGGACCAATAACAGGACTTGGTCTAGCAGCAATTGCTCCTTTTGATCCGATCAGCGAGCCAACTTCGCTTGGACAGCGATGGAAAGCGGCGTTTCGAGACATACGTAACGGCTTTGAACATTACCGACGGGAAAAGAAAGAGAGCACTATTACTTTATCAGGTGGGAGAAGCAACGCACTCCATCTTCGATACTTTGTCAGAAACGGGCGATAACTACGAGACGGCAATCGCCCAGCTGGACGAGTATTTCAGCCCCAAGAAGAACGTCGATTTCGAGATATTCAAATTTCGTACAGCAGCACAACAGACCAACGAAACCATCGATCAATACGCAACGAGATTGAGAAGATTGGCCCAGACCTGTGAATTTCCTGATGTTGATCGTGAGTTAAAATCAACCATTATCCAAAACTGTGTATCCAAACGCCTTCGCAGACTTGCCCTCCGTGAAGACTACACTCTAGACACCTTGCTTGCCAAAGCCAGGTCCATTGAAGCCAGCGAAGCACAAGCCAATGGCATTGAACAACTCACAGCATCTGTCAATAAAGTACACTTTAAGTCAACTGGACGAAAGTTTTCAACAATGTCAAAATCGCATACTGCTACCAAATCTCACAGCAACAACAAGTGCCGAAAGTGTGGACTACAGTGGCCTCACAAAGCTGGTCCTTGCCCTGCACAAGGAAAAACCTGTAAGAAATGCGGCAAGCCCAACCATTTTGCTCGTGTTTGTTTTTCCAAATCGGTAGCACCGCAGCACACCCAAAGCCAATCCGTATGTCAAGTTACGAAAGCCAACTTAGACACCAGCAGTAGTGAAGATGAATATCTGTACGTATTGGGAAATCCAGTAAATGCCAAAACACCTGCCATTACTGTCTTCGTAAATGGAACACCCATCCGAATGATGATTGATACGGGCGCATCTGCAGATATCCTCGATGAGAAAAGTTTCCGTGAGATTCAGAAACATCAAGACATCACACTTCAACCGCCAAAGAAGCGCATGTTCGCATATGGTTCATCGTCCCAGCTTACAGTTCTTGGCCAATTCACCGCTAACATCAGCATAGAATCCAAGACTACCACTTCCACTGTATATGTACTTCAAGGTGACCATGGTTCTCTCCTTGGCTGCATCACCGCACAAAATCTAGGCATCATCCAATTAAACATCAATCAGCTGAGAGCTACGCATGTCAGTGAGGAACTCATTTTGCAATTCCCGCAGCTCTTCCAAGGCATAGGCAAATTGAAGGATGCACATGTCAAACTACACATTGATGAATCAGTCACTCCAGTAGCTCAAGGAGCACGTCGGATACCATTTCACCTCCGTAAGCAAGTGGCAGAGGAGCTCCGCCAATTGGAAGAGAAAAACATCATTGAGAAAGTCGAAGGTGCCACTCCATGGGTTTCACCAGTAGTAGCAATTCCTAAGAAGGATGGCAGTGTCCGTATATGCGTGGATATGCGAATGCCCAACACAGCAATTCAGCGAGAGCGACATCCAAGCCCCACAGCAGATGATCTTGTTCACAACTTGAATGGAGCAACAGTCTTCTCAAAGCTTGACCTCAAAGCCGGATATCACCAAATCCCTTTAGATGAGAAAAGTCGCTACATTACCACCTTTGCAACTCACAAAGGTCTTTTTAGATACACCCGATTGAATTTTGGAACAAATTCTGCTAGTGAAATCTTCCAAAATATCATCAGTGAGCAGCTCCGAGAAATCCCAGGTTCTATGAATATCAGTGATGACATCATAGTGTACGGGAAGAACCAAGCCGACCATGATGCCTCGTTAACAAAAGTCTTTCAGAAATTGTCCGACAGCAATCTCACCTTAAACAAGTCCAAGTGTGAATTCAACAAGTCATCAATATCATTCTTTGGATTGGTCTTCTCCAAAGATGGTGTCTCTCCAGATCCGGATAAGATCAAAGCAATTCATGACATGTCCCCTCCAAAATCAGTTTCTGAGGTAAGAAGCTTTCTTGGCATGGCAACCTATTGTGCTAAATTCATTCCTTCTTTCAGTGATGTATCTTATCCACTCCGCGAGCTCACCAAGAAAGATGCGAAGTTTCAGTGGCTGCAGACACATCAGAGATCTTTTGACAAGATCAAAGAGATGCTAACCAGTGATGCAAAGATGGCCTACTTTGATCCATCCAAAGACACAGAGCTGACAACTGATGCTTCACCTGTGGGACTGTCAGCCATTTTATCTCAGAAGATGCCTGGAACAGAAGAGCGCAAGATTGTTGCATATGTCAGTCGTTCGCTTACAGATGTTGAGACCCGATACTCTCAAACTGAAAAAGAAGCCTTAGCCATAGTTTGGTCCATCGAAAGATTACACATATATCTGTATGGTAAGGGATTCACCCTTTTTACGGATTGCAAGCCTGTGCAGCTGATTTTGAATAATCCTATGTCCAAGCCACCAGCCAGAATTGAGCGATGGAATTTGCGCCTGCAAGGATACAATTTTCATGTGATTCACACTAAAGGAAGCCAAAACCCATCCGATTTCCTCTCACGACACACCACTCTGAAGGAACCGAAGTGTCTAGCAACAATGGCTGAAGATTACATCAATTTGTTATCATTACATGCTGTCCCCAAGGCAATGACATTGGAAGAATTACAGGAAGCAACACAAGCAGATCCCACACTGTCGAGTCTGATGAAAGTCATCCGTTCCCAGAAATGGTACGAAGTGGAAAACGAGGATCTCAAAGCATTCATCAGAGTAAAAGATGAATTAACTGTAAACGCAGAATCCAATCTCATTCTCCGAGGTAGTCGAATCGTGATACCAGCATCACTCCAGCAAAAGGCCATTGACATCGCACATGAAGGACACCAAGGGATAGCCAAGACTAAGAAATTGCTCCGTGAGAAAGTCTGGTTTCCCGGAATTGAGGAAAAGGTCAAGGTAACAATCGAGAACTGTATAGCTTGCCAAGCCAATGGGTCATATTCCAAGCCAGCACCTCTTTAGATGACAACCCTGCCTCCCCATCCATGGCATACAGTTAATGTTGATTTTGCAGGACCATTCCCAACTGGTGAGTACTTACTGGTAGTTATTGATGCTTACTCTCGTTTCCCTGAAGTTGAGATTGTACATACCACAGCTGCCAGAGGAACGATTGGAAAACTAGACAGAATCTTTTCCACTCATGGAATCCCAAAAGTTCTCAAGAGCGATAATGGACCGCCTTTCAGTTCAACTGAATTCAAGGTCTTCGTACAAGAGAGAGGCATCCGCCATCAGAAAAGTACCCCATTATGGCCACAGGCCAATGCCGAAGCAGAGAACTTCATGAAGCCTCTTACCAAGACTATCCGCTCAGCCCATGTGGAAGGAAGAGACTGGAAGAAGTTCCTATACCAATTCCTCTTGAATTATCGTGCAACGCCACACAGCACTACAGGCATCGCTCCCGCCAAACTTCTGTTTAATCGCAACATCATGACTAAACTGCCTGAATTGGTACAACCAGAAAATGCGGAACTCGATACCACAGTGAGAGCCAGAGATACTAAAGCAAAACAAAAGATGAAAGATAATGCAGATAGCAAAGTCAAAGAAAAGGAAAATGTCGTAAAAATCGGAGATATGGTTCTAGTCCGACAGAAGAAACAAAACAAATTCTCAACCAAATTTGATCCTTCTCCATACAGAGTTACAGAAGTCAAAGGTACCATGATGACAGCACTTCGAGATAAAAAGTCCATCACAAGAAATATCAGTCATTTCAAACCAGTTCGATCAGATATAGAAACTCCTGATGCTCATGATTCTGATTCCTCCGATGATGAACAAGACATCCTTGACAATGTCACAAATCCGCAAGCATCGCAACCAGAGTTGATATCTTCTAGACGTTATCCAACCCGTAACAGAAATCGTTGTGCCAGATATGGTCAGAACATTTATGATACTTAACACTTAGGTTGTTGTTTCTGTGTGCATGTTGTTTTATTAGAAGAGAGGGAGGGATGTAGTGTCTTAACTAATGTTGCTATAATTATACTGTTACTATGTTTAGAACAGATTGTGTTACCTCGTGTGAATTGTAATGAACACGTGTGTTCTTAGTAACGGATTGAAAGAACAGTGAACAATGTCGTAGTGTTGGATAACAGAATAAGAACAGTACAATGTACATGTGTATACACATACGCTCATGATTATAGTCTTACACTGTGATGTGTGTTATAAGTAATAAAATTATTGGAATACTAACTGATATGCGCATAACCACATGCACACATACATTCTTCCGATGTGTTCTAATTCAAACATTGGTCAGCATAAATTTAAAATTCTTAGCATTAAGTACAAAAGTAATATAAATAAATAAGAATGATTCAAGATGGCAGCAAGCATCTCGCGCCTTCGATCGCGCTCTCAATCTCGTTGCTGCTCGTGTATGAAGAATGGCCGTTGCATTAGGTGCCAATGCGTGAAAAATTGTTCACCCTGTATTGATTGTTGGCCCTCCTTGACAAACCCGAAAAGATGTGAGAATTCGGGCCACTTGATTTCAGATAGTGTTCCTTTGGTCGCGCGCCCTAGCGCTGAGGTTCAGTCGATTATTGAGCCATCCATCGATAATCGAGACGGTAGATTCACAGACTCATCAGCATCCCTTGTTACACATACTCACCCCACGGATATCACGACCAACGTGCATGGCATTGCCTCGGAGGTTACGGATCACCATGTCACAGTCAGCGAGCATGGCGTCGACTCCACAGTTACCACAACCACTGGGCGCTGTGTTACCTCCTCCGTCATTCAGCAGCTCTCTTCCTTCCTGAGTCAACCAAGGAAAACATTGAAAAGAATTCCGCGTTTGTCTCGCACAACTGCAGCTAGAAAGTTGGCCAGCATAATCCAACAGGTTATCTCCCGCAATGACGTATTTTCGTGGTCAAGACTTCTCCAGTTCCCGAGGAAATGCCTCTACACACCTCCAAGAGGGGGGAAACGATGGAAGTTATCATCCATTGTCAACAACCAGATCTCTCAGGAGGCTAGTGACGTTGGTGAGCTTCCCAGCAATTTGGGTCGTAGAGGTAAGCCAGCAAAACCACACCACACCATCGAATCCCTTGCTGCTAGGGTCTCAAGTAAACTTGAGGAGGGCAACTATAGAGGTGCTGTAAGATTAGCTTGCTCTGAGGATGTCTTAGCCGAGCATTCAGATTCTATCCATGAGGCCTTAAGGCTTAAGCATCCTCCTCCACATGCAGATTCCTCCATTGATAATCTGGAGCAAGCTTCTCCCTTGCCTTTCCCCATTGATGCTGACCTCATTATGAAATCAATCATCTCCTTCCTCAATGGATCTGGGGGGGGGACCAGATGGCCTTCTACCTCAACACTTGAAGGATCTCACAGGGCCGTCAGCTGGCGAGGGTGGTGTGCTCCTGTTGAGGGCTTTGGTGGGGATAATTACATTGATCCTTGAAGGTCGTACCCCTAAGTCCATATGCCCTCTCCTCTTCGGAGCTACACTCATTCCTCTTAGGAAAAAGAGTGGTGGCATACACCCAATTGCCATTGGGTGCACCATCAGAAGACTTGCTTCCAAATGTGCAGTTCTCCATGCTCTCAACTCTGTCCCACACCTGCTGGCCCCCCATCAGTTGGGTTTTGGAGTCCAAGGTGGGACAGAGGCTGCTGTGCATGTATGCAGGGTGTACTTGAATCATCTCCCACCCAATGAAGCTATTGTAAAGGTCGATTTCCAGAATGCCTTCAACAGTGTCAGGCGAGACAAAATCCTCACTGCTGTCAAAAGATATATCCCTGATCTGTTACCTTTTGTCCACTCTGCTTACTCCAGCCCATCCATTCTCCTGTGGGATAGCTTCCAGATCTCCTCCTCTGAAGGTATTCAACAGGGTGACCCCATTGGTCCCTTGCTGTTCTGTATCACCATTCACGAACTTGTGTCTAGCTTGAAGTCTGATTTGAACGTATTCTATTTGGATGATGGGACCATCGGTGGTACATTGGAAGACATCACGGCAGATCTGAGGTTTATCGAAGAACAGGGCAAGGACCTTGGCTTGCAACTCAATGTGGAGAAATCTGAACTGATTGCCAAGGACCAGTCATCAGCCAGTAATGTGCTATCCATCTTTCCTGGCCTTCAGTATGTACCGCCAGCCCAAGCATCTTTGTTGGGATCTCCTTTGGGAGAGGAGGCCATGGTCATCTCTTTGGAGACCCAAATACACCAGCTAAAAGTGATTGGCGAACGGCTTCACCATCTGCACTCTCACGATGCAATTACCATTCTGCGCCACTCATTTGCTGTGCCAAAGCTTCTCCATGTTTTGCGGACTTCCCCAGCATTCCTGTCTCCTTTACTGCTCTCTTGGGACAATTTACTGATATCCATTGTTTCAAGAATCACCAACATAAATTTTCTTCCTGGTGATCCCTCCTGGCTGCAGGCATCCCTCCCTGTCAGGTCTGGTGGCCTGGGCATCCGGAGTGCCTCTCATCTTGCCCCCTCTGCTTTTTTAGCTTCGGCTGATGGAGCCTCCTCATGTATGCACGAGTTACTACCTGATCACCTGTCCACAGCCATTTACCCAGAAAGGGATTCTGCTCTGTATGCATGGAGGCAGGACCTTCCACCCGACATATCAGAGCCTACAACTTCTAGTCATCAGAAAACATGGGATAAGCCCAGAGTTGAATCGTTATTCAACTCTCTCCTTGCAACATGCACCGAAGAAGAAGGAAAAGCCAGGCTTCTGGCTGCTAGCTCCAGGGAATCTGGTGCCTGGCTAAATGCCCCACCAATCTCATCCCTTGGTCTTCGTATGTCCAACAACACCATTCAAGTTGCCACAGCCCTGAGAGTGGGGGCCCCAATCTGTCAACCCCATACGTGCACTCATTGTGGCCAAGATGTGGATTGCTTTGCCAGGCATGGCCTCAGTTGTAGGTTCAGCCAGGGTAGGCTGCCAAGACACAATTCCATCAATAACATCATATACCACTCCCTCGAAGCTGCCAAGATTCCCACAAGACTGGAACCATCTGGTCTTTGTCGCTCTGACGGGAACCAACCAGATGGCATTACCATGGTCCCTTGGTCCCAGGGGAAGTACCTTGTCTGGGATGCCACTTGTGTGGACACGTATTGTCAATCGCACCAGCACAGAGCCTCACAAGTCCCAGGGGGTGCAGCATCCCATGCTGAGGTGGAAAAGACAAGGAAGTATGCCCACCTGGACCCCATGTACCAGTTCCAACCGGTTGCTGTTGAAACCAGTGGTACAGTAGGTCCCACCTCTGCCTCGTTCTTGAGGGAACTCGGCAAACGCCTGAAGATGGCTACTGGGGAACCTAGATCCTACATCTTCCTCCTCCAAAGGATCTCAGTGGCCATCCAGGTGGGGAATGCCACATCAGTGTTTGGGTCCCTCCCAGCTACCTCTTCTGATGAGGACTTCTTAATTTAGTCTGTAGTTTTATTTAGCTGTATCTGTATTAATTTTGTATCTGTAGCTAATCGTAAGTGTATAGTTGTGTATAGTTATTAATAATAATGACTATCTGTATCTAGTGTTTTAATTTAGTTGTACATGTCCATTTATATATATATATAATATAATAATAATTATAATATAATATTATATAAATAAATTGAATGTTGAAACATGAGTTTACTTACTGTTAAAGTAAGTTACATGATGAGTACAAGTAAGACAAGAACGATACAATACAAACAGTCTTACCGTGTTGATCGATGATGCCGTCGAAATACAAATTAGGCGTCGGGAATCTATAAAAATGAATCAGTAATTACTCATAATGATCACACAGGGTATGCAATAGCAGATTTACCTCTTCGGGGTATCCCAAATTAAAAAAATGTTCCTTTAATTCTCGTAGAAGTGGAAAGTTCTAACAAGTCCTTTCAGCGTATTCTAGTCAATTCAACAATTGCTCCATAGTCAGCACGCGAATGAAATTCCCTACAAAAAAAGCATAAAATAGGTCAAGAAAAGGCCAACATCATAGCAACAGTTCGTGTAACTTACAAATATTCTTCGCACAACCGAACAAACAATCTGAACTTGAACAAATCAAACTTCAATAAATATTGTTAAAAGACTAAATAGTAGCGATTCGAATACAACTACTGACTGTATACAAGGCTATGGGAAGTATCCATGTAAGAAAAGTCTTCTCGATAGCGAACCAACATTTCCCACTTGGCAAATTTCCCCTTCCTTAGTCACGTGATAAAGCGATTACGTAAGAATCACACGTAAGAATAAATTATGCTAAAAATCGTGTAACATGACGTACTCAAACACGGAGTAATGGAATCGCTCCCTTTTTTGTGTGTATTTTCACTCTATTGGTTAATAAAAGTTATTTATATTGGTGTGAACCTCGCACTTGATTTCTAACATTATACCTAACACTTACACATTGTCATACACATATACGCATACTATGTACTATAAATGAGAAAATTGTGCAAAATATACAATGTTTATACTCCACAATCAGCCCATGCATGCATACAATATACTGTTGCACTAACATACCTTTTATTATTGCACTAAAAATTGTACACACATGCACACACACACACACACACACACACACACACACACACACACACACACACACACATACACACACATACACACCATACACACACACACACACACACATGCCAACACACACACACACACACACACACACACACATACACACACACACACACATACACACACATACACACACACACACACACACACATGCCAACACACACACACACACACACACACACACACACACACACACACACACACACACACACACATACACACACACACACATACATGCACACACACATGGTTTCTAGGTGCCACTTACAGTAGCCTCTGGCTTAAGGTTCTCCAGGTTAAATAAGAATACCCTATACCCTATACACATACACGTGGGCGCACACATGCACACACACACACACACACACACACACACACACACACACACACACACACACACACACACACACACATACATATGTAAAATATACAAAGTTTATACACCACAACCACCCCACATACTCATGCACTAACATACCTTTTCTTACTACGCTATGTCCATACACACACATCACACATAGAAAAGTATTTACTGCTTCGCTGGGCTTTCAGAAGCCAATTTAGTTATGTGAATTCATTTTATCATGACATACCATGTTTTTTTCTTTTCCTGCAGGGTAGAGTTTCTAGCAAGATTTATGGTGCACGTAATCACCAGTATAGCTTGGTGCAACAGCATGTAGCTGAGTTATTATATTGTATTACTTGTAAATGTGTATGTAGTCAGCACAAGTGCAACATTTGCGTATTTCACATTTATCCACATGGCCAGATAGTCAAGTTTGTCCACAAGAGCTGTTTATCAGCTACGGGCTGTACCTCAGATAATTTAGTGTTTCCTCTCCTAGTCTATTTCCTTTTACTACTTTCTGGGGATGTAGAATTGAATCCTGGGCCCAAATGTTCATGTAACATAATATTAAATTCATTAAACTCTAAATGTTTTTGTGTAATGGTTGTTTCCTTTATAATGCTGTTGATGTTTGCTATCGATTTTGTATTGACTCGTCCGTTTAATAAATGTAATGTGAGTCAAATTGAAAATACGCAACACTATTTCGGTAATAATTTGACTCACAGTAAGATGGAAACTAACTTTAGAGTGTGTACAGAACTGAAATTGCATCTTCTAAGAATATGTCCAAATCTGACCAATATGCCGCATTATGTTGTCTTTTCAGTAGTAATAAAAAGACGTCGCCGTTCTGTGTTTAATGAGCACTTATCGAAACGTTCGTTTTATTACGCACGATTATTACTATTACTGTTACTCTTAGCTGGCGATGTCGAACGTAATCCAGGACCTGTAGACAGCATGGAAGATAAACAGAAGAAAAATTGTATATCTACTGTAATGGATTGCAGTGACAAGGATAAGGAACTCAAAGAAAAAAGTAGCAATTCTCATGTAGATAGACTGGAACAATTTGCTATGAGTCAAAGGAAACATCGGGAGAAAGAGAGTATAGAACAGAGAGAATCTCGACTTAAAGTGATGCAGATTACACAGAAAAAACGCATTGAACTGGAGACTGCAGAAGAACATGACAAGAGGCTAGGGATATTAGTTGCAAATCAACACAAACGTTTGGAAAAGGAGACAGCAGAAGATAGGGATAAAAGGCTGATAAAGTTGGTTACAAACCAACAGAAGCGTCTAGAGAAGGAAACAGAAGAAGATAGGGATAAAAGACTCAGAACGTTGGTTACAAACCAGCAGAAGAGATTAGAAAAGGAGACAGCAGAAGATAGGAATAAAAGACTCAGAACGTTGGTTACAAACCAGCAGAAGCAATTAGAAAAGGAAACAGCAGAAGAAAGAGATAAAAGGCTGAAAGTATTGCTTACAAATCGAGAGAAACGATTACTAATAGAGAAGGAAACTGAAGAGATGAGGTCTAAAAAACTTAAAGTGTACCAGGGATACAGAAAGAAGCAGCTGGACAAAGAAACTCCTGAAGAACGAACAGCAAGACTGGAAATGATGGCAAAATATAGGAAAGTTAAGTTGGAAATGGCAACTGAAGAGGAAGAAATGAAGAAGAAGGAAAATGCTTTCCAAAGAAAACGGCGATGGCAGGAAGGGGAATCCGAAGAAGCAAAAAAGGAAAGACTGGTAAAGGAAAGATTGCAAAAGAAGCAAGCCAGGGAAAAGCAAAAATGTGCAGAACAAGTTGGCAAGAACTATGAGGATGAAGAATTAAAGGGAAAGGTCCGACAGCAGCAAGAAAGGAAGCGACGATGGAAAGAAGGGGAATCAGAGGAAGCAAAAAGAGCAAGGCTGGAGAAAGATAGGCTACGTAAGAAGCAAGCTCGGGAAAGAAAGCAGAGTAAATCTATGGAGGAAATTGGACTTTCAGAACAGCAGCAAATCGCACCACTGACCAAGTCTGAAGCACAAATTATCTCGAACAGGGACAAATTCTTAAGGGCTATATGTAATGGACCGTCTTGTGCATGCTTTGCATGTCTAAAGTTGTGCTATAAAGAGAATGCTTATTTATGTTCAAGTGAGGACGCAAATAAACTTACATCACATGTAACTGGAAATTCACAATTCGTTACTGCTGAATGGTTCTGCAATAGATGTATATCAGCACTGAATAGGAAGAAAATTCCCAGCACTTCAAGGTGGAATAGAATGAGTACTGCTTCTGTACCTAAAGAACTTCAAGACCTGAACAGCATGGAAGAGCACCTCATTGCACGTGTGGCACCATTTATGAAGTTAGTTCTTCTGCCACGTGGTGGACAAAGAGGAATAACTGGACAGGTGATCAACTTTCCATCACCCATGACTGAAGTCTTAAATCAACTTCCACGACCAGCGACTGGTAGCGACATTGTGTACATAAAGCCACCCACTGCATCGAAAGAATCCAAGTCATTGTATTATCGGTGTCGCTATACTATTGTAATGAATGCATTGCAATGGTTGAAAGAAAACAACTCTGCTTACAAGAATGTGAAAATCACAGAGCATTGCCAGGAGAACTTTGTGGAAACTGAAAACGAGGAAGAGGCAATGGAAGAATCAGGTGTTGTCCGCAGTGATTTCCTGATGCCAGATGTACCAGTAACCAACTACTTGCAAGAAGGTACTTTTCCAGTGCATCAACTTGAGAAGATCACCTGCGCTCCACTGAGCATTTTCAATGATCAACAACTTGAGGTTCTGGCTTTTCCAACACTTTACCCTAATGGAAACAATGGATTTGGTACTCATCGACAATTTTCAATTACACCTTTGGACTATTTTCAATCAAGAATAATGAGTAAAGATTCACGCTGGGCCAAACACCCATCATATATATTCTGGGCGTGTAACATTGTGGAAGCAATAAAATTACAAAGTAGTATATCAATTGCTCTCCGCCTTCGAAATCCAACATCCGGAAGGAAGAACAAACAAAAGAAAACTTTGACAGCGGGAGAATTGCGTAGCACTGGAGTAGGGGAAAATCCCGATGTTCGTGAAAACTGTTATAGCTTCATGCGAGACATTAGAGGAACTGCAGCGTACTGGCAATCAGCAAGGATACAACTGTTTGCAATGCTACGTACACTTGGTCCACCCACTTTCTTTATTACATTTAGTGCAGATGATCACCATTGGAAAGATTTGATGGTGGTTTTAGCAAGTTGCAGTGGAAGGAATATCTCCAAAGAACAAGTGGATGAGCTGTCTGACAAAGAAAGAAGAACACTCATGACAAGCAATCCTGTTGTCACAGCACGCCATTTTCAACACCACTTCCAGTCCCTAGTGAAAGAAATTATAAAGGGATCTGGAAGGCCAATTGGAGAGGTAACGGATTTCTTTTGGAGAGTAGAATTTCAACTCAGAGGATCACCACACATTCATTCCTTGTGGTGGATCAAAGATGCCCCTAATCTTGATACGGTAGAGGGAAGAACGGCAGCTCCTGACTTTATCGATCGTTACATTTCTGACAGAATTCCAGAAGAAGGATGTGGTGAGGACAGCTTGCGGTCTGTAGTTCTTCGAGTTCAGAAACATAATCATACGTCTACTTGCACCAAGAAGGACAAAAGAAAAAAATCAAAAGAATGTCGTTTTGACTTTCCACAACCTCTATCATCCACTACTCGTCTCAAGAATAATGAAGATGTAGGTAATAAGTCCCGGTTCTATATTCTCAGGAGAATTGATGGTGAAGAAAACGTCAACCCATACAATGCTCCACTACTTTTAGCATGGCAGGCCAACATGGATATACAGTTGATTGGATCGGTTTATGGGACAGCATCTTACATTTGTTCATACATGTGCAAAGGTGAGAGCGAAGAGGTGAAAAAGGCTATCAGTGATTCCCTCCAATCACTTGCACCCAATGCTTCACTTCGAAAAAGATTATCTAAATTGGGAAACACTATGCTTTCACATAGGCAGCTAAGTGGCCAAGAAGCAGCCTATCGGTTGTGCCACTTACCATTGAAGGATTCGTCGCGTAAAGTTGTCTTTGTCAACACTGTTCCTCCCGAAAAGAGAACAAGGATTCTCAAGAATCGGTCCGAGTTACTTGAGCTGGATGACATGGATACAAATCTTTTTCAACCTGGACTATTTGACAGATATGCTGCAAGACCACAGGAAGATGAATTTGAGAAGATGACGTTGGCTCACTTTTCTGTATGGTATGATAGTGTATATAGGGATGACACACCAAAGGGCAGCAGCAGTGGGCGTCACATTCAGCCTCGATTCCAATTGCAAGGCAATCTGGGATGGATCAAACTTCGTACAAAGCAAGCGTGCCTTCGAACACCCATTATGACACCACAAAGTCACGGTGATGACTATTACTATTCACTGTTGCTGTTGTACACTCCGTGGAGATGTGAGAAGGAGGACTTACTTCAAAAGCATGACAGCGCATTGTCAGCTTTTATTGCTCGTGAAAAGGAGATGAAAGTGCTGAATTGTGAACACCATACTTTTGCAGAGGAAGTACAAAGAGCGGTGCAGCAATTGCAAGCAGTTTCCGATGGCGCATACATGGATTTGGTTGCACCAAATGTTCAACATGGTGAACGGGAAGATGCTACTCATGTACCAGAGGAACTGGACCATGGTTTACACAATGCTGAAAATTATGTACAAGATGAACAGGTGGATGTAGATGCTCTTCCCACAGTAGCAGATGACGATAATGCCAATGGAGCCCTCACACGCATGCGTCTCACTGATAAGGCCTTCACAGAATTGGTATGCAATTTGAATGCAAAACAGAGAGAAGCATTTGACATGGTAGTACAGTATACAAGCTCGTTACACAAATTTCATCTCGGACAGGAGGCCCAACCTAAGCCCATCCGCATCTTCATAACTGGCGGTGCAGGGACGGGAAAGTCTTACGTGATTCGTGCCATCAGAGAACACATTGAGAGGTCAGTGCAAGGAAGTGAGGAAGTTCATGGATGCATGGTCATGGCACCAACAGGTGTAGCTGCATTCAATGTGGACGGCCTAACAATTCACAGAGCACTTAATCTTCAAGTTGAACATAGAAGATCTGCCTACCATTTAAAGTTAACGGCTGTAGCACTTCGAGAGCTGAGGATGCTGTGGAGAGGCATACATACCATCATCATTGATGAAATTAGCATGGTATCGTATGAGGTTCTTCAGTCTGTCCACTATCGACTGTGTGAGATATTTGCCAATGATGACATCTTTGGAGGACTAAATGTGATTGCAGTTGGTGACTTTTATCAGCTTTCACCTGTCAATGGACACTTTGTGTTTAGTGTGACAAAACTCCAGTCGAAACGCTTGGCATCTCACCTTTGGAAGGACTGCTTTCAAATAGTAGAATTAACTGAAAATGTGAGACAGCAAAAGGATTCGTCCTTTTCAGACCTGTTGAATCGTGTTCGAGTAGGAAAGCAAACGGAACAGGATATCAAGTTGCTGGAAAGTCGCATGGTGGCAGGAAACAACATTGATCTATCAAAGCCACCATTTGAAAAGGCTCTTAGGTTGTTCCCTCGTGTTGCAGATTGCAATGCATTTAATGAAGGAGAATTGATGAAACTGTCTTCTTCTACCCCAATCTTTGAATTTGAAGCAAATCATGTGCTTTTAGAAAACAGAAGATCGACTTATGGGGCAGTCTCGTATGAGAAAGTGACTGAAGAATTAATTCCAGAGGATGACAAGGAATGTGGCGGACTACCAAGAAGGCTAAAGATGGCACTAGGAGCTGAAGTCATGCTACGACGTAACATCAAGTGTGGAGATGGGATAGTGAATGGAGCCCAAGGAGTAATTGTGGGATTCAAGTGGGGTGGAAAACAGAATACACAGCCCTCACGTGGAGCCTTACCTGAAATTGTATATGTA
Source organism: Halisarca cf. caerulea (assembly GCA_963170055.1). Classification (NCBI taxonomy): domain Eukaryota; kingdom Metazoa; phylum Porifera; class Demospongiae; order Chondrillida; family Halisarcidae; genus Halisarca; species Halisarca cf. caerulea. The sequence goes on from CAUJGJ010000397.1 coordinate 3,899,174, forward strand.
AAGTTTCACGATCCAAGAGTTGGACAGTTTACCAAAGTGTACATCCCCAATGGACAACAAGAGGCAGTGGCCATTGAACCCATGTCGGTGCGATTCTATGGACGGCAAGGCACTGTTCTACAGCGGACTCAGATACCCTTGATTTTGTGTTGGGCTGCCACTTTACACAAAGTGCAAGGTCTGTCACTTGATTCTGCTGTGTTGGACCTCGGAGAGAAAGTTTTTGAGGCCGGAATGTCTTATGTGGCATTAAGTCGGGTGAGGACATTAAATGGCATAGCACTGGTGAAATTTGAACCCAAGAAGCTTTATGCCAACAAAAGGGTGGACAAGGAAATGAAGCGTTTGAGAAGTATACAGCACGTCATAGGTTGTAGTCAGCCAAGTCAAGACAATTCAGAGGTGCTGCCGGTGGATTTGTCACAGTCTCAGGAGGATGAACCACCCACTTCTCTTCAAGATACAAGCATGATGGAAACAGATTTGGATGACTTTTTGAGGGACATCTTGGAGGAAATGAAGAGAGTCGTACCAGTAATACAATTATCAAGTCAAGAAATTCACACAACATGTATGAAAGAGGTGAGAGAATTTATGCAGAACATTCAGGACATTCTCAAAAGTAAAAAGAAAGAGTCAATGGAAGAATTAAAGGAATTGATGGAAGCTAAGAAGATTGCTATGAATACTTTAATAAATGAGGTTAACAAACAGGAAAATGACATTTTCAATGTGGAAACTCATGTGGTGGACATGTCTGTACAAGAGGAACTTTTGCCCTCATTTACATCACAATATGTTCCAGTGAGGACCACGGGTGATGGGAACTGTATGTACAATACCATCTCCATTGCACTGCATGGTACAGAAGAATATACAGCACATCTGAGAGCAATCACTGTGTACAGCTTATTACAAAATAAGAAGCATATGTTTGAGGTGATGAAGCCTAGTACACAACTATTATTACGTAATGTGGATCGAAATGAAGAAAATATTACAGCAATTACAGAAAGGGAATGGAGCAAACTTTTGCAAGAAGCAGCTCAAGACCAATGCTGGGGAAATCATTTCCACTTGCATGCCTTGTGTCTTATGTTAAAGAGGCCCATATACATGTATGGCTATATGCGACACAGAAGTGTAGGAGAACTTGGCAGAGTGGATGTAAACAGTTCATCTGTGGAGATTGAACGATTGTTTCAACAGAAAAACAGGAGAATGAACAATCACATCAAGTACTTGCCTTCAGTTGAAGACTACCCCGCCATCAGAGGCTTTTTCGACTCTTCTCATTTCACAGCATTATTGCCAACAATGTCCACATCTCACTTTTTTTTCAAACCCTTTGTATCATTTAGGTCTCACTGGGGGTGTGAAATGTAATAATTATTGTATTGAGGACTGTGTTTATGCACATGTAATTATATTTTGTAATTATTTGCAACTTATACTTTCGCCTCATGTTTCCAAAGAATATCAAAATTTGATTCGTTCCTCATATGACGCTTCATAACTGAAATCATATAGGGGCCAGAACGTGCATGCTCCCTATATTATTTCATGTATGAAGGCAATCAATAAAATCTTCTTTTTGTAGTTAGAAATGTTAAAATTGCTGTTGAAGTGTATATGCGGGATAACTAATATGCCCAAATAAAAACTTGGATAGTAAATACTAATATAAAAAAAATCAACCATAGGCCAAACTAGAATAATTCTTAGATTCTTAGATACATACATAGGTTCTCCCCACGATGACAAAATTGTCATCATATATCACCCAGTGTGAAAGGTTATGCATAAGTTTTATGCTACTTTGAATGTAGGAGCACGTATCGCTGCTACACACGACACCATCCATTCAAAAATTATAAAATAATCTGTGATGGTAATGACCGCTTCCTCGTCAGCGAAGCACTATTGACAACAACATTAAATATTGTTGAACTGAATCAAAAGCATAAGATTAGCATTTTAAATGCGTTTCGTCTAAAAAGAAATACAAACTATTAAATATTAGGAAACCACTAATCTTATGCTACTATTAAAGTAACAGCATGTTGCTGTTATGCACGAAGCCATCCATGAATGAATAGCTCTTGATGGCATTCTTTAGCTTTCATGTTTTGTGAAGCACCTCTTGGTCAACAATGTATTCTTGTTGAACGTGATAGTCTAACCTAAGCAAATTAGATAGAAACCAAAACTGAATTTTTATGCAATTAGACTACATTTCCATGCAGACTCGAAGTCTGTACAGCTTTTGCAACGCCCCTGTTCAGAGTCCAGTTATTCAGGGCATCTTGCAAATGCATGTAGAGTAGTTATTGCCCCTATAGATAAGGTGGTTGAAATTTAGAGTCCATGTTTGAGCAACACTTGTAATGAGCCACTTGCATTTAATAAGCAATCCTATAGCCTATAAGGGAAGAATATATGTCATTGGGGAGTATATATTAGTCATGTCTATACATCCATAGAACAAAGGCAAATGGCTAATCATTACACATTGAACCCCATATACAGATAGTCAGTGCCACCTCAACCTTCAGTTTACACCACTCTGCAAATTGAGTACAACTATAAGAGGTTGGGAAGTATGGCACAGTATATCACCCTTTACATCCTGTACCTGCATATATTGGTACGCAGTATACGTTTCTTCTGGTATTTGCTACCTTCATTGGTATGCAGTACCTTTTCCCATAGTACCTACCTTTGGTACACAACTTCCAGTGCCTTTGATGGTAAACAGTACATTAGTATAGTCTCACATATTGGGCTATGCACATTGCACTGCCCAATGGAGACTTGCATAGATCACAATGATCATACTATTGACTACTTGTGGCCAATTTTGGATACCTTGTGCACCTTAGCACGGAAAAAATATTACTATAACATGCTGACTGTATTGATCTGCTGAAAGATCACATTGTATATTCTGTTCTTTATTCTATAGCTACACATTTAAGTGATTCTGGTGGATCACACAAAGGTACACCTGTACCATTATATGTATAGTATTTTATTGCACCATTTTTATTTTGGATTGGAGGAGTTTTACGGACTCTTGCAGACCCTAGTTAAAACGAATCCAATCCTCTGGGATGCAAAGCATGCCTACCTCCTCGTGGTGCATCCTGGGACTACTATTATTATAGTAGTGCAGAATGGCATGCGTATTAACTTTTATTGAAATTGTCACTGTCATTTATAATTAATAAAACTGACTAGATCCTGATCCCAATATATTGTCTGGATCATTTGATGCTAAAACTTCACACACACACACACACACACACACACACACACACACACACACACACACACACAGTTTATAATTATACACCACTACACAAAGCCCCGCATTACTCAGGGATCTTTCAATTCTGTGAGGATGATCTCCAAGTGATTCGAGTTTCCAGGGCCGTAGGCGGTCCACGAGTTTTTTAAACTCGAATCACTATATAATGTCACGAATATACGAGCATCGTGACAGCTTCCTGGCCAGCCAACAACAAGTTCCTAAACATTTTTGTTGGTTGGCCAGGAAGCTGTCACGATGCTCGTATATTCGCTAATTCAACTGTATTTTCCAAAGCACAGGCTGGTAATTTGCTACCAAACACATCTCGACTTATTAACGGGGTGGATGTGCCAGTTGTAATTCTGGGAGACCCGGCATATCCTTTACTGCCGTGGCTCATGAAGCCTTACCCAGGAGATGGTTCTCTAACACCAATCCAAAGGCGATTTAATTATCAACTTAGCAGAGCTCGCATGGTTGTAGAATGTGCATTTGGGAGGTTGAAAGGACGTTGGCGATGTTTAATGAAAAGGAACGACACTGATTTAAGTTTTATGCCCACTGTTGTTTCAGCATGTTGCGTCCTTCACAATTTATGTGAAGTCCACCATGACGATTTCAATGATGAGTGGATGCCTGCAGAGGATGAGCAGACAAGTGTAGGAAATTCTACTAGTACAGTAACCACGACAAATGCAGAGACTATCAGGAAGGCACTTAGTACATTTTTCAATTGAATGGCACACAGTGTATACACCAAACTAACAGTGCTTATTACTTCAAATGTCACAGTTACTGTAGCAGCATTATTAGATTTATGATTACAAAATAAAATTACTACTAGTCTATATGCCTATGCATTTTATGTTACTTAACTGTCACTGTTTTCATCATCCTTGTTAAAGTGATACATTACCCCATAGCTGCTGGGTTGTTGTGGTTCTTGTTGTGGGGGTTGGTGTTGCATGGGCTGCATTGGCATGCTCACAGGAAACCCTGGCAAATGCTGTGGCTGTGGTGGTCTGAATGCTGAAAGAAATTGTCCAAATAGAGACAGAAATTGGTCGTCTCTTCTTTCATCATGAATTGCTCGTTCATCCTCAAGCCTTCTTCTTTCTACTTCAACTTCGTCCCTCCTCTTTCTTCCTTCCACAAGATGAGCAATAACCTTGTCAAATGACTCTGCACTTTTTCTTTCCGCTTTCTCAATCTTAGTGACTTTCTTCTTCTTGTTCTTTGATGACTGATTTCCAGTGGTGCCTCTCTTCCGTGGTATAGAAGGCGTGCCGGAGGGTGTAGCCGAACTACTACTGCCAAGTGGTGTTTCAGAGCTGGTTGGTTCTTCTGTTCCATCCTCATCCTGACGGTCACCACTTGTTCCTTCCACATCACAATCTATGACGTCCGCTGTCTGTACCAAGCTGGTGTCTACTGTATGCTTCAAGCTGGTATCTTTTACGGATGGACCTGCTGTGTCAGATGGTGTCACAGGCCATTCAGAGGGGGTTACAGGCCTACTGTTGCCTATAGAGGATGGTGTAAGTAACCCAGACTGGCTAAATAAATCGTCCTCTTCCTCTCCTTTAGTCCAATCCTCGTGATCAGCACTGTCCAAAATGTTTGGAGGATTAGCGACTGCTCTATCACCCATGATGCGATTTATTTCCGTGAACCATGGAAAATCGGAGATGGTAATCTCATCATCACTCTCCTGCCCCCCACCATTTCGTCTCTGCTTGTCCACGATATCTTTGTAGCGCTTTTTCAGAGATTTAATCTTGTCCCGGCATTGCTGCGGCGTGCGCTCGAAATTAGCTGCTTGAAGAGCATCTGACAAGGCCTTGTAAGCAACGGCATTTCGCTTTTTCCCTTGTAACTGTTTCTGGATGGTATCGGTGCTCCATTTTGCCAGAAGCAAAGCAATTTCTTTATCCATCCATGTACGACCACGTTCCGCCATTTTCTCTTACCTCAACACGTGGTAACACGATTTGGAACTGGGTCGAAGCCGGGTCGAAACTACCTCCGTAACCGGGTTACTTTTGTGGTGTTCGACCCGGTTTATAATTTAAAATTTTACACCTAATCGGGTTTGACCCAGTTAAAAATGGTCCATGTGAAAGGGGCTATGTATAATACATCACAATTCCATGTCTATAGCACTGCATGTATGAATTGAAGGTAAACATGCATGGCATTAGTGTATAATGAAGAAAATTGCTGCAGCAATACATTGATGCCCAAAATAATAATATAATGCATATCTGTAGATTAGCAATTGTACCAGTAGCTATTAATTTTACTATATTAATTAGTAAAATTATATTAATATTACAATCTGATAAAACATAAAGACAGGATGAGGGCAGTCTTTCAACCATGCATCATCCAGAGACCTGTTTATGGCTTTCTTACTATCCCATACAGTTATAGAGGCTGCTGACAAGACCTTAAGACTTCTGAGGTCAACTTATGATAACCAAAAGCATGGGAAGAAGAGGGCTGCAATAAAAAGTGAAGTGGCATCTCTATTCAATAAGAGGACTAAAGGCAAGGGACTCTCTTGGAAGCATCGCTTTGTGTGCCTGGCTACTTGTGATTGCGATCGAGTTCCCACTACTGAAGCAGAAAAAGATGAGCTTGTGAAGGCAGGACTTGGAGAGAAAATGGTGGAGTTTGAAGACATACACATGGAATCAGAAGAATTTCATGAAGTATTGCACCAAGCATACCCTCAGCTACAAAAAGCAGGTGGTTTTGTTTTTTGTAAATGCATAGTGAACACCCGTCGTTTGGAGCAACTATCACAAGTTTGCCTGTCATCCCCAAGTGTGTTGAAGGCTCGTGTAGGGACAGCTCGTACATATATACGCCCACTGCAACGTGATCTGGATTTGACGTCAACAATGAAATTTCACGAAGGGGTATGCTGCAGTTAGTAATATATAACATAATATTATGTAAATTCTGTAATTATATACTCGACAGTCTGTTTAAAATATGATACATGCATGATTGTTCTGAGTTAATTTGACACAGTCTTTCTATTATAGCCCACTGAAGTTTGCCTTACCTGTAAGGAGGATATAGCTCTAATTGATTTGCCAACTCATTTAGCCAAATGCAACAAGGCAAAGTAAGTTTTACTGTGCAATTGCATTTGAATTCCTTCTTTACATGCATACAATGATTAAGTAAGGATTAATTCACTCAGTCTGAAAGACTTCCTTTTTAGGGGCTGCCGCAGGCAACCCCTATATTGTTTTCATTTGGACTTCCGGTGTGTAACGCTCGTCCGATATATATATATATATATATATATATATATATATATATAATATGGATTTGAAGAAAAGTCTTATAATAGAGAATTTATATAATAGTAATAGAGAAGTATGAATTTATACAGAAATGAGTTATAGGAATTGTTTTGAAAACAATTGCCAAATATGGCAATTGTTTTCTAAACAATTGTCCAGTTACAATAAACAGTATGTTCAATGAATGTTCAGCTGTGCACTTACACTCCAATGCTTTGCAAGTGATTCGAGTGCGTGGGGCGGCAGCCCCCACGAGTTTTTAACTCAAATTACTTGTTCTTTTTACGAGTTTATCATTCAATTTCTAAATTACTTTAATTTTTACAGGAAGAAGAATATGGTTGATCTCACAATGTGCACTCAGTCTGATAATGAGTAAGCTTGGCTGCAAACATAAATTTATTAAGTATATATAATATAATATTTATTATAATCTTCAGATTATAATAAATATATAATTATTACTTAAATGTATGTTTCATGATTCAATGTAAGTGACACTATAGTACTGCATGACATTGTATGATTCATGTATGCATGTGCATGCTCCAATGGACTTTCAGTTGTAGATCAAGGATGTCTCAATACATGAGAATTAATTTATCATGAACCATGGTATACTGGTTCATATATAGGGATGATGCATGTAGAAACAAAATAGCGGAATAGGGATTTGAGTTTGGTTGGACCAGGTGCAGTGTGCAAATTCCTGCATTCCACATGCACCAGTGTGTTTTTGCAAATCAACAACTCATCCCTATATCCTTTATCCATTTTTAAATGATTTTAATAATAATATATAGGCAATAATTGTATTAATTTGAATACCTAGTTAATTTTAATTGTATTGTAATTTCCATTGCCACTGTAATATGTTTTACTAAGTTTGGCAGCATATTAACATGTACAGCCCAATTTCACTTTACATGTGCAGTGACCTGCCCACTGAATTACTTTCTGATCCGGAAGATCTGCCAGAGTTTGGCTTCATGAATGATATTGTGAGAGCATGCACATAGAGAGGAAATTCAAGTATAAATAGTATTTACTTGCATAATTATATTATTGTTTTTGTAGTCACATGAGGTAACCATAGGTGACGATAACACTGTACTAACAGACATTGAAGAACAGATGATTGGAACAGCCATTGGAAGAAGTCTTAACCAGGAAGGCTATGTGGAGGCATCAACATCAAGGGAAGAAGACAAATCTGGGTTTGTTTTAATAATTGTATATACGCATTGCCAATCTACTATATATGCATGCTGCATTATATAGAACTTGATTAAATTTAAGGTTAGCCTAATACTTTTTGGCTCATAATCAACTAACCTTCCAACATATGTATGCATGACATTGTGCATGTTCTTTATATTTAGCTCTAATAATAGTATATACAGTATAAGGCTTGTTTATACATGTATATAGGTGTAAAACTACGACAACTCTTCAAGTTGCACTTAAGGACTTTGAAAAAATGCTATCATCTGCATCTACCTGTTCCATTGAGATCCGAAGAGATTTTATTTTGGAAGATTCTCTAAGGGAAGCAAAAAAGAAGAAGTTTGATCCTAGCAGAAAATTCAAGGTACACAGCAATTGTTGTTAGAGTAATGCTAGAGCGTATATAATCATGATATCCATGTATTAAATTAAATGTCATTGACATTGAAATTATAATATAAGTGCATTATGTCTGCATGATAATATTAGGTTTCCTTTGTGGGAGAAGGTGCTATTGATCATGGTGGGCCAACAAGGGAATTTTTAGGGGCTGCCGCAGGCAGCCCCTATATTGTTTTCATTTGGACTTCCGGTGTGTAACGCTCGTCCGATATATATATATATATATATATATATATATATATAATATGGATTTGAAGAAAAGTCTTATAATAGAGAATTTATATAATAGTAATAGAGAAGTATGAATTTATACAGAAATGAGTTATAGGAATTGTTTTGAAAACAATTGCCAAATATGGCAATTGTTTTCAAAACAATCGTCCAGTTACAATAAACAGTATGTTTAATGAATGTTCAGCTGTGCACTTACCCTCCAATGCTTTGCAAGTGATTCGAGTGCGTGGGGCGGCAGCCCCCACGAGTTTTTAACTCGAATTACTTGTTTAGACTATTTTCCCATGAAGTAGCCAGCAACTATCTGAGAGGATCATCTGATGCAAAGTTTATGAACACAAGTGTTTCTGCTCTGAAGGTATATATATTAGTATTATTATTCTAGCAACCTCATGCACTGAATGTGCATAGTATGCAATAACATTGCATGCCCTCTATATATTATGCATTAATTTCTATGAATAATTCTTTTCCATAGGATCGAGACTTTTTTACCATTGGAGTATACACAGTGATGTCCATTATCCAAGGAGGATGTGGTTTACCTTTCTTAGCAAGACCCATGTATGATTATCTTGTTACTGGACAATGTACAGGAATATCTCACTTGGTTCCTATTAAAGACATCCCAGATGCAGAACTGAAATTTGTAGTTACCAAGGTATATACCTTAATTATATATATAACTGTGCACTATATATCCTAACTTTGCCTGCATGCCATGCAAATTCCAAATTATATATACCGTAAATTCTCTAATTATTCGGCACTCTTATTATTCGGCAACCGCCCAAATAGGGCCGAATTGCGTCTAATTTTTGCCGAAAAATGGGCCACCCTAATTTTTAGTCTATGACTCTAATTATTCGTCATCACGAGGCTTTGTTCTTTTGTCTAGCTTCTTTATCTTGTGCGGCTGTTTTCTTTTTCCTTTGTTGTTTTATTCTTGTATCGTCTAGTTCTGTTAGGTGCAGTGTGCAGATTGAGCAGAATTATCTAGTAGATTTCTAGAGCCGAAATGGACAGCCAAGATTCGCCAACACCCAAATCGCCCCATCTTCCCGATGACAATAGTCCTAGCAGACCGTGGCCAGCAATGACTCCATCTCCTCCCGAACAACATCACCGTGGTTACGATCCCGGGAGGCTGCACCAGCAAAATTCAACCACTGGATGTTTGTTTGAACAAACCATTTAAATCATTTGTGCGTGGTGCATGGGAAGACTACATGATGCGAATGGCCCAGGCATCAAGAGAACACATCCCAACTGCAAGCAAGGATGAGATTGTCCAGTGGATAATCAATGCCAATGCCTGCCTCAATGAACAAGGAAGTATGATTTCCAAGGCCTTCCTGGTTTGCGGCATCTCCAATCACATCAATGGGAGTGAAAACCATTTCATTCGAGTTGCTGAGGAGCTGCCGAATTTTGTAATTCCGTACGGGAGCGGCCAGGATGAGGAGTCGGATGACCCTTTCGAGACATCGGATGAAGAATCAGAAGGGGATACAGACAGCACAGATTCGTCCTAGAAAAAAAAAACATTTGACTTGTGTTTCCTTTAATTAATTTCTGGTATATGTATGTACGTATGTCACACAACAAATATCGTCTGACTGTTTAAATTTATTATTAGCCTCTTGAGTTTAGCAATATGCTTCCTTTTGCCAGTAAATGTTAATCTGCATGGAATCTCCATACCACCAGCTTCCCTGCAATACCGTCGAGAACCAGTTACTAGGCCTTCAATAGTTCCACCGTGTTGTATAAACGAAGCACTCCATCGAGATATTTCTCTTGGTATATGTCCAACAGTAGTTAGCTCATCTTCGCATGTAACTTGAGCAGCAACAGCATAAACGTCCTGAGTATTATCTACTCGAAATACAGACGGAATGACAACAATAGATCAATACAGAATTTTGCCTTTCATTGAAGTGATTCCCACCTAATTCACGTCCGAAGACTACTGTGGTGTTGACTGCAGCCTCCCACTGGTCCACATACACATGATAACCACGAATCGCTGCCTCAACGGTTAAAAAGAATTCCGCCATTTTTTCCCTATTATTTCGGCGCTACTCTAATTATTCGTAGTGGTTTCCTAATATTTCGTCACGCTTCCGATTGTGTCCATTTTAATTCTAATTGCCGAATTGGTCCTGGAATTTGCTTAGCCGAATAATTAGAGAATTTACGGTATATATATATATATATATATATATATATATATATATATAATATACTTTTATATATACATATAATACAGTTAATTCTCACACTGCAGTTGCAGGAGGCTGAATGTGACGAAGAAATTAAAGTTTCTTTGGCTATTGATGAAGCTGAAAAGCTTATATTTGATACAGGCTTTCGAAAGCCATTATCCACTAACTCTGAATGACAGGGCCATTGTTACAGAGTTTCTTCTTGACTATCATTTGATGGTCAAGGTTAAAGCTGAGATGGACCAATTCAAAGAAGGCTTGTCTGCTCTAGGCTTCTTGGACAATCTGATGAGAAATCCATCCATTTGGGAACCTTATTTTTTGGCACTTGCAAAGCCACTGACTGCAGGTATGCATGCATCTGTCTAAATATTGGGCATCATACATTTGATGACTGTGGAAATTTGTGACAAACATGTATGAGCAATATTAGCCATTAATTCCAGCCATATTCTAATTAATATATAGAATTACTGAAAGAAATGTTTAAGGTGAAGTTTTCAGAGAAAGGGACAAACAAGAGAAAAATTGAAGAGCAAGCCTATATTCATTTTGGAGATTTCATGGATGAATGTGAAGGTTAATAAAGTTTATAATGATATAATGGATGCATGCTTGATTCAGAATAATCTATCTATATAAGCTCTATAATATGGCTTGCATGATTGTAATCTTCAATTTGATTGATTAATTTATTACTATATATTATTAATATTATTATTGTCATGTATACAGCCAATGAAGTGGAGTGTAACTTGGAGAATATTCTGTCATTTTGCTCTGGTGCTGATAATATTCCTCCAGCTGGCTTTCCAAAAGAACCATCTCTGGTGTTTGATCATGCAAAAGCAGCCATTTTGCCTACAGCATCTACTTGTGATATTGCCCTGAGGTTACCCACAGTTCATGGACGGGAGTACTGGAAGTTTAAGGAGTGTATGCTCCTGGGAATTAAAGGGCATGATGGATTTGGAGGAGTGTGAAGTATATTATAATATATACTTAGTCTACATGTATTGTGTTGAGATACCAAGCCTTAAGTATATAGGATATATAACACAGCTATAGGTAACAATTTAAGCTTTTATGTAATTTCAAAAAAATTGATTAAGCTTTTATCAAGATTAATTCTTGATTGATTAATAGTTTTAATTTCTTGTCATGATCATAATTATTATGGTTTTAAGATGGATTCCAATAATACTAATAATAATTATTATACTGTGATCAACGATGTCCTTTAAAAGTGAATGAATTGCCTCAACCTGTAAATATAATTATACATTTGCTTGCATGCATGCTTAATAAGTCTAAATGTAATAGAATGTGCATGCATATATGCATGCAATGAATTAAATATGCATGCATGGCTGAATGCAATCATGCATGACGTGCTTTAAAGATCTATATAATGATAATCATCTAAAAAAAATATAATAATTTGAAAATATTATAATATAAGCTGCAGTAGTTTATAAGTCCAATATATATCCACACATGCATGCATTATCATGCAGCAATATTGTCAAGGACGAAAGATCTTGCAGTAATATAACATAAAAGCATGTCAGACTGGTTATAGGCATTCTGCTGTAATGGAGTAAGCTGTTCTTGAAGCTCTGTGTGACTGGCTATTGACAGCAGGTCAGGAACCTCTTCCACGACTACAGTCTGTTGGTCATCATCTAATGATACTGGACCACCCCAATCAATGCCATAGTAATTCCAGTCAGCCTATGTATAATAGACGTATATATATATATAATATATGTATTACATAATTCACATGCAAGCATATCTACATATTAAACGCAACTTGCATGCATGAGAATGAAGTATAAGCCATGCATAATTATATAACACGTGCACATTTCAATATAATAATACACACTCACTTACATTTTAACCACTAAGGGCTTCATCTTCAGCATTCTCATTATTGTGTAAACCCAATATCCACAGCTGTTGTGGAGTTTGGTTGTGCTGAGTGCGCAAAGCATGATGTGCCCATCCTTCTCGAAACATATCCAGATGTCTCTGGATGATAGGTATAAAAGCTATATGTAGTGCATACACATCATAGGGGCTATCTGGATTGAGTAGCTGCAAATCTTCAAGTGAGTAGAAGAGATAGTAGAAGTAAGATACACACCCAGTAAATAAATCTCTCCATAATCGTTCTATTCGTTGATTATGTGTACTCCTTCCAGTAATGGCACTACCTCTCCCTGGTCCACGGTCCGGATGACCCAGCATGTAACGAGCAATCTCAATATTCTCTCCTCCTCTATCTGTTCTAACACATGATGGTAGACCATATTCCACTACCGCTTGAAGAAATGCATGCAGGACAGTTGCTGACAAATTATTTGATGCCACTTTCAGGTATACAATTAGCCTGCTATAGCCATCAATGCCACCATGAATTACCAATTTCCATCTAATTAGCTTATGGTATCCATCTAAGTGCCACAAGGAATTTGGTGACGGAACTTGATATTTTCGCCGTTGCAACAATCCTCTGCATCTTGAATGCACACCCATGGGATCCACTCTATGCAAAGAATCTCTAATTCTTTGTCTAGATACTTTAACACCTTGACCTCTTAGTCTACCATTAATTGACTTTTCACCACACTGTGGAAACAGCCTTGCAATATTTCTCATTAATGAATCCAAATCTGCATCAGAAATTGCCATATAATTGGCATGTGCTAAACCATACCTCTCCAGTCTACGTTCAATTGTCCTTCTACTACAATTGAAAATCTCACTGACATCTTTAATTCGAAATCCCTGGTCAATAAGATAGGAAAGTTGCTCCTCAGGAATGTCCATCTGAGGCCTGCCACGTCTCCTAGCTACTTCTGTAACTTCTCTGTCTTCCATCATTGCAGTAGCCAAGGTGGTAATAGCTGACACAACTTGTTGGATTTCATCATCTTCATCATTATTGTTAATAAGCATAATACCAAGCTGAAGAACTTGCTTAATCATGTCAAATAAGTCATCCTTAAGATCATCACTGCCATCAGCTGTCAAGTCTTCGTAAGCCTGTTTGATGTGCACAACCGTTATTTCTGCTAGATCCTGAAAAGCTTGTCTCACATTTATCTCTGACTCCAAAGCCATTCTATATAATAGTAGACTACCAGAACTGAATCAGGTCAAACCGTGCATGATCTGTATATCCTGTAATTGATTTGAATAGATCGATTTTGCGATCAATTTGTTGATCGATTTTGCGATCGATTTGTTGATCGATTTGTGGATCGATGTTGTAATCAATCACCTGTTCGATTTTTATAGCCCTAAAATCGCTTTTTACAAATTGATTTCGAAATCGGAATTTTGTCGCATTTGGCGTTCCATAGTTGTACCTACTGACATAGAAGAATGGTTGAAGCATCCCATGCGAGCAGTTAGAGCTGCCATTTTTGAAACCAAATGTGGGCAGCAGAACATAACAAAAGATTTCCTGGAGGCAGGAGTCAACAGCACAAAGGTCACCAAAGACCAGAACAGTAAGAGAAGGAAGTGCATCGGATTCTACCTAGATATGATCAAAAGCGAAATGGTTGATGATCTTAAAGTAGGTGAGCATGATACATATATAGCTTGTGTGTGTGTATGTGTTTTTGTGTGTGTGTGTGCATGAGTGTGTGTGGTGTGTGCGTGTACGTGTGTGTGTGTGTGTGTGTGTTTGTGTGTGTGTGTGCATGTGTGTGTGTGTGTGTGTGTGTGTGTGTGTGTGTGTGTGTGTGTGTGTGCATGTGTGTGTGTGTGTAATTGTGTATTGTGTGTGTGTGTGTGTGTGTGTGTGTGTGTGTGTGTGTGTGTGTGTGTGTGTGTGTGTGTGCATGTGTGTGAGTGTGTATTGTGTTTGTGTGTGTGTGTGTGTGTGTGTGTGTGTGTGTGTGTGTGTGTGTGTGTGTGTGTGTGTGTGCATGTGTGTGTGTGTGTAATTGTGTATTGTGTGTGTGTGTGTGTGTGTGTGTGTGTGTGTGTGTGTGTGTGTGTGTGTGTGTGTGTGTGTGTGCATGTGTGTGAGTGTGTATTGTGTTTGTGTGTGTGTGTGTGTGTGTGTGTGTGTGTGTGTGTGTGTGTGTGTGTTGCATGCATGTGCGTGTGCATGTGTATGTGTGTGTGTGTCTGTGTCTGTGAATAATTATATTTCTATATCATGTAATGTAATTGTTTGTAGCTACTCAGTGTCATTCATTGCTAAATAAAGAGCATCCTGGAGCCAATGATGTGCTGACCAGTGGTGGGGATCTTTGTGGTGTTCCCACAATGGAGAGCACCAATGATGATGTGTTGGCTTGTGGCCATGGTGAGGATCTCCTGGAAAATCCCATATTTGAGAGCACCAATGATGATGTGCTGACTGGTGGCCATGGTGAGGATCTTCAGGAAAATCCCATAATTGAGAGCACCAATGATGATGTGCTGACTGGTGGCCATGGTGAGGATCTTCAGGAAAATCCCATAATTGAGAGCACCAATGATGATGTGCTGACTGGTGGCCATGGTGAGGATCTTCAGGAAAGTCCAGGAGATGAAGAAGACGCCAGAATTATTACCTAGACTAGACCTAAAAGTAAGTCTCATGAATAGTCAACAGAAGCAGTGGCAACATTTTCACATAGTTTCCTTTGACAATACCTGTACTATAATATAGGGAGGAAGACAACAGTATTGGGTCGCTTGCTAGATGACCTAAGTAGTAATTACATTCCCACTCATGGGCCAAGCCGTACCTGAAAGATGGGAAGACATTTAAAGTAAATGGCAACAGTTACTGAACTTGAAGTCTATTCTATAGTCGTCTTCACTTAGTCTATCTCTTTATATTGCAATGTATATGCATTTCAACGTTCATAAGCATGATATTCAAGCATTAACATTAATAGTAACATATTGATATTAGGGACCTTTTGCAACGCGTAACGAATAGTCCGTAACGAATACTTTTACTTGTCTCATACCTGTCTCGTGACACCCTAAAATTAGTTTTCGCTACTCGTAACGAGACGCGCCACGAGTGCAGTAAGATTTTCGTCGTCATAGACGTGCAAGGAGGAAACGAACGTAGCTCGCTACTTCTTTCTTTCACCACGTAAGCACTTTAGAACAGTCAGACGTCGGTTTTCTTCCACTTTGGAAGCATATTTACATATCAGGCCATGGCGGATGAATTTGAACAGGCTGCAGAACTGCTTTTACTTGCTGCAGACGAAGGTGTCATCGATGAAGAAGAGCTTTGTCTTTTATTTTATGCATTAGAAGAAGATGCAGATCCCGTTTTTGATGAGACTCAGTATGGACGAAGGCTGGATATAGATCGCTTGAGTGTAGAACAATGTGTAAGCTTGTTTTGTTTTACACAAGCTGAAATCAGGCAGCTATGCATCTTGCTTAAATTACCAGAAAAGTTTACTTCCATCAACAGAACAACATGGAGCTCTCTCGAAGGTTTAAGTGTAGTTTTGAGACGTCTTTCATATCCTTGTCGTCTGGTAGATCTATCAGAGTTGTTTGGAAGAAGCCCTACTTGTCTCAGCATAATATTCAATCAGACATGCATGTTTGTGAGCAAGACTTGGCATATTCACCTTGTAGATCTCCAAGGTGCTTA
Source organism: Halisarca cf. caerulea (assembly GCA_963170055.1). NCBI lineage: Eukaryota > Metazoa > Porifera > Demospongiae > Chondrillida > Halisarcidae > Halisarca > Halisarca cf. caerulea. Next base: position 3,915,536 of record CAUJGJ010000397.1, read on the forward strand.
CCTGACCCCTGCCCATTATGCCAGCTATGCCCAGTCAATTGGGACTCTATGCCCTCTGCAGACCTGTTGGGGATTCATTGATGGTACCGTGCGAGCAATGTGTAGACCGAGCCATATGCACTGAGTCTTCTACAACGGACATAAACGTGTTCATGCATTGAAGTACCAATCCATTGTGACACCTGATGGCTTGATAGCCCATTTGTATGGGCCTATTGAAGGAAGACGCCACGATTCTGGTATTTTGAGAGAGAGCAGTTTGCTTGAAGTATTGCGACGCATGCCATCTCCACCTGGAGGAGGACAATACTGTGTTTATGGTGATCCTGCTTATCCACTTCGACCACAGTTGATAACACCATACCAGCAGGAGCCACTCAGTGCACAACAGAAGAGATTTAACTCTGAAATGAGCAGTGGGAGGATTATCGTGGAATGGGGATTTGCCAAAGTCCTGCAGTACTTTGGATTTGTTGATTTTAAAAAGAACCAGAAGCTCCTTTTACAGCCTATTGCAAGTCATTATTTTACTGCAGTACTGCTCACTAACTGCCATACATGTATACATGGTAGCGAGTCATCTAAGCTAGGCCTGAGCCAATTATGTGCACAAAATTTCACAAATAATAGGTACCTCTGTGAATCAGGAATAATTCGCAAATAATAGGGAGCTTCATAAAGATTGTAGCACGAAATGGCACATCAGCACGGCATAGAATGTGTTTCCTTCCCCTTTAAATGACTCTTTCTGTCGCAATATGAAGTAATGCATAAAAGAACACATCACGTGTGCTGCAATGTATAAAGTATGTGTATACATATTGTGCAGTCTGCTGTCTGAGGTCTTATAAAGCTTCATAGCAACAAAGTTACGGTGCGTAAAGCATCATCTAAGGAGAGCAGTTCAGCTGAATATTAGGGTGTGTATTCAAGAAGAATAGGTGGAGTTTGGAGGAATAATTGAATAAAATAATAGGCGATGCATGGTGAATAATTGGCTCAGCCCTAATCTAAGCACTTCAGTATTCAACCGTCAACACTCACTGAGTATTTATCATGATTCAGGTCTGGACCTGCATTATAAATGACATGACTGTGGTATACATGTATGTACATGCACATGTAGGAATGTACAATGTCATATACTGTGTAGGCATGTATAAATGTATATTGGTTAATAATACAATACAGTATAACAGTTACTTCAGTTTATCCATCATCTTGGCCATAAGCTGGAGCATGCTATCCCTCTCTGCCCGACTTGCTTCAAATTTTTCCCATTCTAGGTCCAATTGCTTCTGTCTAAATGAGTTGTCCTCAGCTCTTTTTTTCTCTAAATAGTCAATTAGCTGAGACACAGATGATGTACCAGCCTTTGACTTCTTCTGTACAGGCTCCCTACCTTCAGAATCATTTGTACCTGCTGCAGCTCTTTTGCCTCCCAATGTCTCAAACGAAGCATTTCGCATTTCCAGCGCTTTCACTCTCTCTTCTTCCTCCCTATTCTTCCTCAATTTTGCTTCATCCAGGTCCTCCTTTTTCTTTCTTTAAGTTTCTTCATAAAGCGAAATAGCTTCCACCGTTGCTGCTTCTTTTCTGCTGTACTTCTCGTCTGTACCGCTTTGCCGAGCTTTCTTATTCTCCTTCGTTCTTTCTTCTTTCACAAATTTCTCGGCTCTATCCTTAACAGCTCTGGTGGTCAGCCCATTCAGCCTTTCAGGGTGGAGTTTTGCCAGTATGTCGCTAATGGACTTCCATGAGTCATGAGACACAGGAAAGGAGAAAGGATTTCCTGCCTCACATGCTAAAAGCTCTTAAGCAACGAAATATCGTGCTCAATCGTAAACTTGCGGCAAACTTTCTTTACTTCAAAAACTTCTTTTGGCGTTTCGGCCATTCCCCTCACTCTTTCGTATAGCTAAAAGCTTTAGAAATAGCTTCAATTTGCAAAACGTTGCTAAAATTCCTTAGCGTATCTAGGCAAAGAACACTCGTGGGCGTGTCACGACTGACCAACTGCTCACTCATAAAAACGAACTTAAATTCGGTGCGTGACGAGTCATTTGGGCCAATCACGAGTAAGGACTCGTGATTGGCCCAAATTACGAGTTGCAAAGGGTCCCTATTGTCCAGTTTAAGCATGCATGGCATTCATGAATATGTGACGTACCGTACTCTCTCTAAAAATTTGTCACACCTAATGCAGCAAAAAAATCGTCTTTCTATTAGAATAGAATAGGATTTCCCTAAATTGTTTGCCCTGACGGAAATATAGAATTTTTAGACGAAAATTAGAATATGACGAAACTTTAGAAAGCTTCTCTCGAATCCTATAATTCCAGCTTTTAGTGATGGGAGGTATGCCATTTTGACCCTCTCGTGTACTTGGACAAACAAAAATCCACAAAGAAAGCCGAAATAAGCACAAGCGGTGTGTATTTCCTTCTTTAAAGATGAAGAAAATATTGCAATTGTTCGTCTTAGTGAGACTCTGTGTCTACAAGAACAAAATATACTCTTTGCAGGAGATCGTCGCGAGCGAATTCATCGAGTACTGCGGGAAGATGACGAAATATTAGATCACTTCCGGTACCTGACGAAAATTAGAGTCACATGACGGAAATTAGAATGGCTGCAAATTCGACAGGTTTAGAATACAAATAAACCAAAGATTTAGACCTGACGAAAATTAGAATGACGAATTTTTAGAGAGAATACGGTATATGCATTTATCGATCCATAAGTCCTTCCTCCGTGTTTATGTTGGGAAAGGCTCAGCCTTAGGGTAGTTGACCAATTAGGTACAAAAGTCACTACAAATACAATAATGTAGCACACTGCATGTCTTCATTTAGCAGCTGTCCATATAGATCGTGGTCTCCAGGATAGTTATTCGAACTTCTAAAGTTACATAGCTTGTAGATAGGCCAGTTGTTGTGGAGACATATACGTCATAGACACCAGGGACATCACAGACACTAGGGACACCACAGACACCAGGGACACCACAGACACAAGCTGGGACAACATAGACACCATGCAGACACCAGGGACACCACAGACACCACAGACACCACAGACACCACAGACACCAAGAACACCAGGGATACTATGGACAGACACCAGGGACACCATAGAATCTGATATAATAATAATTCGTGATCATATGTGTCGTCTGGTACGCAAGACTATAAGCATGTATACAGTGTTAATATACCGTAAACGCTGGTTGTTAAGCGCTGCTCGATATTAGGCGCCTACTTTTTGTTAGGCGCCCATTTGACTGTTGGTTATAAGGTACATTTATTAAGCGCCTTTGTAGTTCCAAGTACTCTACACGTGCTGGAGAGCATGGCTGAGGTTCCTGAAGCTGTTGCTAGTTCATCCACACAATCTGTGCTATCAAAGCGAACAAAATCTAAGAGGAATAGTTACTCACGAGAAGATAGACTGAAATGCGTTAATTTTTATTTCAGGAACAGTAAGAATAAATACCGTACTTGCAAGATGTTTAATTTGAACAGCAGGACGTTCAATCGTTGGATCAGTGACGAAGATAAAATCCGCTGCAGCAAGAAGGGCAGTAAGCGATCCAAATTTGAACGATCATCGCAGTATCCTGAGATGGAAGAGCAACTGCATGATGAATACAAAGACCTCAGAAGAAAAGGTTTGAAGGTAGGCCAAACTGTCTGCAAGATTTAAATCCTCAACCCTAGAAAACTTGGCATGATTTGATTTTTTGCACGTTATATTTTGCATGTAGGTGAAAGGGTGGTGGTTCAAACTCTGAGCAAGAGAAATTTTGCAGCAGCAAAGCCCATGCAGTAATGAATTTTCCTTTTCTGATGGGTGGTTCCGAGGATTCAAGAAAAGCTTTAGAGTGAGCTTCCGCTGTGCTACTAACTGTAGCCAGAAAGAGCCTGCTGACAAGAAGGAAGCCATACAGCTATTCCATCAAAAGATACGCAGAGCAGCTCAAGAAGGAGAACAAGTCGGTCCATTAGGTCGCTGGACAAGTCGCCAAGTTGCTAACATGGACCAAACACCACTGCCATTTACTTTTGGTGATGGCAGCACGTATACTGACACTGGAGAATGATCAGTGTGGGTGAAAGGAGGTGCTTCTGGGCTGGAGAAACGGCAGTGCACTGTCCAACTGACCATTTTTTCAGATGGCATTTCTCGTGTGAAGCCTCTACTCATTTTTCGTGGAAAAGGTACACAGATTGCACCACAAAACAATTTCTTATTTTAACAGTTATTCATATTCCATACAGGAAAACGAATTCCTTTCTCCGAAACTATAAAGTATGACCGGAGGGTGGTGGTGAAGTTTCAGGAGAATGCATGGTGTGATGAAGGCGTAATGAAGTTTTGGGTACGGCAGTGCTGGAAACCTGCATGTGAAGGTGGCATGCACCTCATCTTCGATATCCATTGGGCACAGACAACAGATGCAGTACAAAAGATTATAAAAGAGGAGTGCAACACACATGTAACCTTTGTTCCAGGTACAGTTAAAACAGTACATGCAGATTTTTTCAGACCATGCAGAAAGAAAACAATGGCTTTCAATCCTTCCAGGTGGTTGTACAAGTTTAATCCAACCGTTGGATGTTTCCTTTAACAGGCCATTCAAAACTGCAGCTGAACGACTTGCCACCTCACACATGCAAGAAAATCTTGATGCCTATGTTCAGGGAGAAATTAATGCTGGTTCAAGAAGAGTCCTGTTCACCACGTGGGTAGGTGCAGCTTGGGAGGAAGTTAGCAGGAACCAAGAAATGGTAGTTCGTAGTTTTGAAAAGGTTGGCATCACTGTACCTATTGATGGATCTGGTGACCATAACATCAACATACATGGACTGGAGAACTACAGTGTGGAGGAAAGCAGCTCTGAAGATGAAGACCCATTTGCTGACAGTGATGAAGAAGAGGGGGAATACACAGACAAAGAGCCATTTTCTGACAGTGACGAAGTGACGGAGGAAGAGGAGTATGAAGAAGGTAACAGTGACACAGATGATACTCAGTAACTCTTAGCATAGCGCTTAGTAACTGACTGTTATAGTACTGTATAACATGCATGGAAGCTATCTGGAATGTTGAATATAACACTGGTGATGGAATTGTGAAATTCAACATAAAAATTAATACTCAAATACACAATGGCTGTGCATAACTATATAATCAAATGTTAGTACTGATTCCAACTCAGAACCTTTACCTATGCTAGTAGAAAACACTTTAGTTTACATACAAGCTTGGATTCACCAAAGAAAAAGTAATTGCAGGGCACTTCTAAGCCATTCCCAAACTTTCTATGTCCTGTTATTTGACATGTGATAGTTCCTCCGTGGTTTAAGAAGTGCCAGGCAATGCGTGAGAACTCTCTGGGCACATGTCCCACAACATTTCCATCCTTTAGTACAGCAACCGCGAACACGTCATGCTCATTGCCTTCCTCTTTCTCCGTAATTAATTCCTCTCCAATAAAAGGAGTCCAGACTTGATTATAAATGTGATGACCACAAACTACACTGCTCAGAAGGTATTCTTCTACGCCAACAGAAGCTTTGGACGCCATTTTCCGCATTTCACAGATATGTACCGTTATTAAGTGGGTGCTCTATGTTAAGCGCCTATTTCCTTCCTGCCACACCTATAAGCGCCCACACTTAACAACCAACGTTTACGGTAGATTGTCTAGAGTGTCTAGAGAGTCCGTGTCAGTATAGTTTGTTTGACTTGAGACCCATAGCTGAGCTTGCCACAGATTCTAAATCTGTAGATGGCTTTCTATTTGAAATTGGTGATTATTGTTACTGAAGTATTACTAAGCAGCATTGATTGGGCTAAACTTGATTCAGAGCAAGTGTATCAAGTATCTCATTGAATTGTTTAATAAAGGTAAAGTTCACGGGTGTTTAACAAACTAACAGAGAAAGAGAGAGAATCCATTATTGTCAAGATCAGTACAAAAATCAAGTATATATGCATGTACGTGACAATAAAAGTATTCTGATACAGGGTTTAAACCCAGGTCTCAGAGTTTCCAAATTATATACTGCAGGCTGTGGGTTTAAATACAGGCACTGCCACAGGTAGGTTATGTCCAAAAACGGGGAGGATTGTTTATGGTAAAGTAGTATTGTTTACATAGCAATTACTTTGTTTACATTAGAAGGAATTTCCCGCAAGGGTCACATGATTTCAACGCTAAACGCCTTGGACAAAGTAAAGCACTTCGAAATCAGAGGTCCAAAGGTGTTCTTTCATTGCTGATTTCGTTCTAAGCTTCTCTAGAGACGATTTCGTTCATATTAATATTAGTTTAGCAGCTATACTGCCAGTACGCACGGCCGTCTTGCTTGGTATGACGTAATCAAACCACGTGACTGCATGTGATGTCAACTTACCGAGCAGTCAAGTTTGATAGGAAAACTTTAACGAAAATTCCGGTGGTAGAGATCTCTGAGTTTGGCTTTGAAACTTTAGTATGTTGTTCCTAAAGGACCAAACCTCCCAAATCGAATCTTGCAACTTTGTACGTCGTCCCATTCCTTTTATGTCCAGTGTCTTGTAGCTGAGGACCTTCTTTTTCAGCAGAAAACCCTGGACATAACAGCGGTGGAAAGGAGCTGCAAGATGCAAGATTCGATTTAGTAAGATTTCAATCTGTGCTTTCGTTTGAACCTAGTTTTGTGAGCAAAAGCACGGATCTTTACCACCGGAATTTGGCATTTTCACTTTTTTTGATATGTAAAAGAAAACACGGCATACGTAACTTATGGCCATCGTATTATCTTTGTAGCGATTCAGATACTAAGCATATATGTTCTTGATACGGTAAAAGGTGGTTTTAGAACATCTACTCATATTCAAACAGAAAACAAGCCGAATATTTGAAGGACCATGAAGACGACGCCATTTTGTTTTAGTCCATAAATCGGACATAACATACCTGCGGCAGCTTTCCATTGGCTCTGGCAGGGCCGAGAGAACAAAGCTCCATGTGCTAGCAAGCCCCTTTCATGGGCAAATTGCGAGTAGGGCTAAGTCAGCAGGGCAGCTGGCAATCCTCGGTGTCCTCATTGCTCATTTCGTCTTCTAACTTCTCCACTAGATCCTCAAAACCTTCACAAACTTCCGAAACTTCCCCTCTCTCTTTCCTGTATAGACTGTGTATGCAAGTGTATCTTCATTTCTTGTTAAGAGCTCATCCGTTCTCTTCACTCCTCACTAACACGTGGTCGCTGCCATCTTCCAACATTGTTGGAAGATGGCGGTATATATTATATAACAACTTACATAATGGTGGGCCCCTGTTAATCGCATACCCTCCGGATCAGGCAAAAGTATTCCATTATCCAGAATATTCCTTACTCCTGGACACATTTTCCTGCTATGCCAGTAGGGGGGACTATCTTTGTGTATATTAAATGTATGATGGTATGTATGTACAATATAAACACATACAGGGGATTCAATAATATGTTTGAAATGGGAACTTTAAAAGGTAGCAAGCAACATTACTGCTGTTTTCGTTACTATAACTGACTTGAATTAACATGCATTAATGTCATACTCTCCAGAATTCATATATGTATGTATTTTACAGCACTATAAGTACCATTGAAAGGTATGATTAATTTATTATTATAGATGGTAATTATTAATTATAAAAATTAACTCAATGCATCTCAATATTTGTAGGGCAAATTGCATGTGAAATTGTATTGCCTGGCCCATGGCTCCAAGGTAAACTGGAATACATTCAGTCCGACCAGATGGAATACAAGTGGCTTGATTTACCTGCCATTCTACTCTGGAATCCATTGGTTACGCATCCAACAATTGCAGCAAAGTTTAAGTACACTAAATGTGGTTCATCTACTAGTGCATCTTTTCGAGAGATATCATGGCTAGATGGATCCTCAACTACAATGCAGCCAAGAGTAATTCGCTTATATATAATATTGGTTAGCTGTGTGTATGCTTGTGAAAAATAATCATCGAGTAATTGGACATGATCCCACCATTCTAGATTGCCTCCCTGATCAAAGAGAAATCCCGTTCATTCTACTTCATCGAACAGAATTTACACAAGACTTTTTCCAAACATGTACTGGGTTGATTAGAGGAGGAATGAATTTCCATAGTATTGAGACGTACATACTAGAACAAAGATGGGAATCATTTGCAATGAACCATGACTTGAAGAAGGTGCATGGGATTACAGCAAGCACTAAAGCAGATGACATGGCATCCTTTTTAAGCAGTGACTTTGCCAATTGCCCCAGTAATGATATTTTGTCAAAATGTTTTTTAGTTAGTTTTCTTCAAGATGAAAGCTTGTTCATGACTTCCATTGAAGTGGGGGAGACAATTAGCTTCGACCACACTTTTAAGGTTGCCTCTAATATTGGATACAATCGTGAAGATGGCACTTGGGTGTCTCAGTACGACGGTCTATTCATTGTTTTAAACAAAGATGGAAAGATTGTAACATGGCAATTGACCAAAGAAACTAGTTTTGCAGAAACCGAAGATGCTCTTGCTGAGCTCTGTACTAGATGTGATAGTTAGTCAGGTAGAATCAAAACAGTTTATATTGATGATTGTTGTAGACTTCGCAATAAAATACAAAGTGTATTGGGAAAAGACATATCTGTGAAGTTGGACATTTTTCATGCAATTCAAAGAATTTCAGCAACACTCTCAAAGTATCATAGCAAATTCCATGAGTGCCTGGATGATTTGCGATTGGTGTTTCGTACTGATGGTGACAGTGAAAAAAGTCGTATTTTGCCAACTTCTTCCCCAGAGGTACTTGCTAGAAAGCTGTCAGACTTTAGCAAGAAATGGAGTGAAGCGAAAGATATATCAAATGGGAGTGGTAAGCAACTATTTACTAAACAAACAGAAAAGGCTATAAAGAACTTAAATCGTCACATCATGTGTGGTTGCTTGTCACACATTCCTGCAAGTGAAGGGACGAACAGAAACAAAAGACTACATGCTCATATAAACTCATTCTTTCATAGAAGCCGCGTAGGTATACTACTTGCCTATGCATTGATTTCAGTATTAATGCACTCTCATAACAATACTATTAGGATAAAGGGAAAAAGTAATGTACGGCCTATATTTGCACCACCATTTTGAAAACTTGAAAATAGCATCGCCAACCAGTCACACATAGGGGTGGTCCCAAAGAAACAGCAGCAGCATATGTCTGATTTATGGCTCAAGGACAGTGGTGGGGAAGCAGTTCAGGAGGATGAAACTATTCGCACCATTCACTGGAATGCTCTATGTAAATATCAAATAATCCGATCATTACAAAAAAATAAGCTAGACAGTAAGTTCCTGCAGACTGCTGTGCACCATTCCAACCCTTTCACGGTTTCAGTGGATATAAAGAAAGGAACAATGCATGATCACAACTATATATGGCCAAATCCACATGTTCAAAATGCACTCTTTGCATGTGGTCTGAGGTTTGAGCCTGTAGCCCTGGATGGAAATTGTTTCTTTAGCTCTATTGCACAAAACCTGATTATTGAAAGGGACCTTTAGTGTAATAATATATTCCTTGCACAATTTAATAAATCAACTGAATCAGCAAGATCATTGTCAAAGGCCTTGAGAGATGCACAAAAGAGATTCTGGGAGAAAACTGTGACATGTACAGAGGCTTCACGGAATTGTCTGTTCTAGAATTTAAGAACGAAGCTCAAAAATTCCTGATTGATGGGTTCTACAACAGCCCGTTAGGTGATATAATGCCATTGGCCATGGCCAATATACTGTCTGTGGATATTCTAGTCTTCACAGCACAACCTCACAATCCAATACTCTTTGTGAGTCCAAGTGTTCCCACAGCATCTCATGGAACCATTTTCATTGTTTATGACTTCAATGGTCCTGGTCACTACGATGCAGCTGTCAGATGTAATAAGTCCATAGTTCCTGATAAAGGTACTTCAAGTTCTATACCTGATAGCAAAGTGATCATATGTAAAAAATGTGGCGTCAATGGAAGGAAGGACAAAATGCAATCTTGTGTACCACTGGAACACTACTCAACACGCTGTCCTTGCTACAAATCATCAAATCCATGTACTGTATTGTGCTGTTGTAAAGATTGTAACAATCCTCATGGTTGCAAAATTGCTTATGGTTCAATCATGAGAAAAAGAAGACCTCATGCATTGCAGAAACAAGATGTCCTTAGTAGCAAACCATTTGCTACTGGCAGAATGGAGAAAGTATCATTGGGTGTTTGGAGTGAATTTGAATCTCTTATTCTCACAGAGATTATGGAGAGCTCAGCAATAGAACTTGCATGTAGTGAAATCATGCACATTTTTAACGATATTGTACAGTACTCCACTTCAGTAGCATGCACTCTTCAACTGCCAGATGACACCATCTTTAGGAACAAGAGCATTCGACAGATAACAGCCAAGATAAACTGTATACGTAAAGCCTAATTACTGTGAATATATATGTATATATAGGCATTTCTATATTCAATTTGATCACAATGTCACATTATTATGCGATTAATGATGTAAATGTGATTAATATAGCATTGAATGTTTGCAAGAAATACTTTTGCCGGTTCACGTATGTCAATGTCACAGTCAATAATTTTCAATAAAGAAGGTCAGATACATATGTTGAATTGGGTGGCAGTATACATGCATGATGATAACATGAAATAAATTTATGCATGGCATGCAGAAATTGCATGCATTAATAGTATAATAAATATTGTGTTATATATATTGAACTTGTTATAGTTAAACTGGGACAGCATTATGCTGCTGGTATAATATACCAAGGACACCATATATAGACACCACAGACACCAGGGACACCATAGACACCAGGGACACCATAGACACCAGGAACATCAGGGTACACCCCAGACACCGCGGACACCATAGACACCACAGACACCAGGAACACCAAACACATCCCAGACACCAGGGACACCATGGTACACCCCAGACACCACAGATACCAGGGACACCACAGACACCAGGGACACCAGGGACACCAGGGACACAGACACCAGGGATACCAGAGACACCAGGGACACCAGGGACTCCAGGGACACCACAGACACCAGGGACACCACAGACACCAGGGACACCAGGGCCACAGACACCAGGGACACCACAGACACCAGGGACACCAGGGCCACAGACACCAGGGACACCAGGGACACCACATACACCAGGGACACCACAGACACCAGGGATACCATAGACACCACAGACACCAGGGATACCATAGACACCAGGATACACCACAGACACCAGGGACACCACAGACACCAGGGACACCACAGACACCAGGGACACCACAGACACCAGGGACACCACAGACACCATGGGACACCACAGATAAAAGTATATGCAGATTGTGTATTATGCATAATGGTTGATGCTTAATGCTTCACATAAGTGTATATGCATATTGCGTAACCTTATTTTGTGAGTCTTATATGAAGCAAGAGTATATGTATATTGTGCAACCTTATTTCGTGAGTCTTATATGAAGTAACAACCCATACCTGAGTGGTGTCCCTGGTGTGTGTGGTGTCCCTGGTGCCCCTTATGTGTGTGGTGTCCCTGGTGTCTGTAGTGTACCCGGTGACTGCGGTGTCTGTAGTGTCCCTGGTGTCTGTTGTTTCCCTGGTGTCCCTGGTGTCCCTAGTGTCCCTGGTGTCCCTGGTGTCTGTGTTGTCCCTGGTGTCTATGGTGTCCCTGGTGTCTGTGGTGTCCCAGGTGTCCCTGGTGTCTGTGGTGTCCCTTGTTTCCCTGGTGTGTGTGGTGTCCCTATTGTCTGTGGTGTCCCTGGTGTGTGTAGTGTTCCTAGTGTCTGTGGTGTCCCTGGTGTGTGTAGTGTTCCTAGTGTCTGTGGTGTCCCTGGTGTGTGTGGTGTCTCTGGTGTCCCAGCCAAACCACAATTTCATACAATGTAAGCTTACCTATTCGCCTATAATCTGTGAATATGGCAATGGATCAAAATCCCCAACATGGAAGTTCTGTATTATCCTGCAATACAGCCGAAAAACGAAGAAAAGTAGGCCAATGGGCAATCTGGTGATTAACCAGGGACGTTAGGTTCCAGCGCCACCTGGCCCTCTTTGGTACAGAAAGGCACTTACCAGGGAGGTGCATTAGTCAAGACCCTGACTCCAGGTTGATCGACATAATGACTTCCTCTATGGCATCTGCAAACTTGCGAGCTGCTTTCTCCCGCAAGCTACAGGGAATCTTCTTAATTACTTTTACAACCGGAGGTTTGCTGAACAGATCGGGCACAGAAATACTAGCGTACATACAATCAGGGGCAGAGCAAACACATGCATGTGGGACATGTCCATTTGCACTTGAATGGCTTACAAAAGTCGGCGATTTTGTAGCTAATAAATTCGCTTTTTCTCTCTTATGTGTATCAGAAATGGCAAGACTGTATGAACAAATTTAAGCTACACATTTAACTATTTTCCGATCAAATGTTCCGTCAATCGTTTGAATACTCTTCGCTTTTCCGAGCAGGTGCACTAAGCAGTTATTCCTCTCAAGTAAATCGAAACTTTGGCCTAGAGACACAGAATATGGACTAAAATGTCCCTAATAAGTCTACGCAATGTTCTACCGATGGGGATTTTGTTTAATGAAATAGTTTCCAAGATAGTAGACAAATACTAAAAATGTACTAAAATAACCAGTAATAACTCTTTGGAAACTCACAGCATCAAAATCCCCATCGGTGAAAAGTCGAAATGTTCGATATAGATTACAATAAAACACTCAGAAGCTTCCTATGTTGATCCGCTGATTTACTTAACGACATGGCATTTTGCAATAAGGATTTGCTTAGCTAAGGGCCGATTATCACATGATAGTCATGTGACATGAGCTGTGACATAATCGCATATTGCCCTACTAAAGTGTTTGAAGTGTTTGCTCTCTGCAATGATTGATGGGCTCAAGCGAGAGAAATTCAGTGGAGAAAGAACATTAGGCAAAGAAGACAGACGGTTTAATGAAGTATAATATCAGCGGTTCAAGAGAAGCGAACTGGACATTCAGCGCTTGATCAATGACATCGAAGAACAAGATCTGTAATCTTTGTTTGATCTTAACTTCAAATAGAAAAGTCGGTTTTACTAACTTGAGTACCTTATAAAACTATGATCTATGTTTGAGCCTTCAAAACATGCTCTAAGCCTATCATCTGATCAACTGCATAATAGAAGGGCGATTTTGCCGTGAATTACGTAAGTACTGCAGTTCGCAATACCCACTATTGATTGTGAATATGATCTTCCAAGCTCCCTTACACAACAATATGTACGTAACATTAATTTTTGATAAAGGCTTTTATATGTTGTAAAAGTAGAACAAATATCGTGCAGCGCAATCGCCCTTGTTTCTTTACTATAACTGTAAATGTCACGCGCATATCACATGATCGAAGCCCTACACATGCCCAAATTCCAGCCCATTAACACAATATTAGGACTTTGGACATGTCCCACATGCACAAGGAGCAGAATCAGGAGGCATTTCAGACCCTAGCAGATACTGGGCAGTGCACGCGAATCATTCCATCATTTCTCACAAAGATTTGTCTGTGGCAAACTGAACAGGGAGCAAAAGACCTCTCCACAGAAGAAGCAGAATCACCACAGGATGAATCCACACTCAAAACAGACAATTTGGAACATCCTTCAACGATACCGTCACTACATTGCTCAGGTGGTTGTGTAGGAGCAGACATATCTTTACCAATAACCTAGACTCAGATGTCAATAGTCTTGAAACAATTGGCAATAGTCTTGAATCAATTGCTCTATCCCCAGAGACATGTAAAACAACAGAATCATGCCGCTGTCAATGTCACTGATGCCATCTTGTCATCATTTTTATATATCATATATATATATATACAGTGTATATATTATGTATATGTATGTATCATATATATATAAACCGTACAAAAAACATGGATAAAAGATGTAGGGATGAAAAATTGTCTATCGTCAAAAACCACAGGAACAAGGCAGAGTTGTTTGTTGCATAGGGCTGAACAGGCATAGGTATAGACATACAGAGGGTTAGGTATACATTGGGCTAGATGGGTATGAGAATGGACTATGCATAGGTCTAGGACTGACATAGTGCAAGGCATACATGAGGCTAGACGGGTACAGAGTTTGACTGGGTAAAGGGCTAGACGGGTTAATTCCCTACATCCCTCAACCTAACCTGTTTGTATAAGCTAGCAAAAGGTATCACAAGGGATGTAGGGAATTAACCTGTCTAGCCCTTTACCCAGTCAAACTATGTACCCATCTAGCCCCATGTATGCCTTGCACTATGTCAGTCCTAGACTCCTATATATATATATATGTGTGTGTGTGTGTGTGTCTAGACGTGCGGAATCTACATTCTTTTTGAAACAAGTTCAAAGCCGCCATTTTAATGTGACATCATTGATGACATTACGTATCATTCCAAGATAGTCGTGCGCATGAAAATTTGCTATGTTACTGTTAGAGTTTCGATGTCAAAGTTAGCTTTGTCGTTTTATATAGTTTCTCTCAGCGAAGGAAATTGGACACTAAATCTTTGATTCTGATTGATTGATCTTTGTTTACAAACGATTATGGGTGAGTTACAGTCGTTTTAACTGATCTCCGTATTATTATATTGTAAAATCCTCTCACTGTCACTAATAATAGGGTAACTCTTGATATTATCGTACGATTCTGATATTGTTTGGATACTTTAGTGAAATATCTAGGCTTCAGATACCAATTTCAGGGATTTTGGGTGAATACTTTTGCGCAAATGGTTTTTGATGCAACTTTTGTGTACGCAAATTGTCCATATGTGGTATTTGATACTTTGATCACCATATCCGTCTTTTAAAAGCTTTAAAATGACTGATTTGGCAGTACAAAAGTTCGAATTGTAACTCCCACAATATGCAACCATTTCCCACTACAGACAGAGATTATGCAACTTGTGATGACACATGTGACGTTTTCCTAAGAGGTAGTCATGACGTGTATGAAAAAGGTGACAAATTCCCTACATTCCAATACTTTATCACCTAAAATCCCCACATTCTAAAATACGCTATAATGCCTCTGTGGAGTTGGTTTTTAGTAAAAGAAATTCTTTGTGTCTTTCTTGGATATGTTCGTGTATATGATCTTGTGTTTACGTATTTGTTCAGGCCTCATCTAGCATGGCATAGAGCGTTGACGTAGCCTTTAGGATGAAAACATCCATGGATTGAAGATAGAACTTTACAACACCTTATCGTGGAAGAATTTAGAGACAAAGAGAAGGTCAAGAAAGCTTCAGAAATAGGTAAGATGTCTGTTGAAAGCTCTATTTCTTTAGCTAACCATTTTCAAACGTATGTGTAAGAAATTCTGTATGTATCTTTCTAGATATGTTCGCTTGTGTTTATGTTTGCTTGTGTCTGTGTGTTTGTTTGAGTATGTTCCTGTATGTGTGTGTGTGTGTGTGTGTGTGTGTGTGTGTGTGTGTGTGTGTGTGTGTGTGTGTCTGTCTGTCTGTCTGTCTGTCTGTTTATGGTCTCATTGTTTATTGTTCTTTCTTTTTATGTTCAGAATATACACTAAATCATGAAGGCAATTGGTGAGATTGTGTGTTTTGTATGTGTGTGATGTATAGTTGCGTGCTTTGTTTGTATGCTTGTGTGTGTGTATGTGTGTGTGTGTGTGTGTGTGTGTGTGTGTGTGTGGTGTGTGTGTGTGTGTCTGTGGTGTGTGTGTGTGTGTGTGTGTCTGTGGTGTGTGTGTGTGTGTGTGTGTGTGTCTGTGGTGAGTGTGTGTGTGTCTGTGGTGTGTGTGTGTGTGTGTGTGTGTGTGTGTGTGTGTCTGTGTGTGTATGTGTGCGTGTCTGTGGTGTGTGTGTGTGTGTGTGTGTGTGTGTGTGTGTGTGTCTGTGTCTGTATGGTGTGTGTATACTTGTGTGAGTGCACAGGCTCATTAAAATTTATCGAAAGAACATTCACCAATGATTATGATAACATACAAATACACAATCTGCAAAGGCAAAAGATACAAAACATAAGACGTACTGATGGAAATAATTGATAGTAGTCCTGCTAGAGCTATCATAAAAGGAGAAAACCGTTTTTTTTGTGAAGATAAAGGCCAGATGTGAACTATTCGCTGCAGCCAAATTTCACCAGATCGAGAGCCTCAAGTGGAGTTTTCAGGTTCCGAAAACGTCAAGGAGTAGTGTTTGTGTCCAGAAAAGGACTTTGGGACTGATTCGAGAAGAGCAGCTACCGTTTTCAACAAGGCGGAATTTTTGACTCGCCTACATCGCTTATTTCCTTCAACTAGCTCTCACCGCGAAGCTGTATTCTAAGAATAATAGCAGTACAGCTGTTCTCCTGCATTCAGGGAACCATCCGACAGCTCTACTAGGTAAGGCAAGTCTTTAAAAACTTGTCCAAACTGAGGATATTGATAAGCATCACAACGGCCAATAACTGTGACTTTCTGGCCTATCGATTCCTCTCTACTAAAGACACGAAGTGCGTGAAAGTGTCAATTCTTGTGGTATTTAGAATGGGGTGCTCTTTTTACTTCCAGTTTATTATAGTGCAAGATGTGTTAAAGAGATCGAGTATTTGGGGTTCAATATTGATGCTGAAGGCATTCATCCTACTTCTTCCTAGCTGGAAGCCATCACATCTGCTCCTGCACCTGAGAATGTTTCCGAGTTGAAATCCTACCTTGGATTGCTTTCTTATTACTCCAAGTTTCTACCCAATCTCCGTCAAGAGGTTGCTCCGTTGTACTTTCTTCTGATGAAATCTATTCTGTAGAAGTGGAGCCAGGTCATCGATGCACACTCAAAATGAAGCGTAGAAGCGTACCTGATGTCTTCTGTTACATCTGCATCAACTGTTGAAAGGTTGAGAAGTCTATTTGCTCAGTTTGGGTTGCCCAACATCATTGTGTCAGACAATGGAACCAACTCCACTAGTGCAGAATTCCTAGCCTTTTGTCACAACAATGGCATTAGACATATCACATCAGCTCCATTTCATCCATTGTCCAATGGCTTGGTGGAATGAGCTGTCCAGACTGTGAAGCGTGGTCTAGCCAAGATGTCCCAAGGATCAATCACAGACCGATTGTCCCGGTTTCTGTTTAGATACTGAAACACACCACTTCAATTAGTCGGTTCAAGTCCTAGAGAGCTGCTTTTGGGCCAGAGAGTTCGATCATTGCTGGATCAACTGAAACCCAATTCTCTGTCACAAGTAGAAGAGAAACAGTTTCAAGCAACACAGAAACGTGGCAAGATCAAATTTCCAAGTGGGAGATTCTGTCTATGTGAGGAACTATAGTCACACTCATGGAAACTACAAATAGGTTCCAGCAGTTGTGGAAACCATAACCGGTCCAGTTTCATTAACTGTCAGAGTTGATGGATCAGAGATAATCTGGAGGCGACATCTTGATCAAGTAAAATCAAGGTCCAATTCTGTTGGCAGTAATTTCTCAACTACCTCAGATTATTGGCATCCATCTGTGGATAATTCAACAAGTGAAAAGAGTGGTCAATCAAATCAAGAGTTACCACCAAAGCGAGTTTCAAGACCCCCAAATCAGTTGACATACTCAAAGCTTGGAGGGGGAAAGATGTGATGTATTGAACTCAAAACACAAAGATTATTGTTGATTTGATGTTGAGTGTAGACCTGTGATCACCTTTATGTTTATGGTTACATGTTCTTTGTGATTTTGACACTTCTTGAATTGTTGTGCTCGTGTTCACCCTTCTTTTATAAGTATACATGGTTTTGGCATTTGTGTCAGTTGGTTGTATGGTTGGTGATTTATTCTGAGAAGAGTTTGTTTGGTGAAAGAACATATCACCCCCTAAGGAAAATTTGAGGTTTTAGGTTATATATATATAGTTGCATTTGAGGCCATTTTATAGATCATTCAAGGCTGATTTTGACACTCAGGTGGGGCCTTCTCTATAGTAATTTGTACTGCAGTTGGAATTTTTTGAGGATGGAAGATGAGGAGTTTGGGGTAGAAGCTTCCTCTGTGGCCCCTCACTGGGTAGAACCTTGGTGTATACACTATACACACACACATGCACACACACACACACACACACACACACACACACACACACACACACACATGTACACATGTACACACTCACACACACAAACACACACACACACACACACACACACACACTCCCCCCACCCAGAATTGCTGCTACTTCCTAGACTTGCTTATGTGTATACACTACACACACACACATACAGGGTTGTATCTAGGCGAGAAACTTTGGTATGGTCCCCCCTAAGCAGAAAGATTCCTCGAACATAAAATTATGAAGGCTTAATTTTTGTGAAGGAACACTGTCGTGAATTGATCATGAATCCATTCATAAAGGGTGGAGTTTGCCAAAATGTTTACATTATAAATAGCTTATATTCATCAATCGTGAGTCCTTTGGTAAGTATGTTTATTTAGCAATTACATTGAATACATGTGTCAAACTTTAGGACTTTTAATGTAAATGCACAAGGTTTAGTTTAGCTTTGCTCAAACAGCAGCAGTGCAGTGTAACAATTCACACAATGTCACAATGTCATAATGCACAAATATACAAACTTTAAAAAGAAGTACAAATAGAGGGTCAGACAAGAATCAGTAAGGCCAACCCTCCATTTAGGGATGGCTAGAGCTTAACAGCTGTTTTTGATAAGGTCATACTCAGAGTGCATAGATTGGATTGCAAACTGAAAGAATACTTAGTCTACTCCCTTTCCAAGTACTTTGCTTGTGTGTATTGTATCAGCATTGAATGGCAGATTCAAGCAATCCAGACAAAGGTGATTCAAATACAGAGAAAGGACAGCAGGCCCTTGAGATTTTGATGCCACTACTGAGTACACTTAAACGCCTCTTATCCGAACACCTTGGGACCAGACCCTGTCTGTAAGTCAGAAAAGTCCGTATGTTAGAACATAATATAAATTGTATACAAATTGCATACAATAATGATGTGGCATATACTGATTTCAACATAATAAAGCCACAGTCAGACCATGCAATGTTTCTTGGAGTGTACGACTGAGTCTACAGAAGACATAGACTGCGTATTCAATTTTCTAATGATCCTTTCAAATATCGCAAATTGATTTTGATTTACCGACTTTGTACTTGTCAGCCACAAATTTCTGAGAACTTCCCTCCTTGATCTCACCAATTACCCTCAAGTTTGTGTCAAGGGATTGAACAGACCTGTTTCGCTTCCTTAGGATAGAGCTGATTATCATTCTAAGAGTTTTTGACAACGTGCAATGTTCGTGCACTACGAAAAATAAAATGGCTGCCTGGTATTGCGCAATAAAATAGGTGTCCAGTAGACAGGCAAATCTGGATTAGAGGCGTCCAGATAAGAGGCGTTTGAGTGTAATAGCAAAAGACAGCAGGAACATTCAGAGCCATGCCCAGGGGCCACCACAATTTTTATTAAATGTAATAAATGTAAAGGACCGAAGGAACCACTGTGTTGGTAGCGTAAATGGCCCTACTACATTTCTTCAGCAAACCTTAGAAACACAGTGTTGATAGGGCTTTGTAGACTACATTATTATCGTGAATTACGTATAGTAGGATGTTGTATATAGATTTATATTATTAACATGCAGGGTTGAGATTCCCAACCACTAGCCATCACGATATGCTTCGTGCTTCCTCCGGTCCTGGTTATACCTTGCTCATTTTCTTGTTTTGTAGTTAAGTTACATCATGTATTATGTGCCTTACCAGGTCCTCAGAAGTTGCATTTGTCTGAAGTGATATACTCCTTGAGTCTGAGTTATTTTTTTTGTAACATACCATAATGGACTATATGTGCAACACATTCAACTTTAAAATTGTCCAAAAATTATGTGTTCCCCCCATATATTATTACTCATGACCATAATTCCATGAATTCATATTGCAGGCATTAATTGAATGCATTGCATTTTGTATTTTGCATGCTTTTCATAATTAACACCGCGACAACAATACCGAGATCTTGCAGTCATGCACTAGATGCTGTGCAATCTTTTCGTCGGTGTATCACAACAGGAAGTAGTTCAACCTGCTCTCTAATTTCTGCTGAGCAGAAGGAAAATTTTGCACCATATGGTCGTTCTAAAGCTTATGGACCAAGCAGGACACAAAGCTGGACAGGAAAGGTAGTGTGTCTCAGCTGTAAAGATGTCACTAGAGTGCCATGCACTATTGCCAAACAGGAGGCTTTAGTGGCTGGTGGACTAGGGGAAAAATGAGTTACTTTTGCAAGCATTTCTTGCTCCCATGAAAGATTGTGGTGGCTTCATTGGAGGTCATATCCCCCACAGTAGCACAGTCACCAAAGCTGCTAAAAGTGTGATTGGCAATGGGAGGATACTTATCCATCCTATCCAGCAAAATTTGAGTCTTGACCCTGAAGTAGAGCTGACTTCACCCATACAGGTAAAACTAAATGCATTGCATGTATTTAACATTCACAGGCCATGCATGCATAATTATTGACAATCGCTGCATGTGCATGCATATAGTTGAATGCCATTTTAATTGACTCTATTTCTTTTAATAGATTGAACGCGTAATTTGAGTTAAAAACTCGTGGGGGCTGCTGCCCCACGCACTTGAATCACTTGCAAAGCATTGGAATGTAAGTGCACAGCTGGACATTCATTGAACATACTGTTTATTGTAACTGGACGATTGTTTTGAAAACAATTGCCATATTTGGCAATTGTTTTCAAAACAATTCCTACATCTCATTCCTGTATAAATTCATACTTTTCTATTACTATTATATAATTTCTCTTTTATAAGACTTTGCTCCAAATCCATATATATATTCATATATTGGACGAACATTACACACCGGAAGTCCAAATGAAAACAATATAGAAAAATGCCTAAAAAATGCCTTAATTGCGGGAATGAGAGACACCTATCACAAACTTGTGAAAGCATGTTCAGCGTTGTAGGTTTGACAGGTGAAATAGTTATATATATATATATATATATATATATATATATATATATATATATATATATATGTAGAGAGAGAGAGAGAGAGAGAGACTCTTCGACATAATGAAGTAAGAGATGCCTTGGGAGACATAGCAGCTATGGCATACTGTGGAGTCACCAGGGAACCCATTGTCCAAAAAGCAGACGTCTCTCAATCAATTCCTGCACTTGTGGCAGACCTAAGGATCAGGGGGTATGGCAACCACAGGCTGAGACGTTGTTTGATATTTATGTCATTGACACTGACGTCCAGTCTCATGTAAATCACACAGTTGACAGTGTTTTAGCCTCAGCAGAGAAGCAGAATAAGGGGAAGTACAATGTGGCTGCTGCAAATAGGCATGCTTCATTTTCCCCTCTTGTGGTTTCATTGATGGCTACATGGGGATAGAAGCCAAAGTGGTTCTATCGAGATTTGCAGAAAAACTGGCAAGCCTATGGAAGAAACTATATCCAACTGTGATGGGATGGGTGCATACGAGGATGTCATTTGCAATCATAGGCTCATTATAGCAGATTTCAGACAAGTGAAAAAATGGCTGCCGCCAAAAAGGGGTGACAAATACATCAGGATTTTGTCTCACAGAAATAATTTCTGGCTCATTTTAAATCTTCTACTCATTTTTATGCTTATTGTCTAAACATTAAACCCAAGAAACTAGCCCATATTGTATGCAAAACTAAGTAAATAAGAATCTAGATAAAAACTGTTTTTGCAGTAAATGTCGATGTCCACACATCTAGAAGTGCTTCAATAGGGGCAAAACTAGTATCAAATTAAAGAGTAAAGTCGACTGCATAA
>CAUJGJ010000397.1:3942500-3945000 GCA_963170055.1 Halisarca cf. caerulea
TTCTTCGGGCACAAGTTTTCAATTTTCGAAGCAGAAGGAACCCTCCCAAGGTCTGAAGCAACACTGCAGACAAATCGCCAATTCTAAAATATGGACCGCCAGTTGGACAAAATTAAAATAACTTGAATCACTGAGAGCTCAAGCTGTTTCTTTGCATACCCTCTAAGGAGTCCAAGTAGCTAATTTAAACTTGGACTCCTTAAGGTGTCTAAGTTCAAATTAGATACTTGATTACTTCTCCCACAAGGAAATTAGTTTGTTAGATGGCATGGGAAAGTGTCAAACATCAAAGGTAATTGGCTCATTAAATATTCCTGATGGTGTAAATTACCATGATCATGTAAAAGTGGACCATCATAGTCAATTCCATACATGTCTCAGCTCTTTCAACAAGCGATTCGAGTTTAAAAAACTCGTGGGCCGCCTACGGCCCTGGAAACTTGAATCGCTTGGAAATCGTCGTTATTTACTAAAATAATACTTCGAAGAACTCTTCTGGTCGAAAAGACTCTTTGCTGATAAAATCAGGAGCAAACGTATGAATTTTACTGAAATATAGCCAAACGATTACGTACCGACTTTGCGTCTGCCATGTTGTTGACACATATATATATATATACCAGGGCTCGACCTAATTTTGTCAAAATTGAGATACTGCAGATCTCGCATGATTCATGCGAAATGCATCAATGGATCATATTGGATTTCCATTTCCAATTTATTTCATTCAGATTTGAAGCGAAAACAAAATTTCATTAATAATTCAAAAGGATATTTGCATATTCATTAAATAATTTGAATATGTAAATTAGTATATGAATATTTAAATTAGGTTTCACATGATGGATGAAGTACACATAAATATGGATATGTATGGTAACCATTTTAAATAAGTGAATAAACATTCTGACAATAATATATTAATAGAAAATGTATTACAGGAACATGTTTTATGAATGTATATCATTATAATTGTAGGTTAGGACAAGTACGTTTTGTATGTCCT
The DNA here is from genome assembly GCA_963170055.1 of Halisarca cf. caerulea. Taxonomy (NCBI): domain Eukaryota; kingdom Metazoa; phylum Porifera; class Demospongiae; order Chondrillida; family Halisarcidae; genus Halisarca; species Halisarca cf. caerulea. The sequence continues at coordinate 3,943,507 of CAUJGJ010000397.1, forward strand.
GGCTGTTTGCACACAGAGCAGGAATGCTTTGCAGGTAGCTCTGATTCTGATGCACTGGTATTCCCAGTGACATAAGTGAGCTCTGATGATGGCTTGTTCTGGGTAGGTCTGGGACAAGTTAAATCCTTAGCTAAATTAGAAGTACAAAAGGGTCTAATCTTCTCATACATGTACCACTGACGAGCGATATCAATTTTACTGGGAAGAAGCTGTGGTGGAAGATCAGATGGTTGTGGTTGGGTCTTCAATAAATGTACTGCTACATCTGGTTCCTTTGAATGTGTACGTACAAACAATGTTCCAGGGTGGTCTTGATCTGCATGAAATACATGTTAACTTGTAATCCTGGGAAGATTCTTGGAGAAAGGCTCCAAAAATTTCTTCCAGTCATAATAACACACATGATATTCACCAAGAAATCCCTTTAAAAGTTGCGGAATGTTGGCTCCAATAGATGACGAGTTACGTACAACACGCTCAAGGCAACCCATTGTCTCCACATATGTACGTCGATACGTCTTCTTTAGTTGGTTGGTGTGGGGCATACGCAGCCTACGTATTGTCCATGATGGTGTTCAGCAGTGGACGAATCTTGTAAAGCTTGTCGTATTGGCTGTCACCACGTTGAGGAAGCTGGCTATTGTCATTTAGGTGGAGATTCCTCATCAGCATTTTGAACCTTGTTCTTGGCATGCCACTAGTAATGCCAGGGACTGATAGCAGTGGATCTGTACTCCAGTAATCATGGATATCTGGTAGGTGGTGGATTCCCATGGTATACAGCATCCCTATCAGCATCTGCATCTCTGGTGCACATGCGTCTTCCCATTCATACTGCCCTTGGTCCTTTTGACTTGCATACAGATTGGTTTACTGTGCGATGTAGTCAAAAGTGGCTTCTCCAAAGACCTTTGTGAAGAATTCCACTGGAGGGTCATCTTCTGCTGGTGGGTTGATTGGTCCTACATATTGTGTGAATGGTTGACTGGCTTGTATCCATGGTGTTGTTGTAGGGAGTGTGTGTGTGCTAGTGTTTGTGGTGGTTGGATGTGCATTGCCATTCCTAACAGAAGAGGTGCTTGCCATGTTGTGTGGAGGCTGATCACAAGGGCCTGACGTCGTGGCATTCAGAGTGGGTGTGGTTGTTGTGCTGAGGGTGGGTGTGTTTGCAGGGCTGTTAGTGGAAGTGCTTATGAGATCATGAGTGTGTGTGCTTGTAGGGTTGTAAATAGGTGTGTTTGTATGGTAGTGAATGGGTGTGCTTGTAGGATTGTGAGTAGGTGTGCATGGAATTATGTGGCCGTGATTGTTAGTGGGTATACTTGTGTGGTTGATCTCATCAGATGAACTACCAAGTGAAGCTGTTATTGTTTTGTTTCCTATAGATTCATCCCATTCTTCCTCTTGTACTTTGTCTAAAGGATCAAGAAGTTCTCCATCTTGCCCATATTCATCTTCTTCACCTTCAGACTCGGAATTTTCCCACACACTGTT
>CAUJGJ010000397.1:3977500-3990000 GCA_963170055.1 Halisarca cf. caerulea
CATGATGGCCTCCTGCCTCAACACTTGAAGGACGTCATTTCATCTTCATCACAAATGAGTCCTTCTGCACTCCTTTTGGCCCTCATAAATTTTGTGAACTTAGTTATCAGGCAAGGTACCCACAGCAGCCCGTGCCTTCTTTTTCGGAGCTAACCTGATTGGCTTAAATAAGACTGATGGGGGTATTCGCCCTATAGCTATTGGGTCTACACTACGGAGGTTAGCAGCCAAATGTTTGTGTACAAATGTTAAAGAAGAGATGAGTGCTCTATTGTCTCCAAATCAACTGGGATTTGGTACTGCCATGGGTGGTGAAGCCACAATACATGCTTCCAGGTCCTATCTAAGTGGAATGCAAGAAGGGAACTTGATGTTAAAACTAGACTTCAAGAATGCCTCAACAGCATTCACCGAGACTACATGCTTCATGAGGTCTTAAAGAAAGTTCCTGATGTTTTCCCTCTTGCCTATTCCACCTACCACCAACTTACGTTCCTCTTCTTTGGCAACTATGTAATCCACTTCTGTGAGGGGGTGCAGCAGGGTAATCCACTTGGTCCTCTGTTGCTCTGTGTTGCAGTCCAAGATCTGATCCGTTCACTCTGCTCAGAGTTCTGTGTCTTCTATTTGGATGATGGTACTCTGGGGGGACCATTGGATGTAGTTTCATCTGATCTCCATCTATTGGAACAAATGGCGCACCAAATTGGACTGCAGCTCAATCACAGAAAGTCAGAATCCATTTGCGTTGATGACACCACCAGATCGTCCATTCTATCCCTGTTCCCCTCTCTTACTGACACCCCACCTGAAGTGGCTAGCCTTCTAGGTTCACCTATTGGTGGGATTGAGTCCATTGATGGTGTTATCAGAGACAAGGTTGATGATCTAGGAACTCTTGGTGAAAGGCTAATACTCTTACAAGCTCATGATGCTTTGTGCCTCTTGAAAAATGCATTTAGTCTTCCCAAGTTGCTCTACACAATTCGATCAGCTCCTTGCTTCCAGTCAGATCTCCTAGAGGACTTTGACAACTTGCAAAGATCACTTCTTGAGTCCATATGCAACATCAATCTAGTGGACTCAGCATGGCTCCAAGCTTCCCTTCCTGCTACATCTGGAGGTCTGGGAGTCAGGAGTGCAGTTATGCTGGCACCTTCTGCCTATCTGGCATCTGCTGCAGGCTGTGCTCACCTCCACCAGGCCCTCCTCCCCGAGAGACTCCACTCCCAGGATGCTGCTATTCGGGGTCATGCCCTCGAAGCTTGGTCTGCCATGCTTGCCTCTGAGGTTGATCCACCTACTGGTGCTGAGGCTATCCTCCAGAGAAACTGGGATGGACAAGTAGTGAAGAGCCATTTCAACTCGCTTTTATCCTCTGCAGACCCTAAAGGGAAAACTCGGTTGTTAGCTTGCCAGCAAAAGGAGTCGGGTGCCTGGTTAAGTGCCCCTCCCAGCTCTCGGCCTCCATATGGTGAATGATACTATACGAGTAGCTGTTGGTCTCCGCCTAGGAGCTCAACTATGTGCTACTCATAGTTGTCCACAGTGTGTTACGGAGGTAGATACCACAGGAGTCCATGGGCTTAGCTGTAGGAGAAGTGAAGGCAGGATTCCATGCCATGCAGCACTTAACAACATTGTCCATCGGGCACTCACAGTTGCCAACATCCCAGCAACTCTGGAGCCTCGAGGTCTCTGCCGTTTGGATGGGAAGCGACCTGATGGCCTTACCATCATCCCCTGGGCAAAGGGGCACACCCTGGTCTGGGATGTCACGTGCTGGGACTCTTTTGCGCCCTCCAACATACGCATGTCTTCATCTCGGGCTGGGTCGCTTGCTAATCACGCTGCTGAAAGGAAGAGGTCATTGTATGAGGAGCTATCTATCACACACATCTTCCAACCAATAGCATTAGAATCTACTGGAGTATTTGGCCAGGATGCCCTTGATTTCTTTTATGATCTTGCTCAAAGATCCCGCTGCATTACGCATGATCCCCTCACCTATTTGAAACTCTGTCAAAAAATCAGTGTTTGTATGCAAAATTTCAATGCTGTATCTATTAATGGCTGTTGTACTGTGTGAATTATATTATTATGTGATGTCTTTTTTGTTTTGTTTTTTTTCCTTTTGCTTTCTTGCTGCTAAAATAATAATGAATATAAAAAAAAAAATAAACATATATATATATATCAATCCATCACATGTGCTGTCCTCAATGTCAACTTATCGGATGACAGGGTGTGGACCCAGGCATCTCTCCCTGTCTCCTTAGGAGGAATTGGAGTGCGTAGAGCAGTTCAGCTTGCACCTTCCGCTTTTCTAGCCTCGGCTGCTGGCTGCCTTATGCTCTCCAAGGAGATTTTGCCTCTTCGTCTACACAATTCACCATCTCCGGATACCATAGATGCACTGGCTCTTTGGAAATCCACAACTTCGGAACCTCCTCCAACCAGTCCAGCTGACATTGCTCAGAGGGCATGGGACAGGCCTCAAACCACCTCCTGCCTCATTTCCCTTCTGAACAATGATCCAGACATGAAGACTAGAGCAAGGTTGCTGGGTGCATCCTCCAAGGAATCAGGTGCATGGCCTAACACCCCCCCTGTGTCTTCCTTGGGCCTCCGTTTGGACAATGACACAATCATCATCGCAGTCAGTCTACGTCTGGGAGTTGCACTCTGCCGTCCTCACCCTTGCAAACAATGTGGGTCTCCCGTGGATGAGTTTGCTCTACATGGTCTAAGTTGTGTACGTAGCCGAGGTCGTCACTCTCGCCATAATGAGCTTAACGACATCATCCATCGGTCTCTATCCACTGCTGGGATACCCTCCCAGAAAGAGCCTCGTGGCCTCAGCCGCCAAGATGGGAAACGGCCTGATGGGGTCACCATGCTCCCTTGGAATAGTGGTCGTCCCTTGGTTTGGGATGCCACTTGTTCTGATACTTTTGCACCATCGCACCTCTCCCTCGCATCTCGTAAGTGTGGAGCTGTTGCTGATCAGGCAGAAGTGATCAAGGCATCTCAGTACCGCCATCTAGACACTACTCACACCTTCGCACCAGTCTCTGTAGAGACAATTGGAGCCTTTGGTCAAGAGACCCTCTACTTCCTAAAAGAAGTTGGTTGCCGCCTTCGCACTCTTTCTGGGGAGGCTCAATCCCATCAATATTTAATTCAAAGGCTGTCAATTGTTATTCAACGGGGAAATGCACTATCGATCCGCGGATCCCTTTGTTCACTTTTTGACATTGATGACATTGATTAATTATTTTTGACATAGGTTTAATTTTTCTTTTTTTTTCCTTTTGCTTGTGTGTTTATCTGTTTATTATTCCCTTTTTTTCTCTCAAAAAAAAAAATATATATATATATATATATAGATTATAAATTTAATTGTAATCATTGCAATGGGTTAAAAGAACTGAAAAACTAATACCAAAACGTAGTTGCAGAACTGTTACATTTAACCCTTTATCTTGCGCGGAACAATATTTTGTTCCTGTGGTCTATCTTGCGCGACTATGCAACATCGTGCGATTTTAATATCGTTTTACTAGCATGTATACCATATTGTACTAAGCTCAATTGTACAGTAACATAGCCGTAGCAAGTGTTTGTCAAGAGATATAGACCAAAAACTGTGATGCGTATACAAGATTATACAATATTATGCGGAAAATATACAAGAAACGAGTAAAAACGCAACGAGCTAGTTTTTACAGTTAGAAGTGTTAGTGTAGTTTAGTTTAGTGTATCTACCAGTATTCATGTTCTTTGGGCTCCTTTCATCACTTTTCATGCCAGACACGGAAGCATGGATCAATACAGAGATGTACCGGCTCTTCGGGATTGCAGGATTTGCACACGTACGACGATCTCTGTTGTCCTCCTTCTAGGGAGCAAACACGGCATCTACGGCACTTCCCTCCTTTCTCTGGATAGTGATTCTGTCGTCTTGCCGCAGGTAAAGTTTCTCCAGATGGATTTGCTGGCCGTTTTCGAGCATTGTAGTGCCCCATGAGCTGCGCCGCTAATTTCAAGGTAAACTCCTTCTGAGTTCTCTTCTCACAGTGATCGCTTTCTGAAAGAAGGATGTAGGAGTTCACCACAGCTGTGTCCACTACGTAATAAAAGATTCTGTGCCACCACTTCTTGGACCTATGACTACACGAGTAAGATTTTCGTCTAGCATCTGCGAGGTCAACTCCTCCCATGAACTTGTTATAGGCTTTCACCGATTGCGGACAAGGTACCTGGCAACGTGTTCCATCTTTGTTTTTTCTGTTCACGGTTGCACTAGAATCTGGTGGTGTTACAGTGTTAATCATGGACACAGCCTTGTTGTCCTTCCAGACAAGACATTCTACATCATTGTCAATGATGACAGACAGATGTTGTCCCCGTTGAAGTCGCTTATCCAGGAGTTTGACGTCCTTCAATTCACTTGGCCACTGTTTCCTGGATGCTCGGGTTGTGGCAATGCTATGCGTGTTGCGGGCTAGTAACCTTTTGGCAAGATCTACACTTGAAAAGTAGTTGTCAAAGTATAGGCAATGACCCTTGTCCAGCACAGGAGCAGCCATGGACAGAACAACGCTTGGACCGAGACTAAGGTCAGAAATGTTACTGCCTTTTCCCGCGTACAAGTCAACATTGTATGTGAGACCGTTGTAAGCATCACACAGGCACCATGCCTTATAACCACGCTTAGTAGGTTTCATTGGCATATACTGCTTCAATGTACTTCTTCCCTTGAAACCGATCATTGCCTCATCTATGGACACTTCTCTATGCAGGTTGTATGCTGCTTGGGTATTGGACACTAGTGTATTGAGGAGTGGTCGGACCTTGTACAACTTGTCAAAACCCGGCTGTCCCCTTGGGATAGCTAAACTGTTGTCTGCAAGGTGAAGACACGACAGTAGAACTCTGAATCTCCTCCATGACATTTCTGAGACAATCCCCTTGGCACACAGCAATGGATTGGAAGACCAGTAGTCTTCCAGCTGTGGCAAGCAAAGTATCCCCATCGCGAGAACCATCCCAAGAAACAGCTTCATCTCATCCTCATTTGTGTCTTTCCATTTGTAGCTAGAACCAGGTGGATTTTGTCTAGCATACAGGTTGGTCTGCTCTGCCAACAGCTCAAAGGTGTCACTGCCAAAGATGATATTGAAGGCATCAAGTGGTGTTGCTGAGCTGTCCAAAGTAATTCGTGGACCAGGATCCCCAGAGAATGTTGGCAGAGTGAAAGGTGTGTTGCTTGGAAATGTAGCTGTTGATGTCACCGTTGTTGTAGCTGAGGTTGCTGGTGTTGTAGCTGTTGGTGTTGCTGTGGTGCTTGGGGTTGTTGTAGCCGTTGGTGTCACTGTGGTGGTTGGTGTCACTGTAGCTGTTGGTGTTGCTGTGGCAATAAGTGTTGCTGTGGTGGTTGGTGTCGCTGTGGCAGTAAGTGTTGCTGTGGTGGTTGGTGTTGTTGTGATGGTTGGTGTTGTTGTAGATGTCATGGTCACTGTATCTGTCAGACTGCTAGTACCTGCAGAATGTGTGTCTGTATCTGTATCAACATGGATGTCTGCTGATGTGTTATTGCATGTTTCTATACCCTCTTCCTCTACAGACACCAGCATTTGAGCCATGTCCAAGTGGTCTGTTGTTGTCAAGTTCAGGGATTCATCCTGCCATTCCTCCTCATCTTCTGAGTTCACCCAGTCAATGTCATCATCATTTATTTGCTGCATGACACGGTCCATGCTCATTTTGTCTTTGTATGCCATTGTCACATGTACTATAATTATAGTAATGGAATTTTAAATGTTGAAATGGCGAATTAGCAACTTGTAGTTAGTACAATCATACTAAGGTACCGAAGATAATACGAATAGATGTGTTCTATTATAAAGCCTACCTGCACGCAAAGAAATGCTAGCAAAGCCACAAAATGTCTTTGAAACGAAAGGTCTGTCCTTCGCTGAAAGATTCGTCAGCAAAACAGAGAGATTAGAAACGTACTCGGCGAAATGGTGGCCTTTTCCTGACTTACTTTAGCCCGCGCAAAATATTGTTCCGCGCAAGATAACGAGGTTGCGAAAAATCGTAACGCGCACGGAAAAGGGTTAATAGATAAGGACACAAGTTCACCAAACACTATGTTTGTTGTATTGTAACATTAGTGAAGTTTCTATGTAATCTTGGAGAGATCTTTCCTGTTGATCACTGAAAGAATTATTCAACAAGGAAAAGATACGTTCTGAAGCTGCCGATGAGGGCTGTATAACAAGAACTTTGATGGCTGCACTAGCCCAATTTGGTAAAGAGGCTACCCGTCTCTTCCAAAACTCCAGTGGGCTGTAGTCAGAACGTGTTCCATCTGCTTGTGCCAGATACTGGGGCAACTCTGTCTTGAGGGCACTAAGCATTTCCTGGCTGGAAAGGAATGGAAAAGCTGTCAGAATGTCAATATCATAAGAATCTGGCTTCATTTCTGTCACCTTATGTGGTACAAAGAGTCGAGCTGCCTTAAAAACTGATAATGCGGTTTTCAATGGGCCGTTAAGACATGCCTCAAAATACTCAATGGCTGGTTGAACACATTCCTTTCCATACTGTATCATTTGCTGTTGTACATTTGTGTCTCCTCCACTCATCTGCTGTGCCACTGCTTGCAGGTTGGGGAAGTAGGGGTTTGTCATGCTGACTGCTGTAGTCAAGGTAGAAATGACTTCATAGCACTGGAAGACCAATTCTCCATCTCCCTCCAAATTGTATGTGGCTTGAACAAAAGGATGTCCAAAATCAATGACAACAGCAAGCTCTATTTGTAGATAAGCCCTTAACTGAGGGTCATCCATGAACCGCAATAACTTGGCACAAGTGCTTGTTGAAAGATCTTCATGTGATCTCAAAAAGGATTCAACATCACCATAGAGCTCAAGAAGCTGTCTCATAACCTCCCATTTGCTCCACCACCTTGTGGGAGAATAAGACTTCACAGACTTTCCTGTCTGCTCTTTCCACAAAAGACGAGCTCTTGGACTATGGCTAAACAGGCTAACCCATGCAGTAACAAAATCATTCAAATGGGAAGCATTAACCTTTTTCCCCATGAGATCAAGTGTGTGGGAGAAACAACCAACATCCAAAACATCAGGGTAAATGATCTTCAGTGTGCGCATTGCCACATTATTAACAGCTGCACGGTCACACATAGCGCCCAAAAGCTTGTCGGATGCAATGCTGTATTGTACAGATAATACACTGATTAGTTCACGAGCAATTTCTTCACCGGTCATGCTCTTTGCAATGAGCTTCAAGCACACAAGACGTTGCTGGATTTTCCAATCAGAATCAACATAACGAACAAGGACTACCATTGCTTCTCCAAGGCATGTTGTACCATCAAAAATCACAGATAAATACTTCCCACTGATTTCTTCTTTTATTTTGCTCTGCTCCTGAGAACTAATGAAATGAATTAAATCAGACATATGACGCCTGTCCGTTAGCCTGTAGGCATGCTCCTCAAGTAACTCCAAAAGCAGCTGAAAGTGGTATACCAGCTTGAAGAAAAGCTGTAATGACCTTTACTCTGTAAATTCGTTGGTCCTGTGGCAAAGTCTCACCAACAGGATGGGATGTTTCATCAGAAACTTTGAGAGCTCTGGCTATATCTGCTTCTCGTTTCTCCTTTGACTCCAAACGCTTCTTACCAGCTTTGTGTTTAGCAGACTTGTTATGATTATTAATCCTCTGACCCACGCCCTATACTAGCTAAAATTGCCGCCTGTGGTTACTAATAGGCGTCTAATTCCTTGAGCGAAGATCTGGTATATATGACCTAAGTATCATTTTATAGAGAATACATGGGGCTTCAATCTCATACTAAACACTTGGCATTCCTGATCACCTTTTTGTATTTGAAGCAAAGAATGTCCGTCGCGAGTCGTCTTCTTCGTCTTTGCGAATATTTTTGAGAAGTCGCACTTGATGAAATTTGGCATTTCAGACTTTGAAAGGAAGCTGTGCATGTTAGCTTTCGTTTGATAGACATTTTATGCTCATAGACGTTCCCTGCATCAAGCTAGAAGACGTTTTATCGAAGTGAGTATTACGCGGCCTTTTCATTATTTGTAGATACGTTCACAAGCAAAAGACTAATATAATTACTCACAAAATACAGTTGTTTAGAGCAAAGCAATTAAATTCTAATGTCTACACATTCCCAACCCGCAATTTTTAGTTATGGAAATACTGTTGTCTTCATAACACTAGCTAGTGCTGACGGTATTGTCCTCTTTTTTTCTTCAAATTTCTACTTCCTTGTGGGCGTCCTTTAAGGTTCTGCAAGCCGCTAATAGTAGTGGTGGTGTTGCCTTCAGCTGCTAGCTTTCGTTGCCGGTTCTTGAACCACTGCTTCCTAACTAGTGAGCTGGTTTCACTGTGCTAGATGGAATGGCAGTCTCTTTCTGGAACTTGGCACAGTGGGGGCTGATAAGGGCAATCACGGCATTACCTGATCGTGTTTTGTATACGGCATAAAGCACACCTCTTTTTGCTGTGTTCGTCATTGTATATGCTGCCATGGGAGATTGTAAAGCTTTCTCTAGCAACAACAGGCTTGCCGTACCTTGAAATAATTTGCTGGACGATGGTGTCTCGCAACTGTGTTTGGGATACTCTCTTCATTCCTGCTGTCATTCTGTTCCAGTTATATAAGATGGACGAATTGGTGACGATTATCTCCAGAAGATGATAGAACATGGTCTTCCAGTATCTGACAGTTTTTCGCAGGATTCTGTTGTAGCTTATAAACTGATCAGATTTGTCCACTCCTCCCATATAAGTATTGTAGCCTTCGACAGCTTCAGGGATTGTCACATTCACCACTTCACTAAACCCACTGACCTGATCCTTGATTCTTCTTTTGATGGTATTGGTGCTATGCCAAGGGTATGCTGTGGACATTACAGTGACGCATTTGCTATCTTTCCACACTACATAGACACTTTTGGATTGTGGGGGGCGGACATAGTAGCCAGTTCCTCTCTGCACATGCCGACGATCAAGAGCATCCTTCAAAGCACAGACCTCTCTTGGTACTTCCTTTCAATTTGTTCTCAGTGTGCCTGTGGCAGTTATTCCACTGTCGAGAAGATCACATAGAAATGTAGGACTAGCGTAAAAGTTGTCACAGAACAACTGATAGCCTTGAAAGAAGAATGGTGAAATGAGTTTTGTGACAACGTCATAGGCTAATCCTTTGCCTGATTGCCCTTGTTGATCTGATCCGTAGTATACATCAAAGTCGATCGTAAATCCAGTAGGATCAGCCAAGACCCAATACTTATATCCCCATTTAGTGGTTTTATTGCGTATATATTGCCGAAAATGAGTACGGACCTTGCTCTTCACCATTCTCTCATCTATAGACAATTGCTGCAGTGGCTGGTATAGACTTAGGCATCTTTTCTTGATGGTCTCCTGTAGGGGCAAAATTTCTTCAACTTGTGTGGGGAGAGGTTGGACTCTTCTGCAGTAGTGACAATATGGAGAAATGAGGAAATTTGCTCGAAGCGGTCCTTATTGAGAAGACGGTGTAAATTAATCAGGTACTGGCTGCTAGTTTCCTTCCATGCATAGGAATAATTCCGGACAGAATTGATGCTCAATAACAAAAGACAGCCAAGATAGCACATATTTTCCTCACACAACAAAGGATGCCTTCTGAATCTTCTACACATGTTGGCTTTTGTATTCCTATTGTCCTCTGCATAATTATTGGTAGCTGTTACTAAGCGCTGGAGAACATCTTGATCCACAAAAAGGCTGAATAATTCTATTTCCAGTGGCTCTTCCTGCGAGACATCTGGTAAATGAGGTCCCGGGATTCGGAGAGGTTGGAATTCTTCTGGAGCTATGTAGTCATCATCATGTGTCGTAATAGGAACAGCATTGGGAGGAATAAGAACATCTGCATTGTCACGTCCTTGTCTACCACCACCACGGCTCCCTCTACTGCCACCACCACGGCTCCCTCTACCGCCACCACCACGGCTCCCTCTACCACCACCACGGCTCCCTCTACCGCCACCATGGCTCCCTCTACCACCACCACCACGGGTCCAACAAAATTACCGTCACTCAGTCTACCACCAGCTAGCACTGAATCTCTAACAGTGCAGGAAGATAGTACAATATCATCACCCAGATTAGTATTCCCATCTGAATCATCATTAGGTACTTCCTCAGTGACATCAATTTTGTCAGTAACATCAGCTTTGTCAACAACAACATGATCTTCCTCTTCATGCACATTCTCACTACTGCCTTTCATATCTTCACCTTTATCAGACCTGCCAACCCCTATCCACAAGTTTCCTTGAACAAAGGTTTTAATTTCCTGTTTTTTCTAATGCTTCCCTGGTTATTGTGCTTTTTGAGTAATTTTACAATATCAATATTATGAATACTAATAATATATTGTAAGCTCTTAATAAGAACAAAAATCAATAGAATACAATCATGGCAGCAATCATAACAATAATAAAGCAAATTAAAAACAATGGTTTAACCTCCGAACAAATTCACCAGTCAAAGAAAACAGTTCTACTCAGCAGCCAGATTACGCACTGTGGCCGATTTAGCAGACTTCAACAACTCAGCAGTGAACAGCTTTTGACGCTCAAAACAAGGAGGATCAGTGTTCATTTTCACACTGATGAGATCTTGGATAGTTGATGGCTTCAAGCTTCCTCTCTGTTCAGTCTCCACCTTTTGCACCATGCTCAAAAGGCGTTCTGGATCTGCATTAGAGTGTGGAAGTACTACAAGGATTTTGCACAGCTGAGCTAAGCTACTGAACCTCTTCTGTGAAGAGTCCCCTGGTTTTGGAATGTGGCTCATTGAAAGCCAGAACTGATCAAGCACACCTTCTTCATCACAGTTAACAGTTGGTAGCTGCTGCTCTGGCATAACACAATAGTCGTTGAGCTCCTGCAAAATGTTGTCTAGTTCTTCTGGAGTACGTTTATGAAAACGCTTACACAGACGAATGACAGATGCAGCTGTGATATCCACCCTTTTACGTGGATCTAGCAATTTCAAATCCTGCAGTGTCTGATCCTTGAAGGGAAACTTGGCAAGAATTTTGGCAACAGTTGTTACATAAAAGAGCCGAACAGCGGAGAAAAACTTCTTCTCCAGTTGTGTACCAGCCACTTCATCTTCATTTTCTGCTAGCAGAAGGCGTGTTGCCATGCCAATACCCAACCCATCATCAGTAACTTGGTTAGAACGATCAGCATAGTCCACAGTAGTGATATCAACTACAGCTACTAAGACATCATGTTTGACAAAGTTAGCCAAGAAACTGCGAAGAAGATCTAGAACAGACTGTTGCATCATGCCAATCTTTGTAGCCTTTGCCTGGAATGCAGTGTTAAAGCTGTTCAGAGGACGTAAGACAAATGCAACAAAGTTTACAAATAGCTTTGTCTCCACACTGGCGAGTAATGTAGCAACCCTCCTTACTCGCTCATTCCTGCTGCTTTCACTTTCGCGGTCAAAGTAGGCATGCAGTGCTGGCCATAACTCAATAAGTCGTTTAATAGCTCGCTGCAGGCTCAGCCACCTTGTAGTGCAGTGCTTGAGGACTCGCAATGGGATAATATCCTCGAAATCTTTCAGCACATCAGCAAATTCCTGCCAGCGTTTTGAAGAGTGTTTAAAGTGATAATAGATGTCGATCAGAAGGTTGTCCATCGAGAGGGGTAATGTTTTGAGGCCAGCAGCTGCAGCCAATGCTGAGAGATGGCACACACAAGCCAAGCTGAATATATCAGGTTGTTTCTCCCGCAAACAACTCAGGACAGAGTTGCGAACTCCAACCATCACACTTGCACTGTCTGACGCAAACCCTATAGCATTCTTCCAAAGAATTGAACGACTAGACAACTCAGATTCAAGGGCACGAAATAGCGTCTCACTTGTTGCAATGTTGCAAACTGGCATGGCAAGAAACGAGTAACTGCCTTACCCAAGCAGTCATCCCAATATCGAACAAGTATGCCAAAGTACTTTTTATCCAACTTGTCATTGCCACCATCACACATGATGCTGAAAGGACCCTTTCTACAGGCTTCAGTGACAGGAGAATTAGCAGCAGGTGCTAAGGCATGACTAACAATAGCCTTTGTCTTGGTTCTACCACAGGAATAACTTTGAGCAATCTTACTGTCAGGAAACATTACTTTGCACAACTTTGTAAAGTGATCAGATGTGGCAAATGAGAGATTGTGCTCTACAATGAAGGATGTGAAGTACAATTCAGCAGACATTACCTGATCCTGAACGGTAGGCTTGGAGTTGCAAAAAGCAGAAGTAATTGAGGGTTGTGCTTCCAGATCATTCAGCAGCTTAGTGTGCTTCACACTGTTACAGTGTCGCTTCACTTCATGTACTCCTCCACCAGCGACAGAAAAGTCAGTCCCACA
>CAUJGJ010000397.1:3995000-3997500 GCA_963170055.1 Halisarca cf. caerulea
AACGGGTATGAGGATGGACTATGCATGGGTCTAGGACATGGGGCTAGACAGGTACAGAGCTTGACTGGGTAAAGGGTTAGACGGGTTAATTCTCTACATCCCTCAACCTGTTTGTATAAGCTAGCAAAAGGTATCACAAGGGATGTAGGAAATCAACCCATCCCTTTTCTCCCCAGAAATACTTTAAGGCATGTTGAAGTTCATGCCACATATTATCAGGGGCGGATGTAGGAAAGCTCTCGTATATATATATATATATATATATATATATATATATATATGTATATATATATACATATATTTCTTCCTTTAGGTGACTGGTGGGTGAACTGGGGCTTTCCTGTCCACTTAAATCACTGTATACTTCTTCTTCCAGCAGGTTCACGACTTATGTTTCCTGTTTTAATGCCTTCTTTTATCTATAAATACAGTCAACTTAGCTTCCATTCTTCCACTAAGCGAGGGGTGGCTCAGTTCAGCGATCAAATTATGTTTATCCTTAAGATCATACGCTTGCGACGCCAATCAAGCACGAAAACACCTGCTGTCACACGAAGTACATTATCATGACGTCATCACATAAAAATGGAGAATACTCACAGAGGTTATTTACTTTAAACAAGTATTCCAAAGTGTCTTAAAAAGGTTAACGTTGCTAATTTTAATTTTATCATAAGAATAAAATTTCCAAAGTTGTAATTTTCTTAAAAACTGATCTAAAGCCGTGTTTACACGGCAGGTTTTAAGCGCGCTTCGAAGCGCGCTTAGTTGTAATCGCGATTACCGACTTCCGTGTGAACGTGCGCAATCTCGCTTAGAAGCTGGCTTCTGTAAACCACGTTGGGAGGTGGATTAAATCCGGCTATGATTGGGATTACCTAAGCTCACTCTGCGTGTGAACGCTTAAACGAGGTCAAATTGGGCGGTAAAGCTTTTCATTTTGGCGCGAACTGCGATCTAGGAGAGATGGCTACAAGTATTAGAGCTCCAAGCTGGACGCACGAAGAGATTCTCGCTCTTATAGGCGTATGGTCGGACCACTCCGTTCAGCAAATGTTGGATGGAGCTACTAGAACAGCTGATATTTGGAAGCTGGTAAGCGACCGCTTAGCAGAAAATCGTATTAGTCGTTCTCCCAAGCAGTGCAAGGAGAAGATTAAGAACTTACGGCAGCTTTACAAGGATTTCAAGGATGGTCGTAACAGAAGCGGTCGCGAAAGAGATACCTGGCCTTATTTCGACCTACTGGATGCTGTGTTAGGAATTAGACCAGCAACCAGACCCACCATTGTAATAGACACAACAAGGCAGACTCCCACGGCCCCTGATGAGGATGGCAGTGGTGAGGAGGAAGAGAGTGCTGAAGTGGAGTCAGACATGGGTCACATCCATCACACACAAGAGGTCAATGACTTAACTGCAGCTGATGAAGAGGTAGAGCAGGATTCACCTGATATCTCTGCCACATCATCCACCACAGGCAGCGAGGCAACACCAACTAGTGCAGGACAACGCCGTGGTGCTAGTGATCGGGAGGTAGCTGCTCCCAGCAGCAAGAGAAGCAAGAGAACAGGAATTGAGCGAGCCCTTCAGTCACTCACTGACTCCTTCCTGACACATCAGCAGGAAATGGAAAAGAGGATGCTGGAAAGTGAGGAGCGTAGGCTGAGGCTGGAAAGGGAGCAGGCAGAGAGGATGCACCGGGACAATCAGGAGCATGAAATGCGACTTCTGCGGATATTGGGGCAGATCATTGCAGGATCACATCAAACTGCTCAACCACAACTTCAGCCTCCTCACATGCCATATCCCTGTCATCCTGCACCCTACTATGGGATGCCACCAACCACAGGGACCATGCCTTATCCTCAGCCTACTAACCGCAGCATGCCATTGGACGAGGATGGTCAAGAGCAAAATTAATAAGTACACAACTGTTATTAGTATAATAAAGTAACATTTTGCTATTAATTTGATGTGCATGGTGTGTGCAGCTATTCTCCTTGTGTTTTCCTATTCAATGGTTATTAATGTAACTACATAGAGCACGCCTAATCGCTGCAGCACCTGGACTTTGGGTTGTCTGTTGAGGAGCTGAGTTGGAGTCCTCTGATTCAACATTTGTTGCTTCAGTGACATCTTCGAGCCATGCTGAATTGAATTCTTCTTTGTGCACTTCACATACATTGTGAAGTACACAACAAGCTAGAATTAGCAGTGGAACATCATCTGTGGAAGTGTCATTGCGCTTTATGAGACACCTCCATCTACCCTTAAGGCGACCAAAAGTGTTTTCGACGACCATCCTTGCCCTGCTATGACGGAAATTGTAAACTCTTTGTTCATTTGTGATTGAACCATGGTGAACAAAAGGTTTCATCAGCCATGGCAGCAAAGGATATGCAGGATCTCCCAAGATTATGAGTGGAACATTAACTCCATTAATAACTCTTGGCCGATTTGGCAGCAATGTTCCCATTTCTGCCTGGTGAAACAAATC
>CAUJGJ010000397.1:4002500-4005000 GCA_963170055.1 Halisarca cf. caerulea
TTTCGCGCCTCCTGCAGCGCCGTTCCTTTTGAAGTTGATTACGCTGTATATGAGAAAAAGATCTATCTGTTGAATAAAAACTACAGAGATTTTAAATTGTACTTACAATGCGAGAAATTTCCTCATCTTTTTCATTTTTCTAGAGGGGGACAGTGCATGGGTGTGCATAAAACACACGCTAATAAGGACCCACCCACCCACACACACACACACACACACACACATGCACACACCATACACACACACACACACACACACATACACACACAACGAATTTTACTTACAACTTTTTCAATTTCATCATCTTTCTCCTTTTTCTATTATGTATAGAGAAGAAGAGAGCAAATTTGATATTTGTGAGCGGATCTGCGAAAAGGGCCCTTTTCGTCATTTTCGTGTATTTGCGTTTTTTGGTATCAATCGAAAGGCCTGTGCGTGGGTAACGCGATGGCGCAATCGGTTTTACATTAGCAATATCCGTTCACGAGATATACTGAGTTTTATCCACGTACCCTAAAACTGAAATGTATAGAAACAGATGCGCTTCCGGTTGCATGCAAGAGCTCCGTATAACTTACGTCATTACGTCATCCGCACAATCAAAATGGCGTCGTCGATATAGGCTAAAGTTAAATTTCCTTCTTTCTTGTAATTGCGCGACCTAAAGACTTCATTTAGCCAAAGACAAGTGTATTATTATCAAGGTAAAGATGACTGTAGTGTTCTTGGTGCGTTTAATGTCATTAGTCAGTTTTCCGTCTGCATCTACAATGTCTAGTGTACTGTGCTAATCTTAACGGTTTTTTAGCAGCTATGGTTATGTAGCAACTGGAAAGAGAGCAATCATCATTAACATTACAAATGTGAAATATAAATATAATAGCAATAATACCATGTGTTCTCATAATCTAATTTTCTGCAGGGTTCAATCGACTACGTTTAGGTCTCGATTCGGCCACCTGATGACTCGAGAAACTTCCTTCTCTGGGTCTTGGGCAAACGATATCCTTCGTGTCTTCTGGGCAAAACTGGCGTATATTATTATAAAGATACCACTGGCGTTCAAGCGGCAGGCCCTTGGGTGGTATAATTTCAGGACCAGTTTCCCCAGCATCCCAGTTGTCCTTTAGAAGGAACAATTGTTGCACCTCTGTGTCTGCGTGCATCTTCAGGGACACAGTTCCAGGACAATCACCACTGAAGGTGAAGTGATGGTATTTCTTTATTGAAGGAATAACTTTGAAGTGCGGTGACAGAAAATCTTTCCAGTTGTAAGTTGGTATGAAGACTGTTCCATCAGAATTGGCAACAAGTTGGCCTACGTTGCACTTGGCACATTTATCAGCAGTATCTTTGACGTCATCCAGGCATGTAATGTGTGTCCGTCTGTACAAGCGCTTGAACAACCCGAAGCACCAATCTGGGCTAAATTTTGTGTGTCCCACTACAAGGAAGCTGATTGTAATCTTCTTGTGGAGACCCTTCATCACCCGCCACATCAGATATTGCATCATAATGTTATTTTTTTCTGTCCAGCACAATTGTCAGCATGCAAAAATGCTTCCTCTTCTCCCAGACCATAATGCTCGAAGTAGTAGTGTATCCTGCTCACTACAGCATTTGCTCCCTTTCCACCATCTGCTGCCTCATCCGTGAGGAAATTCACTTGCAGAGGAATGCTCTCACAGCAAACTCCAAAGACTGAGCACTTACGACAAGTAAGGAAATACATGGGTCCTGGCTGAAGGGGGTCGGAGGGATAGTGAATTTGTTGGGCATAATCAAAACTATAGTGTATGGGAATTTTGAGAGATTGTGGAGCACAAGGAGCAGGTGGGAGTTGAAGAACGCCGTTAGTAGCAAATTGCTCGCGTAGAGCGGACTTGCACCTGTTGAGAATGTCTCTGTAGAATGCTCTTTCAACTTCCACAACACGTAGGTGCTCCAGTGCTTCTTTCAGTACCTGTGACTTCTCATTTTCTGGTGCATTGGACATTCTCAGTACGGTTGCACTATTCTGTTGGCATGTCCAACAGAGATCTGACATAGGCTTCATCGTAATTACATTTGGGACCAAAGTACGCCAAAGCCTACAAAAGGTGCTGTACCCGACAGATGGAGCTGGCGAGTTTAATTCAGAAGAGCCTTTGTATATATTCCAAATTGACTTTTTGGAAGTTGACGATGGTAGTAGCTGCATGTCACAGCGAGAGTATCCAGGAATACGACCAGGCATCACGAGGCTATGTTGCTCACTGTAGTGGAGAACGAATGTGACAACATTCTTAACTGTGAAGAAGCTCAGGGCATTGTGTGGACTGCGCTTTGTATTGCCATGTATTCTTACTGTCAAACCATTCTGCTGATAATGTTTCATCACATTTTTCAGTCGCTTCTCACCAATATCATGCAAGAACAGGAATGTCTTCTTACATACCCTTTTCCCTCCGTGAAGAAACCCAGTATGTTTTCGTAGATCCCTATCTGATCTTGAAAGAGC
>CAUJGJ010000397.1:4010000-4012500 GCA_963170055.1 Halisarca cf. caerulea
TGCTTTTAATAGCATCCGTAGGGACAAGATGCTCCACAGTGTCATGTCAAAAGCCCCAGCTCTGCTTCCGCTTGCCTATTCCACTTATCGTCTGCCATCACTTCTTTTCTATGGCGAGTTTTCAATCCCTTCTGCTGAGGGTGTGCAACAGGGCGACCCCTTGGGCCCCCTCCTGTTCTGCCTCACCGTTCATGAACTCGTCACTAGTCTCAAATCGGAATTTAATGTGTTCTTCTTAGATGACGGCACACTAGGAGGCCCCATTGAAGACGTCCAAGCTGACCTGCATTTACTTGAGGATCATGCAAGGGATTTCAACTTGTTCTTGAATCATGACAAGTCTGAGATCATTTGCAACGATGAGCCCACAAGGTCCAGTATGCTCTCTTTGTCTCCTTCACTTTCCGTGGTAGAGCCCTCCAGGACAACCCTGCTTGGAGCGTCGATTGGGGGACTTGAGTCTCTTAACCACGTTTGGGGGACGAAGATAGAGCAATTGGAAATTCTGGGTAACCGCTTAGAGCAGCTATAATCACATGATGCCATATGCCTCCTCCAACATGCTTTAGCCATACCCAAAGTGCTTTATGTCCTTCGAACTGCTCCAATTTTCAAGTCATCCACCCTTGCCCAATTCGATGATGTGTTGCGGTCCTTGCTTGTTTCCATCTGCAACATTCGACTCACCGACCAGATGTGGATCCAGGCTTCATTACCAATCAACTTGGGGGGGTTGGGTATTAGGAGTGCTATCATGCTTGCGCCATCTGCCTTTATGGCCTCCGCTGCTGGTACCTCTACTACAACCTTAGCCCTGCTTCCTATGCGATTCTCAACCATGGGAAACCCCCTATTTGATGAAGCACTGCATCTTTGGAAGTCCAACTCCGGGTCAGTTGATCCCCCTACCGGCAGAGACAGATGCATTCAGAAAGCATGGGATAGGCCTGTTGCTGAAGTGTCTGCTGCCTCTCTCTTTTCAGGGGCTGATGCAACCACTAGAGCTAGGTTATTGGCCTCTCAACAGAAGGAGTCGGGAGCATGGTTGAGTGCTCCTCCAGTGTCGGCTTTGGGTCTGAGGCTGGATAACAATTGCATCCGTGTAGCGGTCGGTCTTCGCCTCGGCTCATCCCTCTGTTTACCTCACAGCTGCACTCAGTGTGGAGTTTGGACAGAAGACACTGGACTTCATGCACTAAGCTGCCGCAGGAGTAAGGGCAGGCTGCCTCGCCACTCGGCATTGAATGATATAGTCAAACGTGCCTTGGTAGCCGCTGACATACCTGCCACTCTAGAGCCACGTGGACTTTGTCGAGGTGATGAGAGACGCCCAGATGGAGTATCCCTGATTCCCTGGGCATGTGGTAGAAGTTTGGTATGGGATGCCACATGTCATGACACGTTTGCCAGAACCAAATTGCCTTTGTCTAGCTCAGGAGTTGGATTGGTTGCTGATCGGGCCGCTGCAAGCAAACGCACCTTGTATCAGGATTTAAGCCAGGAATACTGCTTCATTCCTGTTGCAGTAGAGTCATCAGGAGCCTTTGGAAAGGACATGATCGAGTTTTTGCATGATTTAGCTAAGCGGATAAGGTCAAAGACAAATGATTCTCTGTCTTACCTAAAGCTGTGCCAGAAGATTAGTATCTGCATCCAGAGATTTAACACAGTGTCTATTTTAGGTTGTACTGTCTTAGATTAGAATGGATTGTTGTATGTTTTAGGCTTTGTGTATATGTATAATATTCATTATAATAATAATAATAATAAAAAAAAATATATATATATATGCATATACACTGGCGCTCAAAAGAAAGTTGCCACTTGCACAATGATGTAAAATGGCGCCGCGAATGTAGTTTTGTTCGTGCGGTGAAAAGTCGCTAAAAGACTTTGAATATGCTCGATAATGAGTAAAGCGACAGTAATACTGTTTAATAACTTTAAATATTTGAAAAGAAACACTAAAAATAAAAGATTGGCATAGATTAGTCTCGAAGATCGGATCCGTATGATATTCTCTACCCTAAGTCTTAGTGTTCAACTTTTCAGCGTAAGAGTGCCGCTCAACTTCACGGCAGCAGTTCGTCTGTGCTGAAAATCATGCTGATGTCCCAGACTACTGGGATCGCTCAAGACCATCCGTAATCAGAGTGTCCTCGCAACCTTATAGGCAAACGAAGACGCTTTGCAGATATCGTGTGGATAAAGAACGCTTTGTCTTTCCTATTGGAGCTCAAAGCGTCCTTAGAACCAGTTACAGCGTAGAAGTGGTAGTTTCAACAGTTACATAACTTTGTGCTATGCTGGAATTTATTGATGAATTGTTCTGTGAACGGCGTCTTTCCTCAGCAGAGTAAACGAAGGACGACAATCACAATTCGGCGTTTAGCGATATATATATATATATATATATATATATATGCATATATATATATATATATATATATATATATGCATATATATATATGTATATATATATATATATATATACATATAT
>CAUJGJ010000397.1:4015000-4017500 GCA_963170055.1 Halisarca cf. caerulea
ATATATATATATATATATATATATATATATATATATGCATATATATATATATATATATATGCATATATATATATATATATATATATATGCATATATATATATATATATATATATATATATATATATATATATATAGCCTTGCATAGTCCATCCTCATTTCCATCTAGCCCAATGTATACCTAATCCTCTGTATGTCTATACCTATGCCTGTTCAGCCCTATGCAACAAACAACTCTGCCTTGTTCCAGTGATTCTTAATGATTGACAATTTTCCATTCCTATATCTTTTATCTATTTTTAAATGTTTTTGTACGGTTCTTGTCCGTGTACTTTTAATTTCTATTTTGAACATATGCCCATAAAACAGTGTATTCTCTACATTTTAACCAAAAACTGACACAAAACGTTGCCACACATGCGAATATTAGACCATCCAGATATGTGTTAGTCATTTATAAAATGGTGGACATGGCCAATTTATCAGTCAAGTCCAGACAATCTGCTTGCCCTGGAACGAATTTCCTCTGAATATCAAAGGCACCCCGTGCAAAGTATTGAGTTAGAATGGTGGTAAAATTAGGTCACTATGTCCCTCCTAGCGGTTGCTATCTTGTTTAAACTAAAAGGCGAGAATAATAATAATAATAAGGAGACAAAGAAGAAGCCGAAACGGTGACCTTTTATGCTATGTAAACTTTTCAATTTTCAGCAAAAGTAGGGCACTTAGTGGCCTGTTATATACTTATATCTATCTAAAATCAACCAAAACGTTATAATATGGGGGTTTTGGAGCTCCAGAACATACCAGAAGTGAGTTTTGGTGCAAATACGTTAGGCTCTAATGTATGGGCGGCCGTTTCGTTTCGGCATCATCCCTGCATATGTAGTACTACCGTACTACATGATATATACATACATATATATATCAGGGTTTTATTTGGGATCAATTTTTTTGGGGGGAACCTACACATCTATTTATATGTACGTATGTATATACACACATGCGTGGTGTGGCGCAAGCATGATGTTGTGTATCAATGATATTAAAAACCACACTCATGTATGCAGCATGCATATCAGGTTTTCCTTCAGAATAATGATGAAGATGAGGCAATGGCAAAGTATAGTGATGTACGTAACGGCGGGCAGATATGCATGTGGAATGATAGTGGTCTAAATTAGGGGGGTCTGGGGGTATGCTCCCCCCAGGAAAAGTTTAAGTTTTCATACCTCAGAAGGTGATAAATGAGGCTGTTTTACACCACTCAAGCTGTTTCTGAATACAGTCCACAGATTGGTTTGTTGCAACTGTACATGTGTGTTATAGCTAGGATAAAATTTCAAGGGAAAGATACCCCCTGTGCCCCCTTTCCTCTAAAAGAAACCCTAAACATGTGCAAGCATGCGTAAGTACCTATACATGAATAAATCCTTGCACAAATGCTTATGCCATGCTGTTTGGAACAAAGCTAAACCATGTGCAATTTACATTAGAACTCCTAAATTTTGACACATGTATTCATAGACTATGTAACTGCTACATAAACATACATACCAATCGATTCAAGATTGATTAATACAAGCTATTAATAATATAAACAGGGTAAGAAATATAACCTTACTATAAGATTTAATTTTTAGGGGCTGCCGCAGGCAGCCCCTATATTGTTTTCATTTGGACTTCCGGTGTGTAACGCTCGTCCGATATATATATATATATATATATAATATGGATTTGAAGAAAAGTCTTATAATAGAGACTTTATATAATAGTAATAGAGAAGTATGAATTTATACAGGAATGAGTTATAGGAATTGTTTTGAAAACAATTGCCAAATATGGCAATTGTTTTCAAAACAATTGTCCAGTTACAATAAACAGTATGTTCTATGAATGTTCAGCTGTGCACTTACCCTTCAATGCTTTGCAAGTGATTCGAGTGTGTGGGGCGGCAGCCCCCACGAGTTTTTAACTCGAATTACTTGTTATTTTATTGTAATGGTTTATTAATAATTAGTATGTAAATAATGTAATGAATATAATAATATATACAATTATACTGTAGAATTATAATGTATATAAATTAATATATAATAGGAATAAATAAGAGAGTTAAGAATAATAATAATATTATTAAAAGGAATAAATGATGAAGTTTTACTTGGAAAATGTTATTGCTGCCATGTGTGCTGGTTGTTGGTTGCCTACATGGTTAGAAAAGGAACATAAAATATATTAAATAGACATGCTGAAAGAGTACGTAGTACACACACACACACACACACACACACACACACACACACACACACACACACACACATACACAAACACACATACACAAACACACACATGTACACATACACACACATGCACACACACAACCACACACAGCACATGCATATAGTACAATATATGCACATGTGTATATACATATTAACTCACCATCATTTCCCTAACAGATTCTATGTTTTCTTCCTGTGAACATGCAGAATGACAACA
>CAUJGJ010000397.1:4022500-4060000 GCA_963170055.1 Halisarca cf. caerulea
AAATACAAAATAGGCGTCGGGAATCTATGAAAATGAATTAGTAATTACTCATAATAATAACACAGGGTATGCAATAGCAGATTTACCTCTTCGGGGTATCCCAAATTAAGAAAATGTTCCTTTTACGTCTCGTAGAAGTGGAAAGTACTAACAAAACACCTTTCAGCGTATTCTAGTCAATTTAACAATTGCTCCATAGTCAGCATGCGAATGAAAATTCCCTACAAAAAAATCATAAAATATAGGTTAAGAAAAGCCCAACATCATAGCAACAGTTTGTGTAACTTACAAATATTCTTCGCACAACCGAACAAACAATGTGAACTTAAACAAGTCAAATCTTTTAACAATAAATATTGTTAAAAGTGTTAATAGTAGCGATTCAACTACAACGACTGACTGTAATAAGGCTATGAAAAGTATCCATATAGGAAAAGTCTTCTCGATAGCGAACCAACATTTCACACTTGACAAATTTCCTCTTCCTTAGTCACGTGATAAAGCGATTACGTCAGTCTAAGAATCTCACGTAAGAATAAATTATGCTAAAAATCGTGTAACAATACGTATTCAAACACGGAGTAATGGAATCGTTCCCTTCTTTATTTGTGTGTATTTTCACTGTACTGGCGTAAGAGTTATTTGTATTGGTGTGAACCTCTCACTTTATTTCTAACATTATACCTAACACTTACAGATTGTCATACACATATACATGCATACTATGTACTATAAATGAGAATATTGTGTAAAATATACAATGTCCACAATCACCCCATGCATGCATACAATATACTGTTGCACTAACATACCTTTTATTACTGCACTAAAGATTGCACACACACACACACACACACACACACACACACACACACACACATACATGGGCGCACACATACACACACACACAGACACAGACACACACACACACGAACACACACACACACACACACACACACATACACGTACATATGTAAAATATACAAAGTTTATACACCACAACCACCCCACATACTCGTGCTATAAGATACCTTTTCTTACTACGACATGTCCATACACACACCAACAAACAAACATACATACATAACACATAGAAAGTATTTACTGCTTTGCTGGACTTTCAGAAGTCAATTTGGTTATGTAAATTCATTTTATTATGACGTACCATTATTTCCTTTCTCTTCATGCAGGGTATAGTGCAACCAGGCATAAACTTCCAAATCAGGTAGTATATATTCATGGGAATAGTGTGCCCACAGAGTTTTTTTCATTGACTAGCAAACTTAGCTGTGATTAGCAATGCATTTCAGGATTTGAATTACCGCTTGTTACCATGGCAACGATGGCGCACGTGAGTATTGCGCAATCCCGTTTGTGTTTATGTATGTAAATTTAATTTTTGGTTTCAACTGATGCTATGAGTGAAACATTTCATTTTTTTCTATATAATAACTATGAATGCACATATCTCAACAAATCTATAATGAGAAATTAAAGACAATAAGCCTTGTCATGTCAAAAAAGTAGTTAAATTCACAACAGAATGCACGTCGTGCTAAAGGTTTCACATCTTACAAATCTCAAGATAAAATAGAATTCAGCATACTAACAGGTAGAAGAAAGACTTACAAACAAAGTTATAATAAGAAAAAAGTAAAATTCTACAACAGTGCATCAATACAGAATATACTAAAAAAACAAAAATCAATTGTCAACACCCACACGTCGGTGGGACTTGTACAATTTTACTTGGGTTTCTAAAGTATTCCCAGCTGCCAAGCCTTTTAGGTAGCCAAACATGTAATCCCTGGTCTTTCTAAAGAAATTTCTAATGTTTTCTACAGTGACACTATCCAATCCCTGTGGTACTGTCCTGCGCAGTCCCTGCAACGTATAATTGCAATGCGCCCTGGTATAGCGCTTTGCTAGGGCCCAGACTCTCTCTATTGGGTTGAGTTCACAGTGGAACTTCGGTAAAAATATACATGCGTGGCCATGGCGGTGTAGAAGCCACTCAACACGGTTCTTCTCATTCTTGAAGTCAGAATGTGAGGCTAAAATACGCCTCATATTGTCTGCCTTCATTCCACTAATGTTGATCCCACGTTCCTGTAATACCCGAGCCATCCCTTTTGGAGTACCATCAGGAAAAACCATGGATTGTCCCTTCCCATTGTACACAGTGTCATGCATTTTCGGTGCTACCCCACCTGGTTTTACATTCATTCTGTCCACATGTAAAGCATCCTCCCCATAAGCTGTGTGACAAGAACTCTGGTCGAAAATAAAATATAGACGGTATCCCTGACTCCTCGGGTATTTATACTCCGCTATCTGAATTGCTGATTCCACTTGTATGAGAAACTTCTCACTGGTAAAGTACCCATCATGAGATTCCCCGTACTCAAGGAGTACTCTTGAGCTCCTCCTAATGGCTGGATTTGCCTTCTTTGCCTCTTCAAATTGCTCCGTGGTCAACTGCAAATATCCTCCCTGCTCTTCTATGAAATCCGCTACCATAATCCCTGCTCCCTTTGACTTTGGACGGACAAAGTGTTGATCTTTCATGCCCCACTGCACAGACTCGTCTTCATTCGAGTTAAAGATACTCTCGTCATGGAAAAGGACAATATTCTTCAGCCTTTGCTCTGAAGATGGTGAGTCAATGTCATCTGGAAACAATTGTCGCTCATCATCCATTGGGGCATGTTCTTTGGCAAGCATTCCACACGCTATCATCCTGCGAATGAACTTTCGGCGATATTCAACCACATCAGGCCGTTCATGTCCGTCAATGAATATCCCCTTCTTCTTATCGATCACTCTGAATCCAAGCTCGTGCATCCACACCCTGGCTGTTTCATAACCGATACTCTTAGGAAAACTGTCACGCAAATCTGATGATGGCAGGAGACAGTTGTTGACCCAGTGGCGGAACATCATGATAGTGAGGTTGGGCTGACCTTTGACGGATGCATTCTCGCGCACATAATTCTATGCCTTCTCATTTAACTCTTCGTTTAGCCAAAGTACATCCTCTCGCACATACTTGCCTTGGAGAGAATCAGGAAAACAGCCATCATTCTCAGTAAGCACTGATCTCCACTCCCGTACAGTTCTTTCAGACACTCCAATAATTTGGCCTACGGTTTCTGAAGCAACTGATTTCTGCATCTGAAGCTTGTCCACCAAAAGAGAATGTAGGAGTATGGACAGAGATTTCTGATCATCACGCAGTAATGATGCCACCCAGTCTTGGGAATAGGATAACATCATGCTGGAAGTATCCTGTGTGCTCTCTACAAAGTCTTCATCTGAATCAGTAGTTGTCTCATCTGTAACGTTTTCGTCCTGATCTGGAAGTGGGGTACTAATGCCTTCTTCTTCGCCCGAGTGGTCTCCGTTGTCATTCATACTAGGTTCGTTTAAAGTCATGTTGCCTTCGTTCGTAAGTCCTCCCTCCTCGCTCCACGCAGGTGATGGAATCACTTGAGACGCCTCCGTTGTGCTTTCTAGACACTTTCTTTTGGTCCATACACGGTGAATATGCTGACGGCGTTTCGATAATCGGGGCATCCCTTCTGCAAAATCGTTTCGTTCGTGAAAATCTTTTGAAACAAAGAACAAAGAGCGAATCCCACACGTTACGAAGCAATACACCGCAGCGCGTGTCCATTGTCACGTGGGTACGCATCTAATACTTCATTGGTCAGTTCCTTAGCAACGTATTCAAATGACGCATTTGAGAAAGAAAGGTACCATCTGAAAGCTAATGACAAATAAATAACATATTGAATAGGTTGCTATGGACTATTCTGTAACACTAAATAGCGACAAGACAGTGAAGTTTTGGATTTTTTGGAAGTTTATGCCTGGCTGCACTATAGAATTTCTAGCAAGATTTATGGTGCACGTAATCACCAGTATAGCTTGGTGCAACAGCATGTAGCTGAGTTATTAGATTGTATTACTTGTAATTGTGTATGTAGTCAGCACAAGTGCAACATTTGCATATTTCACATATATCCACATAGCCAGATAGTCACCTTTGTCCACAAGAGCTGTTTATCAGCTACGGGCTGTACCTCAGATAATTTAGTTTTTCCTCTCCTAGTCTATTTCCTTTTACTACTTTCTGGGGATGTAGAATTAAATCCTGGGCCCAAATGTTTATTTAATATAAAATTAAATTCATTAAACTCTAAATGTTTTTGTGTAATGGTTGTTTCCTTCATAATGCTGTTGATGTTTGCTATCGATTTTGTATTGACTCGTCCGTTTAATAAATGTAATGCGAGTCAAAATGAAAATACGCAACACTATTTCGGTTATAATTTGACTCACAGTAAGATGGAAACTAACTTTAGAGATTGTACAGAATTGAAATTGCATTTTCTATGAATATGTCCAAATCTGACGAATATGCCGCATAATGTTGTCTTTTCAGTAGCAATAAAAAGACGTCGCCGTTCTGTGTTTTATGAGCACTTATCGAAATGTTCGTTTTATTACGCACGATTATTACTATTACTGTTACTCTTAGCTGGCGATGTCGAACGTAATCCAGGACCTGTAGACAGCATGGAAGATAAACAGAAGAAAAATTGTATATCTACTGTAATGGATTGCAGTGACAGGGATAAGGAACTCAAAGAAAAAAGTAGCAATTCTCATGTAGATAGACTGGAACAATTTGCTATTAGTCAAAGGAAACATCGGGAGAAGGAGAGTATAGAACAGAGAGAATCTCGACTGGAAGTGATGAAGATTACACAGAAACAAGTAATTCGAGTTAAAAACTCGTGGGGGCTGCCGCCCCATGCACTCGAATCACTTGTAAAGCATTGGAGTGTAAGTGCACAGCTGAACATTCATAGAACATACTGTTTATTGTAACTGAACGATTGTTTTGAAAACAATTGCCATATTTGGCAATTGTTTTCAAAACAATTCCTCTAACTCCTTCCTGTATAAATTCATACTTCTCTATTACTATTATATAAATTCTCTATTATAAGACTTTTCTTCAAATCCATATTATATATATATATATATATATATATATATATATATATCGGACGAGCGTTACACACCGGAAGTCCAAATGAAAACAATATGGGGCTGGCTGCGGCAGCCCCTAAAAACGCATTGAACTGGAGACTGCAGAAGAACGTGACAAGAGGCTAGGAATATTAGTTGCAAATCAACACAAACGTTTGGAAAAGGAGACAGCAGAAGATAGGGATAAAAGGCTGATAAAGTTGGTTACAAACCAACAGAAGCGTCTAGAGAAGGGAACAAAGGAAGATAGGGATAAAAGGCTCACAATGTTGGTTACAAACCAACAGAAGCATCTAGAGAAGGAGACAGCAGAAGATAGGGATAAAAGACTCAGAACGTTGGTTACAAACCAGCAGAAGCGATTAGAAAAGGAAACAGCAGAAGATAGGGATAAAAGACTCAGAACGTTGGTTACAAACCAGCAGAAGCGATTAGAAAAGGAAACAGCAGAAGAAAGAGATAAGAGGCTGAAAGTATTGCTTACAAATCAACAGAAACGACTAGAGAAGGAAACTGAAGAGATGAGGTCCAAAAAACTGAAAGTGTACCAGGAATACAGAAGGAAGCAGCTGGACAAAGAAAGTCCTGAAGACCGAACAGCAAGACTGGAAATGATGGCAAAATATAGGAAAGCTAAGTTGGAAATGGCATCTGAAGAGGAAGAAATGAAGAGGAAAGAAAATGCTTTCCAAAGAAAACGGCGATGGCAGGAAGGGGAATCCGAAGGAGTAAAAAAGGAAAGACTAGAAAAGGAAAGATTGCAAAAGAAGCAAGCCAGGGAAAAGCAAAAATGTGCAGTACAAGTTGGTGAGAACTGTGAGGATGAAGAATTGAAGGGAAAGGTTTGACAGCAGCAAGAAAGGAAGCGAAGATAGAAAGAAGGGGAATCAGAGGAATCCAAAAGAGCAAGGCTGGAGAAAGATAGGCTACGTAAGAAGCAAGCTCGGGAAAGAAAGCAAAGTAAATCTATTGAGGAAAATGGACTTTCACAACAGCAGCAAATCGCACCAATGAGCACATCTGAAGTACAAATTGTTTCCAATAGGGACAAATTCTTAACGGCTATATGTAATGGACCATCTTGTGCATGCTTTGCATGTCTAAAGTTGTGCTATAAAGAGAATGCTCATTTGTGTTCGTGTGAGGATGCAAATAAGCTTACATCACATCTAACTGGAAATTCACAATTCATTACTGCTGAATGGTTCTGCAATAGATGTATATCAGCACTGAATAGGAAGAAAATTCCCAGCACTTCAAGATGGAATAGAATGAGTACTGCTTCTGTACCGCAAGAACTTCAAGACCTAAACAGCATGGAAGAGCGCCTCATTGCACGTGTGGTACCATTTATGAAGTTAGTTCTTCTGCCACGTGGTGAACAAAGAGGAATAACTGGGCAGGTCATCAATTTTCCATCATCCATGACTGAAGTCTTTAATCAACTTCCCCGACCAGCGACTGGTAGCGACATTGTGTACATAAAGCCACCCACTGCATCGAAAGAATCCAAGCCATTGTACTATTGGTGTCGCTATACTGTTGTCATGAATGTATTGCAATGGTTGAAAGAAAACAACTCTGCTTACAAGAATGTGAAAATCACAGAGCATTGCCAGGAGAATTTTATGGAAACTGAAAACGAGGAAGAGGCAATGGAAGAATCAGGTGTTGTCCGCAGCGATTTCCTGATGCCAGATGTACCAGTAACCAACTACTTGCAAGAAGGTACTTTTCCAGTGCATCAACTTGAGAAGATCACAAGTGCTCCACTGAGCATTTTCAACGAGCAACAACTTGAGGTTCTTGCTTTTCCAACACTTTATCCTGATGGAAACAATGGATTTGGTACTCATCGACAAATTTCAATTACACCTTTGGATTATTTTCAATCAAGAATAATGAGTAAAGATTCACGCTGGGCCAAACACCCATCATATATATTCTGGGCTTGTAACATTGTGGAAGCGATAAAATTACAAAGTAGTATATCAATTGCTCTCCGCCTTCGAAATCCAACATCTGGAAGGAAGAACAAATAAAAGAAAACTTTGACTGCAGGATATCTACGTAGCACTGGAGTAGGGGAAAATCCCGATGTTCGTGAAAACTGTTACAGCTTCATGCGAGATATTAGAGGAACTGCAGCATACTGGCAATCAGCAAGGATACAACTGTTTGCAATGCTACGTACACTTGGTCCACCCACTTTCTTTATTACATTTAGTGCAGATGATCACCATTGGAAAGATTTGATGGTGGTTTTAGCAAGTTGCAGTGGAAGGAATATCTCCAATGAACAAGTGGACGAGTTATCTGATGAAGAAAGAAGAACACTTATGACAAGCAATCCTGTTGTCACAACACGCCATTTTCAACACCGCTTCCAGTCCCTAGTGAAAGAAATCATAAAGGGATCTGGAAGGCCAATTGGAGAGGTAACAGATTTCTTTTGGAGAGTAGAATTTCAACTCAGAGGATCACCACACATCCATTCCTTGTGGTGGATCAAAGATGCCCCTAATCTTGATACAGTAGAGGGAAGAACGGCAGCTCCTGACTTTATCGATCGTTACATTTCTACAAGAATTCCAGAAGAAGGATCTAGTGAAGACAGCTTGCGATCTGTAGTTCTTCGAGTTCAGAAACATAGTCATACGTCTACTTGTATCAAGAAGGACAAAAGAAAAAAATCAAAAGAATGTCGTTTTGACTTTCCACAACCTCTATCGTCCACTACTCGTCTCAAGAATAATGAAGATGTAGGCAACAAGTCCCGCTTCTATATTCTGAGGAGAACTGATGGTGAAGAAAACGTCAACCCCTACAATGCTCCACTACTCTTAGCATGGCAGGCCAACATGGATATACAGTTGATTGGATCGGTTTATGGGACAGCATCTTACATATGTTCATACATGTGCAAAGGTGAGAGCGAAGAGGTGAAGAAGGCTATCAGTGATTCCCTTCAATCACTAGCACCGGATGCTTCACTTCAAAAACGACTATCTAAATTGGGAAACACTATGCTTTCACATAGGCAGCTAAGTGGCCAAGAAGCAGCCTATCGGTTGTGCCACTTACCATTAAAGGATTCGTCGCATAAAGTTGTCTTTGTCAACACTGTTCCTCCCGAAAAGAGAACAAGGATTCTCAAGAATCGGTCCGAGTTACTTGAGCTGGATGACATGGATACAAATCTTTTTCAACCTGGACTATTTGACAGATATGCTGCAAGACCACAGGAAGATGAATTTGAGAAGATGACGTTGGCTCACTTTTCTGTATGGTATGATAGTGTATATAGGGATGACACACCAAAGGGCAGTAGTGGGCGTCACATACAGCCTCGATTCAAATTGCAAGGTAATCTGGGATGGATCAAACTTCGTACAAAGCAAGCATGCCTTCGAACACCCATTATGACACCACAAAGTCACGGTGACGAGTATTACTATTCACTGTTGCTGTTGTACATTCCGTGGAGACGTGAGAAGGAGGACTTACTTCAAAAGCATGACAGTGTATTGTCAGCTTTTATTGCTCGTGAAAAGGAGATGAAAGTGCTAAATTGTGAACACCATACTTTTGCAGAAGAAGTACAAAGAGCAGTGCAGCAATTGCAAGCAGTTTCTGATGGCGCATACATGGATTTGGTTGCACCAAATGTTCAACATGGTGAACGGGAAGATGCTACTCATGTACCAGAGGAGCTGGACCATGGTTTACACAATGCTGAAAATTATGTCCAAGATGAACAGGTGGATGTAGATGCTCTTCCCACAGTAGCAGACGACGATAATGCCAATGGAGCCCTCACACGCATGCGTCTCACTGATAAGGCCTTCACAGAATTGGTATGCAATTTGAATGCAAGACAGAGAGAAGCATTTGACATGGTAGTACAGTACACTAGCTCATTACACAAATTTAATCTCGGACAGGAGGCCCAACCCAAGCCCATCCGCATCTTCATAACTGGTGGTGCAGGGACGGGAAAGTCTTATGTGATTCGTACCATCAGAGAACATATTGAGAGGTCAGTGCAAGGGAGTGATCAAGTGCATGGATGCATGGTCATGGCACCAACAGGTGTAGCTGCATTCAATGTGGATGGCCTAACAATTCACAGAGCTCTTAATCTTCAAGTTGAGCATAGACGGTCTGCCTACCATTTAAAGTTAACAGCTGTAGCACTTCGAGAGTTGAGGATGCTGTGGAGAGGCATACATACCATCATCATTGATGAAATTAGCATGGTATCTTACGAAGTTTTCCAGTCTGTCCACTATCGACTGTGTGAGATATTTGCCAATGATGACATCTTTGGAGGACTGAATGTGATTGCAGTTGGTGACTTTTATCAGCTCTCACCTGTCAATGGACACTTTGTGTTTAGTGTGACAAAACTGCAGTAGAAACGCTTGGCATCTCACCTTTGGAAGGACTGCTTTCAAATAGTAGAATTAACTGGAAATGTGAGACAACAAAAGGATTCGTCCTTTTCAGACCTGTTGAATCGTGTTCGTGTAGGAAAGCAAACGGAACAGGATATTAAGTTGCTGGAAAGTCGCATGGTGGTAGGAAACAACATTGATCTTTCAAAGCCACCATTTGAAAAGGCTCTAAGGTTGTTTCCTCGTGTTGCAGATTGCAATGCATTTAATGAAGGAGAATTGATGAAACTCTCTTCAAATACTCCAATCTTTAAATTTGAAGCCGATCATGTGCCTTTAGAAAACAGAAGATCGACTTATGGGGCAGTCTCATATGAGAAAGTTACCGAAGAATTAATTCCAGAGGATGACAAGGAATGTGGAGGACTACCAAGAAGGCTAAAGATGGCACTAGGAGCTGAAGTTATGCTACGACATAACATCAAGTGTGGAGATGGACTAGTGAATGGAGCCCAAGGAGTCATTGTGGGATTCAAGTGGGGTGGAAAACAGAATACACAGCCCTCACGTGGAGCCTTACCTAAAATTGTATATGTAAAGTTTCACGATCCAAGAGTTGGACAGTTTATCAAAGTGTGCATCCTCAACGGACAACAAGAGGCAGTGGCCATTGAACCCTTGTCGGTGCGATTTTATGGACGGCAAGGCACTGTTCTACAGCGGACTCAGATACCCTTGATTTTGTGTTGGGCCGCCACTTTACACAAAGTGCAACGGTCTGTCACTTGATTCTGCTGTGTTGGACCTTGGAGAGAAAGTGTTTGAGGCTGGAATGTCTTATGTGGCATTAAGTCGAGTGAGGACATTAAATGGCATAGCACTGGTGAAATTTGAACCCAAGAAGCTTTATGCCAACAAAAGGGTGGACAAGGAGATGGAGCGTTTGAGAAGTACACAGCATGCCGTTGCTTGTAGTCAGCCAAGTCAAGACAATTATTCAGAGGTGCTGCCGGTGGATTTATCACAGTCTCAGGAGGATGAACCACCCACTTCTCTTCAAGATATAAGCATGATGGAAACAGATTTGGATGACTTTTTCTTGAGGGACGTCTTGGAGGAAATGAAGAGAGACGTACCAGTAGTACAATTATCAAGTCAAGAAATTCGCCCAACATGCACTAAGGAGGTGAGAGAATTTATGCAGAACATTGAGGACATTCTCAAAAGTAAAAAGAAAGAGTCAATGGAAGAATTAAAAGAATTGATGGAAGATAATAAGATTGCTATGAAAACTTTAATAAATGAGGTTAACAAACAGGAAAATGACATTTTCAATGTGGAAACTCATGTGGTGGACATGTCTGTACAAGAGGAACCCTTTGTATCATTTAGGTCTAACTGGGGGTGTGAAATGTAATAATTATTGTATTGAGGACTGTGTTCATGCACATGTAATTATATTTTGTAATTATTTACAACTTCTACTTTCGCCTCATGTTTCCAAAGGATATCAAAATTTGATTCGTTCCTCATATGACGCTTCATAACTGAAATCATATAGGGGTCAGAACGTGCATGCTCCCTATACCATAAATCAAGAAAAGATTGCGAGTGCAAAAAGATTGCGATTGCGAGTAAAATTTCAGTTGTGCAATGTTTTCATGACGCAATTGCTTTTCCACATACGCAGCTACTCCGCACGTGGAAAAGTGGTTGACAGAATGAGTCTCTTTCAGTACTTTAAGCGACAAGATGGTTTGCCAACTGCTAAAGAGACAGGATTGACACCACACGCTACAGCAGAAGCCAACCGGGCTGTCGAAAAGGTTTTAGCTGATGATGTTACCATTAGGAAAGGAAAACGACGTTATACGACGGACTTTTCCAGCGAAGATAGGGCTAAAATAGGAAAGTTTGCTGTAGAAAATGGCAACGCAAAGGCTGTTAAGCACTTTAAATCTACTTATCAGCATCTTGGTGAAAGTACGGTTCGCTTTTTTAAGAAACGCTATCTCGATGGTCTAGCAGAAAAGCGCAAAAATGGAGAAATGCACCCAGCTGTGGCTGAGATTCCTGTTAAGAAGCAAGGAAGACCCCTTCTCTTAGGTGACCTTGATGTTCAAGTTCAGCAGTACATTCGTTCTCTTCGTTCTGCTGGTGCCCCTGTGAGCACACAAATTGTTCAAGCTGCAGCAGAAGGGATAGTAACATCAAAGGACAGAACTCTTCTTGCTGAGTACGGAGGAAATATTACTTTATCTAGAGGGTGGGCATTGTCGCTACTTCAGAGGATGGGCTTTGTGAAAAGAAAGGCAGCAACCGAGAAGAAACAACAGCTTTCAGAATCAGAATTCTTATGCAGAAAGTCAGCCTTCTTAAAGAGCATTGGGTCTCTGGTTCATGCTCATAACATCCCTCCTGACCTCATTTTCAATTGGGACCAGACTGGGATTTGTCTTGTGCCAACTGGGAGCTATACCATGGAACAACGAGGAGCCACCAGAGTAGAAATTGCTTGCTTGAATGACAAGAGGCAAATAACTGCAACCCTGGCTGTAACCATGTCAGGGAAGTTCCTACCTTTCCAACTCTTATATGAGGGGAAGACTGAACGCTGCCATCCATCTTACCAGTTTCCTGCAGAGATTGATGTATGGCACAGCCCAAAGCATTGGTCAAATGGGGAGCTTACAAGACGTTTCATTGAGAAAGTCATTATTCCATATGTTCAAAGTGCACGAGAAATCAATAGTTTACCATCTGACTATCCTGCCTTGGCTGTCTTTGATTGTTTTTCTGGTCATTCAACAGATGAAGTCACCGATGTTTTGGAGACGAATCACATTTATTATGTGTATGTCCCTGCGCATTGCACTGATCGACTTCAGCCACTTGATATTTCAGTCAACAAGGCAGTCAAAGACCATTTAAAAAGGCAGTTTCGGGCATGGTATGCTGAACAAGTAAGCAGACAAATGGATGGTGAAAGAGTCCCAGATGATATCAAAGTGGACACAAGACTTTCGGCCATCAAGACAGTAAGCGCCAAGTGGATTGTATCCATGTACGATTACCTACGAAGTAAGCCGGATATTGTCACTAAAGGCTTCAGAAAGGCAGGAATTATTCATGCAACAGAGGGAGATCCTTTTGAAGAGTTTGGTGAATCAGAGGAAGAATGTGATGACCCTTTTTCAGATCAAAGCCATTAATTGCAAATATTACATTAGCTAGTCCAAAACTGATAGTGTTATTAAATTGATGTATTGATTGAAGTAATATTATTGCTTTTGTATTCTTTACTCTTGTCATAATGCAGTATTCAGAATGTGTGAATTCGCAATGTTTTAAGCACAATTTGCTTTCATTTGCACCAATTCGCAATGTTTTCCATACGCAATCTTTTCTTGATTTATGGTATTATTTCATTTATGAAGGCAATCAATAAAATCTTCTTTTTGTAGTTAGAAATGTCAAAATTGCTGTTGAAGTATATATGCGTGATAACTAACATGCCCAAATAAAAACTTGGATAGTAAATACTAATATTCAAATCAACCATAGGCCAAACTAGAATAATTCTTAGATTCTTAGATACATACATAGTTTCTCCCCACGATGACAAAATTGTCATCATATATCACCCGGTGTGAAAGGTTATGCATAAGTTTTATGCTACTTTGAATGTAGGAGCACGTATTGCTGCTACACACGACACCATCCATTCAAAAATTATAAAATAATCTGTGATGGTAATGACCGCTTCCTCGTCAGCGAAGCACTATTGACAACAACATTAATTATTGTTGAACTGAATCAAAAGCATAAGATTAGCATTTAAATGCGTTTTGTCTAAAAAGAAATTCAAACTATTAAATATTAGGAAACCACTAATCTTATGCTACTATTAAAATAACAGCATGTTGCTGTTATGCACGAAGCCATCCATGAATGAATACCTCTTGATGGCATTCTTTAGCTTTCATGTTTTGTGAAGCACCTCTTGGTCAACAATGTAATATTGTTGAATGTGATAGTCTAACTTGAATGAATTAGATAGAAACCAAAACTGAATTTTTATGCAATTAGACTACATTTCCATGCAGACTCCAAGTCTGTACAGCTTTTGCAACGCCCCTGCTCAGAGTCCAATTATTTGGGGCATCTTGCAAATGCATGTAGAGTAGTTATTGCCCCTATAGATAAGGTGGTTGAAATTTAGAGTTCATGTTTGAGCAAACACTTGTAATGAGCCATTTGCATTTAATAAGCAATCCTATAGCCTATATAAGGGAAGAATATATGTCATTGGGGAGTATATATTAGTCATGTCTATACATCCATAGAACAAAGGCAAATGGCTAATCATTACACATTGAACCCCATATACAGGTAGTCAGTGCCACCTCAACCTTAAGTTTACACCACTCTGCAAATTGAGTACAACTATAAAAGGTTGGGAATTATGGCACAGTATATCACCCTTTACATCCTGTGCCTGCATATATTGGTACGCAGTATACATTTCTTCTGGTATTTGCTACCTTCATCGGTATGCAGTACCTTTTCCCAAAGTACCTTCCTTTGGTACACAACTTCCAGTGCCTTTGATGGTAAACAGTACATTAGTATATAGTCTCACATATTGGGCTATGCACATTGCACTGCCCAATGGAGACTTGCATAGATCACAATGATCATACTATTGACTACTTGTGGCCAATTTTGGATACCTAGTGCACCTTAGCACGGAAAAAATATTACTATAACATGCTGACTGTATTGATCTGCTGCAAGATCACATTGTATATTCTGTTCTTTATTCTATAGCTACACATTTAAGTGATTCTGGTGGATCACACAACGGTACACCTGTACCATTATATGTATAGCATTTTATCGCCCAATGACGTCATACATCAAAGGAGCCGCCAGGGTAGTAAATTTGGTTACTACCCTGGCAGCACGGGTAAGCGCCCAGTCTAGGGCAGTAAGTAATTAGGCAATGTAAACTGTGAAACCGCAATCCATGAAGCCATAGATACTCTATGATGAAGCATAGACCCAATGTAAGCAGAACTAAAAGAACGCAACAGAAGGCAAACTGGAGCAAAGTCTAGCTTTCCGAAACGCAGAAGACTTTGCGCAGGCTTATATTGAAGGCTTCGCGCAGGCTTTTATAGAAGCAACGAGCTGAGACATTTCCTCCAAATATAAAAGTTCAACTTAACCGCACCTGACATTGCCTTCGTGACTAAGTTCTTTATTGTCTTCGAAATCCTTTTCCTCCATATTGAAATCGAATCTTTTTAGTTTTGTTCAACATACGTATTCTCTATTCTATGATTCTAGGAACGATTTCCCGCTTTTGGAGCGTTTATTTGGCGATAAACCAGTTACTATACGCCCTATCCTCGGGAGTATCGTATTTACTGCTCTCGCCCCTCGGGCGCTTCGCGCCCTCGGGATCTCACGCAGTAAATACGATACTCCCTCGGCAGGCGCATAGTAACTAGTAATTATTGCACCATTTTTATTTTGGATTGGAGGAGTTTTACGGACTATTGCAGACCCTAGTTAAAATGAATCCAATCCTCTGGGATGCAAAGCATGCCTACCTCCTCGTGGTGCATCCTGGGACTACTATTATTATAGTAGTGCAGAATGGCATGCATGCGTATTATAACTTTTATTGAAATTGTCACTGTCATTTATAATTAAAAAAACTGACTAGATCATGATTCCAATATATTGTTTGGATTATTGAATCACACACACACACACACACACACACACACACACACACACACACACACACACACATTTTACTACACCACTACTCAAAACCATGCATTTCTTACAGTGATCTTTCGAGTCCATTAGAAAGATTTCCAAGTGATTCGAATTTCCAGGGCCGTAGGCGGCCCACGAGTTTTTTAAACTCGAATCACTTGTTACATTTTAGTTCTTATTATGTTTATAAGCATTTTGGCAAATTCTACCCTTTATAAATGGATTTGATCAATTCATGACAGTGTTCCTTCACAAAAATTAAGCCTGCATATTTTGAGGGGAACCTTTCTGCTTAGGGGGGAACCATACCCAGGGTTCCTCCCCCCCAGATAAAACCCTGTATATATATATATATATATATATATATATATATATATATATATATATATATATATATATATATATATATGAATAGAATGTTACACTTCCAGAATTCGTAATAAAAATATTATAGGGGCTGCCTGTGGCAGTCCCTATATTATTTTCATTGCGAAACTAAAAACCACTTGTTGAAGCTCTGGCCCACTAAGCACCAAGAGATGCAAATGATGATGCAACAAGTAACAAAGGGGGATTAATTGGTGCTGCAAGTGCCAGTCACCTTTCAAAGAATTATCGTCAAGCATACTATTTGAAGAGCGAACCACACAAGGTAATAGGAAGCAGTGCCCATGTCAGCAGGAAGGAATGTGACATTTTATATGTTACAATGGAGCAATGCAAATCAGCCGAGAGAAAAGAAAATAGGTTTATGCAAGAAGTGACATGTGCGCCTGAGCCTATAGCTGTATTGCCAACAGAACACAAACTAATAGACATTGAGAGGTTTTGCTCTTCTTCGCATGAATTCTGCATTATGGGAATAGACCAAACGTTTGACCTGGGAGATATTAGTACTGTTTATTATAACTGGACAATTGTTTTGAAACTGGTGCACCACCAGTCTCTGCACTAGGTCTCCGCATATCCAACGACAGCATTCGGACGGCAGTTGGCCTTCGACTGGGTGCCCCTCTCTGTGTCCCTCACAACTGCCCACTATATGGAAATCCCATGGATTACTCAGGAGTCCACGGGCTCAGTTGCCATAGTAGCCGTGGCAAGATTCCCTGGCATACTGCTTTGAATGAAATAGTTCACAGAGCTCTTGCATAGGCTAGCGTCCCCGGTATTTTGGAGCCCTGCGATTTCTATCGTGGTGATGGTAAAAGGTCGGATGGTATGACCATCACACCCTGGGCTAAAGGCAAGGCACTAGTGTGGGATGTGACGTGCTGGGACTCATTCACTCCAAACCAACATCCATCTATCCTCCACTGGTACTTGACTGTT
The DNA here is from genome assembly GCA_963170055.1 of Halisarca cf. caerulea. NCBI lineage: Eukaryota > Metazoa > Porifera > Demospongiae > Chondrillida > Halisarcidae > Halisarca > Halisarca cf. caerulea. The sequence continues at coordinate 4,039,084 of CAUJGJ010000397.1, forward strand.
GGCCAACCATGCCGCAGCCCAGAAGTGTAGGCTCTACCAAGAACTCACTAGTTGCCCCAGATTTGTACCAATTGCCTTTGAATCTACTGGTGCTTTTGGTGAAGATCCATTTGATTTTATCAAAGAAGTTGCCAAACAATCTCACAGAATCACAAAAGACCCACTCACCTATTTGAAACTATGTCAACAAATCAGTGTGTGTAATCAGAACTTTAATACTGTATCCATTCTAGGTTGTTGTTTTCATTCACTTACATGCTAAACGCACTATCATCATTGTAATTCTGCTTTTAGTTGCATAATATTGGTGATTAATAACTTTTGGCCTGGCTCACTGGTTTGTGTGAGAAATGGTTTACAAAACCACCTACCAATGTGCCACAATGAATTTGGCCCTGGCATAGAATAAGGAGATCTTCTTGTGTTTTCTGCAGGCTATCTCAAAGCAGTGCTAATGGGATCAATTCTGTGCAGGGTGGAACAGACACGTTCCCTGCTAACTCGGACTCCTCGAGCTCGAGACTACCACATGTCATTAAACACCTGAAAATGGGGTGTGCTGTCTGATATGTTGTATGATTGATTCCAGTTCCTGATCATCAACTTCTGTAGATGGGTCATTGATCATTCCAGATTCTACTCTTCACCTGGATTTCAACATAATTGAATAATTATTGATTATTAAATTTTAACTTAACCTGGCTGCCAATTACAGATACCACATGTACGTAACCAATGTCACAGTGATACATGAATTGTTATTATTATACAATGGAAAAGAAATGTATAATTATAGCATTATAGGATGTATATAGAATAAATGCGACAATTTTAGTTGCATGTATGTAGGACTATCAAAGGTAATGGGAAATCGGTGCATTTGTAGATAAACTGATCAGTCTGCTGAATTTACCTGTAAATTGTCATTCTGCTGACCCCAAGCAAGGCTGCAATTTAATTCCACTTGAATGAAAGTGAGAATAAGTTTTCCAGCTGTTCCCAATCGATTTGGAATTTTGGCCTCCCTGTGTGCTCACCAGTTGGCAGGGATCATGCTCGGTATAACAAGGCCCCCTGTGTATATTCATAGGAGTTGATGCAGGTATGACATGTTGTTATGCCGCATTCTGGAAATCAACGCATTCTGGGAAAGTTAATGATATTCATGATATTCATAGCGCCATAATTGTATTCATACAAAAGGCAGACAAGGACAATGAATAACGGCTCAGCAGCAAAGAGGTTTGCGCAATTCTTTGTGGAATGAACATCGACGCGTTAGCTGAGCTTATTTCTGTAACTATACACACGCACAGAGCACAAGTCATCAAAGGTGAGCAACATTTTATATGGAACATTTGGGAATAAATTCATACCATAAATCAAGAAAAGATTGCGTATGGAAAACATTGCGAATTGGTGCAAATGAAAGCAAATTGTGCTTAAAACATTGCGAATTCACACATTCTGAATACTGCATTATGACAAGAGTAAAGAATACAAAAGCAATAATATTACTTCAATCAATACATCAATTTAATAACACTATCAGTTTTGGACTAGCTAATGTAATATTTGCAATTAATGGCTTTGATCTGAAAAAGGGTCATCACATTCTTCCTCTGATTCACCAAACTCTTCAAAAGGATCTCCCTCTGTTGCATGAATAATTCCTGCCTTTCTGAAGCCTTTAGTGACAATATCCGGCTTACTTCGTAGGTAATCGTACATGGATACAATCCACTTGGCGCTTACTGTCTTGATGGCCGAAAGTCTTGTGTCCACTTTGATATCATCTGGGACTCTTTCACCATCCATTTGTCTGCTTACTTGTTCAGCATACCATGCCCGAAACTGCCTTTTTAAATGGTCTTTGACTGCCTTGTTGACTGAAATATCAAGTGGCTGAAGTCGATCAGTGCAATGCGCAGGGACATACACATAATAAATGTGATTCGTCTCCAAAACATCGGTGACTTCATCTGTTGAATGACCAGAAAAACAATCAAAGACAGCCAAGGCAGGATAGTCAGATGGTAAACTATTGATTTCTCGTGCACTTTGAACATATGGAATAATGACTTTCTCAATGAAACGTCTTGTAAGCTCCCCATTTGACCAATGCTTTGGGCTGTGCCATACATCAATCTCTGCAGGAAACTGGTAAGATGGATGGCAGCGTTCAGTCTTCCCCTCATATAAGAGTTGGAAAGGTAGGAACTTCCCTGACATGGTTACAGCCAGGGTTGCAGTTATTTGCCTCTTGTCATTCAAGCAAGCAATTTCTACTCTGGTGGCTCCTCGTTGTTCCATGGTATAGCTCCCAGTTGGCACAAGACAAATCCCAGTCTGGTCCCAATTGAAAATGAGGTCAGGAGGGATGTTATGAGCATGAACCAGAGACCCAATGCTCTTTAAGAAGGCTGACTTTCTGCATAAGAATTCTGATTCTGAAAGCTGTTGTTTCTTCTCGGTTGCTGCCTTTCTTTTCACAAAGCCCATCCTCTGAAGTAGCGACAATGCCCACCCTCTAGATAAAGTAATATTTCCTCCGTACTCAGCAAGAAGAGTTCTGTCCTTTGATGTTACTATCCCTTCTGCTGCAGCTTGAACAATTTGTGTGCTCACAGGGGCACCAGCAGAACGAAGAGAACGAATGTACTGCTGAACTTGAACATCAAGGTCACCTAAGAGAAGGGGTCTTCCTTGCTTCTTAACAGGAATCTCAGCCACAGCTGGGTGCATTTCTCCATTTTTGCGCTTTTCTGCTAGACCATCGAGATAGCGTTTCTTAAAAAAGCGAACCGTACTTTCACCAAGATGCTGATAAGTAGATTTAAAGTGCTTAACAGCCTTTGCGTTGCCATTTTCTACAGCAAACTTTCCTATTTTAGCCCTATCTTCGCTGGAAAAGTCCGTCGTATAACGTCGTTTTCCTTTCCTAATGGTAACATCATCAGCTAAAACCTTTTCGACAGCCCGGTTGGCTTCTGCTGTAGCGTGTGGTGTCAATCCTGTCTCTTTAGCAGTTGGCAAACCATCTTGTCGCTTGAAGTACTGAAAGAGACTCATTCTGTCAACCACTTTTCCACGTGCGGAGTAGCTGCGCATGTGGAAAAGCAATTGCGTCATGAAAACATTGCACAACTGAAATTTTACTCGCAATCGCAATCTTTTTGCACTCGCAATCTTTTCTTGATTTATGGTATAGGGAGCATGCACGTTCTGACCCCTATATGATTTCAGTTATGAAGCGTCATATGAGAAACGAATCAAATTTTGATATCCTTTGGAAACATGAGGCGAAAGTAGAAGTTGTAAATAATTACAAAATATAATTACATGTGCATAAACACAGTCCTCAATACAATAATTATTACATTTCACACCCCCAGTGAGACCTAAATGATACAAAGGGTTCCTCTTGTACAGACATGTCCACCACATGAGTTTCCACATTGAAAATGTCATTTTCCTGTTTGTTAACCTCATTTATTAAAGTTTTCATAGCAATCTTGTTATCTTCCATCAATTCTTTTAATTCTTCCATTGACTCTTTCTTTTTACTTTTGAGAATGTCCTCAATGTTCTGCATAAATTCTCTCACCTCCTTAGTGCATGTTGGGCGAATTTCTTGACTTGATAATTGTACTACTGGTACGTCTCTCTTCATTTCCTCCAAGACGTCCCTCAACAAAAAGTCATCCAAATCTGTTTCCATCATGCTTATATCTTGAAGAGAAGTGGGTGGTTCATCCTCCTGAGACTGTGATAAATCCACCGGCAGCACCTCTGAATAATCTATTTTACAGTGGACATAAGCGGATGCATGCATTAAAGTTCCAGTCTGTAATGTCACCATTTGGAATTATAGCACATTTGTTTGGTCCACTGGAGGGTTGGAGACATGATGCAGCCATGCTGCATGAAAGTGGGCTGCTACGTCAGACAGAGCAGTACATGCAGTGCCAATGTGGTACCTATGGAGATCCGGCATATCCTAACCGATCACAACTTGTCAGACCCTATCAAGGTGCTGTTTTGACACCACTGCAAGCTGAGTTCAACAGGAAGATGAGTTCTGCTCGTGTCTGTGTGGAATGGGGCTTTGGAAATATTATAAGGCTTTGGGCATTTGTAGATTTCAAGAAGAATGCAAAGATCTTACTCCACCCCGTGGCCAAGTACTATGCTGTAGCAACTCTGCTAACTAACTGTTATGCTTGCCTATATGGAAACAATATTGCTGCACACTTTAATCTACAACCACCAAGTCTATCCGAATATTTGCAGTAAATACAATTTTCTATATACAATGTACATAATTATAACGATTGCATGCATGGTTAGCAACTGCATACAGTGTTACATATACCTCTGGTCAGAATTTCTTCGTAACTAACGAAGTGAGGTCAGCCATCTGTTGCATCTGTTTATTCATCATCTCAAGCTGCATCTTATTCATTTGCTGTGCATCATCCACTTGTTGCGCTTTCTTTTCCTACAGAGCTAGCTCTCTCTCCCTCAATTGTAATTCCCTATCCCTTAATTTTAGTTCCTCTTCTTTCATTGCCTTCTTGTCAGTCCATACCTTCTCTAAGTCAATCATCTTTCTCTTTCTGCTTTTGCCAAATTCATCTTCGGAATCCCCTCTAGTACTAGTGCTCCTTATTTTACCCTTTAATGTTAGCTTTCTGTTGTACATCTTTCTCCGTGAACCTGTTTCGCAGAGACTCCAGGAGCTGCTCCTTCTCTTTGAACTCGTCCTCCGTCCCACTTTGCTTCCTTTGCTTAGCGTCACTTAGAGCTGTGCGGTATCACAAATTATCAGTTTCGGTATGTATCCCCTCATTCTATCACGGTATTACTATGATCACGGTATACTGAGTGCTGATGCTGTAGACAATATCCAAATGAATCCTTGTCACACAGATTAAAATCATTCACAAACAATGGCCAGATATGCTTCTTTTGCACCCATAGTCAGTGCTTCCACACTCAACAGTTTCAACAGATTTTGAAAACATCATCAAAGATAAAATTTCATACCCTTTAAAAATATCATATTATGTTTACTCCTTCCAATACTAGTCTAACCACGGTATCACGCGATATCATGGTACAGGAAAAAGTTGGCCGGTATCTGAATTTCACACAAATAATATTGCGGTATTACTATTTATTCGGTATATTACACAGCACTAGCGTCACTTTTAATAAACGAATCCATTAAGTTTTGCGCCCGTTCTCTCAATGTACAAGCACTCACTTTTCCAAATTTATGCGGAAATTCCTTTTGGAGAGTGCAAGCAATCTCTTCCCAGCAAGTAGCTCCTCGAACGAAGGGTTGCTCCAATGAAACAACTTCCCTAAGCAAAAGTAGGTCGTCCGCAGCTTGGAAATGCACCCTAGATGTTTTCGTTGGTGTTGCAGCACAACTAAAACTCAGAACGGGAGTGGTGGTGGATGGAGAAGCACCGCTTGAGGTAGAATCTTGCAAAGAATCCATTTGTCTTATAAGGTAGAGCAAGAACGTACTAAGATACCTTGATACGTCGAAACCGTTACTAAGAACGTTCTAATTTTCCGCGCGAAACGTAGTAAGCTTATTACGTAACGTTTTACGTAGTGCTAAACCTCTTTGTGGGGTTAGTGAGCGAGAAATACAAGCTATTCTCAATACCTTAGAGGTACGCCAGAAACTGAAACCAAAGTTTACGAATAAAGCTCCACTAAGACCGGTGCAAAGTTCAAGGGTGTGGGAGCAGGTTCAGGCTAATCTAGTCACTATGACAGCCTGTACCTTCAAAGGATATACATTTGTCTATGTTTTGTCTGTGTTGGATGTTTTCAGTCGTTTTCTTATTTTACGACCACTCACTTCTAAGTCTTCTGGTGAGATGGCTGATGCTCTCTCACATGTTTTTGCAAAGCATGGGTCTCCTGAACGATTTCAGACAGACCAGGGAACAGAATTTGAAGGTTCAGTAGCAGAATTAATGCAGAAACTGAAAGTGCACATTATTAAAGCTAGGCCTTACCATCCTCAGTCTCAGGGTAAAGATGAACGTTCGCATTGTACTTGGAAAGATTACTATAGACATGATTTGATGTCTGATTCAGGTACAAGTTGGCCTGAAAATTTACCTGTCTACATGAACACGTATAATACCTCCCCACACAGCTCCCTTGGGTACAAGACACCATTTGAGGTGTACTATTGTAAGAAGCCTCTCTCTCTAACTAAGCCCATTCTTAGTCTGGACACTCATGCTGACAGTGAGATACCAGATACAGTAGACAAGCAGCAATCGAGCAATGCACTGCCAAGTACATCTCTAGGTGATGACCAAATCATTCGAAATGAAGCTAAAATTAGCAGTAATGCAGCAGCTACTAAAATGGTAGAGCAGCATTTCAGTCGTAATTTGCCTAGTGAGTATGCTGAAGGGGATGTAGTCTTAGTACGTCTTAGACAGAGGCATAGCCAAATCAAAGGCAAGACGTGTTCTGCTAAGACTGTTTGTTACCAAGGTAAAGTGATCAAAAAAGGAGTACATGGGCTAGAGTACACTATTGAATACACAAAAGATGGTGAGATCAAGACTGGACACTTTGGTGTTTCGGATCTAACCTCCCTAACTGTAGCTGAAGAGAAACGACGGCCTAAATTGTCTGCTCAAAATGCCCTGGTTACAAGAGATAATTCTAAAGTGCAACCTATAATGAAAAGTGCACCTAGTAAGCCACTATCAATGTCAACACCGCAAAATTCACTTTCCAACAGCAAAGGCAAGTCGGTTTCAGCTGACTCTGACACTATAGGGTCAAACCCAATGTTCAGAGTATTTGGGCCTAGTAAACGCGTTTTCTATGACCTTAGATACTCTGACTTAAGAGATATAACATCTAAAACTGCCTGAATCAGTAATTGGGCAGTAAGTATTTTCACATTGCTATTACTCAACTGCCATGATTATATTATCCAATCTGATTACATTGTGGTACCAGTAGACTTTTACGATGCCATAGCCAGCCAAATGAAATTGAGCCATTCCATATGGGAGCAATTTTCTATAAGTGTTGAGTGTGTAGCACCTGAAGGCCACAAACAATTGTGCATGCCAGTCCTGGGGCATTCACATTTTTTTTTAGTAGTGGTGGATATTAACAGCCGCCACTTCACTTTGTTTGATTCAATGACTAGACCACACCAGGACAGAAGGTATGCCCATGTATCACAGAATTTGTCGCATTTCCTTTCATTGAAATTAGGTGTAAGACGGGGATTAAATTTTACTCATGACATTAGACAAGATCTGCCACAGCAAACAAATGGTTCTGACTGTGGAATTTTTACATGTCGGTATATCTATGGACTGATAACTGGGACAGGCTTTCTGTTTGACAATAGGACATCTGATGTACAAAGGTGGTTAACTCAGTTCATTTTGGATGAGGCCACTTCCCAAGCAGACACAACCAGGGGGAACATACAAATTTATGAACCCCCCCTGTTCCTGATCCTAACACCACAATGGCTGTCAGCTACCTGTGTAAATATTGTGGTGTGTCCATACCAGATGTATTTCATGTTTCACACTCATTGGATTGCAAACACAACTGCTCTGTGATAGGGCCTGGAGTGCGAATTGCCTTCACTGAAGTTATAGAACCTCAAGAACCACTAGCAAAAATCATCGATTTGACATGTTACGAGTCACTTGAAAGTAGCAAGGACTCTCACAGTCCAGGTATTCCTTTGCAGCAGAGTATTGCAAATACAGACTCTGAGTCAAATGGTGAATCAGAGTCTGCATATCAACCCAAGCTTGACATGGGTGTACTAGATAATGAGCTGGGTTTACAAGAGAGAGAATGGGAAAGAGCACAAAGAGAACAATGGGAGCCATATGATTTCAAGTTGTCAGACCCCAGGTTTCATGTTTATGAGAGAAATCTGACAAGAGTACGCGAAGACACCGCCGAAGGCATGGATGCAAATGATGAAAGTAGTTGCTTAGTCACTCTATCAGATGTGCAGCAGTTTGTAGTATCCAATTTGGACTGTATAAGGAGGTTGTGTCGTGGAGACATGATGAATAGTTATATAACAGACCGCTTCAGCAAAATCTGCATGACGTCTCTGCACAAGACAACATCCAGCCATTTCCAGCTGTTTTTTAAGCATTTCAGTATGTACTTGTTGCAATTTCCTCTGTTTTCCAACCAAGGACACGTCAGTAGTGAATTGCACCACTACCTTGTACATCTGTCATGGGATGAAAACCCTCATGAAGTTCAGCTGTACCATGACAATAAGGTTTGGGGTGTTATCAGTCCTACTGTGCGGTGCTGGATTATAATGGAAAAATTTCAATTTACTGAGTCTAAGGCTATACAAAGTATGATGCAAAACAAACTTATACGACCAATCAGTAATCAAGGAAACAAGATGAAGGGCAACATAGACTTGACGCTATCATCAGATGATGACACTCTATAAATCAAGATACCGTATAGCTAATAATTGTGACATGTACAGTACATTGCACTTTGCATATATGTAATACTGTCTCTAATATATGCATCTCTGCAGGCATGTGCATGAACACAGATATGCCAAGCTATTATTACAAAAATAGTATTATTATGGTACAGATTGCCCCTGTTGGCACATGGTACTTTAAAAATGGTACAGAGTGCCTCTGTTGGCACAGAGTACTAAGTATGGTACAGAGTGCCCCTGTTGGCACAGAGTACTTTATGGAGCACGCCACACCCACAGGTCCTCGTCCTGTGCCCTGGAACCAGAAAACATCTGGTACAGAGATGGGTGTATAAATGGTCATATTTCTTGTCTCCGTGCAATGCAATTATAATTACCAGCAGTATATAGGCCATTCATTATAAATGCAACCATATAGCTATAGCTATATGTAGCTACTTTGTACTTTATTATAAATTATTTAATTATTATATTATACTATTTTACTAACATTAGTGTCATGCCTGCATGTGTTACATATATAACTACCTACTATAGTAGTTGCTAGTTCAGGCATGGATGGTGGGTTCAATTTCGAATTCTATTATGTTAACTTTGCTGCTATTACAACAGCAAAGCATTTTTGTGTTCTTGTTTATATTATTGCAAAATACTGCCAGATTTGTATGTTATATAATTATGATTATACTACAGTACTAACATTTTGGTGTGTTATATAGTATTTATTTTATTCGATCATTTTAACCTTTTAAGGCCCAATAGCCAATTTATTGGCTTATACCCTTAAGGCCCACGATAGCCGAACATTGCGCAATCATAATAATTTTTATATCAAAAGAAAGCCCATAGTGAGCATAATAAACAGTGCAAGTTTGAAACAGATACAACGACGTATTAACTGTATAGAAGCTTACAAAAATATACTAAAAACGCATGCGAAGTTTGTTTAACGCAATTATACAAACTAGTTTACAAAGTTTTACAAACAATAAAAATGGCCGTCTGAAGAAATTTGCGCGATCGTGTTTATCTTCTGCCTATATTGAGCTTTGTGTGATATACTTTGAAGCAGTTGGTAGGGCACAATGGTACTGGGCGCTCGGGAGAGCAATCCTTGCAGCAGTAGGTACACTGCAAAAAATTTTGGTTACTTCAACCATTTTTTAAAAGGTTAAATCTATGAAACTGAGACAACCAAACAAAAAGTTATTTTAACCATAATTACTTCTTGTTAATTTAACCATTAAAATTGTAATCATATTTACCATAAGTTTTTGTTTATAACAACCACTCAAAAAGGGTATTTCAACCTTTTTCAAAAAGGTACTAATCACATTTATAAATAACTATACTACAATTCATAAAGGCTAAAACAATTACTGCAAAAGTGCATTTCAACCTTTTCAAATGGTGATAATCACTTTCATGAATATTAACTACTACAATTTATAAAGATTAAAACAATTAGAGTATATTATTTTAACCTATTTCAAATGGTGATACTCCATCTTATAAATACTAACTACAGTAATTCATAAGGGTTAAAACTATTTACTCAGAATGTATTTCAACCTAATGCAAATGGTGATAATCCCTTTTATATGTCTATTATTAATTATTCAGTATAGGTTCTCATGAATTACTTGTTTTCAGCAGACATGCATAGAAAAATAAGGTGTTGTCAATGTACATCAATGAACATCCTACTTACAAATGTTTTGACATTGCATCAGTATAGAACAATTATATTGAAACTACATTTAATTCAATTGCAATTAGTCAAGCAAATACATTAACTTCGCCATGATATACATGTGAAAAACAAAGAAGAATACTGTCAGCATGCATGCACTTACGTATTTAGTGTATATTATGTAAACTATTAAAAAATGTATAGCAAAATATAACTCAACGCAAAAGCAAGTCTAACTTCGGAGGCATATATGCCAAGTCTACAAAAACTTGTTAATGTCACTGCTCACAGTGAGGTAGGTGGCTGAATGAGTAGAACGACTACCTCCTTGCTCAGGTAAACCAAAAACATATTCTTGAAAGAAAAGAGCAACGTCTTTGGTTTGTTTGGGGTATACCAAATCAAAAACATAGTGGGATGCGAACCAGGTACATAAGGCTTCAGCAAAACTTGATACCTTGCACAAGAGCTTCTTTTCTATGATGATAAAGTAGTCAGTTGACTCAGATTCTCCTGTAAAACATGAAATGCGAGGAGCAGTTCTAGGGGGATCACGTTGTGCCACTGACTGAACATCCTCTGACATCTATAAAAATGAATAACAGAAACAATTTCAAAATTATCAAGCACCATGTATATAACTGCAACAGCATATACAATAATTGCACCTAAAATTCTTCATAGATGTACACCAAAACATTGCTGGGGATTCCCTTCTTTTGCATCATCAAAGAACACAGCTGAAGAAAAGCCAACTTCTCTTCTTCAGATTCCTTTCCTGTATGTATGTATAAACACATCATGTCAGCTCACATGCATGAGCTATAGTATTTCAGAATCACAACAGATATATACATAAAAGAGCTATAGGGTGTCGTTCGATGCAAGGTATATCTGGCTATCTAAAAATCCCACTATTCCAAGCATGACACAGGCCGTTTGCTAGAAGAGACAACACGCATATAGTACATACGGAAGTAAGTTGACATTAGTGTAAAAATGGCTGCTTTGGATCAGTTTTGTGCTGAACATCTATATGTAAAGGTCGGTATATACATTCGGCCACATGCAACTATGACATGTACATCAATACACATGCACATGGGTTGCACACATGCACATGCCTTCACATTGTTGTTGATTGAGTTTGTACAAATCAGCTTGCTTCCCCTTCAGTGTCTTGGACAACTGGAGTATGGCTGGTGTCCATTTCACTGCCCAATCCCTTGCCGCCATTTTGCAAACATTCTTCTTACTCAAAACCAAGTCCATTTCTTCTGCAATCTGCATGTGGGAAAAGTATATTGCATAAGAGTCAGAGTCAGTACATGCACGCATTAATTGGCTCTTTACTTACAGCATAAGGTAAGGATAGCACAGGGTGAGCTTCTAAAATAGCCACAAAGGTGATGTCCTCATCTTCTTTCAGTACATCTTCCCTTCTCACACTGAATGTCTGTCGAAGAAGTGATATGACATTTTCCTTCCTGGGATTATCTCGCTGCAGCTCTTTGTCCAGTTCCTTCAAATTGCGCTGATTAGATGCTTCATCATTGCTTGGCATTTCCACATGTGGGTAGCGAGCTCGTGATGATGCCTTTGGACGACCTCTCTTATTAGGAACAGCAATGGCTTCATCAAGTTGATTTCTTTTGCGAACAGATGAAGAGCGAACATTGTGCACACGCTCAATGAGCTTTTTTTCCCATGAACCCTATATTAGAAAAAATATACAATGTCATGTAAAAGAATAACTTAATCCACATATTACATGCGGTGCAAACATACATAACCAGAGACAGAAGTCCCAGAATCCTTCATGAAGGGATGCTTTTTCACTAGTTCTTTGGCTACTTTGCTGCAAAATGCCCTATCTGGCTTTGGACTGAAGGCATACATCTGTGTGACCAAATCGCGTATGATCTCGTTTCGGATAGATAGTGTTAAGAGTTTCTTCTGGTCTTCCACAGAGTTTGCTGTTATGCAAGCCATGATTGTCGGTCTCCACAATTTTGGAATGCTAAAATCTTGACATCCTGATGCAGATGACAGTGACACATTGTCATCAGAGTCCATTGACTGTGTTGAATTCTTGGAAGGCACATCATTTGAACCCAATGATGAAACAGGTGACAGTGGAGGTGAACTAAAGCTTTGATTGAAGCTAGCCATACTGCTTGAGGCTGAAACATTGGAAAGATTCCGCACTGGTGTAGATTGTGGATGATTTGAAACATGTAGCTACAATTATGAAAGAATACATTGCATTGTAGCACACTGAGTAGTTAGGGAATTACTAAACAGTACTGAATTGGAGTAAATCCCGGCCTTACCTTGGCTTGTAGTCGGCTAATCTTTTTCACGAGCCCCATTTTAGAAACCATTTCCTTAATATCGGATTCAGAAAGTTCAAGAAAGCTTTCCCCATCGACCTCATTCTCTATGAGACAAAAACAAATGAAAGTTTAAATGGCAGCAATTATCTGTACCTCAGTAATCTAAAGGATACACAAAAAGGATGCCGGGCCAAAGCCATAGGACCACTAGTTCAAGCTGACTACAATACAGCTATTTGCACAAACCTTCTAATATATCGCATGCTTCCAACGAAAGTCCTTCACTTTCGAGCCACTTCGAAACTTCTTCAGCCGTTTTCTCTTTAAAATTCTCCATCAAGCTCTACGAACAGCTGCAATTGTGCGCGCGCGGTTATTTGCTATTTTGGGTAGAATCCATACTATAAATAGTAACACTGTCTCACGTGCGTGCAGTTAAAAATAGCAGTCCACGAGGAAGATGTGAAGAAAATGGCTGCTCGTCATAGTCAAGCAGTAGCGTGTGCCTTATGTGCGTACTTATCGCCATCGCTGGTACTGCATATTAGCCATCTTCGCCTTGTTCACGCAAGAGATCGTTCTTTTCAGCTGACATGCAACATCGATGAATGTGCTGAAGAATTTCGTTCGTTTTCATCTTATAACAGCCATGTTTATCGTAACCACCGTGTTGCCCTTGGCCTAGAAGAGATTGAAGTCTCTGTTCTTTGTGACCAGCAGCAAACAGTGGACGTTGGCAATGATAGCGTTTCAAACAATGCTGATGACCACATCGTACTAGACGACTTTGACAGCGAATTACAGGACTCACATATTCGTAACCTCCAGGGACTTACCAAGAGTTCTCCAGATCGAAATCGCCTAGCATCACAGAAGGAAAATGCAGCATTCCTTTTAAGCCTTTCTGAAGAGAAGCGTGTATCTCAAGTTGCCATTGATGACATAGTGAGATCGTGTCGTAGAATATGCCAGCAAACTGTCACTCTGGTTCAGCAGAATGTATCAGAGGCCCTTCAGGAAGACGGTATAGTACTATCGGAAAAAGCAAGAAATGCCCTCACATCTGTGCCAGATCCCTTTGAAGGAATCGACACTGCATACATGCTTGAGAAGTTTTGTAGAGACAACTTTCATTATGTGGTAAGTTGTATAGTTAATTCGTGCAAGTATTCTGAGTTGGCTACCCTGCAGTTCCCTTTCTCTCTATAGCCTATCCCTGCTTCCTTAATTCACTCTATGTAGTTTGTCCTTTCCTCCCCTCACTGTGCTCTGGCCTCCTTCTGTCACTGACAGTGTATAGTGTTTATCCATCCATACTCAATTGATCTGGTATATGTCCCTATAATATATACAGCATGACTCATTTATTCACTTGAGTTTGTCCTCTCCTCCTCAAGACACACTAGTTGGTTCCCTCTTCCCTCACTCTACTTTGCTCCCACTTCCCCTCCACTCTTTTGTCTTTGTTTCCGCTTTCCTTCCACTCACTCTACTTTGCTCCCTTCCACTCTTTCTTATTCATTCCCACTTTCCCTTCCACTCACTATACTTTGCTCCCACTTCCCTTCCACTCACTCTACTTTGCTCCCACTTCCCTTCCACTCACTATACTTTGTTCCCTCTTCTCCTTGCTCAGCACCTCTTCCTCTTGCCCTCACTCTATAGTTTGACCCCCTTACCCTAGTGCATTCACTGTGTTGAAACATAGGTAGCACATTTATGCTCATGTATTTTATAATACTGAAATTATGACATTTCACATTTACTTTGTCTTCTTTCTTGTTTGTGTTTATGCAGGTTCCAGAAGAAATTCCGTTTGGTAAACCTTACTGGACAACATCATTATCAGGATCAAAGCGAAGAAAGGTTCAACGTAGTGACAATTTTTATTATGTGCCCTTGTTGACGACACTAAAACAACTGCTATTAGTGGACGAAATTATAGCTGAAGTACTGAATCCACACTTTGCTAGTAGTGGTGAAATTAAAGATTTCTGTGATGGTGCGGCTTACAGATCACATCCTTTGTTTGGTACTGACCACAGTGCATTACAGATTATAGCTTATTATGATGAACTAGAAGTAGTAAACCCAATTGGCTCCTATGTGTCCAAGCACAAACTAGGGTGTATGTTCTTCATGCTTGGAAACATTCGACCCCAGTATCGGTCCACTCTAAAAGCCATAAATTTGGTAGCAGTTGCAAAGCATGAAGACATCACGAAATACGGAATTGATGTGTTTTTAGCACCATTTGTGGAAGATTTGAAATCACTTTACTGTGATGGCATTTCTGTTATGATAGGAACTGAATCCAAAACTTTTCGGGGGGGTCTTTTAGCTTTCTTAGCTGATAATTTAGCTGCACATGCTATAGGAGGCTTTAAAGAGGGTGTGGGATTTGCCCTCAGGGTGTGTAGGACTTGTATGACTACTTCATCTCAATGCCAGACACTCTTTACAGAGGAAAATTTTCAACTGCGTAACCCTGAGTTGCATTTTCAGCAATGTCAATTATTGGAAGGTCGTTTAAGAGGCCATTACTCAACTAATTTTGGCATTAACCGTTGCTCAATTTTGGAAGATGTGCCGGGTTTTTCTGTTACATCTTGTATGCCACATGACATTATGCATGATTTATTTGAAGGAGTTGTACAGTATGAAATGAAATTGCTACTAGTGCACTGTGTGGATGAGAAGTTTTTCAGTATTGACCTATTAAATGATAGACTGTCACGATTTGATTTTGTTTCTGATAAGCCATCGCTTTTGGACAAAGACTTTGCTCGAAACAATTCTAAATTTCGACAATCAGCATCTCAAATGATAGCTTTGTGTTTTAGCTTACCTCTTTTAGTAGGTGACAGAATCCCAGAAGATGATGAAAACTGGTTATCATTTCTGTTGCTTTTGCGTATATGTGAAATTGCATTATCTCCAATCTGCACATCTGATACCATTGTGTACCTAAAGCTCCTCGTTGAAGAGAAGTTGAGTATGTTCAAGCAATTGTACCCACAATCCAATGTCACTCCTAAATTTCATTATATGGTTCATTATGCCTCACAAGTTCAAAATTTTGGTCCTCTTATCTCGTCCTGGACTATGAGACACGAGTCCAAACTTGGCTTCATCAAAAGAGCATCAAAGCGTAGCAACTTCAAAAATGTAGCAAAAACAGTGTCCGACAGACATCAGCGTTGGCAGTGCTACAAACTTCAAGCAGAACAGCGGCCGTTTCTACATGTTGCCTTTGAGACTAGTTCCAAAAAGACTACTTGTACCTTTGAAGCCGAACCTGACATCATTGCACAGGAAATACTTCAGTTATTCCCATCCATTAATAGAGATTTGTTACTTGCTCATCCAAAATGGGTTAAATTGCATAATTATACTTATTCAAAGGGTGTATTCTTGCTGCTTACTTATGATCCAATGTATCCAAAGTTCGGACAAATATCAGACATTGTTATTGTTAATAATACTGCACTCCTTTCATTGAGTGTTTATACTGCTGACTATTTTGACACACATTATAATGCTTTTGTAGTCAGTGTTACGCAAGATAACATAGTTTTGTCTTTAGATACCCTGCCTTTCCACTACACTTTGTTTATAAAACGATGTTTTCAATTAGGTAATTCCAAGCAGTACATTCATATACCATTTTATTTTTAGTGACTCAGCAATTTTTGGTGTTGTTTCATGTATTTTTGTATATCGTTGCATGTGTTTTATATGAATGGATATAATTAATTATTATTGATTATAATAAAGTCTTTTTGAGACATTAAGTTGGTTGACCATTGTTTATGAATATAGATACTAGACTAATTCGTACATACAGTGAAACCTCAGAGCTGACACTTAATGGGACTTAAGAAAATGTGCCGGAAAACATGCAGGTCTGCTTTTATACAGAGACTGACTTCATGTTCTGTAGACTGAGATGGTCTGTATAGAGAGAATGTCGGATTACTGAACAGAAGTATACTACAATGTGCAATCAACAGCAACAAATTACAACATGTATACTATGGGTATTACAGTAACTATATATAATATATTATTAAATGGTTGAAATAACTATACATTAGTTGGCATTTTAACCCACATTTTTATTTTAACCTCTAGACATGAATTTACACTATGAAAATTGTTAAAATGGCCTATTTTAAATAGTAAATATGAACCTTTCTTGTGGTCAAATCTACTACTTCCTATCATAGGTTAATTTGACTATTATTATTTGTAGTTTTAACTTGCAAACACTAGATATTAACTGGTATGAGTTAAACTTAACAATCATCTGTAGAAATAACCATTGATATACATTTTAACCACTATAGGGGTGGAAATAACCACTTTTGAAGATGGTTAAAATAACCATTACAGGTTATTTTAGCATTCATTTTTTGCAGTGTAGTACGTCGCCTTTGTGTGCATACTCGGCACTGTTGAGGCTTGGCAAGATGGTCAGGGAAGTGACGCTCACAAAGGCGGCTAGCAGGAGGAGGATCTTGTACGGAAGGTCGCTTTCTTGAGTTCGTACAGCCAATCATGTACTCAACAAGCTGCAGAAGGAACTCTTTGGGGGTAAGCTGTTTGGTGCCGTCTGTCTCTTTGTATAATATGTATGCGTTCGTTGCTGCGGCATCCACTAGGAAGTAGAATAGTCTTAGCCACCATTTTTTGGACTTTCGGCTGCAAGAATATGTTTTGCGTCGGGAATCGAATGTATCCACTCCTCCCATGTAGCTGTTGTATAGTTTTACACTCTCAGGACATTGTATTGCAGAACGAGTTCCATCTTTATTGCGTCGTAGTACTGTAGATGGGGTCCCAGGAATGCTGATATTGTTGATCAATGCAACAGCTTTATTGTCCTTCCATACTAAGCATTCTATTCCATCTACCATTTCGGATTGGCATTCTCCCCTTGTCATTCCCTTCTCTAGGACTTTTAATCCCTTCAGAGTACTAGGCCAGTGCCTACGATTAGTTCTGGCCGTCCCGATCATTTGTATCCCTTTCTCCCTAAGATATTTGGCCAGATTCACGCTGGAGAAGAAATTATCCATGTAAGCGTGGTAGTTTTGGTTGTACAGAGGTTGTAGAAGTTTCTGCACTACTGTTGCACCAAGGCCGTCCTCATTGCTGCCCTCGCCAGCACCTGTGTAGACATCTACATTGTACATGTAGCCGTTGACTGAGTCACATGCACACCAGCATTTGTACCCTCTTTTGACAGGCTTTAAGGGCATGTATTGTTTCAGGCTGCTTCTGCCCTTGAACAGAACCATAGCTTCGTCAACTGCTACCTGTTGGTGTGGTTGGTATGCAGCTTGACTGTTGCTACGGATTCTGTCCAAGAGTGGTCTGATCTTATACAGCTTGTCAAAGCCTGGTGTACCCCGCTCAGGTGCTGCGGAATTGTCGTTGAGGTGCAGATGTGTCAGTATTGACCTAAATCTGCTCCTGCTCATCCCCTTAACAATTCCAGGTGTACCTAATAGAGGGTTTGTGCTCCAGTAATCCCGCAATGCAGGCAATTTCACAATCCCCATTGCCATGTGTATACCCAAAAATGATTTTATCTCTGCATCATTTGTATCCACCCAGGTGGCTGTCTCCTTCTGCAAAGCATACAGATTCGTCTGCTCTGCAATGTACTGGAAGGTGTTTTCACCCCATATTTGCAAGAAGAAGTCAAAAGGGTGACTATCTGCCTCACAGCTGACTGTAGGACCTGGAACCTGTTGAAAACCAGAAGATACTGGTGGGGGCACAACGGATTGAGAACTATCAACAGATTGAGAACTATCATCATGGGACTGGAGCATATCTGTTGTGGGATTTGGAGTGGTAGAAGATGGAACAAGATTGGACTGACTTTCTGCTGGAACCTCACATAAGTCCTCTTCAGGTGCCTGCTGCTCTACCCTCTCCAGTGGATCATCAGATGGTGGATAGTTGAAACTTTCCATGTCACCTTCGTGCTCCTCACTTACTAGATCATCATCAGATTCATACCACTCTGCATCATCATTTATTTCCTGCAGTACAATGTTTAGTGTAACTCTGTTTGCCATAGATTTTGTTTTGTACTTGTATCTGAAGTAGAATAGAAGTTTAGAATGTCTATCTAGTTTGCATGATGATAAAAGCATGATTTTGCGGACGTTTCCACGGTTTGAGCAAGATTTACGTGTAGTTTGCATGTACAGAACGTATTCTATACTTGGGTTACAGTTTGGAAAGATTTATTCACCCGAGGACCTCACCTTTAAACAAATGACTCTCAATCACTATAGTACAATCTTCTGGTAGTCGACGAGAAACAATTCAGCGATTTTCGAAGTTATTAAAAGGCTAAATAACGCTAAAGAAAGAGCAGAACAATTCGCGCCACTTTTTTGGCTATTGGGCCTTAACGGGTAGGCGTTAACACAAACACGCGGGCGTTAAAAGGTTAAATTCTACAGCTTCATTGTCATTAGTACATAACATTAATTATAAACTTTATAAGAATTATTGTTCCAGGCACATTTAAAGCCCATTCATATTCACATGTACAGCTAGCTTCATACAATACAATTACAATGTGAAACAATACGTATACAGTCATGCCATTAGTATACAAACATCGCACGTATGTTATGTCCGATTTCTGGACATAAAACAAAATGGCGGACTTCTTCGAGGTACGATAAATTTTCGCTTCGATCTTCATTCAAATGTAAGCAGATTTTTTGAAAATAGCTAAGATGGCACCTGACATATATACACTTGGCTTCGGAAGTGACAAAAGCTAGTTCTAACTGCTGCGAGTTGCGTGTGGTCAGTTTTCTTTACACCATACGGAAATATTTCAAAATGCAAAAAGGCGGTGGTTAGGATCTCGGCTTTTGGACACGAAAGTAGGTTTAACAGAAAGTACAGATTGAAAACTTACTAAATCGAATCTTGGGTGATGATCCTCCACTCCACGGCTGTTATGTCCAGGGGTTTTTGCCCAAAAACAAGGTTCAAAGCTATAAGATGTTGGACATAAACCGAACGGAGCAACGCACATTACCCCAAGATTCGATTCTGAGGGTTTGGTCCTTTGGTAACAACATATCCAAGTTTTAAAGCTAAAAGCCGAGATTTATACCACCGCCTTTTTCGATAAAGTTTTGTAGTCGAACAGAACGGTCTTTCCAGGGTAAGTTATGTGTTGTCACATGTTCCGTGAACATCTTTTTCGTATACTCACGTATATGTCCCGCTTGCAAATGATATCATCACCAAAACAAACTATAGGTGTGTGACAAACCCACGCGTTGCCCACTATAACGAAATATATTTGGTGAAGCCAGATAACGTTGCTCTTTTGGCTGGATTGGGACATAACATACCTGCGATAATACTGTGTAACATATAAATTTATGGAACAGTCCAAGTATTATACTACTTTTCAATAATCAGGCCTGATACTAGAATCAGGAGAATAAGGCACATTGGCAACAGTTTGTCTCTTGACAGAATCTGCAAAACAGATGAGAAAGTATAGCCATTGTCAATATAATAGGCTGACGTATTCTGGGAAACAGCATAATAACATATTCACACCTAAACGACAGGAATGCCAACTGATCTGAAACATTGAAAATGGGTCCCATGAGCAAAACCGTGGGTATTGACACTTGATTGGCCGAGATACAACGCGTTTCCCAGAATGCGTCAGGCTGACGCATTCTGGAAAACAGCATAATAACATATTCACACCTAAACAACAGGAATGCCAACAGATCTGAAACTTTGAAAATGGGTCCCATGAGCAAAACTGTGGATGTCGACACTTAATTGGCCGAGATATAACATGTTTCCCAGAATGCGGCAGCTGAGTTAACGCATTCTGGGAATCAAGGAAGTATATACAGTATAAGCATGACAGTTCCACCAAATGCATGTATGAGGGTTGACCCGAACCAATCCAACATGACGTGTGACACACAGAAATGCAACACTGGGATGTGCACATCCAGGATATGATGCGTTTCCCAGAATACATTATAACATATATTGTATATAGCTATATATTACTCACACGCCCTGCCAGAGCCAATGGGAAGCTGAAGTGCCTTCATTCAACCCACAGCCCATATAATTAGGGATCTCTGAGACCTGGGTATTTAAACCCTGCATCAGACTACTGTTATTGTCACATGCATACTTGATTTTTGTACTGATCTTGGCAATGATGGGTTCTCTCCTAATCTAAATTATTCTATACAAGACACATGATATTCTCAAAGTCATATTGGTGTCAATTTTGTTTTGACTGGAATCCTGGATGTGGGAGGCATGTTTCCCACTCAGAACCTTAGCTGTTCT
>CAUJGJ010000397.1:4065000-4222500 GCA_963170055.1 Halisarca cf. caerulea
TAGCAATTATCACAGACCCGTGGCCAACGTGTTCTGTCCCAACAATCAACCTTTGACCCCAATGTATGGTTATGCAACAATTCCGCCGCACAATGCAAGAAAAGGAACAAAAACTTGCTTACCATGCTCCGCAGTAGTACGAGACTTTGTCAAACCCGACAAATGCGCTTAGAAACACAGAGGAATACATAGACGATCGAAGGACCAGGCGACAACGGCTTTTCAATGAAGAACAGGGGCGAATTGTCTGAAATTCCATAGCGCGCATTCTCCGCGGGATTTTATTTCATTTGCAGCTGGCTCCGACAATGGTGGAAATCTCTCTCGTTTTTGTGGTACGTTCAAAGCCTACTACAACGTTAAAAGTGTATAATATGTTTTTATTTCGAATTTCGCTGTATACATTATTCTACTTTTCACACAAATAGATGTTGGTTGCAGCAGCAATACACTTGCTGCTGCAACTATTGATCCCAAGTTTTTTCTCGGGGCTAATGGTAAGAGTTGTACACTCTGTACGTTTGCATAGTGATTAATTTACTTTATTCTCTGTTGTAGCCGGGAATCTTTTCAACATGTGTGTGGATATATGTAAGTTTACGACTTATATTCAATGCCATGCATCTCCTTGTTCTTGCAGGCTCACAAAATTATTAAAAATGAACTTCTCACCTTGCATGGCAATACTTTGTTTTTGTGTTATACATCACTGGTTTTAACTTTAATAAATCAAATTTATTATTATATTATATTCTTGTATTTCCTATTGTTTGTAGATGAAAGTCAAGAAAGACTACAATGTAAGAGAACCTGCATGACTTGCATAAGATTAGAATGTATATATTATATATATATTATTATTCGATATATGTTATTACATGCCTGTTTTTGGGCCGCCGGAAGGCGGCCCTATATTGTTTTTACTTTCACCGGAAGTGTCCGGAATGTCCGTAACGATGTCAATATATATTATTATAATATATGTCAACAACATGGCGGTCGCAAAGTCGGTACGTAATCTTTCGGCTATATTTCGGTAAAATTCATTCGTTCGCTTCTGATTTTATCAGCAAAGAGTGTTTTCGACCAGAAGAGTTCTTCGAAGACGATTTCCAAACGATTCGAGTTTCCAGGGCCGTGGGCGGCCCACGAGTTTTTTAAACTCGAATCGCTTGTTTTTCTACATGCATGTGAGTATTCGTGTATTCCTGTAATGCCCTCTGTTATAAATTATGTTATATCTTCATGTTCACAGGAGAGAAAAGCATCAGTGGAGAAGGAACTACTAGTAAGTTCAATATTGGTGAACAATGTACCTATGACAGTAATAGAATTGTTTAACTTTTGTGTACATATGCATGTGTTTGAACATTTATAGTGTGCATGTGTGTGCATGTGTGCACATGTATATATGTGTACGTGTGTGCATGTGTGCACATGTATATATGTGTACGTGTGTACGTGCATGTGTGTGCATGTGCATGTGTGCACACATGTATGTGTGTGTACGTGTGTACATGTGTGTGTGTGTGTGTGTGTGTGTGCGTGTGTACATATGTGTGTGCATATATGAATATCAAATTTGCTCTTTTTTTTCTCTATACAGACAAAAGAAAAGGTTGATGAAATTGAAAAAGTTGTAAGTAAAATTCGTTGTATGTGTGTGTGTGTGTGTGTGTGTGTGGGTGGGTGGGTGGGTGTATGTATGTGTGTGCATATATAATAAATGTGAGTGGATCTGCGAAAAGGGCCCTTTTTGGTTGTTTACACAAACCGCAGTATGGACTAAAATGTGATTTTGTGTAAACTTTTCGATTTTTCGATTTTGGCATAAATGTAGTAAGTATGTTTCGAAGAGTACTTCTTGAAAGCGGCGTCCCCATACGATACTGTGTTCCTGAGATACGGGTCATTTTGCACCTAACGGAAATACGCCATTTTCCTTTTACGAGACGTGTACGGCTGCCGCCGCAGCGGCGCCTAATTATTAGCAAAGAAAATGGAGGCCACGGCGAATGTAATAAAGAAGTGAATAAGAACAGTGGCTTTGTTCTGCCGAATTAGATCTATCCAAAACACAGCCGCCGCGCAAATACTACCTTAAAGGCCGCCGCCGCACCAGTAACGTTACATATATAATGCAAACCTATAGATTTCGTACGGTAAAGAGTAGGTACGATGGCTAAGCGAACAGCGGGTGCTTTGAATGCGTTGGTTCATGGTGTTTGCTTGGACGATTTCGAATCTTGTGATCAAGACGCTCTTCAGGACGTCCTTTTCGAATACTTTACCGATCCTAAAGACTCTGATGATGGTGACAGCTGCAGTGAACCAGACTTGGGATTCCAAGACAACATTGAACAAACTGACACTAGGTATTTACCTTCATGTGTAATCTACACAGGGATGTACATGATATGTAGCCTTTTGTTGTTCCAGTAGTGTTTCAAAGGATACAGCAAATCATGATACTGAGAGTGGAGAGGAAATTCCACCACAATTAATGTGTTCAAATGGTATGCAAATTCATTGTCAATTAGCAAACTAATTTCCAGTTGTGAGCAAGGGTGTTATTCTGATATGTAGTGGGCCCAGCAGATATTATGGACCATGAAAATCACACAGATGATGAAACAGATGAAGATTCGGAATCACTGCACGACATAGTGGATGTAGACAGAATAGTTCAAGAGGCTATGTCTTTGGCCGCTGATGAACATGATATCACTTTGCTCCCTGCCAGTGAATCTGAATTTGAAGATGCGGAGACTGATCCTCGCATTCAGGGTTTTCTCTCTTCTGGCTGTGGTTGCAGATTGAATGATGGCAGGCCTTGCTCCAACCTCTTCGATACCGAGAAACTGGAGACCTGTCGATTGGAAGCTAATGAACTAAGCCGAGGGGAATTAGATTTGGTAATAATGGGAAAGTTAGCTGCTCTTTCAAGATCAGATAGGGATCTACGAAAACATACTGGGTTTCTTCACGGAGGGAAAAGGGTATGTAAGAAGACATTCCTGTTCTTGCATGATATTGGTGAGAAGCGACTGAAAAATGTGATGAAACATTATCAGCAGAATGGTTTGACAGTAAGAATACATGGCAATACAAAGCGCAGTCCACACAATGCCCTGAGCTTCTTCACAGTTAAGAATGTTGTCACATTCGTTCTCCACTACAGTGAGCAACATAGCCTCGTGATGCCTGGTCGTATTCCTGGATACTCTCGCTGTGACATGCAGCTACTACCATCGTCAACTTCCAAAAAGTCAATTTGGAATATATACAAAGGCTCTTCTGAATTAAACTCGCCAGCTCCATCTGTCGGGTACAGCACCTTTTGTAGGCTTTGGCGTACTTTGGTCCCAAATGTAATTACGATGAAGCCTATGTCAGATCTCTGTTGGACATGCCAACAGAATAGTGCAACCGTACTGAGAATGTCCAATGCACCAGAAAATGAGAAGTCACAGGTACTGAAAGAAGCACTGGAGCACCTACGTGTTGTGGAAGTTGAAAGAGCATTCTACAGAGACATTCTCAACAGGTGCAAGTCCGCCCTACGCGAGCAATTTGCTACTAACGGCGTTCTTCAACTCCCACCTGCTCCTTGTGCTCCACAATCTCTCAAAATTCCCATACACTATAGTTTTGATTATGCCCAACAAATTCACTATCCCTCCGACCCCCTTCAGCCAGGACCCATGTATTTCCTTACTTGTCGTAAGTGCTCAGTCTTTGGAGTTTGCTGTGAGAGCATTCCTCTGCAAGTGAATTTCCTCACGGATGAGGCAGCAGATGGTGGAAAGGGAGCAAATGCTGTAGTGAGCAGGATACACTACTACTTCGAGCATTATGGTCTGGGAGAAGAGGAAGCATTTTTGCATGCTGAAAATTGTGCTGGACAGAATAAAAATAACATTATGATGCAATATCTGATGTGGCGGGTGATGAAGGGTCTCCACAAGAAGATTACAATCAGCTTCCTTGTAGTGGGACACACAAAATTTAGCCCAGATTGGTGCTTCGGGTTGTTCAAGCGCTTGTACAGACGGACACACATTACATGCCTGGATGACGTCAAAGATACTGCTGATAAATGTGCCAAGTGCAACGTAGGCCAACTTGTTGCCAATTCTGATGGAACAGTCTTCGTACCAACTTACAACTGGAAAGATTTTCTGTCACCGCACTTCAAAGTTATTCCTTCAATAAAGAAATACCATCACTTCACCTTCAGTGGTGATTGTCCTGGAACTGTGTCCCTGAAGATGCACGCAGACACAGAGGTGCAACAATTGTTCCTTCTAAAGGACAACTGGGATGCTGGGGAAACTGGTCCTGAAATTATACCACCCAAGGGCCTGCCGCTTGAACGCCAGTGGTATCTTTATAATAATATACGCCAGTTTTGCCCAGAAGACACGAAGGATATCGTTTGCCCAAGACCCAGAGAAGGAAGTTTCTCGAGTCATCAGGTGGCCGAATCGAGACCTAAACGTAGTCGATTGAACCCTGCAGAAAATTAGATTATGAGAACACATGGTATTATTGCTATTATATTTATATTTCACATTTGTAATGTTAATGATGATTGCTCTCTTTCCAGTTGCTACATAACCATAGCTGCTAAAAAACCGTTAAGATTAGCACAGTACACTAGACATTGTAGATGCAGACGGAAAACTGACTAATGACATTAAACGCACCAAGAACACTACAGTCATCTTTACCTTGATAATAATACACTTGTCTTTGGCTAAATGAAGTCTTTAGGTCGCGCAATTACAAGAAAGAAGGAAATTTAACTTTAGCCTATATCGACGACGCCATTTTGATTGTGCGGATGACGTAATGACGTAAGTTATACGGAGCTCTTGCATGCAACCGGAAGCGCATCTGTTTCTATACATTTCAGTTTTAGGGTACGTGGATAAAACTCAGTATATCTCGTGAACGGATATTGCTAATGTAAAACCGATTGCGCCATCGCGTTACCCACGCACAGGCCTTTCGATTGATACCAAAAAACGTAAATACACGAAAATGACGAAAAGGGCCCTTTTCGCAGATCCGCTCACATATATATATATATACATATATGTGAGGGGGCACGGGAAAAGGGACCTAACGGTTGATTTGAAACTTTTGAGAAAACGGCGCTCAAAATTTCCGTAAACTTTGGTATAACTCCGTGTCTCTAGGTAACCACGTGGTGAAAGCACGTAGTTTTAGAAGTGTCTATCAAATTGGTTTTGTTAGTTTTACTTATTTTGAGCCATTTTTAGTGCGTCGATTTGTTGTCATGGATGATTCATTTTACCCGGCCAATCTTGTTGAAGAATTTGAACTTGTTGATGCGGAATACACATTTAGCAACGAATGTCAATCAGATACGGCAATATCCAGTGAAGATGAGAATGCTGAGAGCGAAATTAGTGACTGTGAAGATGAATTGCAACCTAATTTTTCCCTGCGGGAGGAAGATAAAGCCGAGGAGAGAGAGATAGACAATTTTATGTTAAACGGCTGCAACTGTTCTCTGGGAAGTGGAGGTTCGGCGTGTTCAAAATATTTTACCCGTGAGGAAATTTCAGCGACACGAATAAGCTGTTTGGAAATGTCTACCATGGAATTAGACATGCTGGTGCTGGCACACTTGGATGCTCATCGTAGCAATGTGGCTCATGCTACAACTTCTAAAGATAGCAGCCATTCAGCTGGTACAAAGGCAGGTACAAAACGCAGATCAAATATTGAGTACTATTTTCGTGGAAAGCGAGTGTGTAAATCTACCTATGTGTTTGCTCATGCAGTTGGTCCTAAACGATTCAAGAACATGGTGGCACATTTTGACAAAAAGGGTTTAATTTCTCGCATCCATGGGAACACTAAATGACTGCCTGCTAATGCCATACCATTGAAAGAAACACAATCAATTGTCAGATTTATTGAGAATTTTGCCACTGTTCATGCCCTTCCTTTACCCGGACGACTACCTGGCCAATACAGTGATGAAAAGTCTTTACTACTACCATCACACATGTCAAAGAGATATGTATATAGGCAGTACCGTCAAGCTTGTATCGAAAAAGGACAAATTCATGTGAGTCGCCGAAAATTTGAAAACCTGTGGTCTCAACTCGTTCCTGGTATTGCTGCCATGAAGCCTGCTACAGATTTATGCCATATTTGCCAGACCAACATTGTTAAAATTGTTCGTTCAGCAAATCTCCCAGATTCTGAAAAATCAGCAAGTATTTCAGAGGCCAGCGATCATCTTAGGTTAGTGGTTCAAGAAAGAAAGGTATACACTGAAGAATGCGTCCAAGCTACTGAGGAATTGAAGTTGAATCCGGAATCGCCCAAAGTGGTGCATTGTAGCTTTGACTTTGCTCAGCAAATCTTTTTTCCCAGTAATCCACAGCAAGTGGGACCACTATATTTCTTGACACCTCGCAAGTGTCAGCTCTTTGGAGTGTGTTCTGAAGCAAAAGGTGAGCAAGTCCTATATATGATTGATGAAAATGACAGCTCAGGCAAGGGAGCTAACTGTGTTGTATCTCTACTCCATCACTACTACGAAGACATCTACTGGACAACATCTGCTACTCCATGCTGATAATGCTGTTGGACAAAACAAAAACAACACAGTACTTCAGTACCTTGCATGGAGAGTTCTTACTAAACGCAACCCTACAATTAAAATCTCTTTCATGATCCCAGGGCACACAAAATTCGCCCCGGACCGTTTTTTTGGACTTGTAAAGAAGGTGTACCGGCGCACATCAGTTTCCACATTATCTGATATCGAGAATGTTGTGAAAAAATCCACACTAGGGAACCAAAATATTCCTCAGCTCACAATTGATTGCCTCTCTGGAAAGCGGTACGTAACCTGGTACAAATGGGATGAACACCTGAGAATCTTCTTTCGTTCTCTACCAAACATCACAAATTATCACCATTTCACATTTGATGCTTCTGCTCCAGGAGTTGTAATCATAAAGGAATACATGGATACTGAAGAAATGACATACAAGCTTCTACTTGAGGATGAATTGCCGGAGATCGCAAACTTACCATCACCAATCACTCCTCCTGGAATGTCACTAGCACGTCAAGAATATCTCTACGAGAAAATTAGACCATTCTGTGCATCTGAAGAGGCCGCTGCCCTTACCTGTCCAAAGCCAGCGTCTAGTCAAATTGGAGCTAGTTCTCAGTCACTGAAGAGTAGTAAGAATCCGAAAAAAGGTACTAGGAAGTGCAGTCACTGCCATAAAGCAGGGCATTACAGAACTGCCCGTGGAAAGATCACATGCCCTGAACTATTGAAGAGCTGACTGTAGTGTAGTATGCCTTGTTTTTTACATTAACCTTTCTAAATTGTGCTGTTTTATTATCCAATAATTAATAAGCATACCTAGAATATGTGCAGAATCAATGTTTAAGATTATGTATGTGATGGTATTTAACAAATTGAATATAAAACTGCTGAATTTAATGTCTGAGAATAAATAGTTCTTTACATTGGAGTGTTTTAACTTTACAACAGAATAAGTGAAATATAAGTACCCGAAGCACAGAAAGGAATTATGCCCTATGCATCACATACTTACCACAGCTTCCTCATATGATGAGGTATCATTTAATATGGAAATCTCATTTTTGATGATGGAGTGCTTAAGGTACCTTTTCCTATGCCCCCTCACATATATATATATATATATATATATATACATATATATATATATATATACATATATATATATATATATGTATACATATATATATATATATATGTATACATATATATATATATATATATGTATACATATATATATATATATACATGTATACATATATATATACATATATACATATATATATATATATATATATATATATATATATATATATATATATATATGGGGCGCCCTTTGTGTAAAAAGTATGCAAAAACTGGGATATATAAATATTGTGGATCTATACTATACATCCAGATGTATATTCCTATACATCCGGATCTATATTATACATCCGGATCTATACTATACATCCGGATCTATACTATACATCCGGATCTATACTATACATCCGGATCTATACTATACATCCGGATCTATACTATACATCCGGATCTATACTATACATCCGGATCTATACTATACATCCGGATCTATACTATACATCCGGATCTATACTATACATCCGGATCTATACTATACATCCGGATCTATACTGTACATCTGGATCTATGTTGTATATTTAGATATTTAGCAATGCATTTATGGCAGCATCACATTATCACATGGCCTTCATGTGACAACATAAAGCCATCAGTTAGAGGGTAATTAGTGCAAGTGTTACTTCTTGAGCGAGAGAGTCACTATGACACAAGTGACAGTAAATAGCGAGCACATGTTCCTAGTGAAAATGGCTGAACTTCCTGAGTCAAGTGACAGGATTGACACTATTGTGTCTACTGGTAGACCAAGTATCGAGCTTGATGTAGCAGAGGTAAATCATTTAATTTCCATGGGCTTTACCAGGACCAAGATAGCAGAAATGCTTGGGATAAGTAGAAAGACATTTTACAATTGGATGAGTAAGCAATCTTTAGTGGCCCCAAAATTCTCCAATGTGGATGATACCCAACTTGATTCCACCATTGCATCCATTAAACAAACTCATCCTAATGACGGAGAGGTCATGGTTAAAGCTCATCTTATGCAGAAGGGATTCCGTGTACCACGCCATCGCATACGTGCCAGTATTCATCGTATCGACCCAGAAGGAGTGGCAGACAGAAGAAGCAAAGCCATCAAGCGTAGAGTGTATAGTGTTCCTCGTCCAAATGATGTCTGGCATATCGATGGGAATCACAAACTAATTAGATGGCGTTTTGTAGTTCATGGTGGAATTGATGGATATTCACGATTTATTCCATTCTTACATTGCAGTACTAATAATCGTGCCAATACAGTCCTTTCATGTTTCAAAATGGGAGTGGAACAATGTGGCTTACCGAAAAAGGTACGTAGTGATCACGGTGGTGAAAATGTCAATGTATGGCGCTACATGATGGAAGTGCATGGTCACCAAAATTGCGTAATTGTTGGTAGCTCTAC
Organism: Halisarca cf. caerulea; assembly: GCA_963170055.1. Lineage (NCBI taxonomy): Eukaryota > Metazoa > Porifera > Demospongiae > Chondrillida > Halisarcidae > Halisarca > Halisarca cf. caerulea. The sequence goes on from CAUJGJ010000397.1 coordinate 4,074,135, forward strand.
CCACAATGAGCGAATAGAAAGACTATGGAGAGATGTACATCGTTCTGTACTGGTTGTATTTGGTGATCTTTTTCGCGAATTGGAGGATGAAGGAAATTTGGATACGCTCAATGAGGTAGACATGTTTGTGTTGCATACCGTATTCCTGCCGAGAATTAATGATTCCTTATCAGCATTTTCTGCCAGTTGGAATAACCATGCCATATCAACGGAAAGGATGCAAACCCCTCTCCAGCTATTTTATTCAGCATTGCACCTGTTGAGTGATAATTCAAGTAGCGATGAGTCCGATGCTGACACCAATCCCTCCCTTCCCTCACATAACCCAGTCCCTGTTCCACGGTGTTCTTTTCAACCATGTCAGCAACTGATGCCAGAAATTGATGCGATTGACCCTACAGTACAATGCAATGATCATGGCAGAGGATTGTATTTGGAGTTGACTAGAATCGTAGGGCTGCACTTACAGGCTGGTTGTCAAATCTGCAACTGCATGTAAATTGTTAACACATTACATTAAGTGTTTGTGTATGTGTATATTTACTTATTCAGAAACACATTAATGGCAAATCTTTGAGTCTGTCCAATTGTTATAACAATAATACTATGAATAGTAGTGATAAAAGGGAGTACATGTAAGCTGTAACAAAACTATAAGCGCATAAAACCATGGCTGTTCAGAATGCCAAAAACAAAATTATCCTTAAACTCCTCATACGCTTGATTAAGAGGCAAGGTGAGAACATTGCTGCAAGTGGAAGCAATTGGATACTTTATCTCGTCACAGAATTCTATGGTTGGAGATGGGGAAAATCCCATTGGCGGCACATCTGCGGCTCCGGTAACAAATATTAGGATATCTTCAAATGAAAATTCCAAATCACTAGCATGGCCCTCAATTTCTGCCAGGATTGATATCCAGAAGAAAGTAGCTTCTTCTTCAAGAACTCTTCTATTGGAACCTTGTGGGGAAAATTTAGGAGTAAAAATAGCCTCTAAGGATGAAGCTGTTTTTGCTGCAGGCTGAAGGAAAGTGAAAAGCGGGAGGAAGGCTTTTGGATGTCTTCTGATGACAGTGGTTAACTGGAAACTGTCCAAACCTAGCAATATCTCATCCAGCTCAGCCTTACATGCAAAAATACAGAAATGTTTGACAGCAGCTTCAACAATTGCGCTCTTATCCACCAAAGCTACCTTTGATGGGATCACAGAAATTCCACAGTCATTCAAAAAGTCATACTCATCAGATGCCAAGAGATCCTGTAGCTCTTGAACACGGGTAGCCTCGGAAATCTGTAATGTAAATTAGTGGAAATTTAAACTATAATAGTAGTGTACTCACATAAGGATGGAATAAGCTGTACATACCTTCCTCAGTTTGACTTGTACAGAGACATCTGGAATCTCTTCCCACGATGGGATGTGACTATCATTTCCAAGCAAGTACTGAGCTGTTGTAGGAACTAAGCACTGAATACCGGGACCATCATTCAGAAGAGATAATGCCAGAATTTGGCCAATATGAAAATACATTCTGTCCTTCACGGCTAATGTGTTGTGACTAGGAACACGAGCTCTAAGTGGTCCTTGAAACAAAGAGTTGTTCCTACCAATTTCTGACATCATGAGCCGAACGTACTCTCGCCTGGGTCCACCATCGTCTATTCCAGGCTCACCGAGGAAGGTTACCTTTAATGGATTCGCGGGATTCCACGGTCGTATTTTAAGCATCTTCAGTGTGTCCCCAAGCAGGTGATTGCGTCGAACTGTGATTCTACGAGCATTCTCTTCATTTTGGTCAATGATGGTCTGTTTGTGACTATGTAGCGCATCTCCCACATCAATCCTACAATGAAAACATTTGGATGTAGTGCTTAACATCAATGGAAACTGTATTATGCTATTATTACAGATTCACTAACTTTTCATTGTTCTCTGTGACATCTGAATTTACTATAATTGGTAAATTAAATAGCTCTTCTATTTCTGAGTCCTCTGGGGATGGGCAATCTAAAAGATTCACAAATTCTTCATATCGTGAAGCTGAGCTACTGGTTGGCTGGTTGTCATCCTCGACATAGCATGGTGGCTCGGGTTCAGGTGCCAGATAAATACAATCAGCATGCTCTGGATCAGTCACAGCATCCCTAGTACATAGATGTACAATCATTATGAAGAAGCTGACACGGGAATGTATCCAATATAGGCATGTACATGCATGTTTGTTCCATTACAAACTAAGAAGGAAATGTGCATAGCTCAGAGTGTCTAAGTCACCATCATCGCACACATACGTGCACTCACCTCCAACAACCCTCATCACTTTTTTCTGAGTCATCTGGTGGAATAGTCTCCTTTTCAGCCAGTATGTATATAGCACCCTTGCCGGCTGATGAGACAAGATCTTGGGCAGTCCATTCCAAGTTTGATGTCTGACATGGCACATTTAGGTACCTAGTACCCCCTCCCACGGTTTGAAGAAATCTAAAAGGAAACTTGTCATCGCCCCCAAATGCTACTGTAAATATGGCACATATTTCCTCCCGTATTTCCTCCTCTGACATATTAGAGGTTAAGGATATTTTGCCTATTAAACCTGCCATGGCAATTTCGCCACGTTTTGCACCACGAGGAATTGGTATTTTCTGGGTATTGGAATGGTAATGCTTAGGCAAACAAATGATGTCTTTGTTCCATGTCTTCAATGCCACTTTTTTCTGTTTTCCTTTGTTCTTTTTTAAAAAACTTGATGGCAGAGGATAGGAAGGAGGCTTCCTTTTTCTGCTGCCAAATCGATCATTTTGGCTACGTTGAGGGTTCCTTGAAGAGGAAGGTCTCCCTTCATCTTGACCTTGATTAACTGCCTCTGTAACAGCAGATGCCAAAGACTCAACAGTTGAAGAAATAATCTCTCTGATACTCTGATCCATTGTCTAGGAACATGTGCTCACTATTTACTGTCACTTGTGTCATAGTGACTCTCTTGCTCAAGAAGTAACACTTACATCACTTCCTCTCTAATTTGCAGATAGCCTTACCTTTATACACTATCACATGATATCACATGACAACAAGATATTACTACATATGCATTGCTCAATAGTCTTCCAAATGTATGTTACATATATAGGTAAAGATGTATAGATCCTGACGTATAGATCTGGATGTACAGCATAGATCCGGATGTATAGTATAGATCCGGATGTATAGTATAGATCCGGATGTATAGTATAGATCTGGATGTATAGTATAGATCCGGATGTATAGTATAGATCCGGATGTATAGTATAGATCCGGATGATGTATAGTATAGATCCGGATGTATAATATAGATCCGGATGTATAGGAATATACATCCGGATGTATAGTATAGATCCACAATATTTATATATCCCAGTTTTTGCATACTTTTTACACAAAGGGCGCCCCATATATATATATATATATACGTATATATATATATATACGTATATATATATATATACGTATATATATATACATATATACATATATATATATATATATATATATCTATATATATATATATATATATATATATATATATATATATACGTATATATATATACATATATATACATATATATATATATATATATATATAACAGGAAGTAGGTGAATAAGAATGGCAACTGAAAGAAAAGAAGACTTTTATATCTGCAACAATGGTATCAGGTTTACCGAGAAGGACAAAACTGTGGCTAAATCTTTGCCAAAATGTAGTGAAGTTTTTTCAAAATTGCAATGAAGACAAAAAATACAAGCTGAAGGATAAACTTTTTCGTAAATCTGATACCATTGTTGCAGAGATGAACCGTTATACACGCAAGTATTTCGGGACGAGGGGTGGCAGCCCCACAGGTTTTTGGGCCGCCGGAAGGCGGCCCTATATTGTTTTTACTTTCACTGGAAGTGTCCGGAACATCTGGAACGATGTCAATATATATATATATGGGTCGCGTCACATGAAAAGGGACCTTAGCGAGTTTTAGCGATTTTGTGTACGAGCCCCAAATATGTGAAAGTGGGCTACCCGGTCGAATTTTCATTTTTTGGACAAATTTGAAGTGTGCTTCAATTGGAGCATTTTCGTGGTTGTAGTTTGTTGGTAGCTTATTCCTGGCCTGAGTTACACGTCCTCGAAGAACTCCACTCGGAAGCGTTTTACGTACCGCTATGTCAACACGTGCAATATCCGTGAACGACGCTCTTGCTCTGCTTTTCAACGAAGCCTTCGAAGGCGACCCTGAAGTAGAGCTTACCAACGAAGACTTGTCTTGTTCTTCCAGTGACTCTGAAGAAATTCCTGACCAAGGTGGACCACCTACTGCAAAACGTAGACGACAAGTGTCGACAGCTGCGGTCCAACCATCCGTTTCTACGCCGTTACGAGGGGAGCCTGAAACTAGACCTGTCATTCTTGACTCAAGTGAGATCCCACCGTTATGTGAAATTGCTGTCGATGTGAATCTTCAGCCTTCAGAATTACACGTTGAGCAGGCTTCAAATGACACACCAGTACATAGTTGTAGTCCTATAGCATCTTTAGACGTTCAGCCAGTAGTTGATGAAGCAAACGCTGATCAGCAATCCCTGTTAGATGATGAAGCAAGTTTATCTTTGCTTGTACACAATCTTCCAACTGATCATTTTGATGAGGATTGTACAACTCGAGCCATGCAATCAGATATCCCTATTGCTGATCAGCCCGATGAAGTAAGCGATCCAGATACATCTGGATTAGTAGCAAAAATAAGAATGCATGAGTGTACTAACAAATGCCTTGAACAATTTATGGACAATGAGATAGTTTGTGCTGTACTAGGAATTCGTGAGTTGTCTGTGGATGAAAAGAACATGTTCTTGATAGGGAAACTCATGAGCTGCGAAATGGAGAGTACAACCAGACAAGGAAAAGAGAAAAAAAGAAGGGGACATAATTTCGCATATGATCACCGTCGAGTATGCCGTGATGCATTTTGCTTATTGCATGATATGTCAATCAAAAAACTAAAAAATTTGAAGGCACACATGCAAAAGAATGCATTCGCTACACCTGTGCACGGAAATCGAGGTCGAAAGTCCAATCGTGCGTATTCTTTTGAAACAATAAAGCGAGTAGTTGCTTTCATTAAGAATTTTGGAGAACTCCATGGACTTCCACAGCCAGCCCCCCTCAGCGGTCGATCAAGCACTCCACCTGTATTTCTACCAGCCTTTTGGACAAAGAAGTCTATCCACAAGCGATACTGTGACTCATGTATGCCAAGTGATCCATGTGTTGGCTTGACACTCTTTAAAACCACGTGGCAAAAGACATGCCCAGACTTAGTCATAATGACTCCACGGACAGACGTTTGTGAGAGATGTGAAAGTTTGCGCCAAAACATTATGAGTTCTATTACTGAGGAAGACAAAGTAGAGTCAACTAGGGCATTCCAAGAGCACTTGAGTGTCAGTCAGGAGCACCGATTGCTTTACTCAACGGCCATCACAAGATCTTATGAGGCTCTGAAGTCATTTACACCAGCTGAACGTCGCCCAGGTACTAGTGTACCTGCGTGTTCTAAGAACATTTCATTGCACTATACTTTTGACTTTGCACAGCAACTGCAGTTGCCATATCATTCAAGACAAGTAGGACCAATCTATTTCAAAACTCCTAGAAAAGTTCAGCTCTTTGGAGTATGTTGCGATGGTGCCCCATACCAAGTTAACTACCTTGTGGATGAAGCATGTACCATAGGTGAAAATGGATCGAAAAGTCATGGCGCAAACTCAGTAGTCTCAATGCTACATCACTTCTTTGAGACTCACTCTCTTGGTGAATCAAAACTTGAGCTCCATGCTGACAACTGTGGAGGTCAGAACAAAAATAAGACTATTGTTGCTTATCTTTGCTGGCGTTGCATTGTAGGACTACACAGAGAGATCCTTTACACGTTTATGCCTGCTGGACACACAAGATGTCAAGTTGATGGTTTCTTTGGTCTCATCAAGCAAAGATATCGCCGTTCATACTGTGACACATTGCAACATGTGGAGGAGGTAGTGAACAATTCAAGCTTTGCCAATTTTTCCCAATTATATGCTGATCCTCAGACTGGTGAGAAGCACTTTGAATGGAGGATGTGGGATGACTTTTTACAATCGAGGTTCAAGAGGATTCCAGGTATTAGGGAATTGTGCCAAATGAGATTCATTGCTGATGAACCCGGTATTGTCTATTACAAGAAATCACTGGGTGGTGATGAAGTGAAAAAAGAATTGAACAGTGTCCAGTTGTCACAAATTACATCTGCAGTGCTTCCACCAGCCATTCAACCACCTGGACTCACACAAGAACGTCGGAAATATCTGTATGAACAGATACGGCCTCATGTAACACCACAATTTCGTGACATCTTGTTTGGATCCCCTCAACAGTAGGAACTTCAATGTGCTCATGCTTTTATGCACTCAGACTCTATTATAGTTTATCTTTGTTTCATCCTGAACATTTCATACTGTCTAATTATTGTTTGTGTCTGCAAGTTTTGTACATTGTTTACATAACACGCCCACACATTTAATTAAATATTTGCAGCCTTTCCTGCTTTTCGTAACCATAGAAACATGTATTCATACTGTAATATGCAATTTATCATAAGAAAATAAGGTTACTATCTCATAGTAAGATGATTATGAACAAATTGTCATTTATTATCACAAAATTCGTTTTGCAAACTTCAACTTCAATTATCTCAAAATAATACTTTCACAACCATGTTTATACAACGAATCATATCTCAGGAATGCAACATGCTAGCACTGTGAAATTTGTGCCAAAAGTCTTCTAAAAGATTCAGCTTTATGATGGGATTCCTATCTCATTTTGACCAAAATGTCACTAAGGTCCCTTTTCATGTGACGCGACCCATATATATATATATATATATAATATTATATATATATATATATATATATATGTCAACAACATGGCGGACGCAAAGTCGGTACATAATCTTTCGGCTATATTTCGGTGAAATTCATTCGTTTGCTCCTGATTTTATCAGTGAAGGGACTTTTAGACTAGAAGAGTTCTTCGAAATATTATTTTAGTCCATAACACCGATTTCCAAGCGATTTGAGTTTCCAGGGCCGTAGGCAGCCCATGAGTTTTTTAAACTCGAATCGCTTGTTTACCTGAACTGGTTGTTTCACACTTAGAGCTGTCCTTAACCCTTTAACGTGCAAAGACCACTTTAGAGGCTTCACTTGCAAACGTGCGACTTATTTTTTTTCAGCAATTATTATGAAATTGAATATGTGGAAACTATATAACATTGTAATGTATTATGTAAAGTTTCAAGCCAATGTGTTGTGTATAGCAAAAGATACAAGCTATAGAAATATGTCAGACTACAAGGGATTACTACTAATATCCAAAGTTATACGTAAATAAAATGGCGTCATGGAGCTATTCTTACAGACGTTTCTACTGTTTTGTATGATAAACAAGGAACTGGACAGTGCAATGGGTTTCTCTTTGTTGCAGTCTGTACAGGTGAACGTAACTCTTCGTCTGATGTTGTCTAAGGCGCAGACAACACAAGTACCCTTGTCGCCTATTCTGGATGGGAAATGTCTTTCCTTGAATCGTAGCGAAGGAGGAGCTGATGAAGCTAGAGGGCATCCTATTCTCTTCCGTGAGCTGTACTGTGATATCAGTTCTTCTGCTAGCTGTAAGATGAACTCTTTAAGTGATTGTTTGCTGATGTTCGGTGTTTCACTTGCCAGTATGTGAGCGTTGAGAGGAGAAAGAAAAAAGATAATGCCACCACTTCCTTGATTTCCTCAAACAGCTGTAGCTCTTTCTATTTTGGTTGGCAAGATCAACTCCACCCATAAAAGTATTATAGAGCTTGATCACTTCAGGAAAGGATACATTTCCTGTAGTGCCGTCCTGGTTCCTTCTTGAAATAGTTGTTGTGGCAGCTTGCAGATTGGCGATGGTGTCGATCATACTCACACATCAGTTGTCCTTCCACATGAGGCAGTGCACCTTTCCAGAGGCTGACTGTGTTTCCTTTGTTTCCCCTCTAGTCATTGTCCTGTTTGATGTTGCAATGTTCTTGAGCTGAAATGGCCAGTTTCTCCTGTTAGTGTGAGTAGTGGCTATGCAGTAGAGATCATCATCCAGGAGGTATTCAGCCAAAGAAACACTCAAGAAGAAGTTGTCAAAACCTTTACCTTTCAAATCAGCGGAGATGGACTTGACAACTTTAGCCCCAAGTTGGTTTTCAACCTGTCCACTGACATCCTTCCCTGTGTACACTTGGCACTGGCTGGTGAGTCAATTACGAGCATCACATGCCATCCACACCTTAAAGGCATGTTTGATGGGCTTTTTAGGCATATATTGCTTGAAGTAGCTTCGTCCTTTAAACAACACCATGGCCTCGTCAATGGAAACTTCATGGTGGAAGTCATACTGAGCTTAACTGTTGGAATTTACCGAATCAAGCAGAGGATGGATCTTATGAAACTTGTCATAGCCAGGTTGTCCACGTGGAATGATGGTGGAATTGTCATTGAGGTGTAAGCACTTCATTAGAGCTTTGAACCTAGTAATAGGCATACTCATGGTGATACCTGGTGCACCTATGATTGGATTCTGGGACCAATAATCCTCCCAAGATGGCAAACGATGGATTCCAGTTGCTAGGATTATCTCAATTAGCAGCATTATTTCATCCTTATTGGTGTCAACCCATTTGTAACGAGAAGGTGGAGGACTTTGCGCTGTGTACAGATTGCTCTGATCCGCGATATGCTGGAATGTGTTCTTTCCAAAGATCTGCAGAAAGAAATTTAGCGGAGTACTATCGCTGTCTAAGAGCTGTGTAGGGCCGATGTGCTGTGTAAAAGGTATGGGAACTCTGTAGGAATTCAAAGTTGGTGTGGCAGACGGCAAAAACATGTGGTGGAGGGTGACAGAATTTGGAAATTGCCATAACCAGATAACCCCCTGCAGTAGACCGTTTCTAAGTTTGAAAACTTAGAGGTCCGTCGCCGCTTGGCCGTTATAATCAAAGGAGACTAAAAGACACTTCAGCCACGTAGGTATGTGTGGCGGTTCAACAAAACTTCTATTAGTCCTGGTTATGAAGGACAGTAATAGTAACAGAAAAAGGTTGCTAATAGCAGATCAAATCCTCACGCGATCTTTCACCAGTGTGCTATAAGGCCTTTTCGGGGAATACCACCCTTCATCAGTAGCATTGGATGACATCCTCTGACAGCCAGGACCCAACTGAAAAGCTGAGGATAGGCTGTACCGAGGACCAATGAAAAATCGCATATTTGATCTGCTGAAAATAGCTAGTTGCAGGGGTAGAAAATGACAGAATTTGGAAATTGTCATAACCAGATAACCCCGGCGAGGTAGAACGAAAACACAACTTCGAAACTTTACTTTTGGCGCTTTTTCTAGGGTAATCGTTCGTATTCTAGGTAAAGCGTTCGTATTCTATTTCTATTTGTCAGCTGTTTTATGGCCGTATTTCCTACTTCCTTACCAATGGCACTAAAGTGGCCTTTGCACGTTTACGTGTATAATATTTTCGCGTTAGTTGCACATTATAGGGTTAAATACAGCTTCTGCATGGAGCTGCAGCCATGTGATCAAACTAGTGCAGTGTGCTCAGTACCCCATCAAACTTGTAAATTACAAGAATAATTGGATGCAGTTGTCCAGAGGAATTTGTTACAAAAAACAAGTGATTTGAGTTTAAAAAACTCGTGGGCCACCTACGGCCCTGTAAACTCAAATCACGTGGAAATTATCCTCATGGAATTGAAAGATTCCGATGAGTAATGCATGGTTTTATCAGGGAAGCGCCCACAGTGGTCGGCAGTGGTTGGGCCCGACCAGCACTCATCTGAACTGACCAGGACTAAGAGAGTCCCGACCACTACCAAATTTTGCAGTATAGATTAGCTATAAAACTTAAATACACTTCCTAAAACTATTGTATACTAATAATATAACTCTGGAAAGCTCTGTGAAAGTCAGATCTATAAGTGTTCATGAAATCATCAGATATGCAACTTGGTTGGTTGGAAACGACACGTCGCCATGTATGCCTACGCCATTTTCAAGTACGTGACTAGCCAACCATACACGCTGGCAGCAGCTTCTGTGCTAAGTGAAGCACGAACTACCGAGAGTAACAATGGATATTCGAAAGCATTTGCAAAAATCGACTGAATCCTTGGCAAAACGGCCCGTAACCGTGGATAAGTTAAAAATGTCATCTGATTCTTCTGATGATGAGAATGAGCTAGGGCCAAGTGGCGATTCGGGGCTGCAAATGTCACCGTGTACAGAAGTGTCCACATGTATGTCAAATAGAACACAGCTATCACTCCACCAACTAGTTTGAAGCAAGCTTTTACCTTCAGGAAAGAGTGGTTGAAAGGAAGAGAACATTGGGTAATTTACCAAGAAGACAAGGGTATGTTTTGCAGTCTTTGTATGAAGTATAACAAGCAACCATTTAACTGTGATACGTGGAACACTACACCATGCACCAGGTACAGACTTCAGAGCATTATCTCACATGACGGTTGTGCTGCACATTGTGATTCTGTAAAGCTTGAAGCTGAAACTGCAGCAACAGTAAACATTACTGAGGCCATACAACTTCCAGAAGTCCCAGAAAAAGGCATGGAACAGGCCTTTAGTTGTTTGTATTTTTTGGTAAAGCAGAGAATTCCTCACACAAACAATTTTGAACTTTTACTTGATTTGCTGGGACATCTTGGGATTACAGTAAAGTCCAACATACAAGTTGCTAAGAATACTACATACACGAGCCACAAAGCACTTCATGAAATGCTTGTTTGCCTGTCAGAAGTAATTGAAAATCACATGTTGAAAAAAATGAGAAAATCTGATCATTTCTCCCTTATGTTTGATGAAACAACTGATTGTACCATGTCTGAGCAGCTAGCAATACATGGAAGATATATTTTGAAGGAGACAGGGGAGCTGCGTACTCACTATCTCGAAGTTATTGACATTTTGGAACCAGAAATTGACGCTGTCAGATCTGAGGGAGACTCAGAGTCTTGCATAGGGATTGGAGCTAGCACTATAACAAAACGAATTGAAGAGTATACTGAGGAATCCAACCTAAATATAACAAAACCTGATAGGGATAGGTACAGATGGTGCTGCTACAATGACTGCATGCCGTATAGGTGTTGTTGTATGGCTGAAAGAGTCCACACCATCAGCCATTGGTGTACACTGTGCAGCGCATAGACTGAACTTGGCATCATCACAAGCAGCAGACAAAGTACAGTATGTTAAAAAGTTTCAAGGCATTTGTGCGTCAACTGTTGGACTTCTTTGACAATAGCAGCGTCCGTAGTGCTGGACTGCAAGCTATACAATGCCTTGTGGAAGAAAGGGATGTCTTCTAGCTAGCTGCACAACTAGATGGCTTTCTACAGAGCGCAGTGTGGCACGACTAAAGAGTTGCTACATATCAGTTGTGTTAAGCTTGCAACGTGAAGCAGAAGAAAGGGCGGATGCTAGGGCAGCAGGATTGAGCAGATTCATAGTAGAGTACAGGTTTATCTGCAGAATGCTTTTATTGTGTGACACACTCCCACACATCACATATTTGTCAAAGGTCTTCCAAGCAGCAGATTGTGACTATAGTATAATATCACCAATGGTGTTGTCTACTCTCTGTTCACTTGAGCAAATAAAGGTATCACCAGGTGTCAATTTAGCAGCATTGGATACATATCTTACAGGTATTACCAGTGCTGGAATAGAACCGAAACAACTACCCAGTCAAGGTAAGGAGTACTTCCAGGACTCTATTATGCTTCCTTATCTGAACAACTTAATTCAAAATCTCACCACTCGCTTTGAAGATAAATCCATCATGTCTGCTTTTCAGATATTCAACCCTACAAGTTTACCTTCTGATTTCAGTGATGATCAAAAATATGGAAATGAATGCGTAAAGCAACTATCAATGCACTTTCACCTCAATGGTGCTTTAGCTGAACAACAGATATGTCTGGCTGAATGGAGCAGTTTTAGACAAATTCTTAAGGAGAGTAGTCAGCTAAAGAAGCACAGTGAAGTCATTCATTACCTGTGCACTAATCCTACCATGGTACAGATATACCCCAACATTTGTGTGCTATGGCTAACATCTGCCATGTTGTGCCCATTCACTCCGCAGATGTGGAAAGAACCTTTTCACAATTAAAACTCATCAAAACCAATCTACGAAACCAATTGACAGAGAAGACTCTTGATGCATCATTACGAATTGCTACTGAAGGACCAGTAGTAGAACAATTTCCTGTTAGTTGAAGCTGTCACCTTGTGGGCAAAGAAGAAGAACAGACATATTAAGACCTAACTAAAATTATAGCAATGATGTACGTAAGAAGCTAATTATGCACTACTACTTGTCATTTTACATATTGTATACACTTTAATTCCCGCAGGGTGTATATTTCGTGAATTTTGGCTTTTAGCAATTTTCATTTTTCTATGTTCGTGGATGGCCATGTTTTGTCATTGCACAAGAGCCCGATCTAAATTTTCGTAGGTGTAAACTCTTGTGGATGGCTTCCAATCCGCAAATATCGCGAATATTATATAACCCTGTGAAAATTAAAGTGCATACGGTATACAAAATTTTGGAGTGATTCATTATTAACCACCACTCAAAAATTCCTGGGTACTTCCCTTTTTTATGGAATTATTGTGTTCTATTGTGTTTTTTCATGTTCACAGGTCCTGGAATATATAAAATCCCTTTAAAAGCTTTCTTGACCTTCTCTTTGTCTCTAAATTCTTCCGCGATAATGCGTTGTAAAGTTTTTCTTCTATCCATGGACATTTTCGTCCCAAAGGCTACATCAATGCTCTATGCCATGCTAGACGAGGCCTGAACAAACACATAAACACAAGATCATACACACGTACGCGAACATATCCAAGAAAGACACAAAGAATTTCTTTTACTAAAGACCAACTCGTACTAAACCGCACCAAACCACTTTGAATACACATTTAGAAACTCCAAAATGGTTAAACAAAGAAACAAAGCTTAAACTTGTGAAAGTCATTGAGGGGTAGCTATTTTAAGAGATTCCTGCATGATACTGGTTTATACTGTATGTATGGAACCATAGATAAAATTCCAGATGGCACCACCCTATATTTGTTTCTGGATCTGCCTATGCTGTGTGTGTGTGTGTGTGTGTGTGTGTGTGTGTGTAGGCTAGAATAGGTTTGTTTGCCCTAGACTTATCTGACCATTGCGTCTGCTGCTGAGGGCGTAAGACCTCCCTTCCAGACTAACTAGGTTAGGCTAATTTGGGTTGCTCTAGACTTCTACAACCATTAGGACAGTTAGGGAGGCATGAGGTGGCTGGATGCTGCCCTTTCCAGGGTAGGTCATTTTCTTTCCTCATGGCTGTTTTCCCCACAGTAGACCAACTAGGCTAGGCCAGGTTTGGTTGCCCTAGACTTATTGGACCATTATGTCTGCTGCTGAGGGTGTGTGACCTTCTTTCCAGACTAACTAGGCTAGGCTAGGTTGGGTTGCCCTTGACTTTTGCAACCATTAAGCTAGGTTCACTATATGATGCAGGCTAGAGTGTTGCATATACGTCAACTTCGATCGCATTGCGTGGCCAGCGTCAAGCGGTTCACAATAGGCAGTATCCACGCAACCACGTAGATTACCTGCCGCATGTGGGACATGTCCAAAATCTCCCTAATGTGCTAACAAGCTGGAATTTTAGCGAAATTGTTACTAAGATGGCTTCGAATCATGTGACATATGCGTGACATTCTATGACGTTTTGTTTAGAAGCTAGATCAATATCGCTGCATGACAATTCATTGTGCATTTGGTGCTTTTTAAGCCTTTATCCAAGGAGAAGCAGTGTCTACAACGTGTATTTGCGTGAGGAGGATCGCGGACTGCAGGAGTTTCAAAATCGGGTGTAATATTACCGTCAGTCGTAAGTTCAAGGTGTTAGGAATGCTGCATAAAGTGATACATCTTATTCCAAGATGTTTAGGTTAGTAAAATACACTCTAATATTCAGATTTACCCTAAACAACGACTACCCTACGCACTTTGTTCTTTGAAATTGCCGTTCGGCGCCGAATGACTCAATCGCTTAAAATTTCCCTCATTTGCCGACTTTGGACTTTCTTCGGTCATCTGCCTTCTTTAAATAATGGCTTGTTTCTTCTGAATTGTTTTCGCTTGCAACGCATCAGTCCTTGCCCTGCTCTCAAACCTTCAAAATAGTCGTCACTTTCAAACGGTACCAAGAGTTCGATGACATCACAGCCCTCATCACATGACTATCATGTGAAAATAGGCCCTTGCGAAAGAAATCTTTTTTGCAAAATGCCATGTCGCTGAGTAAATCAGCGGAGCCACGTAAGAACCTTCCGAGTGTTTCATTGTGACCAGTATTGACTGCTTCAACTTTTCACCGATGGGGGTTTTGATCTACTTGTTTTCAGAGAAATTATTGACAAATATTTTATCATGCTGTGAGTATTTGCTGAATATCTTTAAAACTATTTCAGAAAACAAAACCCCCATCGGCAGAAAGTTAGATATTTTCATTAGAAACAAACTAGTCTTTATCCTGTGTCTGTAGGCCCATGTTCTGATTTACTTGCGTCGAATAACTGCCTAACTCGACTACCTGGTAAATCGTCGATTAGTCGAACGATCGAAAAAGAAACTCGGATGAAAAATAGCTCAATGTGTACCTTAGATATGTTTGTACTGCTTTAGAACCACTGATTGGCCTTTCTACAACATATTGTGAAGAAATAAAGCAATTTGTAAACAGTAAATTCGCCGACTTTGGGAAGCCATTAAAGTGCTAATGGACATGTCCCATATGCGGCAACATGGAGGAAATCGGGCTAATCATCTAATCAGGTACAAGTGAAGATAGGCTGGAAGCATGCAAAAGATTTAGAATTTTACCTATTCTGACACGAAGGCGACAGCAAGGAGAATATCACAAGCACTTGCAAGAATTTTACTTGTCAGATGTTGAATCTCACTCCAGCTTCAATGTAAGGTGTTTTCACATCTTTTCGTCCATCTTGAAGATCCTCTACACATTCCTTTGATTTCATGTGCTACAATCTGGCATTCTAATTGGTGCTTGCAAAGCGTCATTGATGCAAGATAGAAAATTTTTTCTAGCTCTGTGTCATGACGCTGGATAGAGCGAGCGTTGGTGCACGGCAATGCATTTTATGTAAATATTCAATTAATTACAACGTTGACCACGTGATGTGATGCAACGCACAATTCTTCATCACATTGTGAACCCAGCTTTAGGTCTGTTAGGGAGGCACGAGGTGGCTGGATGCCACTCTTTCCTGGGTAGTGGATTCCATTAAAACTTTCCATACATTTGACCTACCCATTAAACAATAGTCCAAATCACTGCCCTTTCATTATTCATTGATACGTTTTTGATCATATATGAATTAAATAATACATTATTATTTCAATTTGAATCTGGACATTAATTAAATATTGCAGTGACAGTCCTAAAAGTTCAAGTGTTATCGGACACAAACTGCTGAACTTGCTCATATAATTCAATAGCATAATTTGAACTTTCTTGAAGTGGGTCCACAAGAGACTTCAGTTCATCTTCTTGGGAAGCAGTCAAAGGAGAATTGACTGGGGGAACCACAACACACTCAGCATCCACCTGCAATGTACTTTTAACCTGCCCTTGAGTACTTAAGTGTCCTGTTCATGGATATGAGAGAAGGTTCCAGAAGTGAATATTTGTACTGATGTCAAACATTGTTCTGTGGTCACAGCATGGTTATTCCACCCATCGGAAAACGCATTTAGCACTCTTTGGATTCGAGTAATATATATACAAAATGCAAACTGTAGAGGTTTTTCTCTGAGAGGGGATTCAATTTTCCGCATTCCTCTAGAAAGCAAACAATTGGTGGAATAGTGAAAGCACACATCAAAATGTATCTCTCCATAGACGTTCTATGCAAACATTGTGAACAGATGATCCAACAATGACTGGGCTGCTAGCAGTTGAATGTGTAAGCATAAATTCAGCAACCTGCATGCAATAAGGGTAATAATTATAATTATAGTACAATATATATCAATTGTCAATTGATTAGTATGCAGTCTATAAAGTCGAAGCTCAACGCATGCATGTGCATGCATCTTATTGAGTACTAGGAGCACCGTTGTTTGGAAACATACTGAAAAACAAAGGATTAATTTATTGTATATATATATATATATATATTTTAAAAATATATATATAATCAACAAAACCACATGTACACATCTACATACATGTGACCTAAACATCTAGTTTACAATTACCCAGTACACATACACGATTGTATCTTTGAATAATCACACTGATTCTCTGACACAACGACAAATAAACTGATGAGTCTTTTTGGGCCGCCGGAAGGCGGCCCTATATTGTTTTTACTTTCACCGGAAGTGTCCGGAACGTCCGTAACGATGTCAATATATATATATATATATATATATATATATATATATATGTCAACAACATGGCGGACGCGAAGTCGGTACGTAATCTTTTGGCTATATTTCGGTGAAATTCATTCGTCTGCTCCTGCTTTTATCAGCGAAGAGTCTTTTCGACCAGAAGAGTTCTTCGAAGTATTATTTTAGTCAATAACGACGATTTCCAAGCGATTCGAGTTTCCAGGGCCGTATAGGCGGCCCACGAGTTTTTTAAACTCGAATCGCTTGTTTGATTAATCGGATTCTTCTGGTCACATCCTTTAAGAAAAGCATACTATCACTGGAGAATGTTCCCATCGTCTCAAATGCTAATGGAATCAAATGGTGAGTGGGTGTCAGGTCACTATACAGACGTCTCTTCTGTCCAGAAGCATTATCAACCACTGACCCTGCACGAGATGAGCTGAGATGAAGATATGACGGGGCTAGAGTATCATGCACTGTTACATCCCAGATCAAAGCCCTCCCGTGTGACCAAGGGATAAGGCTCATGCCATCAGGTCTGCAGCGATTTCTATGGGATAAACCTTGAGGCTCCAATGTGCTAGGGACTTTGATAGATGCGAGGGTTCTGTGGATAAACTGGTTAAGTTCCGCATGTCGTGGGTTACGTCCTTGGCTTCGTACACAACTGAGTCCATGTGTGGCTGACTGATCCACTTGCTCACCGCAGTGCTGACAGGGGTGAGGAACACACAATGGGGTACCAAGACATAGGCCAACTGCAACGCGAATTGTCTCATCATCGAGTCTTAAGCCGACTGCTGAGATAGGGGGGGCCGTCAACCATGCCCCTGACTCCTTCTGTTTACAAGCTAACAGTCTGGCTCTTGACTTCTGTTCACTTCTGAGAAGGAGGTTGTTGAAAGTTGCTTCTATCACTGGAAAGTCCCAGCACCTTTGTTTTGCAGCGTTGTCCTCGGTGGGTGGTGGTTCTGTGGATAGCTTCTGCCAAATAGTTATGGCTTCATGCTGTAGTGAGTGCATTGAGGAATAGATTACATCAGGTAGAAGAGTCTGTAGGATTGTAGCACAACCAGCAGCTGAGGCTAAGTAAGCAGACGGTGCTAGCTTGGCTGCACTACAAATTCCAAGACCTCCTGCATTTATGGGCAATGCTGCCTGTATCCAGGAATCATCATTCAATTGTATGTTACAAATACCCTCCAAGAGACTTCTCTGGATGCTGTCAAAGTCTTCCAGCAAAGTAGACCGAAAACAAGGTGCTGTTCTCAGGATGTATAAGATCTTGGGCATGATGAAGGCATTCCGTAACAGAGTCAGGGCATCATGTGCATGTAGGAGCTTCAATCTGTCTCCTAAAGTTTGTAAAGAGTGTATCTTTGACTCAATGGCTGAGTTGACTGATATATATATATATATCGGACGAACAATGGTATATATACATTAAGTTGGTGAAGACAATAATATGATACCGTACTCTTCCCAATTATTTGTCAAGGCAAGTTGGAGAGGAAATCCATCATTAGAGGTGTTTAGCACTCTTCCTTGCCCTAGGCAAATTACTAGAGAGCGTGAACATTTGGAGAGAAGGGGGAATAATTAGAAGGGTTCTACAAGCTAATAAAATGCATGTCCTCCTTCAACCTAAAAGTTGTTGCTCCGATTAAAGGGCATCATGTTTATAAAGAGCTTTGGGAGCCTACTATTGGCGAAACCCAGTCTTTTCAGCAAAAAACAGTACGTTACATTTGTTTGTGTGAAATTGTACCTATAGAGAGATATTAATCAATTTCTGAATATGATCCTCGCACCATACTTGCAAAAGTAGCTTCATTTCTCGCTCACTCCAGGTTCTCCCCTTTTCCGTCATTTTTCTTTGCACTTAGACTACCGTTGTGACATAATAATGACACTTATCAGGATCAGAATCCTGCTGCTGTGCAGGATCGCGGATCTGGAGTAGAATCCCCTCAATCCGGATCCTAACCCGAATAATTTTGTCTGTGTGAAAGCAAAAATCCGGATCGCAGGGCCTGTGTAAAAAGGAGAAATAGAACACAATAATTCCAGAAACTGGAACACACAGACACACACACATTTATAATTATACACCACTATACAAAACCACGCCTTACTCAGGGATCTTTCAATTCCATGAGGATGATTTCCAAGTGATTTGAGTTTCCAGGGCCGTAGGCAGCCCACGCATTTTTGAAACTCGAATCACTTGTTATGCACTGCACAAAGGTATTGCACGACAGCAGTCTGTCAGATATGCCACATAATCACAATGCATAGGACTAGGTGCATGTGAAATTTCATGCCCTCAGTTGCTTTCCTTCATGCGTTATGGCTCTCCTCAGATTCCACTCAGAAATTCAATGGCCTTTTACTGAACCATGACCGAGCCAATCACACTCTAGCCCTCCTACCCCCAACCGGTACAAAAAAGTACCAAATCCATAAATTTTGGGGGCGACCTGTACAGCGCACACGCAAGTATGAGATACCATTGTATAGCTTGAATCGTTTATGTTTTAATGATGGGTGAAACCCCTTCATCCAATGATCGCTCTCTGTACAAGCCCCCCGGGAACAAACCCATGTGTGCCAGCTGAAATATTGTAGGGTTTATAACCCACGCACTCGAATCACTTGTAAAGCATTGGAGTGTAAGTGCACAGCTGAACATTCATAGAACATACTGTTTATTGTAACTGAACGATTGTTTTGAAAACAATTGCCATATTTGGCAATTGTTTTCAAAACAATTCCTCTAACTCCTTCCTGTATAAATTCATACTTCTCTATTACTATTATATAAATTCTCTATTATAAGACTTTTCTTCAAATCCATATTATATATATATATATATATATATATCAGACGAGCGTTACACACCGGAAGTCCAAATGAAAACAATATAGGGGCTGCCTGTGGCAGCCCCTAAAAACCATTTAAAAATGGTAAAAGGATGTAGGATTGACACAGGATCGTGCAAAAGGCATAATCAAAAAGGATTCTCCAAAAACACTTGGAACAAGGGTAAGTTGCACAACCGGTACAGGGCTAGATGGGCAAAGGGCAAGACAGACATAGGGCTAGACGAGCATAGGGCTACACATACATAAGGCTAAATGGATATAGGGCTAGACAGAGTTTAGTTGGATTGAGTGCACACTGTGCAAATTCCTACATCCCACACGTGCAGCACATTTTACAGTACAGTGAATTCTCGTTAATCCGCCACCCCTTTATCCGCCAAACCCTTTTATCCGCCATCAATTTTGTGCATGAATTATGGCAAAATACTGCAAATTGATTTGGATAATCTGCCAAACTCATTAATCCACCAAAATCTTTCAAAACAAATTGTGGTGGATTAACGAGAATTCACTGTATATATGCAGGTGCTGCGAGATGTAGGAATTTGCACAGTGTGCACTCAATCCAACTAAACTCTGTCTAGCCCTATACCCGTTTAGCCTTATGTATGTGTAGCCCTATGCTCGTCTAGCCCTATGTCTGTCTTGCCCTTTGCCCATCTAGCCCTGTACCGGTTGTGCAACTTACCCTTGTTCCAAGTGTTTTTGGAGAATCCTTTTTGATTATGCCTTTTGCACGATCCTGTGTCAATCCTACATCCTTTTACCATTCTTAAATGGTTTTTATAAACCCTTGTTCATGCGGTTTTTCCTTTTATAGCGAAACGGTTGCTTGAATAGTTTTCCACTGCAGTTGAGAAGGAACACGATCAAATCTTGTAAGATTAAGAAACTAGAATCTATTCAGTTACCTGACTAAAATCAATTGATGTACCCATCTAGAAACAAATGCTCGAACAAAAAGAGCGCTGAAGTCGACGATCATCGAAGTACAGGCCTTGTGTACGTACGCGTACGTCTAGTCTCGCGTAGCCATTTCACTAGTCTGAAAATGGCTGATCCGGTGAAATGTATGGAATTTGCCTATTAAATTTTTTCTCGCTTTAGAAGTGTAGGTGTTGCTTCAAAACCTACAAAAGGCACTTCGCGCTAACAATCGGAGCTCACTGGCGAAAGATGAGACCTCTGGACCCTTCGTGGCGACCTGTAGCTCAGTTCGAAAAAACGACGAGAAGAAGAAGAATAATCTTAAAATGTACTGGTGTTGCGTAACCATACATTTTCGTCTAAAATTTCGAAGTTCTTTAAAGACGTTGGCCTACGAAGGGTTTTAACCACTTCATCTTATAGCTGGTGTGTCAAAGGGCACCAATATCACTTCTAAATGCTTCTAACTGTACTGTATCGTTAGTTTTCGGACGAAAACAAAATTTCCGCTAATGTATGGCGGCCATGTTTTATCGGTGTCAATCCTACATATGGAGTACTACCGTACTCCATAATAATGTATGATTATTTCGTAAAATATTCACACATGGCGGTGGAGGGAGAAGCTTGTAGGCAGCGCCTTAGTACCGATTGTGTTCTTCAGCTTCTTTTGCATGGAAAGTCGAAAAGCGAAAGTGATAGTGATGGCGTATCAGACTACCGAGCATTCATAGGAAAGGTTTTAACTGATTCTGAAGACGAAGAATTAAACGAAGAGGACAGTTGGATAATTGCTGGCGATGTGAACGGTTCTGATGAAGACAAGATTGATCAAACGCCTGTGAATTGGCCTGATGTTTTAGATTAAAGTAATATCGAATTTTCTGAGGCTCATGTTGACAAGTGTTTTTTATCCGACGAAAACAACAGCATTGTAGAGTCGACAATGTCCGTGATGAATATCTGTGAACCTGTACTTGATCCATTTATGAGTTCAGATAGTCAACTTTCCAACCAAGCACAGTTTAGTATCTTGGAACCCAACAACGAGCAGTAGTGACGAGTCATGTGTTGAGGATGAGACAGATAAGGCGTGTTCACATTAGCGATCCGAATCGAATCGGATTCAATACAATCCAGATCCAATGCAAATTAATCGCGTTCACACCACGAGCACGCTGACAAAGCAACAATGGAACAGAAGCCACTTTGTCACGTGTTTTAAAATGGCCAATATTCGTGCAGTGTTCTTGCTTTTCAATATTATCTTGTTTCTTCGATTTGCATCGACAATCAGAGCCACAAGAAGACGACGTATGCTCTCAGAGCTACAATACATGATGCACAGGGCCAATATTTTGCAGATTCAATGCAGGCGGCTTCAATTTCGGTGAATATTTTATCTGACTACTTACTCAAGTCCATTCTAAAGAACACTTTAACAGCTACAGTGACCATTCCATTGTGGCTATAATGAAAGATTTCATTTGTCACCTATGGTATGTGTAGATCATTATTCTTGTATTTTCTCTGCTTAGGAGTTATATGGGGCTTTACACTACACACATGGCTGTTCCTCGGTCCCTGTGGGCAGTTGACAGAAGCAGAGCGTGGTGGTATGCTGTAGTACAAGGTGACTATGGGGCTGGTTGGTGGAAGCAGAACTTGCGTGTAGACAAGGCAACATTTGAGTACGTATGTGAGGAATTGAGGCCTTATATTCAAAGGCAGAATAATGTGTTTCACAACTGTATATCAGTGGAACAACGGATCGCTATAACACTTTGGAGACTTGCTACAAACATTGAGTATCAAATCATTTCACAACTGTTTGGTATTGGAAGCTCAACTGCTTGCTCAGTGGTACTTGAAAAGTGTAGTGCATTGAAGACCTTGCTCCCACGATATGTGTTCATTCCGAGTAATTCTGGAATGAGGGCAAATGTTAAAGCTTTTGAGGGAAAACTGGGATTTGATTCCCTCAAGCTGCTGGAGCCATCGACGACACCCACATTCCAATACTGAGGCTGGCTGGTGAGAGTGCCATTGATTATTTCAATCGGAAGGGTTTCTATTGCAATAATTTGTAATTATTTGTATGATTTGATGTGTGTGATGTATAATAATGCAAGCCTTGGTGGACCATCGTGGTGTGTTCATGGACATATGTGGTGGCCTGGCAAAGTTCACGATGCACGTGTCTTTTCAAATTCCACTCTATACCAAAGGGGGCAGGCAGGCACACTACTACCTGCATGGACCAGGCAGATTGGCTTGATACAGGTACCTTTGTGCATCCTTGGTGACCCTGCTTACCCTGCTTTGACGTGGCTGATGAAAGCTTACCCCGAGCAACAGAACATGACAGTGAGGCAAATAAACTACAATTATCGCCTCAGTCGTGCCAGAATGGTTGTTGAAAATGCCTTTGGTCGGCTTAAAGGCAGATGGAGGTGTCTCTTGAAGTGAAACGACTGCAGTGCTGATAATGTTATTTCAGTCGTATGTGCATGCGTTGTACTCCACAATATATGTGAGTTATTCCAGGATGAATGTCTAGAAGAATGGACTGTGACAGACCGCTCACAGTTGTGCATGCGACCAAGCACCACTGGTCAACATGCTACAAGTAACGCACCTACAGCTGCCATCCGCAACGCTATAGCAGAGTATTTTGAACAACATTGATTGTGGAGTTTAAAAATCAGTAATAGTTATACTCAGTCTGTAGGAGGTGTATACATGCACACAATAATTAACCATTAGCAAAGTTTAAGATAACATAATATTATATACAATATTTATAATCATGATATAGTAGAATGTATACAGGATTCCCAGGTAGACCAGCAAATTGCTGATGGGAACTCCTGCATAACAAGTGATTCGAGTTTAAAAAACTCGTGGGCCGCCTATGGCCCTGGAAACTCGAATCACTTGGAAATCATCCTCACGGAATTGAAAGATCCCGAGCCTAAGATATAATGCATGGTTTTGTGTAGACTAAATGTTTTATGATAAAATGTGTGTGTGTGTGTGTGTGTACACAGTGTGTGTGTGTGTGTACACAGTGTGTGTGTGTGTGTGTGTGTGTGTGTGTACCAGTTTCTGGGATTATTGTGTTCTATTGTGCTTCTTCACATGAAGACTAAATGAAATCCCAAATAGAAAGGATGGTGAGTTTGGTAGCATTATTGTGCTTGTGAATCAATGCATTCATGCAGGTGTGTGTGTGTGTGTGTGTGTGTGTGTGTGTGTGTGTGTGTGTGTGTGTGTGTGTGTGTAAGGGCATTTCTTATGTTACACTCTTTGTCTCCCTCTACAAAATAAGCTTTAGGAAGAAATTCAACTGACTTGTGGTAGGTACAATTGCTATTGATTGTTCTTTTTATGACAGATTCATTTATTATAAAGCAATGTCAGCTCCAAAATGAATGATGATGAAGAAAGCAAGAGAGGAGGATCCTGTCTCCAATGAGACCTCCTTGTCCTCCACCTCATACCTGTGTATATACCCTTCACCACACATACTGGTGAAATGCCATTATGTTTCTTCTTTTCCCCATTTAGGAAACAGTAAGCAAAACAGCAACTGTACTAGACCTGCTATAAACTGTATCCACTAACAGTTCATTATTTACTGTTTTAATAATAATATTTATTGTATAGTTATGTGCATATAATTATATGCATCAAATATTTATCACTTTAATTTTTGATAAATACAATGAAACATGTCACATTACTGCTTACAATATGAATTAAACATAATTAAGTTAGAATCTTCATTTCAATGCACATTAAATTCCTACCTTGCAAAGGAAAACAAAATTTAGTGAAAGTAGGTACATGTACTCTAAATGCATTTTCACATCATGTACACACATATACACACATCCCATATTCAGTACAAGAATCAACAGACACATGCTAAAATTGCATAGACAAACACACACACGTACTGATACATACACAATATTATACACAACTAACACTAACCATGTGCACAAACATGAATTTACAAGGGTATATGTACACACATCATACATATACCACACACATAGGTATACACACACCATACACACCCACACACCCACACCCACAAATACACACACACACACACACACACACACAAGTACTCAACTATACATCACACACATCAAATCATACAAAACACACAATCTCACCAATTGCCTTCCTGATTTAGTCTATATTCTGAACATGAAGTCTACGTCAACCCTCTATGCCATGCTAGACGAGGCCTGAACAGACACACAAATACAAAATCATACACATGTACGCGAAAATATCCAAGAAAAGCTAAATAATTTCTTTTACTGAAATCCAACTCGTACTAAACCGCACCAAACCACTTTAAATACACATTTAGACACTCCAAAATGGTTAAACAATGAAACAAAGCCTACAGCAGTCATCTCACCTGTTCCCGAAGCTTCCTTTGGGCTCTGGCTTCATGGAAAATGAGCAAACTTGTCTTGCGCAATAGTTAACCTTATATGGAAGGAATGTAAGTGTCATGTTTACAAAGCTTGAATCGTCGGTGTGATGATGGCGGTAAGACATGTGCGATAAAATGGCGGAGGATTTGATACGTAGCTTCAGCAAGTGTAAGGTGTGGAAAGTGAGTTTTTGTACTCCCTAAAAATGTCTGCATATGTCATGTAATTTGATTTGTGTGCTGTGCTTTGTATTGAAGACTTAATCCACTGTGATTATGAATTTGAGGACCCCCATTAATACTAGTGGCATTGATTGATGTTCGAATAAGTATCTGTCTATGTTGGTTTCCAAGGAATACCCTGGACCTAGATGTAAGCATAGATGAATGAACACTTTGTTATCTATGATGTAAGTGACATGTTGGTGCTTATAATATGGAGACTTGGGTATGCAGCTTTTCCAGGTGAATCCCCTGGACCCTAGTCTGGCCTGCTACGACCGTCCCACATATGCGCCGGGGGGGCGAGGAAGGGGAGGGATGGTCTAGCGGCACTGTAGATGAGTTCACACCTCGCCAGCGAATCAGATTCGAGTGTGCCGAATCACACACACCAATATTCATAGGTGAGGTTAATCGCTGGAACGCCGTCCCTCTTTGAAGTCAGTACGTCATCTGAATATGATTATTGAGATAATCAAGATAAACCCGAACGATCATCGAGAATAGTGTGAATATCGATCATCTACGACTACAAATCGCATGGAATCAAAGAAGAATTCTACGTATTGTCGCATTTGTCTGCAGTTGCTCTCTGAAAAGTGCTATCTTCTTGCCAAAAGCACAAACAAAGGGTTCACAGCCACGGGTGCAGCTCTTTTCACGCTCACTAGTGTCGACTTCAGAGCAGAAGTTCGTGATCATGATGGACCAAGCAGACTTTGCAAGTCTTGCTATGATCTTGTAATGAGAGTGAAGAAGAACGAAGAGGACGTGGTAGCAAAGAAAGCGTCTCTGAAAGAAAGTCTTGCGAAATCCAGATCATTTTTCTTCGGGACCAAGCACCCACGAGAACCGTCCAGCCCAATGACGTCCAAAATCCCCACACCAACCAGGTCACCTGCTCCGAAGCGCTGCCTAACCGAGCAAAATCAGAGAACGTCCGCAAGAGCGTTAATTTTTGCACCGACTACCACCGCCGATTGCGAATGTATGCCTCAAATGGTCAAACCTGTGTCCCCTTTTGCTGAATCCATTCCAAAGACGAAAGAAGGCAGGGTCGAGCATAATATGACAATCTCTTTGACTGTTCCACTGGCAAGCCAAGAGCCACGGACAAAAACGGCATTCACAGCCTTGCCCAAATTATCAGGCTCTGAGTTGAACAAGCTCCAACTTGTTTTAGATGAGGAGTGTGACAAATTATGCAGGCCCGATTCCCTCTTTAGGAAGGCATCTGCAGAGCCAAAAAAAGATTTCAGCTGGCAGGCATATGAATATGAGTTAAAGAAGACTGCACCTACACTTTGGTTGGTGTTAAGGGGGCGGGTGCACTTTTTTGGCTGCAACAATAACAAATTTTATGGGTCCGATTCGGATTACTTGCAAGGCGAAAAAAACCTTTAAACCAAACACACAATGGCCCAATGTATGTAGAATACTTCTGTAGCTTCAATTTACCATTTCGCCGTTAGCTTTACTGAGTAGCGGCTTCCAAAAAACGAGAAAATTTGGACTTTGTGACGCAGCCATTTTACACACTACGTAATAATTACAGCGTTTTCTGTGGTTGACTGTGGTGTTGTCATCAGTACACGAGAGCTTTTTCCTGAAATGTAACAGGAAATGCAATAAGTGCTTCCTTCGTATCAATGTAGAGTACATGGGAGCTGATTACAACACCATTGCGCAACTGATTCACAATATCTCTCGTATAAAGATTACATGTACATGTAGCATTGTGTATGAGAACTTCACAGGAAACAAATGGTCATTATAAGAAAATGAGACGACACAAATTAAAGTTATAATAAATAGCCAATATTGTGTTATTATTTTGTGACGTCATGAACGGAAGTAGGTTCTCGAATAGCCTGTCTGCGTGGATGGCGAGGAGCTGCAAGTTCGGGAAGAATCGCCGTCGAGTAAAATGCCGCGATTTTGGCTTTCGACTGCTCCCAGAAGCTGTCATCGAAGACGATACGCTCCACTGTCATACCGTTCGGAGTCCAAACAATGAAGTCACACCAGGACCGCTTAGTGATAGCCATGGCACCTTGAACCTGATAGAAGTAATCATGGGAGCGTTTTAACTCAGGTTTCTTGGAGTCACCAATTCGGCAGAAGAAGGATTTAGATTCCTTGGCAGCGTCTTCAGGATTTAATCCTTCTTTTGCTATCTTGTGAGGGCATTTAATCTCCAGGATGCCACGGTCGGGAACAGAGCCAGGAATTTCCACCAAGCCATCGGGACTACACGCTAAACAGGGATCTTCAAGGCTGATAACAAGACCCGAGTCTTCGACACAAGCACCGGCATGTCCTTCGGTACGTAAATACTCCAAATACTGCTTCTTCGCGTCCACCTCGTGTGCTGATCCCCATCGTGTTGCCTCTGTGGAGAATAGCTTGCCATAAAGAAGAGATTTCACTAGATTTGCAACAGGTGTGGTTGACCTGCGCTTGGAGACTTTGCCGAAGTTGGAAGATGTTAAACGCAGTTTTCTTTGCTGGTGCCAAAGACTGTCATCTGCCTGTTGCCGAGTGTTTTGCCCAATGTACAGGCCTCTGTCTGCAGAGATAACAACCTCTCTCTGGTAGAACTCCTGGCAGAGTTGGAGAAGCTCAGTGGATGGTAGGTCGTCCTGCTGAGCATTGGGCCCATAGCTGTTGTCAGTTGGTGCTGCTGAGTTGATGCGAACACTTTGGCGCTGTGCCTTGTACTGTTGTGTGCCCTTCCTGCTGTGATCGCGTCTTTTCTGTTCTGCCTTGGATGATGTGTGGCTAAGTAGAACAGTTCCGGGTGTCGAGTGGGTAGCTTTCTGCCAGAAGGATACAGGCCAGGTTGGTCCATGTTGAGTAGCAAGAGCTGCAGCACTACAGCGATGTTGAAAGGACCCACGCTGAATCCTGTTGAAACACTTGCCTCCATCAAAAAGGCAACGGATGGACATATAGCACTCAGCTAAATTGCTGGTCTGGTTAGCTATGAGTTGGGGTGCTAGGGAAACAATGTGATCACAGCATTGTGACACTGCATTGAAGAGACTGTCTGGGAGGGTATTCATGGAAGATGGAAGTCCAGCTTGAGCTGCATCCTGCTCATCAAGTTGAGTTGCCTGCAGCTGTTCACTCTCCAAATCTTCGGCTATCATCTCTATCTGTTCCCGCAGACTGCTTGGTTCAGAGGTGGATTGGGTCGTGCCATCCTCCATTAGATCCGCATCTAGTTCTGATACCATAACCGTTGTAACAGTCAATGGCTGGTAGGTGCAGAAGTCTGAACTACATTGAGTGTGATCACCAAACACATGTGATGGACCATTGCGTAGATCGTGACGCAGTTGAGCGATGTTGCCTGTAATGCTGTGTTTGGCAATCGCAACTCTTGCACCTACAGTCAGCCTCTGGATGATTCGTTTGGTCAAACCTCCCTTGCCTCAAAAGTGTGGGTTGTCCTTGGCCACATTTTCAAGTCTACTTCTATAGGCCTTACATGCATGGTTTGCACATTGAATTTTGGTGACATATATACCATATGGCACAGCCTGGCGAATTGATGTCATAACTGAGCTGTCCCCATCACCTATCACCGACATGTATCGCAAACCATACATACTCTCGGACAACGAAAAACCCTCAGCAATGATGTCACTCTCCATTGAGGATGAACTACCACTCCAGTTACGGTAGCACTTGTGTTGCGGAACCTCAGCTTTCTTGTTGGTTGCTGTGGCACAGACAGAACAGAATTTGTTCCGGACACCCAGGAAAAGCAACTTCTTACTATAGCTTCCAAAAATAACTGCGACTCCACTCTTGGCGTTGTAGGAGTGTTTGTGGCTTCTCTTCGACCATCCACTGTCTACCACAACTGTGATCGCTGGAATTCCATGATGGATGCAACCTGTGGATATGGCATGCATCTTTTCTTCCTCTGCAGCTTCTCTAATTGACTCTGCTAGCTGTTTTGTCATTTCTGATCCAATGAATTCCTCAATCTCTGTGAACATCCTCCTGTGCATTCCTGGAACATCCATCATGGCAAGTGTGGTATTGAATTGTGCTAGACCCCCACCAGTTGACATTTCTCCTAGAACCGCTCCGATGTTGACAGATCATTTTTGCCTTCTGCTGTTTGCACACGTGGTGATGTCCGAATTGAGAAAATCTTGTGGCATTTTGAACATGATGCTTGCAAGATGACAGCAAGTCCAGAGTGCATACTCTCTCCTTCAATGAGGCATTTCCCTCCACACTGAGCACTGTGTGATGTCAATGTGCCAACAGATTCACACAGCTGCTCCATGTTCATAATTCGACACCCTGTGATGGTATTGGGCGTGGTCACCTCCTCTTGGCTTAGTTGTGCATTGGATGAGGCTGGCTCCTCCTGCCTGAGTGGTGTTGCAGTTCCTTTGTTCAGCCTAGTTTCATTAGCTTTAGCTAAAGCAGCTTTTACCTTTTTACTTTTGTGGTGGGCCCTATCCGCTCTTTTGTAGGTTGTTTTCCGCGATTTTCTCGTATTTATCTGTGTACATATATAATATTGCACGATTCAATTCACATTTTATTTACTTCCGAACAAAATCCTACCTGTCGTTGGATCTTAGGAATCTTAGCACTACGCGGAGTTTCTGTCTCCGAATTCGTGGTCGTCTCCATTCTACTCTTAGACTAGATCCGCACTACAATTCAGCACTAGACAGGTGCTTGTCTATTTTATTATAAGCGGCGCAACACCTGCGGCTGATAAAGCAGCGCCTGTTTGGACAGGTGGCCATCAATCAATGTGCATCCCCCCTTTGGCGCCTTCATTATTTCGGCGGTATTTCGACGACGAAAAGGACTTGGCTCTCAAGAAGTACGTACCCGCTGTCGCGACGATATAACGGCCATTTTAAGATGAATATGATTATAATTCATGAATATGCAACAACGATAATTAGGTGCATGCGCCCCCTTAAGTACTGCCAGCACCTCTTTGGGGACGACATACAAGCGCAAACATACCTCACTAACGACAGCAAGTATTGTAGCAGCAGCAGTTCTTTTGAACGAGCGCAATTCACATGTGTGTGGTGTACAGCTCCTATTGTCACTGTTACTATGGCATGGTCAAGCATCCACTATGGTGAGTCTACACATTTAGTGCTCAATGAATATTAATTTAATCATTAATTCATTTTTGATGTAAATTAAATAAAATGCAGACCATGGAACGCTTCAACCACCTTCACTTAACCGTTTCACCACGAACTCTTCATCGAAGGTTGGAGGAAATCGGTGATGGGTTTGATAATGTGGTGAAGCAGTGGATGGCTGATGGCACTTCATTCCAGATCATTGGGGACAACGTGGACATCTACCAGAAAGCACGCTACATGACAGCAGAGCATCGCCCAAGGATGTTAAACTGGTTTCAGATGTGTGGATTTGCAAACTGAATAACAGCCCAAGGTTTGCGATGGGATATCACTTTGCTAGCATGTCCATGTTGTTTAAGACTATATCTATGCAATATGGCCATGCATGTATTATGGCTTAAGTTCAAATTGTCATGGTTGCAGGTCAAACAGTGGAAGGACCCATGGATCTTACAGACAATGATGTGTTCCTTCCTACTGCTGGAGACTATGAGCAAATTCGAAAGGAGTTCTTGGTTCTAGTTGCTCGTGTGCTAGTCCAACATGTTCCAAGTCTTCGGATATTTCAAGATGTTGTACCAACTCATATCCTACACAAGCACAGTACAGACACTGCGAAGGCCAGCACCATTGTAAGTGTCTGGATTATATATTGCATTATTATAATTATATATATATATATATATACAGTACCGGCCAAAAGTCTGAGGCCACCCAATACAATTTGCGCAAATCACAAGGGAATGGCATATAACTTCCAAATTGTGCTTGATATCTACTTCAAACTGTTTAGATTTAGTGTATAAGAACTGAGGAACCAGTACATAGTCCTCAAAGATCCATTTCTAGTTATTTTCCAAGTCAAAATGCCTAAAATGTGCTCTATGTGTGGCTTGCTGCTAAGTAAAAGGTCAATTTCCTTGTGGTTGCTAAGATATTTGGAACCTGCGCAATAGGAATGCAGGGGAAATCCCTATGCGCACATGACATCAACGCTATTTTTAGCCTGTATTAGGCACGTAGTCCAAAGGAAAAGAGCGCGAAGGCTGCCCAAATGTCGATCTCTTTCGCTGGAAACCAGGTCTGCTGTGGTAACTTTGTGGGGTGAAGGCTATACTCAAAGACAGATAGCTAAAAAGCTGAAGATTAGTCGCAGTGGTGTTCAATTGATCTTACAAAAGAAGAAGGAAACTGGTAGCATTGTTGACAGGCCACGCACTGGACGCCCAAAAGTAACTACACCTCGAGAAAGTAGATTGCTGATTAGGCTTTCTTTAAGGGACAGAAAGGCCACAAGTAAAATGGTTAAAAGGGAATTTATGGATATCACAGGAAAGTCACTATCAACAAGAACAGTTAGAAGAAGATTAAATGAAGGTGGATTAAGAGGTTGTGTTGCAGTTAAAAAAACTATGCTCACAAAGAAGCAGAAGCAGAAGAGATTAGCGTGGGCCAAGAAACACAGAAACTGGACAATCAATGTTTGGAGCAGGGTTGTCTGGTCAGATGAAAGTATCTTTCAGTTAATCCCTGCTAGAAAAACATGGGTTAGGAGGAGACCTAATGAGAGGTACAATCCAGAGTGTGTTGTATCAACAATGAAGCATGGGAGTGGGAAAGTACACGTTTGGGGCTGCATGAGTCAAAGAGGAGTTGGAACTATCAAGGTCGTTGAAGGGCGATTGGACTCTAAAGCATACATTAAAGTAATTTCAGGATCGATAAAGACTGATGGAAGACGTTTAGGAGGAAATAATTTTATCTTCCAACAGGATGGAGCCCCTTGTCACACTTCAAAGTATTCAATTGCATGGCTGAAGCGGAATGGTATCAACTCGCTTCCGTGGACCCCACAAAGCCCTGATCTGAACCCCATTGAACACTTGTGGGAGCATATTGCCTCACAGATGGACCAGAAACCATGCAGGAACATTGAAGAGTTGAAGGATCTCATATTTGAAACATGGTACAGTACCAAAGAAGAAGTTACATCTAATCTAGTTGGCTCACTCCCACAGCATGTCCGTTGTGTAATAAAAGCAAAAGGTGGACATACTAAGTATTAGATAAACTTGATGGTGTTACTACTAACTTTAGTGATTTGTGTAGATTTTCTTTGTATTTATGTTTTCTTGCAGTGGTTATTTATCATGATATTCACATAAATAACTAAATAATGTAATTTTAGCAGGGCGGCCTCAGACTTTTGGCCGGTACTGTATATATATATATATATATATATATATATATATGCATATAATATATATTTCTTTTGCCCCATGTATGCAGGTCCCTTTGGGTGTTTTGCTCAAGAATGAGAACAAAACAGAGGATATGATTGAGATCCTTGAGCATGCCCAACAGTATGTACCTACCCATGAAGGTAGGCTGCACAAAATCTTTTTTGGAGAAGACCAACTGACGTGTGAACGAATCCGTGGTGCCAGAAATGCATGTCGCCAGTCCACCACCCCAAAGGGACAGTTAAAAGGTCTTCACGAGAAGGTGGAAGATTGGCATGCATTGCAGGCATATTACCAGGTACACTGACCCAACCCTATAGTTCTCTCTGAATTGTTCTGACTCATGACTTATATATATATATAATCTTTTGTATATAGGTCATCTGGCAAGAGCTGTATTCCTCAAAATCAGCAAGAGATAAGTGTTCCTTATATCAACTACGCAATCTTATTGACAGGAGGGATGTGACATCAGACCCCAAAGGGACCCTGCATGCATGTCAAAGCTTCCTGAAGGTAGTAATTGAGGCAGAAGTCTTGGCAGCATTGGCTGGGACACTTGGGTTGCGCTCATTGGGATCAGATACGGATGTGCAAACTCTTCTAGGTAAGGGCAGCTTGCCCATGTCCAGTGCAGGAAGGTTACAGGCAATCACAAGCATTGCAGAGAGGGTTCTCAGTTGCATTTCCTATGATCACTGTGTGGGCCCCACATCCACTGTTGAACAGCCATTGTTCCCTGGAAATGATGCAGGGAACTACAGTTCAAAGCTGCTATCAATGGGTCTTTTTGCATGGAACTTTGAGGATGCTATACGAGAGGGAGATGGGGATCACATTATCAGAATGTGGAAGTTTCTGTTGCTTTTCTTCAAGCAGACCCGGAAGTCCAAGTACAGTATTGAAGCCACTCGCCTGCTTGCAGATGTGCATGTCAACCACAGTGCAGATAAGCGTTATGAGCTAAGGTGGAATCGTACGTGCAGCTTGAATGGAGGTTCAGGAAATAAACCACTGGACCTTGCTCTTGAACACTTGAATAGGGACTTCAAGAGCAACATTGGCAATTTCCATTCCCACTTAACAGAGAAGAGTGTGCAGAAGACTTCACATGCTGCTCCAATTGTTGAGCATTTGCTGGTAAACTTCGATCAGCAGTCCTCTGTACGCCAAGACAGTGGTTACCACCCAACCCCATCATTCGACAGGGATAAAATAGTCATTATGGAGCAGCTTATAAGAAATGCTGTGTTCTCAAAGGGCACCAAGTGTAACTTAAGTAAATTCCACCTCGTCCACAGCAATCCCTTCCATGAGATAGGACAAGAAACAGAATGGAAGAAATTTGAGGGTTGGCTGACAACCCAAAGGAACAATATTAAATGGGAGAAGGGGTATGAAAAATATGTTAATGCAAAACTAAATTAATTCATGATCATGAGGTCTGAGCTTGACTGTTCTGTTTTGTACATAATTATATACTGGTAATAATTATATGTTTGTATACTAACATTCATGGCCATGCAGCCTGATTTGTGTCTTTAATTTTCTGCATAACTATGTATGTAGCATATTTTAAGTGCAATTCACAGTAATTCATGTATTCAATGATTCACAGTATGTATATACATTAATACATTAACAAGTAATTCGAGTTTTTACCGGCCCACGCACTCGAATCACTTGTAAAGCATTGGAGTGTAAGTGCACAGCTGAACATTCATAGAACATACTGTTTATTGTAACTGAACGATTGTTTTGAAAACAATTGCCATATTTGGCAATTGTTTTCAAAACAATTCCTCTAACTCCTTCCTGTATAAATTCATACTTCTCTATTACTATTATATAAATTCTCTATTATAAGACTTTTCTTCAAATCCATATTATATATATATATATATATATATATATATATCGGATGAGCGTTACACACTGGAAGTCCAAATGAAAACAATATAGGGGCTGCCTGCGGCAGCCCCTAAAAATAAATGGAAGTAAATGAGAACAGTCACTCAGATGAGCTGGAATGTACATCAAAGTCTTCATGATCTTGCATAAGACGCATTGGCATGACGACATCGAATGCAGGTACATACCTACACTTGATATCACATATACAACAAGAAAAACATGGAATAATTTGGTTGGGACAAAAACATTGCTTACAATTGCAAGCACACAGACACTTTCTTGAGCATACATCACAGCACAAATGTTCGGGTTTTGGTTGATTTTTGAATGCCATCCCTGAGAAAGGTGTCAAAAGTAACATTTGGCGACAGGTCTTGTCATTCCGACAGTAGTCCTTCATGCCTTGTGACACATGGCCCTTTGTTGAACCAGTGAATGTATAGAGGACAACTTCACATTGTTCTCCATTACGCCCTCCTCTGCCACTCTCTTGCACATATGTCTCTATGCTCTCAGATGGCCCGTTGTGGATAACTCTTGAGATGTTGGGAATATTGATCCCCATTCCAAAGGCAATGGTACAAAAGAGAACCCGACACACCCCGTTCTTCTCGTTAGTAAATGATTTCATCAACAAGCTCTTTTCTTCATCAGTGATCTTGGCATGGTACATACCGAACATCACATTCTGTAGCTTTGTAACTCCTTGGACATAGACAGCCTCTTGCAGTTGGTAATCAAAAAATGCATACAACTGGGAGCAGCTGGCAATCGATCTACAGAATACCAATGTTTTGATCGTATCTGTTCTTTTTATACGTAACTCCTCCACCAGCCAGGTGAAGCAGGTTTCCATGTGATCACTGACTTTATACAGACTATACCTCAAGTTCATCCTATTTGGTAAAATTGCTATGACTGTTGGATCCACCATCTCCAGTGAATCACAAATGTACTTTCTGGTACTCAGAGAGGCAGTGGCAGTCAAAGCAACAAATGGCACCGACTCAGGTACAAAGGAGCGAAGCGTGGCGAGTCTGCCGTACTCCTTCCGAAAAGGAATTGTACCGCCGCCCCAACTCTCTATACAGTGTGCTTCGTCAATAAAAATAGCTCTCAGTCAATCAGTAAAACGCGTATCCAAAAGCAGCATCTTCC
This sequence comes from Halisarca cf. caerulea, assembly GCA_963170055.1. NCBI lineage: Eukaryota > Metazoa > Porifera > Demospongiae > Chondrillida > Halisarcidae > Halisarca > Halisarca cf. caerulea. Next base: position 4,109,692 of record CAUJGJ010000397.1, read on the forward strand.
ATTGTGGCTCATCGAGTGCTTCAGAGGACGTAAGTACATACCGTGCTGTGCTTTCGAAATTTTGCGAAGCGGTAACCAAGCGCAGGGCTTCCTGTTCCCTTTGACGTAAATCGCTAACTTGTGATTCCATCAAGGAAATTAAAGGGGATATCACCAATACAGCTGAAGGAGAAACATATTGCTTAAAGGCATCACAAAGGTACAGCAGCAATTCAAACACGATCGATTTGCTGTGTCCCGTCGGTAGACTCACAAAGGTATCTCTTTCTGCTAACACGCTTTTGAGGGCTTCCTTCTGGTGACTGCTTAGGATCAAATCTGATTTTCTAATGAATTTGAGAGACTCTACGAGGTGTAACTCAAACAACTTCGATCCATCCATCGGCGTCATCTTCTTCTATTACGTAAGTACGTAGTACCCTTGATTCGGAGGTGATAGTCTGATAACGCTAGGTGTGAACTAATCTATAGTGCCGCTAGACCGTCCCTCCCCTTCCTCACCCCCCGGCAGGTATGTGGGACGGTCGTAGCAGGCCAGACTACCTGGACCCCAATGTACGTACGTAAATACAGATGGCATACAAGTTGTAAATACAGATGGCATACAAGATATCTAGTATCGCTGTAGAAATGTCTCCTTATGTCTCCTTATGTCATGTGATTAGTGTTGTGTGCAGTGTTTTGTACTGAATACTGTCCTGGACTGCTATTGAGGTGCTGTTGGTATGATATGAAATTAGTGCAATGGTATGAAGAGATAATGATCATTCTGTACGCCGAATCTACCAAAATTACAAAGTGCCCCAGAGAAAAAGAGAGTTGTGGTATGCGACATATGGTATTTATCACTTAATAGTTGCTATATAGTATCTTTTGCATGGCATGTTCTCAGAGTACTGTCTCTTTGAATAACTTAACTCAAGTTTAGTTTACAAGTAATTAATTCGAGCAAATGTGAATATGGTGAAAAAACTGTAGTAAAAGTTGAATATGCGAAAGATGAAGAATGACAATAGCTTAACTCAAGTTTAGTTTACAAGCAATTAATTGAAGCAAATGTGAACATGAAGTAAAAACTGTAGCAAAAGTTGAATATGCAAAAGGTGAAGAATGAGAATAACTTAACTCAATACAAGGAATAGATGCATGTACATAATTGCATAAATCAGTTGCTAACCTAAAACTTAATAGTAATGGTCATTCCACTTCTTTGTATGTTTACTCGGGCAAACGTCATAGTGGTAGTAGACTCTGCTTCATCAGTGCTGTCTTCATCGGAACTGTTAGTAAGATCAATTATTTCTTCCTCGCGAGTTAAGTCAATTATCTCACACCGCGCATTGGTTCGCTCTAAATGGTCCTGTTCATTGCCTCCTTGTTCTGGATCGTTGTGGGTGGCGTAGTTTGTGGTCTCCTCGCATTTCTGGCATGAAAGCCCATAGCACCTATGCTCTGGATTACTTGAAGCCCCTTGGCTATTGAGTACATACTCTATGACTGCTGGTTTTGCCGCAACTGTTGGGCTGTTGCAGGTGAGAGGGATGTAGTTTGGTGCAGTTGTATCTGGTGGAAGACCGAGCAGTAATCCGCAGGTTTGGCAGGGACAGTCTGTATAGTAATAATTGCAGTGGTGGCAGCAATCCATTTGTATTTGTCGTTGTGACTGAAAACCCTCAGACAGTGAAATCTCTCTTCTTGAAGAACATCGATAAATGTGAGCTGCAGCAATCCCACTTGTTATAATAGCCTTTGATGATTGATTTTACTCAGTGGATAGTAGCAAGATTAGTGATTGTCAATTATGTAACCATATTGTGCCAACAGTTAATGTTTGTGTCTATTTTTGGATCCATGCAACTGCTGTCGATGTGGTGTATGAGCACGCATATCATTGTACTGAATGGAAAATAGATGCTTGGTTGTGTGTAAAAGTATTGCATAGACTGTATTGAGGAGGTCTGTTGCATGGGGGTGAGAAGTATGGTAAGTACTTCCCATCCCCATGCACCCACACATGTAGGTGACATGGCAGAATGTATGTACGTATGTAGATACATGGGAATAGCGTGTAGTGTGTATATCATGAGGCAGTTCGAAGTCTGTATATGAACACGTACATACATACATAACTCATGCCTTGTGAGATGGACTTGTTTGTGGAACAGTTTGTGTTAGAGACTGGTTGCTAAGCATATGCACTTATCACTGTAAGTGGAAAGGAATTATGCGCCTAACAAACAGGCACATGCGTATGTATTGATGCCTATCGTGTAAACTAATAGGAATACATATGGGCCTATATGTGTTCTTATGTGACAGGGTGCACTTGTCAGCCAGTCTCAATTGGGTGTACACAGAACTGAGTACCGTGCATGCACCGTGTATAGTGGCACACCTGTTTACTGTGTATAGTGGACACACCTGTTCACTGTGTGTGGTGGACGCACCTGTTCACTGTGTATAGTGGACACATCTGTTGACTGTGTGTGATGGACACACCTGTTGACTGTGTGTGATGGACACACATGTTGACTGTGTGTGATGGACACACCTGTTGACTGTGTGTGGTGGACACACCTGTTGACTGTGTATAGTGGACATACGGTACTTCCCATAGTAATTTTAACGACGACCATTCATTCATTACACCTTCATTCAGCGTTTGATCATGGTTCATTCAAGCCTTCGTTCAACCTTCGTTCATTTGGATCGATCACGTGATAGTGGAAGCGTCATAATGTGCATGCAGATGTTGAAGTATAGGGAGTGTGCAGGCGAACGTTATGGTTTATTCTAACTTCATGAAGCAGCGAATTCTCTATCTAATCGGAATAGGCAAGTCTTAGTCTCAGATCGCTAATCTACTAGCGTCAGAAGGCCACAACGTTACGAGGCCAGGGATATCGCATTCCCTGAAGAAACTTAAAGATACGGGCAACATTACCAAAAGCGGTAACTGGTAGAAAGCCCACCAAGACGCCTGCTATCCTGGACTCCATTGACAGTAAGATAGCTAAGGATGATAAATTTTTGTTTCGTTCATTTTTTTTACCAGAAGCGGTAACTGGTAGAAAGCCCACGAAGACGCCTGCTATCCTGGACTTCATTGACAGCGAGATAGCTAAGGATGATAAAATTTTGTTTCGTTCATTTCAAAGAAAATGAACTCATTTTGCCAACTTGTGGAAGAATCCAAAGAATCGCTCACCTAGTCGAAGCGACAACGTCTTTATAGAAGTTGCGTAATTTTGTAAAAACATCACATTATGATGTCATAGGTTCAAGCATTCGTTCGCTCGTTCATTCAGCATTCGTTCGCCCTTCGTTATTCGTTCGCTTGTTTGTTTGTTCATAACTAATCATTAAAATTACTAGGGAAAGTACCGTACCTGTTCACTGTGTATAGTGGGCACACCTGTTGACTGTGTATAGTGGGCACACCTGTTCACTGTGTATAGTAGACACACCTGTTCACTGTATATAGTGGACACATCTGTTGACTGTGTGTAATGGACACACCTGTTCACTGTGTGTGGTGGACACACCTGTTCACTGTATATAGTGGACACATCTGTTGACTGTGTATAGCGATATTACCGAGTTTTCTCCCATAACAAGAGCCTTCTACAACCTTTATGAGGATTCAGAAATGAAACTTAAGGGCATATGAAACATTGCGCATTGTTTTTCCAAAGAAAACCTTTAATTCACAAAGATAGGACTCCATGTAGGTTAACCCTCTTACCTGTGCCCATAGCAAATATGAACTATAGTTCCAAAACTTCTGAAATGTTTTCCAGACGATTTGGAAGAGCAATGACTTAGCTATTATGTTTGTAGGAAGGTACAACAGATAGGCTACCTTTTGATGGCAAACCTGTACGATTTCGCTTGGAAAAAGCAGAGGGAAGGCTATTGAAAATCAAGCACATTTGTGTTACGTCAAAAGGAAGCCTTAACTCATTGATATAAACTCAGAACAATTCATGCTTTCTATTGAACTCTAGCTGAGTGTATAAGCTACTAGATGATTCCATAGTTGACACTCTACCATTGCAGTGAAGTCTGGAATACGGTAGGGATCAAAAGAAGTTTACATTTCGTAATAGTAATACGCATCGTTTTACGCAGTGATTACCAAGCGTATTGCGGAAAAATTACTCACTGTATTGCGTTGCGTATAACAGATCATTGGGCTGCGTAATTTTATATTGCCAACGAGTCACGCGCACTAATATTAGATGCGCGCATATTTTTTATTATGTTGACCGATGACAAAATGGCCGTAGCGGCGACCTTGGGAATATCGCTCACTGAGTCTTTTAATTTAGTTTCAAAGTCTTCGAAATCAAGGAAAATTGCATTCGATGTTGATTATGACTCTTCGGAAGACAATAAAGAAACCCGTGGAGTAGACAGGTATTTTTGCTAGTTATCAGCTCGTAGCCTACCTACGTACGTAGCCATAAGCTTATGTCTCCAAGATCGTTCCCAGTTTGATAAGGGAAACGCGTGGTTTAGTGTTTTGGTCAAAAAAAGAGAACATTTCCGTCTTGATATGTGGTTTGCCGAACTAGTAAGTTGCAACATTGGCCAAGAAATTCCACGTAGGTCGGCCAATGCCTGTGCAAAGGCATACTAACAGCAAGCCAATGTTTGAAGAGCACCGAAAGACTTTCTAAAGGCACAACAGAGCGAAGTTGCGCTGCGTAATTATACTACGTAATTGTGGTATTCTCTGTTATTACGCAGAGTAATTGCGCACAGTAATACGTACGTAATACGCATGTATTGCGGATCGTAATGTAAACTTTTTTTGGTCCCTACTGTATATTCGTGAAGTCCAAAAATGTGATATGCGATGTGCACAAAGGACATTTTTGGCCTAGGTTGATCTTCAGTGTTGAGCTTGCTATTGTCGGTAGGTGTCAAATTACGGTAATAAATGGCATCCAAATGAAATTACGATTTCCACTATGCACACCGTAACTACAATTACGATTACAGTACATTACTTAACTGCAGTACTTTTCATTGAAAACCGTCCAGTTTACAGCCGATAACAGCGTGACTGACCGACTGACTGACTGTTTGAGCAACGATTGAATGACCATGTGACTGGCCGTGATGTTTCGCAAGAGATGGAAACATCCACACTCTTTTTGTCTGAAGACTCTTTAAACTTGAGAAAAAAGTCTGAGTTGTCCGCCTCCATTGGCAATTTATCTCCTGAAATATTCGAAGCATCTTCTTCGATCGTTGGATTGGGGCCAGTTCATTCTAACTACTTGGAGTGATATCACTTTGGAAATGCGACGTATCCCTCAGATGCAAATAGCAGTAGCTCCACAGTCTTGCTTGTTCCTTGAAAGTATTAGTGGCGTTCGCTTGAAGGTTCAGTGAAGTTCGTTCAAAGTTTCAGTTAAGTTTGTACAAAATTTTAATATGGTGGCCTAGAAGCTTCAGTGAAGTTCACTCGAAACTTCAGCGAAAATCATTGGAAGCTTCAGTGAAAATCATTCAAAACTTCAATAAAGTTCACACGAACTTTATTTTGTGTAATCAAACATAATTTCTGTGCACACCGTGGTTTGAATACACCATTTCTCGCCATTTCTTTCTTCCTCGAATATTGCCATTTCGTAACAACCATGACGTTGTATTACGCATCACGAAATGATGCCGTTCAAACTGATAATTGACTCTTGACTAAGTGCTGATCGACTGACTGAATGACTGACGGCGTGCGGGACGGTTTTCTATGAGAAGTACCGTATGTTGAAATATTGCTTGCTGCCAAGAGCAAGCAACATGTTGCCAAAGAATGAAAAATTCTCTATTCTCTGGCAACATGTTGCCCAAAACATCAAAGGTTACCTATGAGATGGTCAGCTGCAGAACAGCACAGGACAGTCACAATGACAATGACAAGCTACCGAGCACATAATGTCATTGTTTGTAGCCTATCCGGCTGTTCCGGCAGCCACTCGTCGTTGTATATACTTATGAATACTTTTCACATGGAGCTTAACTATTCGTTTGTGTAGTGTTAAGTATGAACTATATCCTTTGTCACGAATGACTATTTCGGTGATTTTTGGGACAATTGCAAAGTATGCGAAAGGTAGACCCACCCCCTTAATTTGCTGTGAATAAGCGCCCCGCTGACCTGTGTGAAACCCTACCTTTTGTTCCCACATGCCCAGGAACACTTCACTTTTTGTCACACCTTGCAATGCTCTGGTAGAGGAACTTCCCGTTTGCATACAAGTTCGTCAAGTCCAAGATACTTGTGCCAATATTCTTGATTGTGACCTGCATGATAATTGATAGAACTTCTTACTTTTGTCAGATTCATTTTCAATTTCAATTTTTTGGTAACTGTCTCAAAGTTTTCTGCTTATAATATTATGATGTATCATTTGCCCACTTTTCAAATATATTGTATGCAGTTGTAATAAACACATGTCAGACTGGTGGTGTATAGTTATACTTACAGCAATGAGTCCAGGTTTGACTTATCCTCGGCACTTGGCCTCCTGCGGCTTTTCACCATGACAAGACATAACTTGAATTGAATGGTCATCAAATAGCTCCAAGTACCATAATAGGTGTAGGAGCAGCCATCTGTTTGAAACTGAATTATAAGGTTGTTAAGGCATGGCATTTCATGCACTTAATGTTAAAATCATATCCCATGCACTCTGCATGCATAAGCATGCAAAACTCGTCATATATTTTATCATAAAGACACGTGTCGCTGAGATGAGCACTGGCTCAATGGCTGCGTTTCATGATAGCCAAGGTCAATCAAGGGCTAAGCGTGCCAGGTGTGTATGTAAGAAGAACCCGAAGAAGAATGGGGGTAAGCGACTATATATTATTATACGTATATGAGCATATGTGCATCCCGCTTGTGCATGGTCTTATAATTACATCCTTCTCTTTCGGTAACAACCGTAATGAGCAAAATGAAATGAAAATCAGCAGAAACATTCATGATTACTGAATCAAAATTTAATAATAGTACAATAATTATTATTTGCAAACAGAATGCATCATACACTATAGCTTGTATTTAGTGTCTCAAGTCATCCAATGATTCCTCAGTAGAAACACAACATAGGGATAATAGATTGGGGAAGTTTCAATGAGGCTTGGACCTGCATGTAAGAAAGAGAAGAATTCAAAAGTACTCACAGAATAATATTTGTAACATCAACAAAGTCTATTCTGGACAGATGGACACATATAATAAGGAACTCATTCGAAAACAGTAAGCCCTGGCCAGTAGCATGGGGCTATCCGCTATAGGGCTTAAAGAGCCTGCGACAGTGCGACATATGGAACCATATAAGGAAATCATTGGCATGTAGTATTTGACTTTACTTCTGCCTATTGAAATGGATTTAATTGCACTGCATCATAATATCCCATTCACGCATCCAGACTTAGCTGCATAATATTGTATATATATGTGGGTGTCCATGCTAAAAAGGGGATTCGTGTATTTTTGGCCAAAATTGAGATTTCGCAGGTGGTGCATAATCTGTACGAGACACACATGGTGGTCCAGTATCCTTAAATGACCCATTTCCATTCCTACTGCGAGATATTGAACTTGGAATTCACCTTATGAATATTCAATAGTGATAATTAGAATATTCATAAGGCTATTAATCATATTTATAATAATTTAATCATATTCATAGGTATGCAAATGTTGTCATACGTTAATACATTATGCATAAGCAGTTCTTGGATATCTGTATTTTCACAACATCTACATTATTTTGTTTTAAAACATGTTTTGTAGCAAATTAAAGCGTGAAAAGTTATCATGATGAGCAAAAATAAATAATTGCTGATAAAAACGGGAGTCCAAGTGAGAAACTGGTGTTAGAATAGCAATGGGTCACAGTCATTTCACTGTCAAGACCAACTCTCATCATGCACCAATCCCACTGCATTTGGACATGCATGCACTGAATATCACCAATACCGCCTTCCATAGAGTCATAAGTTCATGGATGGTGAATCAGTGAATGACGATTCATTATGCCTGGGCCGCTTGCATGAGCTAGGGATCCTTGCTACAACCACATCATTGTCAACAGCTGTATGGAGATCCTCAACACGCCTCTTACCAACAGTGTGAACAAATGCAAAAGTCTTCTTACACACTGGTAATCCATGAACATAGTACCTGGTATGAGAACGCAACGTTTCAGTCTTCCCTTGATAGTCAGCAGGCTTGTCATCAGGATGGGTCCTCTCGGTATGGATTTATGCCATGATAACCAGATATAATTCAGAATGTGACAGCTGCATTAACAGTGTTCTTACTAATGAGGTTCTACTGTAGTTGTTCCTAGCTTGTGAGATGGTAGATAGAAACAGCTGACTGAAACAAGGTGTCTTCTTGGGACCCAGACTACAACAGCAAGATTCTTAAATAAATACAGTGTAACCCTGATAATTCAAATCACCAAAAGAATGGAAAAAATTTGAATTAACAGGAAATTTGAATTATCCAAACAACATAAGAAATTGCATAAGCACACATGAAATAGCAAAAATGAAGTGAAAAGTACATCCTACGAATAATGCACAGTGAAAAGTCATGAACCTGGTCTGAAAAAGTCAGTAATAGAGGTTTGAACACATGCATTGTTTGTTGATGTCAGTAAATCAATGTCTAGCTCTCTTAAAAGTTTATAAGTCTTGTCTGCATTGGTAGTATTGCAAAGAAGGAATGCCTGAATGTCTCGAAAGGCAGAATTGGCTTGCTGAATTGAAACTCTAGGCAGTGGGTCACCGAAATCATCTGTTTCATCATCCTGAGCAGTGGCACTTGGATCAAATGATGTTACAATGTCTCCAACACTAATCATGGGAGCACACTCCAAATCATTGTCGCAGCTGACATAATCATCAAAAGTGGTGGGTTCCTCTGTGTTTAAAAACTCTAGGGATACATCATCATCATGCACTTCTCCTTCATCTTGAACTTCGTCAGCTGGCTGTGAAGTGAATCCTGCTTTCCTGAAACAGTTACTGACTGTGTTGGGTGTCACAGATTCCCAGGATGCCTGCACCATTTGGAGAGCCTCGAGCAGAGTAACCTTAAATTGATCCAAGGACAACCCACAGTCAATGAAGCGAATCAAGCGCTTAACCATGTTCCTTCTGTAGTGGCACTTGAGTGCATAGATGATGCCTTGATCACAGGGCTGGATCTCACTTGTAGTGTTTGGTGGAAGAAACACAAGTTCAATAGCCTGCAGGGCATCAACATGTGGATGAGCTGGGCAGTTATCCACAATGAGAGCCACTTTCCTCCCCTTTTTAGAAAGCTTAGTGTCCCATTTCCTAAGCCATGTCTCAAAAAATTGGGAAGTCATCCATGCTGTTTTGTTTGCATCATAGTCTGTCGGTAACTGCCTTACACCACGGAAACATCTTGGAGCTTTTGATTTCCCTATTATCAGCAGTGGGCATTTCTCCGTACCAGTCATGTTGGCGCAAACAAGGACAGTTATCCTTTCTTTACTTTTCTTTCCCCCTGTGCACTTTTCTCCTCGTGCTGTATGAGTCTTGTCAGGAAGGAGTCTCCAAAAAAGTCCAGTTTCATCAGCATTGAAGACGTCATTGGGATGATAACGCTGCAACAATGGGTATTGGGTAGACTTCTTCCAATCCTCACAAACCTCTTTAGGAACCGCTGCATTTTCACCTGAGACAGCTTTGTAGCTGATGTTGTCCCTCACTTTCCAACGAGAGAGCCAACCATTCGAACAACTCCATTCCTCATGATCAGGATCAAGTTCAGTTGCAAGTTCCTGAGCCTTCGATTTCAGGATTTCACCGCTGATCGGTACGGATTGGGCCCTGGCAGCCGAAAACCACTGAAAAAGAGCTGCATCCACATCAGGACGTAAAGGATCGCGAACACGCTTCTTCTTGCTGCTTCCAACTGCATGGCCAGCCCGTAGTGCGTCCTTGTTTTTGAGGATCGTGCTCAGAGTGCTCGCTGGAATTCCTGCTTCACTTGCGATGTCTTTCTTCTTTCCAGGAGGGGCTTGGTCGACAAGGTCAATGATCTCCAGTTTTCTCTTGATTGTAAGCGATTGGTACTTACTGCGCTGCATTCTTATGTTCCCAAGGAAGAACTCAAGTCGAATGAAAAGTGTCAACTACACGTGGTCACAGCTACTATCAACTGGCAGTTGTCAACAGTAGGCAGTTTGTATACTTTTGGATAATTCTGAATTCTTTCAGTGTTCGGATTCCAATTCGAAATAAGCGAATTTTCCCTTCGGATTTAATGTATGGCAGCAATACAGGGACATTGAAAACTATTCGAATTAGGCGGGAATTCGTATTAAGCTTCGAATTAAGTGGGAGACACTGTACCTGGATGGTCGCCTCTTCCTTCTTGTCTTCGAAGCTGCTGTCGGCTGCTACGCTATCACAGCCCTCTGCTACAGACTGTACAGTCACTACGCTGCCGAATGAGTCGTTTTCCGACGATCCTTGATGGCTAAGGGCACTCTCCTGTTGAATTATGGCACGATCGATCTCGGGATCTTCTTCTGCAGACTTTGGTTGGCCAGAACAGTCTGAAAAAGAGTCCCAAACATTGTCTTCGTCTTCTGATAGGCTTTCGTCCTGGTCAGAGACACGGAATTCCACATTATAGTCTTCTTCGGCGAGCCTAAACTCTTCTTCGAGTCTTTCCCGCGCTTCGTCCGAACAAAATCGCTGCCGCTCAGCCCTGTGTCACAGGAAATAGGCCAAGTGTGGTATCAATCGAAAGCTCTTACAGCCAGGAACAAAGTGTACGTACTCGCAGAGCCCTCACACGCATTATTTCCGGAGACCGACAACATTATTCTTACGAACACATTATTTCCGTTTCCTGAAATATTTGCACAACTACACGAATCCCCTTTTTAGCGTGGACGCCCACATATTGTGAATTTAGTACATGCAGATTCTGGTTCAGAAGCATTACCTCTTGACAAATGCTGTTTAACCACATATATACATATGTAGCGCAGCCAGTTGTACATATAATACGCTTGAAACATAAACAAAATGGTGGGTACTGTTTTAATTATCTCAGCTTCATTATATTTGTAATTATTATTGTCTTTCTAGCATCTTCTTATCTCCATCCCTTTCCTCTATCCATTGACACAGATATTCATCATATGATGTCAGAGGAGTTTTCTCACGTGCTGTAGGAATTGTGTAGTGAAACAATCAAAATCTACCTCATGTATGTACACGCCTTACATACACACCTTTTGACTTAGAGTATGAATAGCCATTTTCCAAAGCAGCAGACAGTGTCCTGTACACATACATTAATTTAAATTGAAATAGATTTTAAAATTGATCATTGCAATAATAATTGACAATCCCGGTATGGGTATGTATACAAATTATATCCATAAAAGGCCCTCCAATGACTATATTTTTAAACATCCTTGAATGTAGGTACAGTTTAAAGATGTGTTCAAGTGGCTAGCATGTACATGCTACTTCAGCCCGATGTATGTGTGGATATAACTAATTCAAGTTCAAATTTTATGCATTGACATACGTGCGACAAGTGATATAATCATTACACAACAACATTTCCCCACTATACAATGTTATCCCTTGGGCATTTACTACTTGCATCATTGGATAGTGGAGTGCACTATAATTGTTCTTTTGTAACATGCAATTGAATCAATTCCTTTATTATAATTGGATTTTCTTAGCTGTTTCTCAAAATATACTTCTTTACAGTTACTGTATTTCAATCCAGACGATCAGGTAAAGCATACACTCCTGAAATTCACATGTCCATTACAAAGCAAAAGTAACGTCAAATCTTGTGCAGGAAATTTATATATGAACTTGAATAATGCTGAAGGCTGCGACAATTGTATATACATGTACAGTGTACTATAAACAAACCTCAATGGCTCTTGACATTATAGCATGGTCACAGTATTTTTCGTTATTATACTGACATGTAAATCTGCATACACACTATACAATATACATACAAGCTACATTTTTACCCACATACAACTCACCTTACTGTTGGTACATTTGCCAGATCAAACTTATCTATGTGAATGATATTCAGAGGTACACATATTTTCAACGTGTGTGGATCTACTGAGAAAGGTATTTTCAACAAATGTGACTTGTAGATAGTAACTGAACTGTCAAATCTTGGGTAGCATATGTATAATTTGATCTGCTCCACTAATCCTGGATACATCTGCTGCACATATGGTTTCAGTATCTATAATTTGGAGAGAATATATGTTCCATGCAAATCACAAAATTGCATATACCTTGAGGAAATTGTCACTTATAGTAGCTTACATACCTCTATATATAAACAGTACTGTAACCATTTTTAGTATCAACTCAAATGTAATAATTATTGTGCTACACTTGAATATGCATAATGTGGCACCTTGAAGACTCTTATACAGTCACCTAAATTCTTCTTAATGCTGAGATTTGCCAAAAGTTTTTTCTTCCATTTTTTGATCATTGTGTATGTAGTGATGAATGCAGTTAGTATATTCATTTAAAATTGATATTTGCAGATTTCTACCATTAATGCCTCTCCACAGGGTATTTATAACCGTCCAGGAATAAAATGCCAAAATGGCCGTCTTGAAATAGCAGCACGAATTTTCGATCATTTCTACTTATAGTTGACAAGATTTTCGCCCAGTTGTTGTTACTGGACAAAAGTTGTATATATTCCACACATGTTGGTACTTAACTAGCGATTGTTTCTATTGTCTGAAGAAAGATAGCAAGCTAGGAATACATAGCAGTTTCAGATAAACTTTGTCTTGGTTACACCTTTTGATCCCTCGCAATTCATATGGAACAACACGAAAAGACAGAACAAGTGGTGAGCTATCCGAAAATCGTTCCGGGCTATAGGTTATAATCTTTTGTAAGAAAGTTATAACCGAAACACCTGTTTTTTCACCCTCCAAACAGCCAAAAATTAGCAGAAATGGTCCAATTGTGAGAAATTGCTTGATTGTAGTGCTATGCCCGGAACAATTTTCACAAACCGAAACATCTTAAGATTCCATCGAAGTTGGATTTGCTGGGATTCGAAGGCATCTGAGATCTAACCAAGCAACTTTATCTTCGCACTCAGCAAAACTGCCATTTGCGTGATGTTTCACGGATACGTAGGCATAGCGTCACAAAAGACGCCTTCTTCCCCCATTCTGTTGATACGTGAAATTTTGTACGTCACCTGAAAGACACTAAATGACACATTAAAAACAGCCGCTAATTGATGATGTTGGAAACAAGCACGGCCCACAATCGGAACAAGCAACAGACGGTTATAAACACCCTGTGTCCATGCTTTCATCAGGAAGCCTTATCACAATGACTAATGAATGTTTACGCAAATAATGCCATTGGATGCGATGTGTAAACATATCATTCATTAATTTTAATACTAAACTATAATTATACACTGAATTGCAGGCCATGCATGAAATTTAATCATGTCTATATACAAGGCTATTCACTTACAATGGTTTAAATTCTTTCCCACTCTTGGCTTGTGCTCTCATCCTTGTATCTGTCCACTATTTCTGGAATCCAGTTGTCCTTGGTCAACCAGTACATTGACAAAATATGGCTCTATAAGTTACAGTGCTTTTCTGTGCGGGATTACAATAGTTCAGTTTTCATACTACTACATGTATCACTTTGGTCCGTTTACCTTATTGACCAATGTTTGGTGTCTCCCACATCTGTGACACACTTTAGTGAATTCTACAAATACCAAGATGTAGACAAAGCTAAAGTCCTACGAAATATTATAATGGTTTACTTTCTAAGAACACTTCGTCTAAGTCTTATGTCATAATAAGTACATGTATGATTTTAGCTTTATATTGTATCCTCACTTGTACAATAGGTAATAGTTACAGTACGGGCAAGTGTGCATTGGCGTATTTATTGCTCGAGTCTCGAGGGCGCGAAGCGCCCGAGGGCGAGTGCAATAAAGAGCCAATGCACACTTGCCCGTACTGTAACTTACTTGTTGTATGCGCCCCTACGCGTTTAATTCGAGAAGCCGCTTCTTTGTTGCTGGCAATTTGTTTCTTAGTGGTACTTTTTCTCGCTTTGTTCGCTTTGATATCTCTGAAGCGAGCCCTTTATGTTGAAAATATTGTACTTTCAAAGACTTGTAAAGAGATTGACGGCTTCGAAGAGACTTCAGAAAAACAGCGAAAGGTTCAGTACTCACACGCATCGCTTTTAACTCCAGTATTCCACACGTGAGCCTTGAATGCCGTTAAATGTTGATAATATTGTCTCTACCACGATTTCTAAAAGTTATGGTGTCGCCGTCAACAACAAAAGACGTTTACCTTCACTGCCATCTCTTAGCAGCGACTGCGGAACGCCTGAATACAAAAAAGGACAGACATTACTAGTTAGAACTTTTGGTGGGTCGATGAGAAGAGTGCCTTACCTAGTGCGCTGGCAACGAAGTTTTGTGCTAGCCTACTGCATGGTCTTCATTACTTTGAACTGAATGTGCATTCATTGTTTAAGATTGATTTGTTATGATTAACGGGGCGCTAAAGGTGACAATACATGATTGAGCACAGTTGCGGTTGACATCATTGAAAAAAGTGTGCAATTGTCCTTGATATAGGCACACTTTTCCCTTTGATGTTGACCACAACCATACAACAATAAGGTTTTTGAGTACGGCAGATCTTTGTTCTTCCTCCATAAACGCAATGTTAGATTTGACATCTGAAACCCAGCAATGAACTCCCCGCTGTCCACTAAAAGTCCACAATATATCTCGCATACCAAAGTCTTCTGCAGGATATCATAGTACAGGCATGCTAAATCCAATGGCATAAGTATAATACTATATTATTATAATTATATTATAACACTGTCAGTGTCAATTGCATCAACTACCTATACACTGCACAGACAAGTATGTTACATCAGATTTACGACATAAACTAAAATGGCCACTGTTATCTAAGGAATGAAATCAATCGGTCTGATATGCATGTGCAGTTCTTCTTGTAGCATTACTGATGTGTTATAATAATACAATATAATTGCAACATTCACCTGTCAAGGTCCTGTGTACAACTTTAACAGCTATCGCCAGAAACTTCCAGCATTTTATACAAATCTTTGGCCCACTGCACACATACGTACATCATCATATAAGTCAATATCAATGTCAAATGTCAACTCATGTTGTATAATTTCATTCATTGTCCATTTTTTATGTTCTCGTGGCTGCAAATAAAGTATACAAATCTCCTCAACTTCATGTTTTGTCTATGCTACACCGTGAAAAATGTATACGTAATACACAGTGGAAATTATACATGACTTCTCATACCTTTCTTTTATATGTAGCACCAATGTGGATAGAAATAGGTTGAAGTATTTTCAAGCATCTCTTCAATTCCACAATACAGTCAAATGAAAAGTATCATACAAATCTTCCATCCTCCAGTACAAAGGCAAACTCCCGATTGGTAAAAGACAGGTTGTCTGCAGATTATGATGGTATAAATTATAATATGCATGAATCAATAGCTTATATTTGAAATAGCTACATACAACGAATGTGGACATAATGCACTACTAGCTTACCTTTGTTTAATGTCAACCATTTTTGCACAGTCTCATAAGGGAAAAACCACGTATAATACTCAACAAGCTCCCCATACAAGTTGGGGTTCTTCTCAGTTATTCCTGCCATAAAACAACTGATTTATATTGCCACTATTTTACCTCCCTATAGCTAGCTTGGCACGGATTAAACTAACATATTCACATTGTGGACTATATATACATCTACAGTTTCCTGTACGTTTTAATTGTATAAGCATATACCTCTCCTCCAGGACTTGATTGGGTGTGATTGAACATCCTCCACAAGTTGATTATGTGTGGGTGTGGGAGGACCAGTTGATTGTCTGTGGGTGATCATCCTGTACAAGTTGACTATGTGTGGGTGTGCGACGGCCAGTTGATTGTGTGTGGGTGGTCATAATAGTTAATCTTGTGTAGATGGTAATCCTGTACAAGTTGATTGTGTGTGGGTGTGCGAGGGCTATGTGTGGCCAATCAAATTCACTGAGTGCATACATGGGCATTCTTTTAACTTCTTTACTACTTCATACTTTGTGATTGTAACCAAGTTTTCCAGGTGGGACCCCTGGACCTCAATGTTGAGCAGAGCATTGCCCTACAACCCCCAAATTTTCCTTCTCTTTTCTTTTTGGGCCGCCGGAAGGCGGCCCTATATTGTTTTTACTTTCACCGGAAGTGTCCGGAACGTCCGTAACGATGTCAATATATATATACATATATATATATATATATATGTCAACAACATGGCGGACGCGAAGTCGGTACGTAATCTTTTGGCTATATTTCGGTGAAATTCATTCGTCTGCTCCTGCTTTTATCAGCGAAGAGTCTTTTCGACCAGAAGAGTTCTTTGAAGTATTATTTTAGTCAATAACGACGATTTCCAAGCGATTCGAGTTTCCAGGGCCGTATAGGCGGCCCACGAGTTTTTTAAACTCGAATCGCTTGTTAATCGGGTTGTCAATCCCTATATCCCATAGCCATGGTCCGAATTTTACAGCCTAGTTCAAAGGAATGAACGTGAGTGTATGCACTAACATACCACCAGACTAGCAGACTTGGCGAATCAGTGGACTGACAGACTGGTGAACTGGCAGACTGGCGGAATGGTGGATTGGCGGTCTGGCAGATTGGTGAATTCGCTGACTACCATATACCACCAGACTAGTGAATTGGCGGACTGGCGGATTGGCAGACTGGTAGATTGGTGGACTGGCGGACTGGCAGGATGGTGGATTGGCGGACTGGCAGAATGGCGGATTGGCGGACTGGCTGACTGGCTGACTGGCCAATTGGTGTCAGACTAGTGAGTTGGCGGAATAGCGGATTAATTGGCGGATTGGCGGATTAGCGGATTGGCGGTCTGGCAGATTGGTGAATTCGCTGACAACCACCAGACTAGTGAATTGGTGGACTGGCGGATTGGCAGACTGGTGGATTGGTGGACTGGCAGACTGGCGGACTAGCGGATTGGTGGACTGGCAAGTTTAACTGGTGGCTTGGCAGATTACTTTATCACCAGACTGGAGGACTGGCAGACTGGCGAAGTGGTGGAATGGAAGATTCGCGGACTGGCAGCTTAGCAGGCGCAGGCCAGCAGCTCAAATTATCAGTATGGTATTGTGTATAGCCATTTATTCACAGCATGGGCTTTGGTGTAGTGAGTACCGTATAGCGGGAAATGTTCACGGAGTAAAATTTTCGCGAATTTCGCGATTTGGCTGGCGTTCGCGAAAATTTTGGTTCGTGAAATTGAGAAGCTTAAATAATGATGTCATATCAGACTCTTGTTATCAATGACACATAATTAGCGCCTCGAGGTACCCACAGGCTCATTATAGTGTGTCACGCAAAATGGCTGCCGTTTCGAAGTGGCTAAAATATTAGCGCATTTTTAGCTCAAGACAAAGCATTTTCTTACTTTTTAAAATTGCTGTGTGTTTTATTGTTATTTATCGAAATACTGGTGTACGGTTTAAGCATATACTTTATGTTTCAGAAAGGAAAATTAGCTTTGAAAAAGGTACACTTTTTGCAGTAAATGGCAAAGTCCGGACGTGTAGATGGTCTCTAAGAGCCACAAGATTGGTATCAAATGAAAGAGTAGAGTTTACTTAATAAGTTATTCGTGAGCGGAAACATTATAACTCGAAATGAGATAATTATAAGGGAAAATGTAGTTTAGTGGCTTTAAAAATGTGAAAATTAGGCTTTAAAATGGCTATATAATCGGCGTACCTGGTTATATCTTCTCTGCTCACGCTATGAATGTACACAATAGTACTTTGAAACGTTCCATATCTTCTTTCAATGATATAAGTATCATCTATACGTCCGGATCACACGGTCTTTACGAGCGAGGCTTCAAAGCAGCCATTTAATGGTGACGTCAGTAGCTATGAGCAATTACGTCATCTGTATACTTGCTTTTGGTTCTCGCGCCGCATGGAGTCCTTCTGAAAATCCTCCAACATTCGATCGGATGCCATTCTAACTTCTATTGGACAGTTATAGTTTTCTCAGCTAAGGAAATCCGTTTATAAAGCTTCAGTTTTGATCGATTTACGATGGATTTGTAAAGCAAATCGGTGAGTTAAACCTCGATCGTTTTTGTTTTGAAAGCCCCTTAGTTTATTGCTTTTGTGTACCTTCCGAATCTCCCCAAAATGTGCCGCACATGTTATTTCAATGTTGATAATTCTTTAGAATAAGCTTAATGTTTGTTCGCAAGTACAACATTCCCGTATATTGTGACTTTTTTTACGAATCTCGCATCTGCGAAGCTTACTTCTATGTATGTGACTTGAATTTCTTGCATTTTCACAAGGAAAAAGTTGTGTTTTTATTTTTTGGTTTGCGAAATACGTTTAATCTACCTAGCGCTATGTAATGACGCATTACCACGTTTACAGATGAACAAAAGTGACGTACGCAAAAAATTGACAAATTCTTGACATTCCTGAACTTTGTCACCTAAAATCCCCATTCCCTGAGACCAACTATAATGCCCCTGTGCCTGTCGCCGTCGGTTTCGTATTTCCTTTGTGTAGTGGATTTGAATGAATCATTGTTAGTGATCTTGGTAGATTTATCTTCAGATGTCCCTTGAAAAGCTAGTCGAGCCATGTCTCTCTTTAAGTATTTCAGACGCAGCGATCCCGCGGATCGTGCACTTCCGAAGCCGGACGGCCCTTTAGTGAGCCAAATGCCATCCTCCTCCATCGCTGCAGCTAACAAGGAGGTAAAGGCAGTGCTGGATTCATCGAAAGGAAGCACCAGCGGTGATCCCGAACAGTCATCTAAGCATGGCCATTATAACGTCTACTCGCCATCAGAAAGACTTCAAATAGGAACAAGCGATTCGAGTTTAAAAAACTCGTGGGCCGCCTATACGGCCCTGGAAACTCGAATCGCTTGGAAATCGTCGTTATTGACTAAAATAATACTTCGAAGAACTCTTCTGGTCGAAAAGACTCTTCGCTGATAAAAGCAGGAGCAGACAAATGAATTTCACCGAAATATAGCCAAAAGAATACGTACCGACTTCGCGTCCGCCATGTTGTTGACATATATATATATATATATATATATATATATATATTGACATCGTTACGGACGTTCCGGACACTTCCGGTGAAAGTAAAAACAATATAGGGCCGCCTTCCGGCGGCCCAAAAAGAGCAGCTGAACATGGTGTCACTGCAACTATACGCTATTACTCCCGAAAATACCCAAAGCGTCCAGGACTGAAAGAAAGCAGCGTTCAAACATGGAAGAACAAGTACACCGCTGAAATAGCTCGTAAGCGGAGGGCAGGTGAAGTGACGGAAGTGACAGAATTATCTCAAAAGAAAAGGGGTCGCCCTCTCTTGCTTGGTTTTGAATTGGATCGCCGCATTCAATCCTATATCACAGCTCTCCATGAGAATGGTGCAGTTGTTAATTCTGCTATAACCATAGCATGTGCAGAATGCATAGTGAAAAGTCATGACAGTAATCTGCTACAGGAGAATGGCGGCCACATCAGCTTGACCAAGTTCTGGGCCAAGAATCTCATGAAACGTATGGGGTTGGTGAAAAGAAAGGCCAGTACTACAGCAAAGGTATCTGCCAAAGATTTTGCCAAATTGAAAAATCAGTTCACCTTTGATGTTAGTTCTGTGATTGAGATGGAAGAGATTCCTCCAGAGCTTGTGATCAATTGGGACCAAACGGGAATCAACTATGTTCCGGTATCAAGTTGGACAATGGCTTTGGAGGGATCCAAGCGAGTGGAAATTGCTGGTGTTGATGATAAATGTCAAATAACTACAGTTTTTGCAGGCACTATGTCCGGAGAATTCCTTCCTCCACATATAATTTACAAAGGGAAAACAGCAAAATGTGTGCCCTCCACAGAGTATCCACCATACTGGCATGTAACCTTTACCGAAAATCATTGGTAGAACGAAACAACAATGATTGCTTATTTGCAGAAGATTCTCTTTCCTTTTTTAGAAAGGAAACGAGATGAACTCAGTGGCCACAGACTTTCCAGCCCTTGTCATCTTTGATCGTTTCAAAGCACAGTGTACTGCAACAATTCTGTCCATGCTCAGAGACAACCATGTCAACATTGCCATTGTTCCACCATGTTGCATGGACCGGCTGCAGCCATTGGATATTAGCGTCAATAAAGCTGCCAAGGGATGCCTTCGTAAACAATTCCAGCAATGGTATGCAGACAAAATCTGCAGCCAGCTAGAAGACAATGCCGAGAAAACATTTGAGGTTGATTTGCGAATGAGTATTGTCAAGCCATTGAGTATTAAATGGATGGTTGGTGTGTGCAACTACATGAAATCACAGCCAGACATTATCAGAAATGGATTTAAAGAGGCAGGATTATCAAGTTCATATTGACTATAATCTTCTTTAAATGTGTGCATCATTTGATTTAGTTTATTATATTTTAGATCAGTCTCATAGTACCATATAGCGGGAAATTTTTGCAGGACAAAAACTTTCATGCATGACCATTTTTCACAAATTTCAATAGTCGAATGGTTGTGACAGTTACTTCTGAGATAACAAATGGATTAAAATAATGTGACATTGTCACACAGTCGGAAAAATACACAACACTTTCTTCTCAAAGCATTCTAGTAGATGCTTGCGCATTGCTTCCTGTTTGAAGATGCCTATGTCCACACCATGTACTAAACTTGTAGCCACAGCAATTACAAAGAGCCCGCAGTCATCTGGTCCATCTTGCTTTTGCATTTTCATCATTGTAAGGGTGCATATGTCAGGCCCAAACAAATTGTGAATAACACTACGAGTATCATCATTCACTGCACTATATACTGAATCAAAGATGTGCATTTCATTCTCCACACAACCTACACTAGATACCACAATCCAGGGATCACCATGGCAATGCGTCACTTGGACACCTTCAACTATTTTCACCTGTTTCTTCTTTTGCTGCAAGGTGAGCCGAAGACCATCCATGCATGGAAATTGCAGCTTTAAGAGTTTCTGGGCAAAGTTAACATGACGATCATTCAATCTTCTTCTATTGTGCATCAAAGAGTCTCTGTCAGAATTAAGCATGTGACAACCATGAAGTTCAAGCCAAATTCTATCACCAATGGGCTTTAACTGATCTGGTCCACTATCCTCGCATTCCAGGTCTAGTTCCATACTTACACTTTCTTCTTGATCATTTGTCAATGAATCTTTTATACACCAGCTGTCCAGACGGTGATAGCTGAAGTTATCAACTTTCGTACCTTCTCAAGATATCTGGCAGGACGACGAAAGGAGAGTCTGCACAGTATTTCCAGCCCACCTTGAGGCAGGTCTTCCGAGTACTGTCGGTGTCCAATAACCTCACACGAAATGGTCCCGTGATGATCGAGAAACAAAGAACACATGGCACTAATCTCTCGAGGAACGTGCCCGACTGTTTTGTTGCTTCGATCAATAACTCCAACGCAGTAGGGGTCGTGCGCATTATTCTCTTATTCTCTTCCCATATTTGCTTATAAATGTGATAACCTCGAATCTTTGACTGGATAATGAAAACCTCCTCTCGAATTTCAGCCATCGCTATCAGCAGTGATAGTTACATGTGGTTCACAGGGAGGTCACGTGATTGTTGGAAAATGGAGTTCATAAAGCGAAGGGCTTCACGAAATTCGCGAAAAGGGCCATTTGCGAAAATATTTTTCGTGGAATCCGCGAAAAATGGTCATTCGCGAAATTTTTGTCCCCCGAAAATTTCCCACTATACTGTATGTGGTATATATATATATAATTTGATGGACTGGCAGACTGGCAGATAGCACAGTGCACAGGTACACATTGTGCAAGCAGCAAGAGCTTAGGAAAACGTTTTGTAAAGAGCAGCAGAAGCACTTTTGTATGAGTCCATGAATATAGTTACTGTTCAACCATAGTACAGATCTGATTATGATGTCAGTAAGCATCATAGGATGACGCTGTATTTCCTCATCTCCATTGCGCAAGAAAATTTCGCTCATTAGACACGAAGCCATTACCTTTCTTTGACCTTTTCTTGACTTTCATAGACTTCCGCGATAATGTAACATAAGATTCTTCGGTTTAGCTCTCCATCCGTGGACATTTTCATCCTAAATACTACGTCCAAGTTCTCTTTCGTATTAGAGGAGGCGTCAGAGGAGCTTTTGTCACTTTTCGAGTCCTTCCAAAGCTTTTTTGAACGAAGACAGCATCTTTAGACTTGTTTGCGTACCTCTACAAATTAAAGGCCCACGGAAATTCTTGGTGCAACTTGAAACTTTGTAAATAACTCTCAAACAATCTCCTTATGGCTTGAAGATTCTTCGCTGACGAAAACAGGAGCAAAGACACAAAGTCCACTGAATTATTACAGCGATATCGAATACCGCCTAGAAGTCCGCCATGTTGCTGACAAATATATATATATATATATATATATATACACATCGTTACGGACGTTACAGACACTTCCGGTCAAAGTAAAAATAATATAGGGGCCACCGAAGCAAAAATGAATTACAGTTGAACCTCGTTAGTACAAACACGGTTATACCGAATTTCCTGTTAGTGAGAACAAATACCGAAAGTTTGGTTGGCTCGCGCACAAAGGCAGTACAATTCAGTTCTGATTGTACGAACACGGATATTGAGAATTTCCGGATTTTATGTACATATTTTGGCGCCTCTTGGTGACAAAATTCGTTGTGCTCAGTCCAATTCAGGTGTTTTGTTCGAGCTGTTAAAGATTCACATTTGAATGTGTCATGTCCACTTCAAAGAAGAACGCTTTGTCGCTGAAAGTTAAAGTGGAGATTCTGAAAGAAGTCGAGCAGGCAAAGACACACGGTGCGAAGACGGTTATTGCTACCAAGTACAAGATTCCGAAGTCCACGCTGTCTACCATTATCGAGAATAAGGACAAGATTTATGAAGCGTTTGAACAGTCTTTGTGTGTCCCGAGCAAGAAACGAATCAGAACAGCTGCTCATCAGGACATCGAAGAAGCATTAGTTTTGTGGCTGAAATTTGCATGCTCACGTCAGGTTCCTGTTTCGGGTCCTCTTCTCCAGACGAAAAGCGGAAGAGTTGGCTTCGGAGCTGGGGCATCCTGATTTCAAATGTAGTTCTGGGTGGCTCAGCCATTTCAAGGAGCGGCATGGCATTGTGTACAAGAATGTTTGTGGAGAGAGCGCAGACATCAGCGAAGAAGGCGTACGGCAGTGGAAAGAGCAGCTCGGGTCACTTCTGAAGGATTATGATGCGAAGGATGTTTTCAATGTAGATGAAACAGGTCTGTTCTTCAGGTTACTGCCTGAAAAAACGATGGCATTTAAAGGAGAAGTTTGCAGTGGTGGCAAAAAGAGCTAGGAAAGGGTCACTGTATTGGTGGGAGCCAATATGGACAGCAGTGAGAAGCTGAAGCTGTTGGTGATTGGCAAAAGTAAGAATCCCCGATGTTTTAAACACGTTAAGTCTTTACCTGTCCAATACGAAGCCAATAAAAAAGCATGGATGACTGGAGAAATGTTCACATCATGGTTGCGGAAGATGGATAGGGATTTCCAAAGGCAGAAGCGCAAAGTTCTGTTTTTTGTTGACAACTGCACTGCTCATCCTGATTTCAGTGGATTAAGTGCAATCAAACTCATCTTCCTGCCACCAAACACCACCTCAAAGCTTCAGCCTATGGATCAGGGTATCATCAAGAATCTAAAAGTTCACTACCGCAAGAACATGCTGCTGAGATATGTTGCAGCTGTCGATGGGAAACAGGAATTCAGCATCAATCTTCTTGATGCAATCCACATGTTGAGCACTGCTTGGAAATCAGTACTGCCACAGACGGTTAGTAGATGTTTCAGTCATGCTGGGTTTGAGCATTCGGTGGAGCCAACAGATGAGGACGAATCAACAATGGAAGAAGACTTGGAATACATATGGGATCGATTCAATAATGATGAAGTAGCATTTGATGATTTTGTTGGTGTTGATGATGATTTGGCAGTTAGTGCGGAGATGACTGATAAAGACATTGCAGCTACAGTACTTGAGAAGCACACCGAAATCCTTAATGAGTCTGATCATTCTGCTGACGAAGACATCTCTGATCAACCACCTCCAACTGCCTTTGAAGCACTTTCCGGACTTAGTGCAGTGAGACGCTATATTGAAGCACATAGCGAGAGCAACAGTAGTATTGCTAGTGCTTGTCATGACATTGAACAGTGCATTTTTGTTTGCATGCAGAACAAAGTTTATCAATCTAAGCTAACATCTTATTTCAACCCAGTTTGAAACTTGTTTCCATTTTTTCATCATTCATCTAAGCTAGTGGTTGTTCTCTATTGTAATTTATCATCAATATTAGTTGATTCTTTTATTGAGAAATTCTGATAAGAAGTACAAAAGCAGTTGGTCCCTTAAAGTTCTCACTAACGAGGTTCAACTGTATCTATCTAATAATGATAATGGCATTGCACGTCTATTTAAACATCCTCAGAGTAGTTATCCCTTTCCTTCCCTTGGGGTGGTATGTGGCCTGTCTCTGACAGCCAATAAGGGTATGTGGGGGGTGGCGGTGCAGGATATGGCATCTGAGGTGTTTGCATAAACATTTGCATCATGTCCTTCAATGCTCCCATCATCATCGCTGTCATCTTTATTTTGTGTTCTCTGTCCTCTTTTCTTGCCTTTTCCTGCATTTCTGCCATGGCCTTTAAACTGTCATTCTGTATTTCCATTGCCTTTGTCTCCATATCTTCAGTCAAGTTGATGACTTCATCACTTTTTACTTTCCTTTGTTTTCCTACATTGTATGAAAAGAAGGTTAAAAACATGATTTGTGCAATAATTATTCGTCATTTGCACCTTTGAAACTATTCCCTTGCGTAGATCTTTTACGACTGCCATCCCCTGCAAGTCTTGCCTTGCCTGAAGACCATGAACAGACAAACACATTTGATGACATTCCATGCAGCATCAGACTGACTACACACTGTTAACATGCACTGACTTTTCAATGTTGTTGTGGTACCAAGCTTGTTATCGGCCTCAACCACAGTTGTACCATCTCCTGTATATAGAAATGGAATCTGAGGTGCATGGTAGGTGTTATAATGTTTTAAAGTAGTGATAGGTACATACCTTTGGTAGTTGAGCAGGATCCTGAATTGATACATGCACTACCAGACTTGTCGCCTGAGTAAACAGCAAAAATTTGTTAAATTTGATGTAAGATAAGAATGAACTGTTGGTTTACTGGAGAAACACACCTTCAGAAGTTGAGCCAGACCCTGAATTGGTACCCTCACTGCCAGACTTGTCGCCTAGGTAGATAACAATAATTTTTTCATGTAAAATCAGATTTAACTGTGGATGTAGTGTTGATGACAAGTAATACTAACCTATTGTGCTAATGTCTCCAGTATTTAATACATCATCATCCAGCTCAAACACTCGTGGTGTGTTCGACTGTGGCGCAGTTGTCTGGTGTTGGGTATTTGATATGCCATCAGTAGTGGGTCCAATGCTGGACCTACAAAATAGAACACATACTGTTGCCTCATCAAATTGTGCTTCATGACATTGCACTTACCATCCTCATCTTCTTCAGGAGTATGTGGACCTGCTCCACTATCAACAATGATTGGAGGGTCTGATGCAGCTCTTGTGCCCAATATACCGTCCATTAAATCGAAAAACGGGAAGGTGTTGTGTTGTCTGTCCCGTTTCCACTCTTTCTGTTGGCATCCTTTACCTTCCTGTATTTGGCAATCAAATTTTTAATTTTCACTTTGCACTGATCGGCTGTCTTTCCTCCATAACCCATCGCTGATAGCTTCTGACTAATGTTTCTCCACAGTGCTGTCTTCTTCCCTCATTTCTTTAACTTCTTCTGCACTTGCTCGTCACTCCATATTTCAAGAAGGGCTTTGGTAGAATCATCACACCACTCACAGGTAGCCATTACACTGAAATGCTAGACGATAAACAGAACTTTGCCAAAACAAGACGATGTGATCGTTTAACACATGAGAAACGATTTGCACCTGTCCTTCGAACATGTTAACCACCATTTTATTATCACATGACTACATCCCTGTGGATCAAATCCGGGTCGAATCCACCTAAAAAGGTGGATTGGCTAAGCGGATTGGATTGGGATCGGATCGGGAGGAAACGATCAATATGAACGTGATTAATCCAGATTCGATCCGGATTGAGGGTCTAGTGTGAACACGGCTATACTGAAGATAACGATGGGTGTATGTCTAGTGAGTCACCTGAGGCTTCCACTGATGAATTTTGTGCTTTTGTTCACTCAAGAACAAGGCGAGGCAGACGAGGATGGTGTTCTGGAAGGATCAGGCAAACAGTTGGTCAACAGAGGATTCGATATGCATGTGCAAACAGAACCAGAGCAATCAGTACCTTGATTTTATCCCAAGTTGAGCAAAGAAGATCGATGAAAAAGGACACAACCTTCATAGAGCCAATGGATTTTCAACCAGCTAGACAACTAGGACCACAGATTTCTCTTTGTAATAAGTCTCCTTCAGATGTCATTCGGCTTTTCCTTGATGATGTACTGCTTGGTCATCTGATTTCATCCACCAATGCATAAGCAGAGCTAAAGAAGCTCAGAAACTGGGTTCTTACCAGCAATTTATGTTGCAGAGAATTTCTAAGGAAGAGATGCTTTGATACATTGGTGTGCTACTATTATTAAGTGTGAATTCTGTCAGGAGCTACAGGCAAGTGTGGAGTCCTAAAAGTTCTCAGGTAAGGGATCATTATATTTGTGATGTATGATAAATTGTAATGTTACATAGTACATAGTGATATCAAGGTTGATTGTGAATGATCTGTGTTATCCACTGATTTCCTTTCTGTATATACTATTAGGTGCTTATTCAACTGTGTGGTTTGATGAGCAGGCATCGTTTTGAAGTCATTAGCAGTTTTTAGCAGTTTTTTATATTGTTTTCATTTGGACTTCCAGTGTGTAATGCTCGTCCAATATATATATATATACATATATATATATATATATATATATATATATATATATATAAGATGGATTTGAAGAAAAGTCTTATAATAGAAAATTTATATAATAGTAATAGAGAAGAATGAATTTATACAGGAATGAGTTATAGGAATTGTTTTCAAAACAATTGTCCAGTTACAATATACAGTATGTTCTATGAATGTTCAGCTGTGCATTTACCCTTCAATGTTTTGCAAGTGATTTGAGTGTATGGGGCGGCAGCCCCCACGAGTTTTCAACTCAAATTACTTGTTTTCATGATTCACTCCCTGATGTAGAGCAAGAGAACAGTGACGATCCATTGAAGAAGATTAGAACTGTATACAATAGGATCAAGCGGAAATGCCGAGATCTCTATCAGCCATTGAGGGAGTTGTCCATTGATGAACGGATGGTGAAGTCTAAAGCTCGAACGTCCTTTTGTCAGTACATTCGGAACAAGCCATCAAAATGGGGTTTCAAGTTTTGGGTACTGGCAAGACCCATGAGGGTATACTTTAGACTTCGACTTGTACTGTGGCAAGAAGAGAACTGCACTACTTTCAGGACACGGCCTGTCGTATGATGTTGTGATGGAGCTCCTAAAGCCGTTCCAAAACCAAGCATATATTGCCTTCTTTGCTAACTTTTATATCAGTACGAAATTGGTCAGTGTCTTACTTGATGTTGGAATGTGTTCTACCGGGACTCTCCATCTCAATCGCTCTGGTGTACCAGATGCTGTCAAGAAGGTGGCAGCTGCTCTGAACAAGAGGCACGGGATACTATATCCGTGATTGCAGTAGTGTGTACTGTTGCTGGAAGGACAATGATTGTGTGACTGTTCTGTCCACTGCCTACCCTGGCCACACTAATTCCACAACAAAGCAACGTGGCAAAGATCAGTCTGGGCAGTTTGCGAACATCAACGTACCTCTCCCATCAGCCATAAAGCAGTACAATCGGTTCATGGGAGGTGTGGACCTTTCAGATCAACTGATTGGATACCATCCTGTTCTTCGCCAACAAAACGATACTGGAAGACTCTGATGTACCATCTGGTAGAGATTGCAGCCGCCAATGCATTTGTATTATACAAGTGGCAATGCATCACAGAAAACAAGAAGCCACCCACTGAGAGCAATTTTAGAGATGCTCTGGTTCTGGACATGGGTTAGGGTTAGGGGACATGAGTGATATGGATCAGACTCTGCGTACCCGGTTTCCTACTTTACACCTTGCCACTGCAGCATGGCCATTAGGAGCAGTACAATGAGGAGATGTGCAGTTTGCCACAATGCCAGAAGCCGTCGCCAATGTAATGACTGTCCCTTCTCTCCAGCTTTGTGTCAGAACGCAAAGAAAGACTGCCACACACTGTGGCATACACCACAATATGCTGTGCAACGGCCAGGTACTTTTCCTCTCAAAAGTGACAAAGGGAAGGACACAGAATGGAGCGCATTCCAGCTCGTAGGAAATCAGGTAGACCTGCAGGAACCAAATAAAAGGAAGAAGCGTCTGTTCTCCTAACTGTCTATATATTTTCATCGTGTAGTGTTGTATTATTGTGACCAGTGTAGCTGTTGTGTTGTTTTTAGGGGCTGCCGCAGGCAGCCCCTATATTGTTTTCATTTGGACTTCCGGTGTGTAATGCTCGTCCGATATATATATATATATATATATATATATATATATATATATAATATAGATTTGAAGAAAAGTCTTATAATAGAGAATTTATATAATAGTAATAGAGAAGTATGAATTTATACAGAAATGAGTTATAGGAATTGTTTTGAAAACAATTGCCAAATATGGCAATTGTTTTCAAAACAATTGTCCAGTTACAATAAACAGTATATTCTATGAATGTTCAGCTGTGCACTTACCCTACGATGCTTTGCAAGTGATTCGAGTGCGTGGGGCGGCAGCCCCCACGAGTTTTTTAACTCGAATTACTTGTTATTATCTGAATTATTAGACTTTGTTTGAGCTCCTTTGTGTGCTTGCTGGTCATGATTTACTACATGAACTGCATATCATCAGAAAGTACGTTTCAAGAGCTATCCAATGATAGGTATATCGAAGCCACACGCACTTGTGCAATCAAAATAAAAATTGCACAATACACCAAAGGCTTGTTTATGCAATATTTTCGGCATATATTCCACTTATTACACTTGTGTTGCTATTGGTAACTACTTTTAGCTATCCCACTTTTATTCTTTGTTATATTCTGGTCAAAATAGGCCTAAGTATGTTTCTATAGCATGCTCCAAGCCTGAGAATGACATATTTTAGTAGATCTTGTTGAAAACTTGCTCTTTGTATGGTGGGGGTTGTCGAATAATGTAACAGTTCAGTCAATAGCAAATAATTCCAGACACTCCGCATGTGGAACATGTCCAAAATCTCCCTAATGTGTTAACAAGCTGGAATTTTAGCGAAATCGTCACTAAGATGGCTTCGAATCATGTGACATACGCGTGACATTCTATGACGTTTTTGTTTAGGAGCAAGCTAGATCGATAGCGTTGCATGGCAATTCATTGTGCATTTGGTGCTTTTTAAGCCTTTATCCAAGGAGAAGCAGTGTCTAGAAAATGTATTTGCGTATGGTCGATCGCGGACTGCAGGAGTTTCAAAATCGGGTGTAATATTACAGTCAGTGGCCGGTAAGTTCAAGGCGTTAGGAATGCTGTAGAAAGTGATGCATCATATTCTAAGATGTTTAGGTTAGTAAAATAGACTCTAATATTTAGATTTACCCTAAACAACGACTACCGTACGCACCTTGTTCTTCGAGATTGCTGTTCGGCGCCGAATGACTCCATCGCTAAAAATTTTCTCATTCGCCGACTTTAGACTTTCTTCGGTCATCCGCCTTCTTTAAATAATGGCCTGTTTCCTCCGAATTGATTTCGCTTGCAACTCATCAGTCCTTGCCATGCTCTCCAACCTTCAAAATAGTCGTCACTTTCAAACGGTACCAAGAGTTCGATGACGTCACAGCCCTAATCACATGACTATCATGTGAAAATAGGCCCTTGCGAAAAAGATTTTTTTGCAAAATGCCATGTCGCCGAGTAAATCAGCGGAGCCACGTAAGAACCTTCCGAGTGTTTCATTATGATCAGTATTGACTGCTTCAACTTTTCACTGATGGGGGTTTTGATCTACTCGTTTTCAGAGAAGTTATTGACAAATATTTTATCACGCTGTGAGTATTTGCTGAATATCTTTAAAACTATTTCTGAAAACAAAACCCCCATCGGTAGAAAGTTAGATATTTTCATTAGAAACAAATTAGTCTTTATCCTGTGTCTGTAGGCCCATGTTCTGATTTACTCGCGTCGAATAACTGCCTAACTCGACTACCTAGTAAATCGTCGATTAATCGAACGATCGAGAAAGAAACTCGGATGAAAAATAGCTCAATGTGTACCTTAGATATGTTTGTACTGCTTTAGAACCACTGATTGGCCATTCTACAACATATTGTGAAGAAATGAAGCAATTTGTAAACAGTTAATTTGCCGACTTTAGGAAGCCATTAAAGTGCTAATGGACATGTCCCACATGCGTCAAAATGATTACAAAGATCAGCATGCATAGTTAGGCGGCGTTTACACTAGAACGTTTTCACATGAAAACGGAACATTTTGATTCCGTTTTGCCTTATCGTTTACACTAAAACACCGAAAACGACAACCCAAAATGATAACTTTTGAATCCGCAAACCAAAGTGGATACCTCTGAAAACGCAACAAAAAAATTCATGTGTAAACGGCGAAAACGATGCTACAGTTGAAAACGATGACGTTGGTCAGCAGAATGTCATGTGATCCTCCATTGAAGATGGCCGTCTTAGCGTATTCCTTCTAGTTTTTCTTACGAACCTGATTGCCTTGTACAACCCCAATACTCTTCTCTTCGTATTCAACAAAATGGGATACATAAGACTCCGATTATAATACTTTGATTGTGTCAGTGCTTCCAACCGTTAGGTTATCCGGAGACCCGATAGAGTAAACCTTAGACTGATGCGTTACTGTTAAAAGAAGTGCCTCTTCCTTTCCCGACTATTTGAGCATAGTAAAAGTACAGAATAGTGATTCTACTCAAATATCCGAAGTGTTACTTTTACCGTGCGGTAGACGTCAAGTGCACATCACGTGGCTATAGTTGTTTCTGAATTCGTGCGTTTTCCAAAAACGCTGTGTGTAAACGGATCGAAAACGATACAGGGACACACTGATCGTAAACGGATTCGCACAAAAACGTTCTAGTGTAAACGCAGCCTTATATAGGAGATAAAGGATATCAGATTACACACAAAGATACAGGCATGAGAATCATCATGGCTACAAACACAATCAAGCCTAAACACTTACAGTTATAGAAGTTAGTCTAGTTAGGTTACTGTCAGGGCACATTATGCCACACCTCCCTTTCTCCAGTATGTTAGCCTCTCAGGCGGTCTGATAGAGGTACTGGAACGTAAACGGGTCATCATGGTGGGTTGTGGAGTAGTGGCACTGTCATCAGTGGTTGGCTGTATTGCAGTGTCTGGAGAACGAGGTGCTAGATGGATTCGGTTCCTTTGCACTTGTCCAAATGGAGTTGAGACAATGTAGGACCTCGGGGTCCTCAAGGTAGAAGTGATATGACCTGGAACCTGGTTGGTGTTAGTACAGACCCAAACTGGTGAATCTTCCAGAAGTTGAGGTAGTGGTTTTGTTCGTTGGCGCCTGTCATAATTTGACTTCTGCTGAGACTTGAACTCTTTGTCTTTGTCAACAAATGATTGCAGGTATGACCACTCGGGAACGAAATGCTTGCTGATTTGTGGTACATCTGTGCGGATATGTCTACCCATGAGCAATTGTGCAGGGCTTAATCCACACCAGGGCAGTGGGGTTGAACGGTAGCTGAGCATTGTCATGTAGGGATCGGTTGACTGGTTGAGTAGTTGCTTTACTGTCTTAACGGCTCGCTCAACATGTCCATTACTTTGTGGGTAGTGCGGGCTGCTGGTGGTGTGTTTGAATGAGTACTCTGATGCAAAGGCTTTCATGGTCATTGAATCAAACTGTGGGCCGTTGTCACTTATTAGTACTGCTGGGATGCCATGTCTTGAGAATATGGATTTCAGGGCGCTGATGATGCTCTTGGATGTGGTACATGTTAGCTTTATTACTTCAGGAAAACGTGGAAAATAATCAACTACAAGAAGGTATGTAGCTCTGTTTAGCTCAAAAAGATCTGCACCAACTTTCTCCCATGGGTGATGAGGCAATGGAGAGGGGATCAATGGCTCTCTGTGCTGGGGATGATTCTTGGTACATTCAGGGCACTTGTTCACATGTGCTTCAATATCACGGGATACTCCGGGCCACCATACCGATCTGGAAATCCTTTCTCTGCATCGCTGAATACCTTGGTGTCCTTGATGAATCTTCTGTAGGGTTTCACTTTGGAGACATTTGGGGATGACGATTCTGTCCCTGAAAAGCAAAAGATGGTCGTGAACAGTTAACTTACTTTTTGCTGACCAGTATGGGACTAGGTCTCCCTTGAGGGTGTGGCATTGAGGCCATCCTTCACGGTGAGGAGGGTAGGGCAAGTTGAATCTGATGCTTGAGCGATTCGATATGACTCTAGGCGGTCTTTGCTGGCCGGAAGTAGCGATACAATGGCTTTGATGAAAAATTCTGTAGTTTCTTTCAAGTGAGAAGGAGTGATAGTGTTAGGCAATGGTGATCTTGAAAGAGTGTCGGCCGTGTACAGAAGCTTCCCTGGGACATGGGCAATAGTGTAGTGGAATCTCATTAGTCTAAGGCGAAACGTAGCACTCGGAAGGAACCAAGGAACGTGAGTTTCTCCTTGTTGAACTCGCATTTGTCTGGATTCAGTGTAATTCTGCTGGACTGGATTCTGTTTAGGGCCTTGGTGAGTCGTTGGTCATGCTCCTCTTGGCTGCTCCCATAGATCAAGACATCGTCCATCTGACAAAGGATACCTTCAAGACCTATCAAGATCTCGCACATTCTCTTCTGGAAGTGTTCCGGGGCACTCGATATACCAAATGGCATTTTATTGAAACAATATCTCCCAAAAGGTGTGAGGAAGGTTGTTAGATGACGAGAGGACTTTGCCAATGGGATTTGCCAGAATCCACTATTAGCATCCAGTTTGGAGAACACCGCTGCTCCAGCTAGTTGTGCGAGTGTTTGGTCCACTTTTGGTAATGGGTGCACCTCCCTAAGTACGCTATCATTCAGTGGCTTCAGGTCAACGCAGATGCGCACGTCACCTGATGGCTTGGGTACTACTACCATGCCCGCACACCAATCAGTGGGCTCATCTACTTTTGAGATTACTCCCAAAGTCTACATGCGATCCAGCTCCTTCTTCACCTTGGTGCGAAGAGGGATGGGAACGTTTCTTGGGGTAAAGATAGAGTGTGGTTGTGCACCGGGTTTCAGATGAATTGTGAAGTCGCCTTCAAATGAGCCTAATCCTTCGAACAGCTTCGGGTATAATTGTTTAATGATGCTCTCCTTGGGGGTTTCCTTGAGTGAATCTACTCTGGTAAGCAGTTGCAAGGCTACAATGGCTGGTAATCCGAGAAGGTTGGATGTTCATGATTGTAGCCTTGCAACTGCTTACCAGAGTAGATTCATTCAAGGAAACCCCCAAGGAGAGCATCATTAAACAATTATACCCTAAGCTGGATGTGAGTGATTGTTCACATGATGCAGAACCTACACTGAGTTTGACATCGGTGGTTGCTAGGACTTTCAGTGGTTTGCGATCTGGACCACAAAGGGTCTTGTTAGACGGTTTGAGTTGTGTTCCAGGGAGAGAGTGGAAGGTTGTCTCCGAGATGGCTGTCACCTCCGCTCCTGTGTCGAGTTTGAACTTCTGTCTCTGTCCATTTATGTTCACAAATTGCGTCCATGATCTGTCTCCCGCCGTACAGATGGTGTCAAGAAAGCATTCCTGTGATTCCTCCTGAACTGTGCCAACTGACTTTGATTGGCACACGGAACTGAAGTGGCCTATATTTTTGCACTTGTGGCAAACAGCTTGGCTAGCTGGGCACTCTGCTCAAGGATGAGGACTTCTCCCACACCGAAAGCACTTTTGACCACTCGCTGGTGGTCTAGATGGCTGGCGAAATGTCCGCAGGCGATTGTCTGATTGCGATAGGGGGTGTTTTCTCCCGTTATTGGAACCTTTGCTGAATTTGTGCTGCATAGCGTCCAATGCTGTAGGTGGTTCGTGCTTAACTCCGGATTTAGGATCTCCTGCTGTTCATGGACTGCC
Organism: Halisarca cf. caerulea; assembly: GCA_963170055.1. Classification (NCBI taxonomy): domain Eukaryota; kingdom Metazoa; phylum Porifera; class Demospongiae; order Chondrillida; family Halisarcidae; genus Halisarca; species Halisarca cf. caerulea. The sequence goes on from CAUJGJ010000397.1 coordinate 4,144,289, forward strand.
TCCCTCTGACGAACAGACTTCTTGGCCTTATCAAGAGTCAGATCGGCGTCCATCTGTAGTCGTTCAGACAGGGTAGTATCGCGGATTCCTACAACGACACGATTGCAGATCATTTCGTCCTTCAGATCACCGTAAGCACAGTTTTCTACGAGATGATACAATGCAGTGATGTACTGTTCTGACGTTTCGTCCTGCAGTTGATGTCTCCGGTTGAATCGGGCACGCTCAAAGATTACGTTCTTCCGAACTTGAAAAAATTCATCGAACTTCCCTAGCACGGTGTCGTACTTCTTTCTGTCATCGTCGGAAATGTGCGTGGACCTCAAAACGTCCTCTGCAGTCTCTCCTAGGCAGTAAAGTAACGTGCTGACCTGTTGTGGCTCTGGGTCGTCAGATAAACCTTACGCTGATCGGAACTGCTCGAATCTCCTTTTCCACCGAGGCCATTCGTCGGGGTTCTTGAAATTAAAGGGATCTGGTGGCTGTAACCGCAGTTGTGTCATTCTCTTAGACTCTAGAGAGATCCCACTTCTGACACCATGTTGAATAATGTAACAGTACAGTCAATAGCAAATAATTCCAGACACTCAAGATGATTACAAAGATCAGCATGCATAGTTATATAGGAGATAAAGGATATCGGATTACACACACAAAGATACAGGGCATGAGAATCATCATGGCTACAAACACAATCAAGCCTAAACACTTACAGTTATAGAAGTTAGTCTAGCTAGGTTACTGTCAGGGCACATTATGCCACAGGGGTAGGAGGGCTAGTGGCCATAATTGCATCCAGTGCACCGTGTACTGTGCTTCAATTTGATACCACACTTGGGGGATTTACAATTATTTTACATTTTCACAATGGACTACGTCAGTGCTTAGTGATTTCCTATACATTCTATACAGTTTTGGAAGGAGCTGTCACCCTATCCTAATCTTGCAATTTCTTAGCTAAACAAGCTAATGCTAAGTGATATGCCCTTCCAATTCACATGCCAGAAGTACCCAAACAAGGTGCATTCATGCATTTATTTTAAGCCGTTTCTACACTAATCCAGATCGAATCAGAATCGAGTTAATTCAGATTGCAGTGTCAATTTCAATCGCATCCACACTACCAATTCGTTCTTTTGCTGTTAAGCCAATTGTCACTTGTGTCCACATGGCTAATAATGGCGTTGGCTGCTGTAGTGTTCTTCTTGCTCCACTTTCTGACTCTCTTGAGGCATTTTATTTATACGGAGTGGCTATTGACACCGATTTATCGGTGGTTATTTTAGTTACAGATCTACTGTTACCACCAGAGGTAGTACAAAGCGTCATAAGCCCTGTTTACACGCACCCTTAATGTGGATTAAGAAGCCGGCTTAGCGGAAGTGAGTTAAAATTTTTACGCGTCCACACGCAATCTGCTGTAGTTGGTTTATCCTTGGGTTTATCAAGATGGCCGACATAGTTGGAATCGTACTGTTTGTTCTTTTGGTTGTTTTTCGTTCAAGAGTGTCTCATTTTCAAGTACAATGTGCACGAAGATTGCAAGAAACAAGGCAACGACGTCTGATACTCTTTAGGAGACGGCAAGCTCAGTAGTGATTCTTTTTCGCTATTCTAGCGAGTGTTAGTACGTATAATAGCGTGAATTCGATCGAAAGAATGGTTTGGTCGCGTAAAAGGAGCGATGCTTGGTGGGAGACAATCGTGAATCGTGTTTTTACTGACAGCGACTGTGTGGAGAACTTCCGAATGTCAGAAGGCACATTTAATTACATTTGTCAGGAATTGCAGGCTATCATTGCAAAGGAGGACACTGTAATGAGGAAGGCTATTCCTGTAAGACAAAGACTAGCCATAGCTTTGTGGAGATTGTCAACAAACAGTGACTACCGGACAATATCACACCTATTTGGAGTATCCAGATCATCCGTGTGCACAGTAGTTCGTGAGGTTTGCCAAGCTATAGTGGACATTCTTTTACCCAAGTATATTCAAGTACGAGTTACCCTTTTGGAAGCCATCATTGATGGGTTTGAATCAAAGTGGGGGTTTCCGCAGTGTGTAGGGGCAATAGATGGCAGTCATATACCCATTGTGGCACCTAAAGAGTTTCCTGCCGACTACCACAATCGAAAGGGATGGCATTCAATTGTGCTCCAAGCAGTTGTCGATCATGAGTGTCACTTCTGGAATGTGAACGTTGGATGGCCAGGACGAGTACATGATGCCAGGGTCCTGAGTAATTCAGATTTGTTTCACCAGGCAGAAATGGGAACATTGCTTCCAAATCGGCCAAGAGTTATTAATGGAGTTAATGTTCCACTCATAATCTTGGGAGATCCTGCATATCCTTTGCTGCCATGGCTGATGAAACCTTTTGTTCACCATGGTTCAATCACAAATGAACAAAGAGTTTACAATTTCCGTCATAGCAGGGCAAGGATGGTGGTTAAAAACACATTTGGTCACCTTAAGGGTAGATGGAGGTGTCTCATAAAGCGCAATGACACTTCTACAGATGATGTTCCACTGCTAATTCTAGCTTGTTGTGTACTTCACAATGTATGTGAAGTGCACAAAGAAGAATTTAATTCAGCATGGCTTGAAGATGTCACTGAAGCAACAAATGTTGAATCAGAGGACTCCAACTCAGCTCCTCAACAGACAACCCATAGTCCAGGTGCTGCAGCAATTAGGCGTGCTCTATGTAGTTACATTAATAACCATTGAATAGGAAAACACAAGGAGAATAGCTGCACACACCATGCACATCAAATTAATAGCAAAATGTTACTTTATTATACTAATAACTGTTGTGTACTTATTAATTTTACTCTTGACCATCCTCGTCCAATGGCATGCTACGGTTAGTAGGCTGAGGATAAGGCATGGTCCCTGTGGTTGTTGGCATCCCATAGTAGGGTGCAGGATGACAGGGATATGGTACGTGAGGAGGTTGAAGTTGTGGTGGAGCAGTTTGATGTGATCCCGCAATGATCTGCCCCAATATCTGCAGAAGTCGCATTTCATGCTCCTGATTGTCCCGGTGCATCCTCTCTGCCTGCTCCCTTTCCAGCCTCAGCCTACGCTCCTAACTTTCCAGAATCCTATTTTCCATTTCCTGCTGATGTGTCAGGAAGGAGTCAGTGAGTGACTGAAGGGCTCACTCAATTCCTGTTCTCCTGCTTCTCTTGCTGCTGGGAGCAGCTACCTCCCGATCACTAGCACCACGGCGTTGTCCTGCACTAGTTGGTGTTGCCTCGCTGCCTGTGGTGGATGATGTGGCAGAGATATCAGGTGAATCCTGCTCTACCTCTTCATCAGCTGCAGTAAAGTCAGTCAAGTCATTGACCTCTTGTGTGTGATGGATGTGACCCATGTCTGACTCCACTTCAGCACTCTCTTCCTCCTCACCACTGCCTTCCTCATCAGGGGCCGTGGGAGTCTGCCTTGTTGTGTCTATTACAATGGTGGGTCTGGTTGCTGGTCTAATTCCCAACACAGCATCCAGTAGGTCGAAATAAGGCCAGGTATCTCTTTTGCGGCCGCTTCTGTTACGATTATCCTTGAAATCCTTGTAAAGCTGCCGTAAGTTCTTAATCTTTCTCCTTGCACTGCTTGGGAGAACGAATAATACAATTTTCTGCTAAGCGGTCACTTACCAGCTTCCAAATATCAGCTGTTCTAGTAGCTCCATCCAACATTTGCTGAACGGAGTGGTCTGACCATACGCCGATAAGAGCGAGAATCTTTTCGTGCATCCAGCTTGGAGCTCTAATACTTGTAGCCATCTCTCCTAGATCGCAGTTCGCGCCAAAATGAAAGGCTTTACCGCCCAATTTAACCTCGTTTAAGCGTTCACACGCAGAGTGAGCTTAGGTAATCCCGATCATAGCCGGATTTAATCCACCTCCTAATGTGGTTTACAGAAGCCAGCTTCTAAACGAGATTGCGCACGTTCACACGGAAGTCGGTAATCGCAATTACAACTAAGCGCGCTTAAAACCTGCCGTGTAAACACGGCTATAGATTGATAATATCCACCAACCTGTAAATCTTGCTAATATTGTGTATAGTCTAAACTACAGCTAGTTAGAAATTTCCATAGCGGCTGCACCACATTTTCTTTAAATTCGCAGACCCTAATCGCTTCATACGAATGTGACAGTGTAGGACTACCATCATGTGAGTAGCACGTGACTCATAACAGCGGCAAATGCGATGGATGTTGGACAAGAGTTTCAATGTTTTTCAGACTTCAAAGCTGCTTTAAATAGTGTACGGAAGGAAGGAAATCATCCTTTGCGAGTTTTTAATAGCCAGACAGGCAAGGATTATAATAGAAGGTGAGGCCACGTGGACACCATAGACGAAGATAAATTTCGATTCACTTATTACAGTGTGAGGTGTGTACATTAGGGAGATGCAAGACATCGTGGTAAAGGTATAAGACCAAACCAGCGGACATTTGCAATGGGATGTGAAGCTAAAATAACAGTTTCTTACAACAAGTGAGTGAAATGTGCTGATTCAAGTTGCATATTTTTTACACTGAACAGTGTGGTCATTTAACTTAGGCTATGTTTATGATGCAGTAGTATCAATTATCTGGAAATGGAGAATAGTATTAATAACAGTTTATTGCACTAAGTGTGCAATGCTGTGTGTCTTAAATGTACAGGCCTGGGAAGCTACAGTGTCAACTGTCACGTCATATCAGGTTTGTTAATACTCAATGCAGGTTAATCAAGAAACTGCTTGTCAGAGAATGTGTCTTGACCCATAATCATCGAGTTGGTGCTGAGATTTTATCCCACTATCCCTCAAGCCGGAGGCTAACCCAGTAAGAGCAAGAAGAAGTAATGGCCATTCTTTCTCTTCACCCCAACAACAAGCATCTGAAAAAAATGATCAAGAAAAAGTTTGGCAAGCTCACAACACTGAAGGACATCCAGAATTTAAAAGCAAAAGTGAAGGAAAAAGCCCGCCATGGATTACAAGATGCCCAGCTACTTCTGGATTGCCTCCAAGAAGCCCTAGATCATGATAAAGCAGCAAGGGGTGGTTTGATTGTCAATGAAGACCATGTCCTCGAACTGTTTTATTTTCAAAGTGGTCACATGAGAAAGCTTTTCGGAAAATTTCCTGAAATTCTCCTTGTAGATGGTACCTAAAATGTGAATGGTCAAGGGATGCCCTTGTATTGCATAATGGCTGAAGATGGTTACGGACATGGGCGAGTAGTTTTCTTTGCTGCGACAATAGAGGAAGATGCATCACACTTACAGAAAATATTTCAGTCCTTCAAAGATGAAAACTCAGCATGGCAGTCTGTACGTGTTATCATTGTTGACAAAGATTTCAGTGAATGGAAAGTGCTCAGAGAAGAATTTCCCTCTGCAACAGTGCTGTTCTGCCAATGGCATGTGATCAAAGCCATGTTTAAGCACATAGCTGACTGTGGAATTGAGAAGTCCATGAGTGACAAGGCTAGAGAAACAATAATATGTTTAGTATATGCAAAGGATGAGTCTGAATATGATCAGCTCAAGGAAGAATTGTTTGAAGCTACAAATGTTAAATTTAAGAAGTATTTTCTAGCTAACTGGGAAAATTGCCAGGAAATGTGGGTAATGTTCAAGTGGGATACGTATGTGCACTTTGGAAACACAACAAACAATCGCCTGGAGAGTAACAACCAAAAGCTCAAAGATGTAACAACAAGCACATCTACACTCTCAGAAATGTTCCAAAATGTTCTTCTTTTCGCTCGTACCTGTGAATCTGAGTACAAGCATTCTTCATTTACAGAAGAATTTACAACTGCTAGTGTTGTGGGTAACACACTTATTGATGAATGTGTCCCAGAAATTAAATCAGCCTGTACTCAGTATGCTGCTGCAATGTTGGTGGACCAGCTTAAAATTGCACCCTCTGTTGATTACAAGGTACTAGTGACCAAGAATGAAGGGATGTAGATGCTGGAGGTTCAAAGCCCAAATGGGAGTTTACACATGGTAAATCAATGTAGTGACATGGGCAGTGTTTGCTCTTGCAGTTTCCACAAAGCTATGTGTTTACCATGTCGACACATGTTTGCTGTTCAAATGTACCAGAAACATCCTTTGTTTGATTCAAAGGTGATTGTGGCGTGGTGGCAAAAGCAATACCAACTACTTGAGAATCCAATGGAAGATGATATTCATCATGACCAAGATGATAACAAGCAGGATGTGCAAGTGTTGTCTATGAACAATAATAGTGTATCACTGCTCAAAAACACTCTCACTCAAACTCAAAAATATAGAAAGATGCAAACTCTGTGCCAAAAATTGGCGGCCATGGCTTCATTGTGTGGGATGGCAGAATTCAGAGAGAAGTATGCAGAAGTGAATCTCCTCATAAACTATTGGGAGTCTAACACTCAATTTGTTTTTGCCCCTACTGAAGACAAATTCAACATGGATTTGAGTGTCAAGCCCACTTCTTTTTCCACACAGCCTCCCATAGAACAACCCCCAGATGCAGGGTCAGAACCAGTTAATCATTCGTCAAGCACAGGACCAATCTCTCACTCGTCAGACACAGGACCAAGCCATCACTCGTCAGACACAGGACCAATAGTCCATCGCACATTGGACGCAGAACCAGGCCATCACTCATCGAACACAGGTCCAGTTAATCATTTGTCGAACACAGGACCAATCTCTCACTCGTCAGACACAGGACCAATCCATCACACATTAGACGCAGGACCAAGCCATCACTCGTCAGACACAGGAACAATTCATCATTCGTCAAACACAGGATCAATCCATCACTTATCAGACACAGGAGCAATCTATCACTGTCAGACACAGGACCAATCCATCACACATTAGACGCAGGACCAAGCCATCACTCGTCAGACAAAGGAACAATTCATCATTCGTCGAACACAGGACCAATCCATCACTCAATAGACACAGGACTAATGCATCACCCATCAGACACAGGCCCAGTCCATCACCCATCAGACACAGGACCAGTCTATCACCCATCGCACACAGGACCAATCGATCATTCATCAGGTACTCAGGTATGTATATACATGCATATTGTACACCCGTGTCATGTATGCATGTCATGATGCATAATGTATACAAATGTTACAGTTCATATAGGAATGTCTGGATAAAATAAAAATATTATTATGATAGTGTTATTCAATTGTAATAATTATTGTTCTAGGAACAAGGAGATCAAGGGGACGTCCAAAGAATACTGGTAAGGTATGGCCTAGGAAGATAGGAAAGCAAAGGAAAAGCTCACCAAGTACAGCTCTGAAAGAGAATATTCAGCCCAAGACAGTTTTAGACAAAGATAATTCTTTCACAATACAAAACCTATTCACTGCCCTGGAACACTGGCCTATAGAGCAAGGGTAAGGAGACAGCACAGTCAGAAGGAAGTTATTGCAAGTGTGGATCTTACCAATATGGTTGATGTTCCTGAATTGGGAGATACTAGTACATTCAATCTGTTATTTATATTGGCAATGCAAAGATTACTAAAGCTGATTTACTACGCCTTCAGCAAAAGGGCCATTGGTTGAATGATCGTCTCATCAATGCAGGTATGATACTTTTGAAGAATAAGTTTCCTCACATTGGTGGGCTACAGGATGTTATTCTTAGAAGAACACTATGTTTTGATTGTGATGGTACTCCATTTGTACAGACTTTAAATACTAAAGATTCACATTGAATTTGTGTCACCAACATAGGATGCAAGCCAAACTCGATAAGAGTTTATGATAGTATGAAAACAGGGGATGTACCTCTCCAGACCAAAGAATGTATAGCAGCTCTCTTAAATTGTCAATCCAGAGTCATTTTTGTTTCATTTCCAGATGTTCAGCAGCAGACCGATGGTGCAAGCTGTGGACTTTTTGCTTTAGCACTTGCTTATACACTTTGTGAAGGAAAGGATCCCTCACATATGACATACACATCATTGCACTTCCGGGAACACCTCTTGAGATGTCTTGAATTGAAAGAAATGACAAGCTTTGCTTGTAAGAATACTTTGTACAAGCCTGGAAAGCCATTGGTTACAAAGTTTAGTGTTTATTGTTTGTGTTGTCTTCCTAACACAGGTGATGACAAGGTTTGTTGTAGTTCCTGCTCTGAATGGTATCATTATACATGTGTAAATCTACCATCAGGGAAAGAGATTGAAGATGCATGGTACTGTAGCAATTGTGCTTAATGGTATATATATTGCAACCTTATTTGATTTTAACACTGTGTGATAATCAATCATGATCAGTTGATACAATGTTTCCGTTGAGTCTTTTGTATACATGCAGAGCATTAACGCACACAGAATTTGATAAAATGTGCCAAAGTACTCAGGAATAAACGCAAATCGCGGTGTGCAACGACGAAAAAGCGTGGCTGTGACAGTAGCATCGATCATCAGTAGGTGTTAATAGCATATCTGTGACTGTTTCTGCCACTGATCGGTGGTAATAGTGTAGATGTGACTGTTCCTGCCACCGATCGGTGGTAATAGCATAACTGTCGCTATAGATATACCACCGATTTATCAGTGGTAATAGACTCGGCCTTATTTATATCATTTTTACTTTCACCAGAAGTGTCTGTAAGGTCCGTCAACAACATGGCGCACTTTCGGGTGGTAATCGGTCTCGCTGTTATATTCTACTGGACTTTGTGTTTTTGCTCCTGTTTTAATCAGCGAAGAAACTTTTAACCATAAGGAGTTGTTTTGAGAGTTAGTTACGAAGTTTAAACTGGCACAAAGAATTTCAGTGGGTATTCGAGTTTAAGAGGTTTACCGACAAGTCTAAAGGTGTTGTCTTCGTTAAAAAAAGCATTGGAAGGACTTGAAAAGTGGCAAAAGCTCTTCTGATGCCTCGTATAACCCAGAAGAGAAGTTAGACAAAGAATTTAGGATCAAAACATCCACGGATGGATGGATAAACAGAGAAATTTATCTTGCGTTACTGCGGAAGTCTATGGAAGTCAAGAAAACGTTCAAGAAAGCTTCGGAAACAGGTGAGATGGCTAGTGAAAGCTTTGTTTCTTTGGTTAACCATTTTGAAATGTTTGAATGTGTATTTAAAGTGGTTTGGTGTGGTTTAATACAAGTAGGCCATAGTAAACAAAATTCTTTGTGTCGGGTCTTGGATATGTTTGCGTACGTGTGTGTGATAGTGTTTGTGTGTTTGTTTAGACCTTGTCTAGCACAGCAAAGAACGTTGAAGAAGCCTTTAGGATGAAAACGTTCATTGATAGAAGGCAAACTTCAAAACTTCACAACGCGGTATTGCAGAAGAATTTTGAGACAAAGATAAGGTTGAAGAAAGCTTCAGTAATAGGAAAGATGACCATTGAAAGGTCTATTTATTTAGGTAACCGTTTTTGAACGTATATGTAAGAATTGTTGTATTTTCCTGAATATGGTCGCTTATGTTTATGTTTGCTTGTGTCTGTGTGTTTATTTGAGCATGTTCCTGTGTTTAGGTGTGTGTATGTGTGTGTGTGTGTGTGTGTGTGTGTGTGTGTGTGTGTGTGTGTGTGTGTGTGTGGTTGTGGTCTCATTATTTATTGTTCTTTCTTCTCATGTTCAGAATATAGACTAAATCATAAAGACAATTGGTGAGATTGTGTGTTTTGCATATGTAAGGTATAGTTGAGTGCTTTTGTTTGTTTATGTGATGTGTGTGTGTGCATGTGTGTGTGTATGTGTTTGTGTGTTTGTTTTTCATTGTTTATTGTTCTTTTTTTTCGTGTTCAGAATATACGCTAAATCATGAAGGCCATTGGTGAGATTGTGTGATGTCTATAGTTGAGTGCTTTTGTTGCATGTGTGTGTGTGTGCACGTGTTTGTGTGTGTGTGTGTGCACGTGTTTGTGTGTGTGTGTTTGTTTGTGTGTGGGGGTGTAAACTTGTGTGAGTGGTGTGTGCACGTGTGTGTATGTGTGTGTGTATGTGTTTGTGTGTTTGTCATTTCATTGTTAAATGTTCTGTATTTTCATGTTCAGAATACAGGCTAAATCATGAAGGCAATTGGTGAGATTGTGTGTTTTGTATGTGTGATGTATAGTTGAGTGCTTTTGTTGCATGTGTACGTGTGTGTGTGTGTGTGTGTGTGTGTGTGTGTGTGTTTGTATGTGTGTGTGTGTGTTTGTATGTGTACATGTATGTGTATGTGTGGGGGGGTGTAAACTTGTGTGTGTGGTGTGTGTGTTCTCCAGAAATAATGCGTGTGTGGGATTTGCGATTATGTACACTTTGTTCATGGCTGTAAGAGCTTTCGAATGATACCGCACTTGGCCTATTTCCTGGCATACCGCAAGTTTGCTGCTACCTCAATGATATCCTCATTACTGGAAGAGATGATACCCTGCACTTGCAACACCTCCAATAGTTATTGGAGTGTGCCTCAAAAGACCTAAGTGTGAGTTCATGAAAGAATCCATGGAGTACTTAGGTTATAGGATAGATTCTCAGGGCATCCACACAATGCAATCTAAGGTAGAAGCCATTTTGCAAGCCCCACCTCCTGAAAATCCTCAGCAACTGTGGTCATTTCTAGGCCTAGTGAATTATTGTGCCAGGCCATTGTTTAATCTCCTGTTTTGATACATTATGACCCTGACTCCAAAGACCAATGATGGCCAATACAATACTCGGCCCAAAGAAAGGCATTCCACCTCTTGCTTCAGCCCGTCTTCAGCGATGGGCAGTCCTTTTGTCAGCATACCACTACTGTATTAAGTACAAATCTACGCATGACCATGCCAATGCTGACTGTTTGTCCCAGTTGCCCCTGCCTGGGAACACCAAGGAAGGTCATGCTCCAGAAGTCAGATTGACAGTTTACCTGTCACACATCAGATTCAACTGGCCACACAGCGAGATCCTATACTTAGCAAGGTGCTGACTTATACACGTCACAATTGGCTGGATGATATTCCTGAGGAACTGAAGCCCTATAGCAACCATCATGATGAGCTGACCCTTGAAGGTAATTATGTGCTCTGGGATATACGTGTCATTGTCCCAAACTCTCTACAGGGTAAAGTCCTCAAGGAGCTTCATTGAAACCATGCAGGCATGACACAGATGAAACGAGTTGCAAAAAGTTATGTCTGGTGGCCCAAGATGGACCAGAACATTGAAGACCTGGCCAAATCCTGCAGCGCTTGTCAGAGCAATCGAGATGCCCCTGCTGCAGCTCCCCTTCATCTCTGGACTTGGCCTGCCAAACCCTGGCAGTGCATTTACATAGATTTTGCTGGCCCACTCCGAAGCAAAATGTTCTTTCTGGTGGTGGATGCACACTCCAAGTGCCCAGAAGTCTTTGAAATGCTGTCCACTACATCTTCTGTGACTATCCGTGTTTTGCATCATCTGTTTGCAGCTTATGGTCTACCTCTTCAGATCTTCTCAGATAATGGCCCTCAGTTTTGTTCTCGGGAACTTTCCACATTCCTTCAAGAAAATGGAATAAAACATATTCGCCGTGCACCCTACCACCCAGCATCCAACAACGGCTGGTGAACAACAAGGGTTGCCACTTCAGCACCGTCTAGCAAACTTTCTACTTAGTTACTGCTCCACTCCCCACTCTTCCACCAACCGCATTCCCAGCTCATTGTTTCTCAATCGAGAAGTTTGCACACGTTTGGACCTCTTGAAGCCCAGTTGTGAGGTCCAGGTACTGAGCAAGCAGGACAAGCAGTCTCAGCATCATGACCAACATGCAAAATCTCGTCAATTTAATGTTGGACAGCAAGTGATGGCACGTAACTATGGTCCAGGCCCCAAGTGGATTCCAGCAGTGATCAACTCACACCTGGGACCACTAACAGCCAGTGTGTAAGTTCAAGAGAGGAACCCATTATGGAAGCATCATCACGATCAACTGCGATCTACAAATGTTGGTAACACCCCGCAAGTGGACAGTTGTGAAGATGCAGTAGCATTTGCGCAACCATGTACCTCCAACTCTACCATACCACCGTCATCTCTGAAGACACCATCATCACCTCTTTACCGATCATCATCATCATCACCACGTTATCCACAATGCCATCGCCAACCACCTCAACAGACAAAATTATAACGGTTGGCCATCGGCCAAATGCCGTGCTTAGTCTTAAGATGGCCGCACAATAAGTTCTGTAATCTGACATTTTGGCTGGTCAAATTTTGGCCTGTGATGAAAAATGACAAGATAAACTAACCTTTTTTACTCTCAAACATTTTAGAATGCAAGTCAATCAATCAATTTTAAAATATTAACCCTGGATTCTTCAGTTTAGGTTCCTATAGCAGCGCTGATAGCGACTACGACGAATGCGGCCATTTTGTTACTATAAATAGTAACACCATTTTTCACTAGTAAAACTAAGCAAGGTACTACAACAATCAAGCCAATAGTGATTATTAATCACTAATGAGTGGTTTCATCCATTGAAATTGGACTCTGACTAAAACTATCAAAGCAGTTTCTTGTGTGGAAGTAGTGCAGTGTGTGTTCCCACTTTTGGCTGTGACGGTTTTCTGGTGCATAAATGTTTTCACCTTGTTACAGTCACATCTGACCATGTCCGACCAAATGTAGCATTGATCTGACATATTATCAGAACAAGCATGAAGAGTTATAATTGGGTCTGCCTCAACGTTTTGGACACGCAGTGCCAACTTAATATTTTGTGTGTCATTTGTCTATGTATTCACTCATGCACTGTTTGTGTTTATGCCACAGTTCACGCATGTCTCATTTTCTTTTGTCATACCATCAGTTTATTTGTAGGGGAGAAGTGTAATGTATGTGTACATGTAATGTAAAGTAACTGGTTTAGATGTGTTACTGTGACTAGCTAAGTGACAGACATGATTAATGAGTTGTGTTGTGCATTGCGCGGTTGTGCGCTCCCATTTTGTTTTCCCTTGTCCTTGTACTTGTATTGCTGCATGATATGTATATTAGAGTAATAATTGAGTGGTAAAAGTGCTGATGTAGATCCAAAAGTTGTGGCAGAATTTAAAGAAAGGCCTTCATCGATTATTGGCAATTATAATCTAGACGATATCTTCAACTGTGACGAGACTGGAGTGTTTTACAGGAGTCTTCCGGATAAAACCCTTGTATACAAGGGAGATTCTGCTAACGGTAAGCACTCCAAAGAGAGACTCACTGTTTTGTTTGCCTGCAGTAAATCTGGAGAGAAGCTGAACCATTTGTCATTGGCCATTCGGAAAACACTTGTGCCTTTTGGGGACTGGACAAAGACCAACTCCCAGTCATGTAGAGAAGCAACAAGAAGGCATGGATGACAGGGTCACTATTCAACGAGAGTGGCTGGGGGCATGTCAATAGACCAATGAAACTCCACAAAAGAAATATTCTCCTTTTTATGGATAGTGTTTCTAGTCATGGAGGTGCATCAGTTCTCTCTATATCAAATGTTTCTGTCAAGTTTCTGCCACCAAACACGACACCTGGCATTATACAAGCATTCAAGCTGCACTATCAAAAGCATCTTCTAACTCATGTTATGACGTGCCTTGACAGTTTCTCTTCAGCCATTGAGATTTCCAGACATGTCACAGTTCTGAATACCATTACGTGGATTAACAAAGCCTGGAAGGCAGTAGAGCCCATCACAATAGCCAAATCCTTTCATGCCTGTGGATTTCCAATGCTAAATGAATCAAACATCCAAGTTGGCCCTGACAGTAATGAAATTTCTAGCAGTGTCTTGACAGTACAAGAACTTCTCAGGAGTGCTGCTGCCAACAAGATGGAAGTGGCAATGGATGCTGATGAATACACAAGCTTTGAAAGGGACATGCCTACTGAGAATACTATGGATTAGTTGGTGGAGCAATACAAGGATCCACAAAGCAACACTGAAGCGAATGCAAGGACAGATGACAGTGATGAAGAGGGTGAGAAAAATGAGTATAATGAAAGTTGTGAAAGACAATGCACTCTTGATTACAGTGATGATCTAGGCCTCTTGGGTCAACTTCATTGGTTTGCATCTCAAAATGATGGTGATATTCTACCAAGTATCAATAAGCTTCCAGACCATGTAGAGCAGAAGATCCTTGAGCAGCACAGACAAGGGAGGCAAACCTTTATTACAGACTTTTTTAGCAGTACATAGACCTCGCATGTGGGACATGTCCAATTTGCACTTTTATGGCTTCAGCGGTTACAAAATGTTCCTTCGCTTTTTTGTTTTATTTCTCTTGAGAAAATAGCGCTATCTTCTAGCAACTGGTATCTTGTATAGATAGCTATATTACCTATCGTTTGATGCCAAACTTGAAAGTATTCTGTTCGTTCTAACAAAAGTATACACATTCTCCCTAAACATATAAAAACATGAAAAAAGGCTGGGAGGCAGTGCAGCTTTGAAGCTGGGGGCATAAATATTGGCATACACCTTATCTAAGTATCTAAAACTTCCATGTTGGGGATTTGAAGATCTCTAATAGTTTTGGAGAAAATCACTGAAAACCGCTATTTCATACAATGTAAGCTCACCTTTTTGCCTATAACTTGTGAATACGGCAATGGATCAAAATCCCCAACATGGAAGTTCTGTATTATCCTATAATACAGCCTAAAAACGAAGAAAAGTAGGGCAATGGGCGGTTTGCCACTGCCTTCCAGCCATTAAAGTTTTCACTGGCCTAGAACTACCTAGCCGCCATTTTGTCACATGACTGTTGCATGATACATTAAAGTGACGTCACCTTGAGGAATCACTAGTAAAGTGGAATAGAGGCAAAATTTCCGTATTCTGATACTAAGTCCTTTCATTTCGTACCTTTTTGTTGCTGATATGTAGTCTTACTCGCCGAGAAAGACGGAACACTCCCAAATTTTGGTGCTGCAATTTTATATGCGCACTAAAAGTCTTCAAAGATAAAAGACGATGTTTTTCCCAAAGGAAAGAAGCCCGAAGAACCTCTAATCTGGTAAGCGCAGTAACCCAGACTTTTACTGACGTGTTTGAACTATACTTTGTCTTTTGATTCGCTTAGTTTTGCATCGCCAGCCCTTTCTGTTTCTCCTTTACGAGCATCAACGGAAAGCATCTGACGATGCAAAACTTAGATTCATCGTAGGCGAAAGTTTGAGGCCTTGAGCGAGTCGATTTTGAACATCATGTAGGGCTGTTTTGAAATCTTTAACATCAAAATCTTTTGCCAAAGTCACGGGCTGGTCACATGACATTGTATCGCGAAGCCAGCTAAGGTTGTGAAATTCCTTCTATTAGACACCTCTGCTGAAATTCTAAGCTCACGGACATGTCCCACATGCGAGCTAGGCCTATCCAGAACATATTTTATTAACAAACTATTATATGTATTTGGATTTGGTTTCATGATTATACTATTGTGTAGCTTGATTATATTCATAATATAATGCTACTGACTATTACAGTATAGTTATAATAGTGGTGTATGTAACTTTATTCATTATTATACTGTACATGTATTTCTGTATAATTCTTGATAATCCAGAATTTTTGCTAATCCAGCCAAAACTTTGTGTCCCTTGGAGCGTCAGATTAGCAAGGTTCCACTGTATCCAATAACTGCTTATGCATAATGTATTAACCTATGAATATGATTGAATTATTATGAATATGATTAATGAACTTATGAATATTCTAATTATCACTATTGAATATTTATAAGGTAAATTCCAAATTCAATAGCTCGCAGTAGGAATGGAAATGGGTCCTCATACTGGACCTTCACATTTGTCTCGCACAGATCATGCACCACCTACAAAATCTTAATATCGGCCAAAAACATATAGTGCAACCAGGCATAAACTTCCAAATCAGGTAGTATATATTCATGGGAATAGTGTGCCCACAGAGTTTTTTTCATTGACTAGCAAACTTAGCTGTGGTTAGCAATGCATTTCAGGATTTGAATTACCGCTTGTTACCATGGCAACGATGGCGCACGTGAGTATTGCGCAATCCCGTTTGTGTTTATGTATGTAAATTTGATTTTTTGGTTTCAACTGATGCTATGAGTGAAACATTTCATTTTTTTCTATATAATAACTATGAATGCACATATCTCAACAAATCTATAATGAGAAATTAAAGACAATAAGCCTTGTCATGTCAAAAAAGTAGTTAAATTCACAACAGAATGCACGTCGTGCTAAAGGTTTCACATCTTACAAATCTCAAGATAAAATAGAATTCAGCATACTAAAAGGTAGAAGAAAGACTTACAAACAAAGTTATAATAAGAAAAAAGTAAAATTCTACAACAGTGCATCAATACAGAATATACTAAAAAAACAAAAATCAATTGTCAACACCCACACGTCGGTGGGACTTGTACAATTTTACTTGGGTTTCTAAAGTATTCCCAGCTGCCAAGCCTTTTAGGTAGCCAAACATGTAATCCCTGGTCTTTCTAAAGAAATTTCTAATGTTTTCTACAGTGACACTATCCAATCCCTGTGGTACTGTCCTGCGCAGTCCCTGCAACGTATAATTGCAATGCACCCTGGTATAGCGCTTTGCTAGGGCCCAGACTCTCTCTATTGGGTTGAGTTCACAGTGGAACTTCGGTAAAAATATACATGCGTGGCCATGGCAGTGTAGAAGCCACTCAACACGGTTCTTCTCATTCTTGAAGTCAGAATGTGAGGCTAAAATACGCCTCATATCGTCTGCCTTCATTCCACTAATGTTGATCCCACGTTCCTGTAATACCCGAGCCATCCCTTTTGGAGTACCATCAGGAAAAACCATGGATTGTCCCTTCCCATTGTACACAGTGTCATGCATTTTCGGTGCTACCCCACCTGGTTTTACATTCATTCTGTCCACATGTAAAGCATCCTCCCCATAAGCTGTGTGACAAGAACTCTGGTCGAAAATAAAATATAGACGGTATCCCTGACTCCTCGGGTATTTATACTCCGCTATCTGAATTGCTGATTCCACTTGTATGAGAAACTTCTCACTGGTAAAGTACCCATCATGAGATTCCCCGTACTCAAGGAGTACTCTTGAGCTCCTCCTAATGGCTGGATTTGCCTTCTTTGCCTCTTCAAATTGCTCCGTGGTCAACTGCAAATATCCTCCCTGCTCTTCTATGAAATCCGCTACCATAATCCCTGCTCCCTTTGACTTTGGACGGACAAAGTGTTGATCTTTCATGCCCCACTGCGCAGACTCGTCTTCATTCGAGTTAAAGATACTCTCGTCATGGAAAAGGACAATATTCTTCAGCCTTTGCTCTGAAGATGGTGAGTCAATGTCATCTGGAAACAATTGTCGCTCATCATCCATTGGGGCATGTTCTTTGGCAAGCATTCCACACGCTATCATCCTGCGAATGAACTTTCGGCGATATTCAACCACATCAGGCCGTTCATGTCCGTCAATGAATATCCCCTTCTTCTTATCGATCACTCTGAATCCGAGCTCGTGCATCCACACCCTGGCTGTTTCATAACCGATACTCTTAGGAAAACTGTCACGCAAATCTGATGATGGCAGGAGACAGTTGTTGACCCAGTGGAGGAACATCATGATAGTGAGGTTGGGCTGACCTTTGACGGATGCATTCTCGCGCACATAATTCGATGCCTTCTCATTTAACTCTTCGTTTAGCCAAAGTACATCCTCTCGCACATACTTGCCTTGGAGAGAATCAGGAAAACAGCCATTATTCTCAGTAAACACTGATCTCCACTCCCGTACAGTTCTTTCAGACACTCCAATAATTTGGCCTACGGTTTCTGAAGCAACTGATTTCTGCATCTGAAGCTTGTCCACCAAAAGAGAATGTAGGAGTATGGACAGAGATTTCTGATCATCACGCAGTAATGATGCCACCCAGTCTTGGGAATAGGATAACATCATGCTGGAAGTATCCTGTGTGCTCTCTACAAAGTCTTCATCTGAATCAGTAGTTGTCTCATCTGTAACGTTTTCGTCCTGATCTGGAAATGGGGTACTAATGCCTTCTTCTTCGCCCGAGTGGTCTCCGTTGTCATTCATACTAGGTTCGTTTAAAGTCATGTTGCCTTCGTTCGTAAGTCCTCCCTCCTCGCTCCACGCAGGTGATGGAATCACTTGAGACGCCTCCGTTGTGCTTTCTAGACACTTTCTTTTGGTCCATACACGGTGAATATGCTGACGGCACTTCGATAATCGGGGCATCCCTTCTGCAAAATCGTTTCGTTCGTGAAAATCTTTCGAAACAAAGAACAAAGAGCGAATCCCACACGTCACGAAGCAATACACCGCAGCGCGTGTCCGTTGTCACGTGGGTACGCATCTAATACTTCATTGGTCAGTTCCTTAGCAACGTATTCAAATGACGCACTTGAGAAAGAAAGGTACCATCTGAAAGCTAATGACAAATAAATAACATATTGAATAGGTTGCTATGGATTATTCTGTAACACTAAATAGCGACAAGACAGTGAAGTTTTGGATTTTTTGGAAGTTTATGCCTGGCTGCACTATACAAATCCCCTTTTTAGCATAGACACCCACATATGTTCTAATGCTTTCGTAGAACATGTGATAGTATGTGACAACAGGCTCAAGAAGAGTTTAACAGAAAAAGGTTTCTAATAGCAGATCAAATCCTCACACGATCTTTCACCAGTGTGCTATAAGGCCTTTTCGGGGAATACCACCCTTCATCAGTAGCACTGGGTGACATCCTCTGACAGCCAGGACCCAACTGAAAAGCTGAGGATAGGCTGTACTGAGGACCAATGAAAATCGCTCATTTGATCTGCTGAAAATAGCTAGTTACAGGGGTAGAAAATGACAAAATTTGGAAATTGCCATAACCAGATAACCCCCTGCAGTGGACCGTTTCTAAGTTCGAAAACTTAGAGGTCCGTCGCCGCTTGGCCATTATAATCAAAGGAAACTAAGAGACACTTCAGCCACGTAGGTATGTGTCAGTGGCGGTTCAACAAAACTTCTATTAGTCCTGGTTATGAAGGACAGTAATAGTAACAGAAAAAGGTTGCTAATAGCAGATCAAATCCTCATGCGATCTTTCACCAGTGAGCTATAAGGCTGCAGTCACACTACAGCGACCATAGGGTACACGTTTATGGTAAGTCGGTCAGATTGGTTTTAGGTATCGCGTTACGGTAACGGAACCGTAGACTTAACACGAAACGTGACATGGGGTAGCTGAGGCACGTCAAGTGTTAACGCCGATTTGCTAAACTTGGCTGTGGGCTTATGAAGGGCTTTCTAGATTTCTGAAGACGATCATGGCTTCTATTAAAGTAGCTACAAGCACCAAAAAGCGAATCCGGTGGGATACCGAAGCAAAGCGAAAGTTGATTGAAATTTGGGCTGAAATATTGGAGAAGTACGATGGGAAAATGATGATGAGGAAGAACAAAGAAGAGATGGCAACGAAGAAGCTTAATGTGTACGTGAATACAGAGCTGAGCAGAGCAGCTGACTACACCACGACTGAGGTACATAACAAGATCGACAGTCCGCATGAGGGACATGTCCATTTGCACTTGAAAGTCGGCGATTTCATTGCTAACAAATACGCTTTTTCTCTCTAATGCGTATCAGAAATGGCAAGCAACGACATTTAGACTGTTTGAACACATTTAAGCTACACATTTAACTAGTTTTCAACCAAATTTTCCGTCAATCTTTCAAATACTCGCCGCTTTTCCGAGCAGCTGTATTTAGCAGTTATTCCTCTCAAGTAAATCAAAACTTAGGCCTAGAGACACAGAATATGGACTAAACTGTCCCTAATAAGGCTACCCAATATTCTACCGATGGGGATTTTGTTTACTGAACTAGTTTTCAAGATAATCAACAAATACTAAAAATGTACTAAATAACCAGCAACAACTCTTTGGAAACTCGCAGCATCAAAATCCCCATCGATGAAAAGTTGAAGGGTTCGATATAGATTACAATAAAACACTCAGAAGATTCCTACGTTGATCCGCTGATTTACTTGACGACATGGCATTTTGCAAGAAGGATTCGCTTAGCTAAGGGCTGATTATCACATGATAGTCATGTGACATGAGTTGTGACATAATCGCATAGTGCCCTTACCGAAGTGTTTGAAGTGTTTAATCTCTGTAATGATCGATGCGGCGTAAGCGAGAGAAACTCAGTGGAGGAAGAACATTAGGCAAAGAAGACAAACGGTTTAACAAAGTATCATATCGGCGGTTCAAGAGAAGCGAACTGGATATTCAGCGCCCAATCGACGACATCAAAGAACAAGGTGCGTAATCTTTGTTTGATCTTAAATTCAAATAGAAAAGTCGGTTTTACTAATTTGAGTACCTTATAAAAGAGCGATCGATCTATGTTTGAGCCTTCAAAATGTGCTTTAAGCCTTTCATCAACTGCGAAATAGCAGGGCGATTTCGCCGTGAATTATGTAAGTACTGCAGTTTGCAATACCCACTATCGATCATGAATATGATCTTCCAAGCTCCCTCACACAACAATATGTACGTCACATTAACTTTTGATAAATAAAGGCTTTCATATGTTGTAAAAGCAGAACAAATATCGAGCAGCGCAATTGCCCTTGCTTCTTCACCAAAACTTTACGTCAGGAAATGTCCCGTGCATATCACATGATCGAAGCCTTACACACGCCCAAATTCCAGCCCATTAACACAATAGTGGGACTTTGGACATGTCCCACATGCGGAATCAATTCTTTTCCCTACTGGTCCAGAACTATCACAAGTTATTTGTGATTTTGAAGCACTTTGTGGCCTCCCTTGTTGTGGTGGTGCTATCGATGGCACATTTATGCCCATTGTAAAGCCAACTGATTTCGGTAATTCCTATTGGTGCTATAAACATTTCTGTGCTATCATTGTGTTAGGTTGTGTTGATGCTAGCATGGATAGTATAAATAGGGAAGGGTATGGATTGGAAACTGTGACGTCACAACACGATTCTAGTATAGAATTTATATTGCGGAATAGGCTAACCATCCGTGTTATGTTCTTCTACTATGCGTGGCCTAGGGTAGTTGGTCTGTACTAGTCTAGGAATTGATTCGATAGCCTATCTAACTATATTAAAACAATACTAGCATCTGCTGCATTGTCTTTTGTCTCGATTTGAAGAAGTGCGACGTTCGTGATTTTTTGTGCCGAAGAAGAAGCAGATTGAAGGTAATTTAATCTTTTCTGTACGTCTTATGTGTCTTTAATGTTGCATTAGCCCACGTTTGCCTGTGTACCACATAGTAGTCGTAGGATAGTGTGGTTCTACGCTAGGATTGTCATTGCATACAGTCTGTGGAGGCTCATAGACTGTAGAACATAGGCAATATATATGTCTCTGTTCTGTACCTCTTGTTCTGCTTTCTTAGCAAATTATGACTTAAATGTTATTGAAGCAAGTGTGTGTTGTGTAGAACAGTGGTTTTAGGTGTGTAGTTCAGCCACACATAGGGTACCTTCTTAGCACGGCAAAGAATTTGAGGCCCCGTCGCGCCTTTTAATTTTTTATAATACCCTTCATTGCTTTCATGTAGTGTGCATAACTGAGGTACGTTTACTTGCTATTTTTAATCTTATAGAGGTTTAAATGGGTCGAAAAGACCGCATTGGGAGGAAAAGGAAGGGGTATTGGAGAGGAAATCCAATGAAACAGGTCCACGCTGTAGTCTTGAGTCACTCCCAGAAGCTCCAACACCATGGAACAAACAAGTTCAGGGTGATAAGGTGATGTACAGTCGAACAATTTTCCCAACAATTAATGCTCCACTTGTTAGCCATTCATTGGTTGTAACGCCATCTGGTGAATGGTCAGCAACTATCCATGGCCAGGTTGCTTGTAAGGATCGGTGTCCCTTACTCAGAGAATTTCCCAACTGTATCGACTGTAGTGCTATCACTGCATTACTGGATGTTCTGATGAACAAGGTTTGCCCTGGTAACCCAGATCAAGAGTTTGTACCACTTGCAGAGGAGAGAAAGGGAGTTTTCAAAGATCAGAAGGGAAGTAGTACTACTGCTGTACAGGACACACAATATCCTGTACAAGCAACAGACTGTTCTATTGGTACCATAAGAAGTACTGATTGTGAATTGCTTCTTGGAAGTTCTTCAACTAGTCGTTGCCAACCATGTACCATTCATCGTAACAGTTTGCGAGTGATGCTGTCACGTTCGACAAAGGGTAAAGGTAAATCAACGAACGTTGACAGCCATGTTAATCTACGATATATGAATACTCCAGAGAAGATTAGCAAGCACCAGAACCTAAAGGCAGCACATAAGGAAGCAGTAATGCAGGATGCAGTAAAATGCATGTTTGAACAATCCTCTGTTACTTTGGATGATAGTATGTCAGGAGAGGTATTAAGCTTGATAGAGGAAAACAAAGATGAAATCGGTGTTGCTTTGCCTGAGGGAAGCCCTGCACGCTTACTATGGGAACAGCAGAAGCAAGCATTATCAGCCAAAGATACCAAGGGTATGAGGTGGCATCCCCTGATTGTGCGGTGGTGTTTAAGCCTCAAGTTGAAATCCCCAGCAGCATACCGGACATTGACAGAAAGCGGGTTTTTGGTATTACCATCAGAGAGGACTTTGAGAGATTATACAAACTACTTCAAGGTACGCCCTGGATACCAGGATGAGGTGGATACAGAGCTAATTAGAGCTGCAAGCCTTGCAGGAGACTCATCACCCCCGCATCAGCGTTGTGTAATCCTGGCTATTGATGAGATGAAAATTCATGAGGATCTCGTCTTCGACAAGCACTCTAGTCAGCTAACGGGCTTTGTCAACCTTGGTGATGCCGATTCTGCCCTGCGTAAAATGAGTACCCTGGATCATGAGAAGCCAGTCCTGGCTACCAGCATGCTAGTGGTCATGATCAGGTTTCTTTTTAAGAAGCTTGACTTTGTGTATGCATCTTTTCCAACTGTGGGTGCCTCAGGGGTGGAAATTATGTCTCTTATATGGGAGGGGATTAGCCGATTGGAGCTATTCGTAGGATTGAAGGTATATACAAAGTGCATGCATGCATGTGAATTTTTTAAGTACATATATTGAATCAACTCTGTTGTCACCCGTTTATAGACTAAGTGTTTCTTTGCTTTGCTACCAGGTTCTTGGTATTACCAGTGATAGTGCCTCCACAAACAGAAAGTTTTATCGATTGGCCTCTTCCTTACCAAGCATTCCTTACAAAGCCCCAAATTTCTTTACGTGGAACAATCGCTTCTTGTATCTTTTTAGGCCTATATTGTTTTCATTTGGACTTCCGGTGTGTAACGCTCGTCCGATATATATATATATATATAATATGGATTTGAAGAAAAGTCTTATAATAGAGAATTTATATAATAGTAATAGAGAAGTATGAATTTATACAGGAAGGAGTTAGAGGAATTGTTTTGAAAACAATTGCCAAATATGGCAATTGTTTTCAAAACAATCGTTCAGTTACAATAAACAGTATGTTCTATGAATGTTCAGCTGTGCACTTACACTCCAATGCTTTACAAGTGATTCGAGTGCGTGGGGCGGCAGCCCCCATGAGTTTTTAACTCGAATTACTTGTTTGTGACGTTCCCCATTTGATGAAGACAGTGAGGAATTGTTGGGCCAGTTCTTATGTTGCAGGAAAGAAACGCAAGATGTGGGTACGTGAATGCTATAATACTCCTTTACCATGCATGCACTTTCAATCAGCACTGTGCATTATACACTTCTACAGATTAATGGGTGTGAGTTAAAATGGCAGCATTTGGTGGATCTTTATGAAGATGGCAAAGGAGCTTGCAGAGAGGCCCCAGGACTAAACATGCTCCACAAACTAACTCGTGAGCATGTATACCTCAATTCTTACTCAAAGATGAAAGTAAGCTTGGCTGTTCAGGTGAGAAATAGCTTGCAGTATGCATGTGAAGTGGTCAGTTTGTATACGCATGCACTATATTGAATATGTGTGTGTGTGTGTGTGTTTGTGTGTGTGCATGTATTTTTAGGGGCTGCCGCAGGCAGCCCCTATATTGTTTTCATTTGGACTTCCGGTGTGTAACGCTCGTCCGATATATATATATATATATATATAATATGGATTTGAAGAAAAGTCTTATAATAGAGAATTTATATAATAGTAATAGAGAAGTATGAATTTATACAGGAATGAGTTATAGGAATTGTTTTGAAAACAATTGCCAAATATGGCAATTGTTTTCAAAACAATTGTTCAGTTACAATAAACAGTATGTTCAATGAATGTTCAGCTGTGCACTTACTCTTCAATGCTTTGCAAGTGATTCGAGTGCGTGGGGCAGCAGCCCCCACGAGTTTTTAACTCGAATTACTTGTTACTATTGTAGGTCCTCAGCAAGTCTGTAGCAGATGCACTACAATTGAAAAGCCAGCCAGAGCTCAGAGAAACTGAACGCTTTGTACGAATGATGAATCGTTTTTTCGACATGCTTAATGTTAGGAGCACTACAGAAGGGTTCAAGAAGAGGAATAAGGACCTCCTGCCATACACATCTTTAGCAGATGACCGGTTCAAGGTATAGCCATTATAATTGAAGTTTGGTAGATTGCTGTATTGCATACATGTAATAGCATGCACTTGTTCAATTTTATTTGTGTGCATGTGTGTGTAGCAATTGGTTATTGCTGCATTGCATGCAGCATGTGCATGATCAATTAATTACTGCATGGTTGGGAAATCCACCTCCTCAAATTGTACCGTTGCCGCCCCGCTGTTGTTTTCAAATTCCTGTTACATGCATGGCTTCACTTCTTGTACCCATACTTTATACAGTGGCTGAAAGTCGACTTCCTAGGATACCTTGATGAGTGGGAGAGATCTTCTAGTGCTAGAGAAGGGTTTACAAAGGAAGAGAAGTCATACATGTGTCTTAGCCAGGAAACGCTGGAAGGACTGCGAATAACAGGTATATTGTGCATGCATATAGTGTGGCCTACATAATGCAGTTTCTTATCGAGACTCAGTTTTCTTGTGACCATATAATATTATATGATTCTGTGTTATAATATTATAAATAGAAATTTAATATGACTTCCATATTTATTTTCACTCAGTGAATGCCTTCCTGGACTTGGTGAATTACATGTTCATGACTTATCCTGGAATTGAGTTCTTTTGACGGAAAGGCTGACTCAGGATCCCCTTGAAAGCTACTTTGGCTTGCAGCGGCAAATGGGAGGTGGTTCTAGAGCTCCCAATGTCAATCGCTTCCTTACCAATACCCAAAGTCTTAGAATGCACCAGCAAGTGGCTGTTCCACCAAGAAAGGGTAATGTGCAAGCCAAGACAGGATGTTTGGATACGAGAGATCCATCTGCTAGTATCTCCTTGCCAAAGCGCAAGAAACATTAAACTGTCAAACACTGCTAGTATAATATTTTATGCATGCATTTCTTATATAATATTATATTATTAATGATGAATAATAATTATTATCTCCATTGAATTAATTTTATAATACTAATTGATTGATTGATTGATGCTAATAATATTTATATTGAGTTTTGTTACTATGTATTATGGTTATGAATAGTATTAATATATTATTGGCATGGAGCTTCATGCATGCATGCATCCCACCATAGCCACTTACGTAAATCACATGCATTTAATTATGGTTTGGTTCAAGTCTGGAGCAAAGCGTTTTGCTGCCAGGGACTACTGATCTAGATGCTTTCTTGTATTGCTCCAACCATCCTCGGGCAAAAGAAAACCCACGTATAGTCAGGTATAGCCTCAGTATCTTTTCAACGAGATTCAGCTGGTAGTCATCCTCTACATAATCGCTGAACAGGTGTGAAGAGAGGGAACATATTTCTTCCATGTGAGTTAGATCTTCTGCAATTTTGTTTATGTCAATTTGTCTGCTCACTGACACAGAGCTGATGTTCAGAGGAGTTCTGCATTTCCTCTCTACCCGGACAAAAAATTCAAATGCACTATCACTAATGATGGTGAGTCCGCCACGATTTGTCAACGAAATCCACCGCTTAACAAAAGTGTCGCAAGATTCTTCTATATTATCCTCAGCACTAACAGTACATAAACTCTCCAGTGCGTTTTGGTGTTGAACAGATTGCACATCATTTCCCTTTGTACTCCTCCTAACTTTTCGCACTACATAGCCTGCAACATAGTGTAGAGCAGAGAGTTCATCATCATTAAGGCTGAGATCTGTACTAGAGGGTGATGAAACAACTGTAATTTCACATAGCTGCATAACCTTTATTAGCAGCTGATGACCAACATAGTTGCCAAGTACAGCATCTCCATGTGAAAACACATGTAAAGCAAGTCAAGGTTGGTACAGAGTTTGGTCCATTCAACTCTGAATTTCCCTGACGAGCAGAGCGAATTGAAGGAAGTCCAAACACGTTCCTTAGCTGATCTTGCCGGTGGTCGTGAATATTGTAGAACTCCTTCCATTAACATTGCACTTACATTCGAGCAGAAAGTCAACATTGCAAAGGACAATTCAGGGTCGTTGATGCTTATCCTTCTCAGAATAAGCTGAGCATTGGCTTTCACTAGCAATTCATCCCCACACAGCTGTTGTGTTTCTGCTACATGTGTTAAGATTCCGAAGATTGAACGACAAACGTACATTATGGCTGCGACGCGGTGGGCTACAAGGGAATTGATCAGTACGAAATTGGAGTTATAAGGTGAATACACAAGTACAGTATAACAAGCATGAAAGCTAATTTTCTGGTTAGGCTTCATGATATCTATTGCTAAACTCACTCGGCATACTTAAACTGGCGTGATCGTGAGCGATTCCCAGAAGAGCCAACAGAGACGTCGGCGGCAGCGGCGTGGCTAAGCTCGATTGGTGTCCGTGAACAGACATATCTTTCAATGAACGATAAAACAAATAACTGTTAAGCGCGAATTGCGTTCGCATGAAAATCCCCCATTACTTCATATGTGCAGCTGTTAACACAGTCTAGTGCTAACGATTGAGATTACCACTTCGGTAGCGCGGCCATTTTTCGTAACACGGATGATTCTAGTGACGTCACAGTTTCCAATCCATACCCTTCTCTATTTATACTATCCATGATGCTAGGGGCATCTTTACATCTGTTAACTCAGGTAGACCTGGCTCAGTGGGTGATTCCTATACTTTCAAACATTCTACATTACGACAGAATATAGACTGTGGCAAGTGGCTGTCTGCTAGACCACAGCGAATTTGTTCAGTGGATGTCAGACCATTTCTTGTTGCTGATGCAGCATTCTCCCTGTCACCTACATGCATGAAGTGCTACGATAGCCAATCTCAACTCACTCCAGAGCAATTCAGGTTCAACTATGCATTGATTCGTACCCGCCGTGTTGTAGAGCAGGCATTTGGTCGGCTGAAGGGCAGATGGAAGGTTGTTCAAAGATCGAGAGTGAGAGATCCAGTTTTCGCCAGCACCATTGCTACTGTTTGTTGTGCTCTGCACAATGTGTGTGAGAGGCACAACTGTAAGTTTGAGGAGAGCTGGCTACCAGATCCTGCCCACTACCAGCAGGATACACCACAACAATTTGTAAACAATACAACAGTCAGCAGTGCATCGACCATCCGGGATGCATTAGCAGTGCATGTTTATCATACTTTTAATTGATCAGTAGGAAGCTTCTGAGTGTTTTATTGTAATCTATATCGAACCCTTCAACTTTTCATCGATGGGGATTTTGATGCCGCGAGTTTCCAAAGAGTTATTGCTGGTTATTTTAGTACATTTTTAGTATTTGTTGATTATCTTGAAAACTAGTTCAGTAAACAAAATCCCCATCGGTAGAATATCGGGTAGCCTTATTAGGGACAGTTTAGTCCATATTCTGTGTCTGTAGGCCTAAGATTGGATTTACTTGAGAGGAATAACTGCTAAATACAGCTGCTCGGAAAAGCGGCGAGTACTCGAACGATTGACGGAAAATTTGGTTGAAAAATAGTTAAATGTGTAGCTTGAATGTGTTCATACAGTCTAAATGTGGTTGCTTGCCATTTCTGATACGCATAAGAGAGAAATAACGAATTTGTTAGCAACAAAATCGCCGACTTTCGGAAGCCATTCAAGTGCAAATGGACATGTCACACATGCGTCCGGTACTAGATGTTCTCTCAGGACAGAGACACCAAGGTGGACGATGCATACTGCTGTAGATTTCCCTACACAGTATATTTGTGCTAATTGTGTGAAAGACAAATCTTGAGCAAGCCAGTGAATCACAATGGCAAAACGCTTCTGAAAGGGGACGGGACTGCGTATGCATGTGTTCTGTTTTCTCATTTGCCACCCAGATCTCCTGCACAGGTACCAGAAAGTAGACTTAGTCATCCGGTAGGTCTCAACATACTGATTATCCTCCCAGTCAGGAAAACTTGCACCATGTGATGCCCATGTTCCCATTACATTTTTTTCCCAAAAGCCTTCTACTTTGGGTGCTACCCAAAACCTCCTTTGCATTCGAAAACTGGCAAAAAACATGACAAAATGAATGATCATATTGCGAATGAATGGATCACCAAGAAATGTGTGAAGATTTCTCTGTAAATGTCACCAATAGTATATAACATGATTCTTGGTACAAATCCTCAACTTTCTGGTGAGAACAGGCTGTGATAGAGGCAATTCCACACTATCTTGGCTGGAAAACCATATAACAAAACTTCGAAAGACAGCAAGCTCCATTTTTGACTATTACGCAACAGCTATCACAAAGTAACCACAATTTGAATGTGACCACATGGTACAGATCAAGTTACATTCTATGTTAATCTAACGTAAACTAATCGCGAACGCCGCCATAGTGTGACCAGACCCTAAGGCCTTTTCGGGGAATACCACCCTTCATCAGTCGCACTGGGTGACATCCTCTGACAGCCAGGACCCAACTGAAAAGCTGAGGATATGCTGTACTGAGGACCAATGAAAATCGCTCATTTGAGCTTTTCAGTTGGGTCCTGGCTGTCAGAGGATGTCACCCAGTGCTACTGATGAAGGGTGGTATTCCCCGAAAAGGCCTTATAGCACACTGGTGAAAGATCGCGTGAGGATTTGATCTGCTATATATTAGCAACCTTCTTCTGTTACTATTACTGTCCTTCATAACCAGGACTAATAGAAGTTTTGTTGAACCGCCACTGACACATACCTACGTGGCTGAAGTGTCTCTTAGTTTCCTTTGATTATAACAGCCAAGCGGCGACGGACCTCTAAGTTTTCGAACTTAGAAACGGTCCACTGCAGGGGGTTATCTGGTTATGGCAATTTCCAAATTTTGTGATAATTATGACTGTGCAAGTTTACGCAACCCTGGTAATCTTGGACTCTGCACTTTCCACCAATGTAACGGATCTTCTTC
This sequence comes from Halisarca cf. caerulea, assembly GCA_963170055.1. NCBI lineage: Eukaryota > Metazoa > Porifera > Demospongiae > Chondrillida > Halisarcidae > Halisarca > Halisarca cf. caerulea. Next base: position 4,173,745 of record CAUJGJ010000397.1, read on the forward strand.
TGGGTCTAACTTGGGAATGGCCTCATATGCATCTAGTTCTGCTTTGATTTGCTGCTCAGGTGATAGAACTGGTTGAGTTTCTTCAGCTGTAGAATCCTTGAAAAAGGAACCAAGGCTACACTTTTTGGTGAATGGAGGACCTGCAACAGCAGAAGAAGTTGATGACCCTTCAGATGTTGGGGGCTGAGAAGCTACACCAAGTTGTATGATTTTAGCACCCTCCTCGTGCAGAGTCTCCTTGATGTCTATTGCATAAGTGTCACCACTGAAATGACACTTAAACCTCGGATCCAAGAAAGAAGCCACTTGGAGAATTTTTAAACCCATTTCAGAAATCTTAGGGATGGTGTAACGGCTGCTGAGGTCCTGCTTTATGTGTGTTTCGATGTCTTTAGTGAGCTGTGAGTTGCCAGCCTCATCCTTAAGTAGCTTAGTCTCAATAAGCTGCAACATTGGTAGAATGGCAGATACAGTCACATACTCCTCACCTGAGAGTATGTTAGTTAGAGCAGAGAGGGGAGAAAGTGCCTGGTGAATGGCAGTTAGCACCTGAATGTCCTGCCAGGTAAGAAGTAAGTGACTTGCCTTTCTGTCTGCACTGAGGACTGTACGGATGGCATTTTCTTGCTCCAAAATGCGGGCTACCATCTTTGACATTGAACCCCACCTGGTAGGACTATCCGCCACAAGAGTGTGCTCTGATAGCTGAAGATTCATTTGTGCATTAGCAAGGTCCCTTTTTCGCTTCCAGCTCATTGAAAACACACTGACTATCTTCCGACACAATGCTAGAGATCGCTCACAACGCTGATCAGATTTGATTGCTTTGGTCATTGCTAAATGCAAATTATGACCAAAGCAGGACAGGTGAGCCCACTGGAGTCGCTCTGCAGTATTGATGATGTTGGCTGCATTGTCAGTAGTCAGACAAAACTGACGCGAAGCACTCAATTCCCATGCTGCAAGGGTTGATTCCATTGCCTCTGCCAGGTTTTTCCAGTATGGTTTTCAGGCAGAAAGTGAGTTTGTAGGCATCTGTTCTCCAGTTTCCAGTCATCAGTTATATAGTGCACTGTGTAGCTCATGTATGGGTGCATCCCAATACTTGACCATAGATCAGTTGTCGCAGAAAAAGAAGAAAACTTCTTCGAGACCCTTCTTGACTTTCACTCTCACTGATTCATACAAACCTGGAATGGCTGTCCTGGAGAAGTACGATCAGGAAGGCAGTTGTTATCTGGCATCAAATGCCCTCAGCAACTGCTTGAATCCGTTTTTCTTTACTGTGTAAATGGGAAGACATTCTTTGGCAATAAAATATGTTACCGCTTCTGTTAGCTCCTTCCATTTGTTCCCTTTCACTCGTACACTTGGCCCAACGTTATCGACTCTTGAAGGCTTAGTTGGCTGCTCTTTGTAGGTATAGGGGTAGCTTTCCGGCTAGACTACTTCCCCTTTGCGTCCATGACTGCCTTCATTTGGGAATGTACTGTGGGGTGATTCGTCCGTAAGTGCGCTATCAAGTTTGAGGTGTTACCGTGCTTTGCCGCCACTTGTTTACCGCAACTTAGACAAACAGCACTGCTGTCGTCATATGGTTTTCCGTTTGCTCCAAGTTTAAGACCGAAATAATCCCACACAAGGCTTTTGGTACCACTTTTGCTTACTAGCTCTGCCATAACTCATCCAACAGTCCCAACATCGGTACACAGTGACAAATCTGCACGTGCTTTCCTGATTGCATAAACCGTTTCCGGTAAAGAGACAACCGGAACGGTATCTATAAATATCTCGATACAACTGCATACCGGTATAGTGCCCAACACTACACAGAAAGTAATTGTGTATTTATACGAAGACTCCAACTTAAATATAATAACTTAAATAACTTACTTAAAAATGTTTCCGTGCTTTTGTACATTGAATTGTTAAATTATATTTTAATTTTATATTACGTAATTCATATTGTAAGCAGTAAATTAAATAAATTAATGTGACATTTCTCATTATAATTATTAATTTACAAAATTAAAGTGATTAATATTTGATATATATATACTCAAACTCCCCTTATCCGGGCACCTTGGGACCGGGCACTGTCCGTAACTCAGAAACGGCCGTAACTGGGAATACACATGTACGTTTTGCTTATACAGTATATATGGACATACATATCATGATTGCAGTTGATCTGGGATAAAAGCATGTGTACATAACTACATATAGAACTAATCAGTTCTGGTAAAATATGAAATACTATTTGTTTGCCTAAGAGATTCACATCTTATCCTAGCTGCTGTGTTACGCCACTTTTTCACAAGGAGAAGATGGGACAGGTCACTCACACAACAATGCTAGTTATCAAACTCACTATTCTTTCTATTTGGGATTTCATTTATTCTTCCTGTGAACATGAACAAGCACAATAAAACACAATAATTCTAACGCGCGCACACACACACACACACACACACACACACACACACACACACACACATGTGGGAAATGTCCATTAGCACTTTAATGGCTTCCCAAAGTCGGCAAATTTACTCTTAACAAATTGCTTTATTTCTTCACAATATGTAGTGGAATGGCCAATGAATGGTTCTAAAGCATTATAAACATATCTAACCTACACATTGAGCTATTTTTCATCCAAGTGACTTGCTTGAGCGTTCGACTAATCGACGATTTATCAGGTAGTTGAGTTAGGCAGTTATTCGACGCGAGTAAATCGGAACATGGGCCTACAGACACAGGATAAAGACTGAATTGTTTCTAATGAAAACATCTAAGTTTCTACCTATGGGGGTTTTGATTACCGAAATGGTTTTAAAGATATTCAGCAAATACTCACAGTGCGATAAAAGATTTGTCAATAACTTCTCTGAAAACAAGTTAATCAAAACCCCCATCAGTGAAAAGTTGAAGCAGTCAATGCTGATCACAATGAAACACTCAGAAGGTTCTTACGTGGCTCCGCTGATTTACTTGGCGCTATGGCATTTTGCAAAAAAATCTCTTTTGCAAGAGGCCTGTTTTCACTTGATAGTCATGTGATGAGGGCTGTGACTGAAGGTGGGGGAGCATGGCAAGGACGGATGCGTTGCAAGCGAACATAAGTCAGAGGAAACAGGCCATTATTTTAAGGAGGCGCATGATTAAGGAGAGTGTAAAGTCGGCAAAAGAGGAAAATTTTAAGCGTTTGAGTCATTCGGCACGGATCAGTAATCTCGAAGAACAAGGTACATATGGTAGTCATTGTTGAGCTTAAATCTGAATAGAAAAGTCTATTTTACTAGCCTAAACATCTTAGGAAAAGATGTATCACTTTATACAGCACTCTTAACGTCTTGAACTTACCACTGACTGAAAAATTACACCCGATTTCGAAACTCCTGCAGTCCGCGATCGTCCTTACGCAAATATACGTGCTTGACACTGTTTCTCCTCAGATAAAGCCTTAAAAGCACCAAATCTGTGATGAATTGTCACGCAGCGCTATCAATCTAGCTTGCTCCTAAACAAAATTGTCATAGAATGTCATGCACATATGACATGATTAGAAGCCATTTCAGCAACGTTTTCGCTAAAATTCCAGCTTGTTAGCACATTAGGGAGATTTTGGACATATCCCACACACACACACACACACACACACACACACATACACACACACAGTCTACACCACTGCACAAAACCACACACTACTCAGGGATCTTTCAATTCTGTGAGGATGATTTCCAAGTGATTTGAGTTTCCAGGGCCATGGGCAGCCCACGAGTTATTTAAACTCGAATCAGATGTTGTGCTTTAGTTGCTGCAGACAGAAATAGAACAAATGTCTTTGCAATCCTTCAACAGGCATTTCTGATAATGCAGTCTACTCTTTCTGATAATGCGGTCTACTCGGATGTAGAATTTAAGGCTTTTGAGACTAAGGTAAGTTGTCAGGTGTGTTTGCCGGACCTGCACGACATGGATCTCAGCTTTCTCTATTTGGTCGACAGTGTATGCAAGCACCCGCTGCTACAAGAGTAACAAAGAGCAATTTGGTCACTTCCAAGAAGTAAAGAGTTTTGGATTACGGTGAAAAGGGAGGTTTTGGTGAATCATGGTGGAAAGAGAATCAGCGTATGAGTAAGAATACATTTGAACATTTGTGCAGACAATTAAGACCATTTATACAGAAACAGTGTACTCCCCTTTGTGAGCCCCTAGTGTAGTGTATGTGATTCATGATGTATGTGTTTTATGTAAGTGCTGACCCTTTAATGTTTAACAGGTATCAGGTATTCTTATTTAATCTGGGGAACCTTTAGCCAGAGGCTACTATAAGTGGCACCCAGAAAAGAAAAAGGAAAAAAAGGGACAAAGGCAAAACACAAAAGAAACAAGGAGGAAGTACAAAAATCCCAAATAAAAAATGAGACGCAGCAAAAAAATAAAATAAACTGAGAGATCAAAATTATAAAACAATAAAAATATTCAATCAGTTATGGGAGATATAATAACCATTGTCAATGAAATAACTAAAGGTGATTGGTGTGTGGAAACACATGCATGCATGTTGTGTACAGAAATACTGGGCTAATCATTCAAAAAGTGATTTACGCATAGTCTTGTGAATACTCAAAAGTCCGCACAGCATCATATGTTGTTTGAAAGAGACCACCATATGGATGCGCCAACAAAACTAAATGCCTTTTGGCCAAGGGAAGTACGCAAATGTGGAAGATTTAATTGAGAAGTTGAAGATGCTCTAGTATTATACTGATAAGTTGGAGTGGAAAAAAGGTTGCTAAGATAAGTAGGTGATTGTGAAGATACGCATTTGTATACGGTTTGGGCCAAGTGAATTTTCCGTCTAGCAGAGAGAGTTGATATACAGTGGAACCTCGTTGACATGAAATTGTTGGGACTGGCCAGAAATTTCATGTTATCAGTATTTTATGTAAACAGTACACAGCATAATCATTAATCAAATACCTTTACAATACATTTTAATAATAATAGCTACCTATACATAGTCTAGTCACATGTAATACAATCCTACAAGTCTGAAACTATTTGCTTTTGAAAAAGTCAGCAATCTTGGACTGCATCATTAGTCCTTTTCGGTTGTCTAAGTACTTGTCTAAAGTATCTAGACTGGAAAAGAAATGAGATGCATCTTCTTGTGCTTGGATATACTGACGAAGTTTGTCAATGCACATCTGGGCTTCTCCAAGGGTAACTTCAGGGATAACAGCTTCAACATCATCATCACTATCGTCAAGATCCTCTGTAACACCATTCTTTCCCTGAACATGTGCCACGATATCATGATTTGTTAGGTTCCCTGCAATAGTGATTTCTTTATCTGCATTTATATAATCCTCTGGGTCAACATTCTCCAAGCCTGCCATACCATTTCGTCTTAAAAAATGTAGCTGCTCCTGAAGGTCTTGTTCCACATCTGTATCACTGTCAGATTCTTTGGGGGCTGCTTCTTCAGAAAGGTCGTCGAATCCAGCTTTATGAAAGCAATTTTGCAATGTGCTCGCTGAAATTTCATTCGAACTAGCATCGATAAAATGGAATGCATCAAGGATACTGACCGAATACTCCTCACCTCAGTCCAAAGAAGAAATGAGCTTTGCAAGTAACTTCTTGCGATACCAAGCTTTAAGTGCTCGAATCACTCCCTGATCCATGGGTTGGAGCTTTGATGTTGCATTAGGAGTAAAAAAATGCCACTTTAACATTCGTCAAGCCTTCAAAATGCGGATGGGTAGGGAAGTTATCAACAATCAACAATATGGTACACTTTTGACATTGAAAATGCTTATCCAGCTTGTAAACTCAGGATTCAAAAAGGGAGGAAGTCATCCAGGCCTTTTTCGTTGCATCATAGTTGACTGGTAGTGATTGCACATTCTTGAAGCACCTTGGCTTTTTGCTTTTCCCAATCACTAGTAAAGGAAGTTTCTCATTCCCATCTGCATTGGCCCCAACCATTACAGTTATTCTGTCCTTGCTGTGTTTACCTCCATGGCATGGCTCTTTCTTGAATTCCAATGTCTTATCAGGAAGAAGCTTGAAGAACAATCCTGCGCAGGTATGTTATGTCCGAATCTAGCCAAAACACGGGCACTTTGTGGTTTTTACGTTATGAATTTCATTATCACTGAATTGCGTGGGTTGGTCATGTGCCAGTAACGTGAATCAGCTTAGGAAGCTCCGCGACAAGCAAGGTTATCTATCGAGTTATCTATGGTAAAAGGTCCAGACCCTACCCAACTTTACACAGCACGTTTTGTTCATGAAATTCTAAGCTCTGGCTTTGGATAATAACGTTTTCTTTGGCAGATTTGGGGTTCACCGACTTTAGTATGAACTAAATATCTTGGAAGGGAAGAATCCGATTTCAAGAAAAGTTGACAATGTTTTCTGAACTCCTTCATTTACAATAACGGGGCTACGTAAGATCGTATGCTGAAGGTATAGTGTACAAAGATTGATTTAGCCTTGAGAGAAGCCTTTTCACTGGGCAAATTTCTTTGTGAAAGGCGGAGATCTCAGTAGATGGCGCTCATGACTACGGAAATGTTCGGTACCTGTGTGATCTTTTGAGGCTAGTTTTGTGTCCAAAAGCCTAAGTTTCTACCACCGTGTTTTGGATTTTTAAGTTTTCGAGTACGGTCAGAAAAAACTGATCATACGACGTTTTGAGACTTTGCACAATAGTTTAAAAGGCTCAGATACCAAGTAGATATGTTTAAGATATAACACAAAGCGTTTTCTGGGCATCACTACTCGTGTGCATGGAGAAAAGATCTATTGATTTCACTTCTTCGATAACGGCGGCCATTTTTGTTTATGTCCAAGATCGGACATAACATATCTGCGTGTTTCATCGGCATTGAAGACACTTTCGGGCTCATAGCCTTGTAAAAGGATTGGTAAAGAAGATGACACCCATTGATCCATTGTTCCTCATTGACTGAGCCGCTTTCACCACAGATTCATTTTGGGATATGTAGTGGACTCTTAGTGTGCATGCAGGTTATTATATGTTTTAGTAGTGTTATTATCAGCTGTGTGCCTTTACCTTGCTGTAGCTATTATTAGAGTGTATTACGTAATGTCTGAGTAGAATAATGCCTTAGGGTCTGATGTGATTGTTAATTATTGAGTTGGCTATCGTGAAGAGTGTTTTCGAAGAGGTTCTCATTGACTAGTTACAAGTAGATAGCAGCGCACTACATGGTGTCAGAATAGCGGACGATGTCTAGCCTTCGCCTTCAGCCCCCCTCAGCCTTCAATTTCCGCACTCCAGACGAGTGGCCTCGCTGGAGGAAGCGTTTTGAACAGTTCCGCCTCGCATCAGGCTTGTCCGATGACAGTGACGCGAAGCAGATCAGTACCTTGTTGTACTGCATGGGCGGGCGAGGATGCCGAAGATACTCTGTCATCCACCAACATCACGGCAGAAGAGAAAAGAAAGTACGAGTCCGTCCTTGGAAAGTTCGATGAATTCTTTAAAGTTAGACGGAACGTAATCTTCGAGCGGGCCAAATTCAATCGCAGAATCCAACAGCGAGGAGAATCGGTGGAACAGTTTATTACAGCACTGTATAGCCTGGTAGAATCTTGTAATTATGGTGATCTCAGAGACGAGATGATCCGTGATCAAATCGTAGTGGGAATTAGTGACTCATCTCTGTCAGAGCGGCTCCAGATGATGGCAGACCTTACCTTGGAGAAGGCCATGACGCTTGTACGTCAACGTGAAGCGGTCCACGAGAATCAGCTTACCCTGAAAGGTCAACTAAAACCAGAAATGCGTCTGGAGTCAATCCAAAAGCAGCCTCCATTTAAGGGGAAGCAGAAGCCCACCAAGAATGCTTACCAAGCTAAGACCCAGCACAAGTGTACTCGGTGTGGTCGCAGTTCCCACTCACGAAACCAGTGTCCTGCGCGAGACGCCGAGTGCCACAAGTGTCATAAGAGGGGCCATTACAGCGCTCAGTGCTTAACCAAATCAGTCTCAGAGATTAGTGATCCACCACCCAGCCAGGATCTACCAGATTATGACCTAGCATATCTCAACACAATCGGCTCTGGCAAAACGACCATGTGGACATGTAAGGTACTCGTTAATGGTCAGGAGACATGCTTCAAGGTCGACACTGGTGCAGAAGTCACCGTGATGTCTGCGCAAGAGTGTGCAAACCTGGAATTAGGTGTCATTCAACATGCGACAAAGCAACTGAGGGGGCCAGATGGCTCTCCTCTCACAGTTGATGGTCAAGTTACTGCCAAATTAGCATACAAAGATCATGAGTGCACTCACACCATTTTCATCCTACGTAGCCTAAAGCACAACCTCCTAGGCCTACCCGCCATTCGTGATCTCCAAATCCTCCCAAAGGTTGACAGCATTGACCAGACACCAAAGATGCAGTTCCCTTCGCTCTTCGCTGGCCTTGGCGAATTCAAGGGTGCCCCGTATGAGATTAAACTCAAGCCCGACTTCAAGCCATTTGCCTTGTACACGCCACGCACAGTGGCACTGCCCTTGCGAGAGAAGGTTCAAGCAGAGTTACAGCGCATGCAGGAACTCGGAGTCATCTCACCCATTGAAGAACCAACCCCGTGGTGCTCGGGTATGGTTGTGGTGCCCAAGAAATCTGGCCAGGTACGCATTTGTGTTGACTACCGTGTTTTGAATGAGAGTGTTTTGCGTGAAGTCCACCCTTTGCCTAAGGTAGATGAAACCCTAGCCCAAATGGCAGGAGCAGCAGTGTTCAGCAAGCTAGATGCAAATTGTGGATTCTGGCAGATCCCGCTAGACGAAAGCTCGCGTAAATTGACAACCTTCATTACACCATTTGGGAGGTTCTGCTTCAACCGCATGCCATTTGGGATCTGCAGTGCACCAGAGTACTTCCAACGCCGCATGAGCTCCATTCTTACAGGTCACAAGGGTGTACTCTGTCATATGGATGATGTTTTCATCTTCGGCAGTGATCAGAGCGAGCATGATGCAAGACTTCAGGCAGCCCTCCAGACCATCAAAGATGCAGGAGTCACCCTCAATGCTGACAAGTGCAAGTTTTCCCAGAGTAGCGTCACATTTTTGGGTCACGTTATCGACCGCAATGGCATCTCTGCAGATCCAAGCAAGACCAGAGCTGTTCTTGAGATGAGCAAACCAACCAGCGTAACTGAGCTTCGAAGATATCTCGGTATGGTGAATCAACTCGGGAAGTTTTCACCCAAACTCTCAGATTTGTCACAGCCACTGAGAGAACTCCTAAGCAAGAATCGTAGTTGGACGTGGGGTTCAGCTCAAGAAGCTTCATTCTGTGAGATCAAGAGAAAATTAGCAACACCTACAGTACTAGCACTGTACGACATGGCAGCCCCTACAAAGATCTCTGCTGATGCATCAGCATATGGGCTGGGTGCAGTACTCCTTCAGCAACATGCAGATCACTGGAAGCCCGTGGCATTTGCTTCGAGATCAATGACGGACACAGAAAGCCGTTATTCCCAAATCGAGAAGGAGGCCTTAGCACTTGTTTGGCCATGCGACAAATTCTCTGACTACATTCTAGGCAAGGACATCCAGCTCGAAACGGACCATAAGCCCTTGGTGCCTCTCTCGGGAAAAACCAATCTCGACTGTCTACCTCCGCGAGTTCTCCGCTTCCGGCTCCGTCTAATGAGATTTTCTTACACCATAAGTCATGTTCCCGGAAAGCATCTGTACACTGCAGATACTCTTTCTCGGGCTCCTGTTTCTGTTCCTGAGACAACCAATGAAATGGAGAACAACTACACTGAGTGCTTCGTCAACAATATTGTTTCGAGTCTACCAGCATCATCAGATCGCTGATTCCACCTGCCAACGCTTAGCAAGCCTCTGCAAGGAGGGATGGCCCAATCGCATTCAACAGGTTGCACATGATCTCCGCAGGTTCTGGCCAGTGAGAGGAGAATTGACCATGCATGATGGACTACTGCTTCGAGGTAGCAGAATTGTTGTTCCTCACAAGCTTCAAAAGGAAACCCTTGAGAAGATTCACTGTGGCCACCAAGGCATCCGCAAGTGCCAGCAAAGGGTTTCAATGGCTGTATGGTGGTCTGGAGTCAATCAACAAGTAGAACAGCTCATTCTCAACTGCCAGGAGTGCTCTAAGTCAGGTACATCTCGCAGGCAACCATTGCTTCCTACCCCATTACCGCAATATCCCTGGGAGAAAGTTGCCTCCGATTTATTTGAGCTAAACGGAGTCACATACATTCTAGTGGTTGACTACTTCTCCAGGTATGTAGAGGTCCAGTCACTCACAACAACCACTTCTGCTAGTGTCATCCGCACCCTCAAGTCTGTCTTTGCTAGACATGGTTTACCGACAACAGTTGTAAGTGACAACGGGCCACAATATAGCTCACAAGAGTTTGCATCTTTTGCACGGGAATACCAGTTTGAGCATTTGACAAGCAGTCCGCAGTACCCCCAGAGTAATGGGTTGGCCGAAAGAACAGTGAAGACAGTCAAGAGTCTTCTGGGGAAATCTTCGGATCCTTGTCTTGCTCTATTAGCTTACCGGAGCACGCCACTACCATGGTGTGGCTTCAGTCCTGCTCAGCTCCTCATGGGTAGATCGTTGAGATCAAACATCCCACAGATTCCTCAAAGCTTTGTTCCGGAATGGTCATACCTCACAGAATTCCGTGAAAAAGATGCAGAGGAAAAGAGGAAGTAGAAGACCAATTTTGATTTACGCCATCGAGTCAGTGAGCTCCCACCACTTGAACCAGACCAAACAGTCTGGGTCCGGACCAACAACAGGATTGATCCTGGTCAGGTACTGACCTCTGCCCACACTCCTCGATCCTATGTTGTTGGAACACCTTCAGGGACACTTCGTAGAAACCAGGTTCACATCACTACCCGACCTAGTGTGAGCGATTTCAGTGACGACTGCAACAACATCCATAACACTCCATCAAGAGCTGTTACTCGTTCTCAGACAGGTGCCCCAATCAGACCCCCAGCCAGACTCTCCTACTGGAGAAGGGGAGATGTAGTGGACTCTTAGTGTGTATGCATGTTATTATATGTTTTAGTAGTGTTATTATCAGCTGTGTGCCTTTACCTTGCTGTAGCTATTATTAGAGTGTATTACGTAATGTCTGAGTAGAATAATGCCTTAGGGTCTGATGTGATTGTTAATTATTGAGTTGGCTATCGTGAAGAGTGTTTTCGAAGAGGTTCTCGTTGACTAGTTACAAGTAGATAGCAGCGCACTACAGGATATACCATGACGAGTTTTAAATCGCTGTAATCAGCTGCTGCTACAACAAAAATCAACATGACCCAGTTCTTTCGCGAGTTCCGAGGCTTTCGTCTGCAAAACGGTGCCAGTCACGGGAACATTTTTACCACGAACACTCTTAAACCATACTAACAAGGCTTCTTCTACATCATCATACGCCGCTGTCCTCAACCTTTTCCGCTGTGGCTCGAAGGCAGCTTCATCAAAAGCGTTGAGTATCTTCCCTTTATCTTTGATAATGGTAGAAAGAGTAGAGTTTGCGATGCCAAATTCCTTCGCTATCTGTCCTTTGGATCCACGCTGGCCAGAACGTGAATCTACTGCCTTCAGAATCTGGACTTTATCTTTGAGAGACAATGATTTTTGCTTCAAAGCAGCCATATCTTCACATTAAGCAATATTTCTCACCAAGGAGTAATGAAATTCATTCATGTTATCCGGTATTTCGCGGTATTCGTTTTCGTGTTATCCAGAGAAAAATGTATTGTACTGTATGACCTCTAGGTTAGGACCACGGAAATGCTTCGTGTTAATACATATTTCGAGTTAAGCGATTTCGTGTTAACGTGGTTCCACTGTACCTAATTCTTTATGGGCAGAAGAAGCAGAATAATCTCTACGTTTGTGAAGGACAGTTCTACACGCAAAGTTTAAAAGTGTTTCTAACCGATGGCTTTCCTCTTTAGTGCAAACAGACCACACATTGTCACAATAGTCAAATAGGGGAAGAATGCATGATTCGAGGTAGAGAAGAAGAGAACTAGGGAGAAACCAAGAGAGGCGACGTAGAAGGTTGAGACTACAAGTAACCTTGTTACAAACAATCTCAATATGATCACCCCACGATAAGGTATCATTTACTACTACTCCAAGAAATTTGAACTTATGAACCTGCTCAATGTCTACAGTTTCTACTTTGAGAGCTAATTTGTCACTAACTTTTTTTCTTGCAGAGTGAATCAACATGCTTTTGGTTTTGGAGATGTTTAGTTTTAGGCCATTTTGTTTTAACCACAAATTTGCTAAATCAAGAGTGAGTTGGAGAGAGGAGTTTAGTTCCTGAATATTATTACTAATTAGGAAAATGGTTGTGTCATCTGCAAAAAGTACGGTGGAATTTGATGGAAGAACAGAAGGCAGGTCATTGATGAAAGCAGAGAAAAGGGCCAGCTGGGCCTAGTGTGGAGCGTTGCAGAACCCCATTGGTAGGGAAACAAAGAGAGGAATATTCATTTTCAACACGGGTTTGATGGCAACGGTTAGAGAGATAAGACTTAAACCAGGCAATTGTGGAAGGAGACAGACCAAGGTGAGAGAGTTTCCAAAGAAGCAAATTGTGATTTACAGTGTCAAAAGCCTTGGAAATGTCTAAAAACACTACTCCCACATACTTCTTGTTATCAAGCGCTTTATACCATTGGTCAAGGCAAAAAAGAAGAAGAGATTGTGTAGAGTGATTTTGTCGAAAGCCAGATTGAAATGGGATAAAAGATCATTTTGGTTTAGATGTGAAGAAAGTTGCTTTTGGACATGTTTTTCAAGAAGTAAACTGACAACGGGAAGAAGAGAGATAGGATGATAGTTTGAAGGAGTTGCTCGATCACCTGATTTATGTAATGGAACAATAGAAGCATATTTCCAGGCTCTCAGAAAGGTTGAGGAAGCAATGGAAGAATTTATAATCGCGCAAAGGGGATCACAGATGACAGAGCGAGCATCAATTAAGGCACAAGAAGGAATGTTATCAATACCGGTAGCACATTTATGTTTAAGAGTAGCAAGATTATCCTTTACCACATCAGGGGTGGTCATAGAGAGATTGAAGATGGGAGGGGTAAAAGGTCGAGGAGGGGGTGGAGGGTCAGAACTAGGAGCAAAATTAGAAGAGCCAACAGATGCAAAGTGATTGTTAAGTGTATTTGCTATTGTGACAGGATCACTGTTAAAGGATGACCATGCACTAGAAGGAGACGAGGATGTAGCAAGCTTAAGAGTATTCCAAATCACTGAAGGTTGTGCATTTTTAGGGGCTGCCACAGGCAGCCCCTATATTGTTTTCATTTGGACTTCCGGTGTGTAACGCTCGTCCGATATATATATATATATATATATAATATGGATTTGAAGAAAAGTCTTATAATAGAGAATTTATATAATAGTAATAGAGAAGTATGAATTTATACAGGAATGAGTTATAGGAATTGTTTTAAAAACAATTGCCAAATATGGCAATTGTTTTCAAAACAATCGTCCAGTTACAATAAACAGTATGTTCAATGAATGTTCAGCTGTGCATTTACACTCCAATGCTTTGCAAGTGATTCGAGTGCGTGGGGCGGCAGCCCCCACGAGTTTTTAACTCGAATTACTTGTTTTGGAAAAGTCTATGAAAGTAATCATATTTTGATTTACGTTGAAGCCAGACTACAAGGTTACGTTGTGCTCTATAGATATTTTTGGAAGCAGGGGATGGGTTTCGACGGTAGAAGAGACAAAGGCTATCATGTCTATCCATTTCATCTCGAATAGATTTAGTAATCCATGGCGTTGGGTTACTGTTTTGAGAGGTGCATGCATATCAAGAACTTCAGAAAATAGCTTATTAAAGGTGTCTACTTTTCACTGGGGTAACACTCAATGATCTGTCTTTTCATAGACTGTATCTGCGTGTGTGTCTTAGTTAGAGTTAGTTAGAGTGAGTTGATGTAAAGTGCTTTTTGGCTATTTGAATGAAGAAGTCATTTGTATGACAAGTGTTCGTTGATCCATCGAACCCTTACAGACATTACATTTTCTGGCGACAAGGATGGGATTCCGTTCAGTACACATTGGATCGCTTGAATATTTCGATTCAGCTCAAGAATCCATCTCCTCATATATCGAGAGAGTAAGTGTATTTTTTGAAGCGAATGCTGTTCCCGAGAACAAGCAAGTTGCAGTTTTCTTGTCAGTGGTAGGAGCACCAACGTACAGCCTCCTGGGAAACCTACTATCACCCGGAAAGCCAGCTGAAAAGACCTTCAAAAACTTGACGGACACCTTCACAGTCCATTTTGAGCCCAAACCATTGGTCATCGCTCAGTGTTATCATTTTCATCATGTAATCAAGGTCCTACGGAGTCGATTGCTGACAATGTAGCTGCCCTCTGGAAACTTTCCGCACACTTCAAGTTTGGACCCCAACTCGAGGATGCTCTCCGTGACCGTCGTGTTTGTGGAGTCCGTAGTGAGCCTCTTCAGAAGGCTCTTCTTGCTACAAACAATCTCACACTAAAGACAGCCATGGAGAAAGCGCTCAGTATGGAAGCAGCAGAGCGTAACAGTAAAGACTTACAAGGCAAGACTGCTACGGTGCCTGTGCACAAGATAGCTACTCCTCAGCATTCATCATGCACAGCCTATCATAAGTCATCTTCTACATTTTGGGGGCCTAAGACACATACTAGCAGAGCCTCCCAGCCTTCAAGTAGGAAATCATGCTACAGATGTGGAAAAACAAATCACACAGCGGATCGCTGTCAACACCTTGAATGAATATGCCATTACTGCTCTAAAAAAGGGCATATTGCCTCAGTCTGCTGGTCCCGTGGGAAGCAACAAGCAAAGACCCATATGCATCACCTTGATGTGACTGAGGATGACATCGCACAACAGTTGGAAGAAGTGCACCTGTTTCATATTGGCCAAGATCCAACAAAGTCCAGTCCACCAATCACCGTCACCCTTCAAATCGATAGTGTGCCAGTTCCCTTAGAAGTGGTCACTGGAGCGGAGGTAACAGTCAGGTCGCAAGCCAAAGTCACTCAACCTTTTCCTCATACAGCCTCCTGCGAAACCTACTATCACCCGAAAAGCCAGCTGAAAAGACCTTCAAAAACTTGACGGACACCCTCACAGTCCATTTTGAGCCAAACCATTGGTCATCGCTCAGCGTTATCATTTTCATCAGTGTAATCAAGCTCCAGCCCTCTAGTGTACATCTCAAGTCATATGGTGGGAATACTATTCCTGTCTGTGGACAGATTTTAGTGCAACTTACCTATGGCACACATTGTGAGCAGTGATCACTGATAGTTGTCACCCAAGTCTCCTTGGCTGTAACTGGTTACGAAAAATTCGCCTGGACTGAAAGAATATTAGTCATATTTCCTGTGGCTTTCCATCAAGTCCTAAGGCTCTCATCAAGAAGTTTAGTAGCATTTTTCAGTCTGGCCTCGGCACCTTCACCGGTAACAAAGTCAGCCTCTCCCTATGCCCTGGAGCTACACCATGATTCCACAAACCACGGGCTGTGCCGTTAGCCATACGAGATGCCATGGGACAGGAGTTAGACAGGTTGGAGTCCAAAGGAATCATCGAGAAAGTCTCCTCTTGCGACTGAGCATCCCCTATTGTAGCAGTTCCGAAGCCTGATGGCACTTACCGCCGAATCTGTGGAGATTACAAGGTTACATGTAACCCCGTTTTGGAAGTCGATCAGTATCCTCTGCCAAACCCATTAGATCTATTTGCTTCACTAGCTGGTGGTAAGACCTTCACCAAGCTGGACCTCACACAGGCTTACCAACAACTCCTGCTGGATGATCCATCCAAGCAGTACACTTCCATAAACATGCACCAAGGCTTGTACCAGTACAATCGTCTCCCATATGGTATCGCATCTGCTCCAGCAGTCTTCCAACAGACTATGGATAACCTGTTGCATAGTCTCGCGTAGCCAGCCCCTTTTCCGGAAACGCTTCCCTACGAGAAGCGGGAAAAGGGTCTGGGTGACAAACCCCTGTTTTTCTAATCCAGCTGTCCACAGGAAGTTGGGACACTTGTGAATGACTAATTGCTTTGATCTCTGACCGCAAGCGCCGCATGATTGATTAACAATGGGAATAAGTCAAGCACGTGTTCAAACTAAAAATGGCGCCGGGCAAGTGGCCGTACACAGACAGTACAGACCATAGATACTCCAAACATGGACAGACAAACAGTTCTGCCGCAAATCAGCAAGTTGTATTATCTTAAAACTGGTAAGTTTAAATCAAAACCACCTCTTTGCTGTTCGTTTTGGCCATTTTTTCACTGTCTTCATTCTCTCCTTGTGCATGAAGGATCTGTACTTCTTATCTGATAGTCTTTTTCTTCCTGATATAACTTTGCAAACCTTCATTTCGTTTGCTAAAATCTTGGTCATGAGTTTAATGTCCTCTTGTTGCTTGCTAGGGGAGTGTGTGGATGACTGCTCGGCCTTTCCTGCCTCTCTACTCCAATACTCTTCGATTGTTTTGAAGGGCCCAAGGGATTTGCCAAGGAGCAAAATGATGTCTGTTGTCTTGTTGGCCTTGAGGTCTTCATTTTTGCCTTTGAGCCACCTGGAAGGTTAAAGAACAAACATGTGAGTTGTCTTTGGGGTTATGATGTAATCTTTGAAGCTATTATACACATGTACCTATTCAAGTGCTCCATATGTAAATCACATAGAATATTTTTGCCAACCTGACCATGTACATTGATGAATCGACTGTACATCATCTGACACTTCAACTTGGGGGAGGCTAGATATTCCACTTGCGTGAGGAAGGTAGCCACTTCATGGGCATAGTTTGTGCGACCACTCAGGCGAAAGATGAGCATGAGATGTCGCCATATGCCGATTATTCTTTTGCCGTCACCCTGTTTTATAGCATCTTGATAGGCTGCCCATATCAATCCTACTGTCATCAGGTCTTTGGTGTAGCGATTGATCTCATCGATGTATTCTAGTGGGGGTATACCATAGCTTGTTAGATCTGTGAACTCTTCAACAATGCTATTTGCCAACTGTTTGATGGACGCAAAGCACGCAGGTACATCGGAAGTTTCAAGTAGGCTAGAAGCATTGTCAATCTCAAGGATGGAGCAAGCACCAGCGAGGATGTATGCTGTTAGGCTGTCACGAAGGAATGCTTCAGAGCTGTTCATATTGTTAGCTGGATTCGATGGCACATCACTTCTTTTGATAGCTGTCTTCAGCTGATGCAGGCTTCCTTTGAGTATTGCCGCTTCACCATCTTCGTGGTACATGTGTTTCCAGATGGCCTGAAATATGATGAAAGTATAGGTTAAAACTAAGCATGGCCAATAGTATGCCATCACTTAAGATCACTCCTGCATGCATGTGGGCAAGTCATAATATATAAACCAGTTATGCATGATTTGAATCCTAATGTTGTACTTGCAGTCTGCATTATTATTCTGCCAAATGTCAACTTATGATTCAGGTAAATTAATTTTTGATATCTTAGATCCCACCTTAACCTTATCTCTATATAGTTTAGACCACTCCTCCATATACCATATAGAGGAGTGGTCTTAGGTCTTTGATCAGAACCTCCATTATAATGTTTTATTGTGCTGTGGGTGTAAATTGTGTTCACTGGCTAATCTCACAGGTAGACACCATCTTCCTCCAGAAAACATTCCCAGGAGGAAATGGTGTCTGCCGGTGAGACTACTCACTAGCCTAGTGTGTTGTGATATCTGTGGTTCCACTCCCATGCTTTCCATGGGTCAAGAATTTATCAATTATTAATGACTCATACAAAAGCCTGTTAGATCAAATATGAATATTCGTAATCAAGACAGGGTCCACATGTACATTTCCTAGAGCAGACATCACAGCATTTACACAATGACATTGGTGGATAGCTATGGTCACCAAACAAGCAGTTAAAAAGTCTTTTCCTTCGACATTCACTACTTTGAACATCAACAAATAGCTTCATGTCATCAGATGTCCCTGGTTGCAATTTGTTCCTTATGGCTATTGCTTTTGCAAACTGGCCATCCCGTCCTACTCTACCTGATTGTTGGACATAGTCCTCAGCACTTCTAGGTATGCCAAGATGGATAACCTGGCGTATGTCAGGTAGTGTATATCCATTCCCATACCAAATGCAATGGTTGCAATCATGATTCTGAGGGGGCTTTCTTTACATGCGTGCTCAAGGATCTCTTCCTTAAGTGCACAAGATGTTGGTCCGCTAAATATTTCAGCTACTCTATATAGAATAGAATAGAGTATGCAATGTTTCCAGGAATGACAGCATCACCCTCCGGAATAGTGAAGTTTGGCCCAAAGTGTATTCTCAGGAACTTAAACAGTCGACCGCAGTCCTCACCACTGTGAAAAACGTGTATTTTTTGGAACAATGCATGCATGCATGGCTTGCAGATGAAGACATCACACCACACATGAAGCTCACCTTCTGCAAAAGATTACAGTTTTTGGATACTTCATTTTGTCCCGCCGAATGGAGTCCCCGATTTTCTTTGCAAGTTCCTGAAGGCCCATCCGTCCTATCACACTGTAGTGGATGTTGGCCTTGTTTGGTGATATGATCACTTCATGCGGATGGATCATCCCCAATGATGATTTGATAACTGAGTATGACAGCTTTGTAATGGTTGCTGTGAGGGCCATGACGTGCACTCGAGAAGGAATCCAGCATCTGATGTCTCCAAGGCGTGAATAAGCCAATCGAAAACTGCCACCCCTGCATGTACAGATTGAATGTGCAACTGTAAGATGTTTGTTCACCATTGTTTTACAATGACTCGTGCCAATACATGTACATTTGCCATTGCATAAACAAAAACTTGACTTTGTTTTGCTGTGACTATAATTTGGTATATACAATTTGTATTATTGTAATTACCATTTGTCTATGCAATGTGCCTCGTCTACGACTAAGGCAATCATACACTCTATACACTCTTGGTAGATTGAAATAGTGAGCATATCGGACAGCAGTGGGTTTTCCAGGAGGTTTTCTGGGCTGCAAAACACCAACTGGTGCTTTCCTTCGACAACTCTAGTGATAGCTGCCGGATCCTCCTGCATCTCGCCGAGGAATTCAGCTGAGACTCCCCTTGGAACGAATTTATCTCTAAACTCTTTCATTAGAGCAGCTAGGGGAGTCACTACCATGGCGATTGACCTACCAGGACGTTCTAACAACTTGTCAAAGGCAGTAGGTAAAACGCCTAATACAACAGATTTCCCATCTTCCATCTTCCATGAACTTGGAGACACCTTCAAGTTGTGGAGGTTTCAACAGCTCGAAACCAAGATCGCTGCAAGCAGCTTCAATACAACTTTTAATCCTGGAATCACTCTGTACCGCCATTCTAACTAGAAATGGTCCAATGTACCAGCCCGATTGTCGAGAATCGTTCAAAGAAACTTTTCAATTTCGCCGTTTACACTATTCTGTGGATTTGTATATGTGCTGTTCACTGTACAAAATCCAATGATACTTTGTCTTATTAGGAGCGGCGCTTGCGGTCAGAGATCAGAGCAATTAGTCGTTCGCAAGTGTCCCAACTTCCTGTGGACAGCTGGATTAGAAAAACAGGGGTTTATCACCAGACCCTTTTCCCGCTTCTCGTAGGGAAGCGTTTCTGGAAAAGGGGCTGGCTACGCGAGACTACTGTTGCAAGGGATTCCCAATGTGTGCTGCTATATTGACGACATTCTAGTAACCGGACCTGACGAAGCAAAACATCTTAGCAGTTTAGAGGAAGTTATTCAGCACCTGGAGAAGCATGGCTTTAAGTTGAAGCGGGAAAAGTGTGCATTCATGAAGCCTTCTGTCACGTATCTACACAGGGGCATTATGGTGTATTTCAGAATGTGGGGATTTTAGGTGACAAAGTATTGGAATGAGGGAATTTGTCACCTTTTTCATACACGTCATGACTACCTCTTATGAAAATGTCAGATGTATCATCACAGGTTGCATAATCTCTGCCTGTAGCGAGAAATGTTTGCATATTGCGGGAGCTACGATTTGAACTTTTGCACCGCCAAATACGTCATTTTAAATGGATATGGTGATTAAAAGTATCAAATACCACATATGAACAATTTACGTACACAAAAGTTGCAATTAAGAACCATTCACGCAAAGGTATTCATACAAAATCCTCAAAATTGGTATCTGAAACCTAGGTATTTCATTAAAGTATCCAAAAGATATCAGAATCATACGATAATATCACGAGTTACCCTATTAATAGTGATGGTGAGAAGAAGATTTTACAATAAAATAATACGAAGATTTAGAATGAGCCAGAAATTATTTCTGCGAGTCGAAATCATGATGTATTTGTCACCCCTTTTTGGCAGCAGCCATTTTTTCAGTTTTCTGAAATCCGCTATAATGAGCCTGTATAGGTCATTTAATCGACTCCAAAGGAATGCATACCCTCCCTGCCAAGCTTAGAGCCATCCAGGATGCACCTGAACCACAGAATGTGGCACAACTCAGATCGTTCCTGGGCCTTCTGAATTACTATGGGAAGTTCATCAGTAACCTCTCAACCTTGATTCATCCCCTTAATGAATTGCTCAGGGTAAATTCCAGGTGGACCTGGAATTCTAAATGTTTGTCTGCATTTGTAGCAGTCAAGCCTTCCCTCACTTCTTCTACAGTCGTTGTTCATTTCAACCCAATGCTGCCAATCACCTTAGCTGGAGGCGCCTCATCTTATGGAATCGGAACTGTAATTTCTCATGTCTACCCCGATGGTTCATAACGACCAATAGCTTTTGCATCAAAAACTCTCACTATAAGTGAGAAAGACTATGCTCAGCTCGAGAAGGAGACCTTTTCCCTCGTATATGACATCAAGAAATTTCACTAGTACCTTTACGGGTATATATTCCTCCTAATCACAGATCATAAGCCACTTCTATCTATACCAGGACCCACTTCAGGTATTCCTTCCTTGGCAGCAGCAAGACTACAACAATGGGCTGTTATAATATCAGCATACACCTATACCATCAGGTTCCGTTCTACACAGGATCATGCCAATGCAGATAGATTATCTCACTTGCCTCTCAAGACCGATGACACTGAGAGCAGGAATCAGAGTCCTCACTGTACAACCTGTCTTAACTGGATATCTTGCCAGTCACTAGTCAGCAAATCCAACAGTCTACTGTCAAGGATTCAGTTCTTCGTAAGGTGTGGAGATACACTCGTGATGGATGGCCAACCATTATCCTTGATGATCCTTTGCCTTATTTCCGCTGAAAGGAGCAGCTCACGGTGGAAGGCCAAACTCTTTTCACCAGTACTTGCATCATAGTTCCACTTGAACATCGACCTATGATCCTGAAGGAATTACACAGCTCTCATCTCTGAATTGTAAAGATGAAAGGCATTGCCCAAAGTAACTTAGGTGGCCCGGAGTAGATGCAGACATAGAGTCGCTTGCAAAAAGTTGCAGCTCATGCCAGGAAGACAAACCTAATCCACCTGCTTCCCCACTTCACTCCTGGACTTGGCCAGTAAGACCATGGGACAGAGTGCATGTGGATTTTGCAGGCCCATTTCAGGGGAAGATGTTCCTCAACCTAGTTGATGCCCATTCTAAGTGGAAGGAAGTGTATGAAGCAACATCAACCACTGCGGAACACACTGTCAAGCTGTAGCAACACACCTTCTCAGGTCATGGATTACCATTACAGTTAGTGTCAGATAATGGCCCAGTTCACTTCTCAAGTTTTCGAGATGTCTCTCAAGCAGAATGGAATCAAGCACATTCTCTGTATGCCTTATCATCCCGCCACTAATGGGTTCATCCATGAAGGCAAGTGAGAAAGACAAGATTCCACTCCAGCGTAGGTTAGCTAATTTCCTGTTGACATATCGTAACACCCCTCACTCATCTATTGGTCTCTTCTTTTCAAGCGGAAATTACGTATGCGACCGGACTTGCTTAACCCTTTATCGTGGACGAGCCACTATAGTGGCTCGCGCGTGACTGCAACCTGTTGTGGAATAACATGTCAAGTTACGTCATTGTTATGGTGGAAAAGCCACTATAGTGGCTTGTTTTTTGATGACATTTTTCGAGCTACTATAGCTGTTCTTTGGTTTGATTTTTACTTTGCCATTGACTACAGTTATTGGTAATCTTGAATTTCTGTTTAACTGAAATAAATAGTTTCCCGATTGTTTGTAACTTCAAATTTTACGAAGGTATATTTCTCGTCAAACCCGAGAGACAGAACACCTGATAATTTCACACACAAGCCCTCCAAAATCTCGTAATATCTATTCTAGGACTCAAAAGGCGGTAAACCTTGCTTGTTTTGCTTCGATATGGACAGAGAAATGAGAGCGAAAGACATTGTGAACCTCGTATACGAACCTGATTGGGACAATTCCGACACTAGTTCTGATGATGAAGACTATTCTCCCCTACGTTTGGTGTCAACAGACTGAATTGAGCAAGTAGAGAACTCTACTCTTTTCGAAGAAGAGCTCAAAGAAACCCAAGAAACAGCAACTGCTAGTTCTAGTATAGATAGTACTTTTAGTGGCAATTCAATGCCGGAACAACCACCTGGCAATCCGGTGACGCCTACTACCGGTCCTAATAGCAGCAGCGCTAGTTTCCAACTTCCTCACCAATTTAGTGAGCCTGTGGGTCCAGCTACAGAAATGGACAGTTCAGCTACTGCAATGGACTTTTTTGATATCACATTCGGCAATGACATAATGGAAATGATGGTGGAACAGACAAATCTCTATGCACAATAAAATCCACCACGTGCTAGATATAGATGGTATGATACAACTGTGTCTGAGATGTATCTGTTCTTGGGTGTGATAATCGCAATGGGGGTTCACTTGCTCCCTATTCTTGCAGACTACTGGTCGTCTGACTCCCTCCTTGGTGTGCCAGGCATTTGTTTGGGGATGCCCATTGACCGCTTTAAGGCTCTTCTGCACTACATGCACATCAATGACAACAGCAAGGCAGTGCCCCGTAACCAACAAGGTTACGACCGTCTGCACAAGATCAGGCCCATGATCGAGCGACTCCAACAAACAACATGGAGAACATGCTACAATCCACCCCGAGAGCAGTCAATTGATGAAGCCATGGTAGGTTTCAAAGGACACAATGTGATGAAGCAGTATATGCCAATGAAACCTACCAAACGGGGCTTCAAAGTTTGGTGCCGCTGTTCTCCAAACCCAACCTTGAATACCTTCCATATACGCAGTATTTTATCAGATGTTACCGTATAATCACGGCATAACACAGTATATTGTTAACTTGTAATATTGTATTATCATGCATTATAACTCCTTTGGACTATATTGTAGAGCTTTGTTGCTGCAGAATCTGTATATATTCATTACATGTATACTATGTATAAAGTTTGAAATAAATTCGCCAAAGTAAATAGATCGTCCACAACTGCTGACAGAGCCACTATAGTGGCCTCTCCACGATAAAGCGTTTTTGAGTGCGCGAGTTATTCCACGATAAAGGGTTAAGCCAGATGTAGAAAACATTTTTGACAAGCCAGACTGGTCAAGCTAAAGTCATGATCTGCATGCAAAGGCACGGATTTTCCACAAAGGACAGCCGGTTTGTATCAAAGATTTTGTGATGAAGAAATGGGTGGAGAGTACCATGGTTGAAGGGCGTGGGCCATATACCTTTTTTGTGTATACAGAACGTGGCAAGTCCTGAGGTAAGCATATTGATCAGCTTAGGGACCGCTCTCAGCCTCTTAAGGATTGTATGGTGTTATCAACACCTTCATCACCACCAACATCTGAACCATTTGTTTTTGATGATGATTTGGATTTGTCATCATCTGAGACGGCTCCTCCAGCACCTCCTGCTCCGCGTTATCCTCATCGCATCCATCATCCTCCAGATCGTTTTGGGTACTGATGGTTGGATTACGGCAAGTGATTTTAGGCCACTAATTACTGTAGCTCTTTACTTTTATGATTTTTGTAGGGGGGAGGAAATGTAGTGTATGTGATTCATGATGCATGTGTTTTATGGAAGTGCATGACCTTTAATGTTTAACAACTAGTGATCTGTCCTTTCATAGACTGTATCTGTGTGTGTGTCTTAGAGTTAGTTAGAGCATAGATCTTCCAAACCACAGGGATTGAAAACTCCCAAATTTATATTGGTTGATACGGGTAACATATAATAATAAATGACAATAAGCTGGATTCATGCGTTTTGAAAAGCGTGGGCATAACCAAAGTTCTTTTTCTTTCTTTTTTTCCTTTGAAGGACTCACATTTGTCCAATACACATTAGCATGCAACATTTATAGGTAATAAGCGTATGCTGAACCAGTTATGGCCTACCTGTACATTTGCTAACCCATACAACTAGAAGAAGTATGCAGAAGGTGGCTTCAAAATTTCTGCGAATAGATTCACGAAAATGAAGGTTTGCAGAAAGCTGGAAACTCACTCAGATGATAGTCCATGTCTGAATCCAACATAATATCTACCTAGCAATAAGAAATTTGAACCCTGACTGGGTACTTTCGCCGATCAAAGCGTTCTGCGGATCACAAACTGTGCAAATAGTATTTTACGAATGCAAGGTCACAACACCTCCATTTATGCTTCATTTTCAGGAAATGTTCGCATTTCATAATATACCAAACCCCGGATAGTCTCATCTAGCGTTTACGGAGAACAAGCAGTCGAAAGAAGGGCTTCCTTCTTCCTTGTATACAGGCAATATTTTTTGGAGTCTTCAATTATGATGTCATAATATTATGAATATAATTATACGGGTAACAGCTCAAATGAAGAAGCCATAAGAACATGCTAAATGGGTTCCCATACAATGAAATACCAGCAGTTAACACGTGGTGTACTTACTTGAGTGCTAACAGAATCAGGGATATAACATCTAAATGCTTAATGAAATTCAGTTGTAATATAAGATTTTATGGGAAAGAGAAAGGGTAAAGGAAAGACTAGTGTAGCAAGAGTTGCACCTCAACAGAAAAGAAGAACAGTTGCTGTAAGTATATAATACCATCAGGATCTATGGCTACAGTCCTACCATTTTTGGTAATGATCTCACACATGTATGTACAGGAATCCAATCCACTGGATTACATTCGCAGCATCATTCAAGAAAAGGGCTATTTTGAACAATGGATAGACTGCTCTCAGTTTACCAATGCCCTCCCAGAGTCAACTCGTGATCTTGAATCTATGTCACAATTTAGGAAGTGTGTATCATCAAACCAATTTGGTTGTGCGTGTTAGATTTTTGAGCTGCTGTAATCATTTGATTTTATTCACATCACTGTTGTTTATGTAACTATTATGTCTGTAATTGTTATTAGGACCCTCAGGAAGACCAGACAATAGCTGCGTTTACACGGGCACCGTTAAGGGCGCTTATAAGCGCGCTTAGATTTAAGCGAGATTAAACTCGTACGTGTAAACAGTTTAATTGGGCTTAGAAGCGAGTTTGTGTAAACCTGGTCAGGAGATGGTTTGGAAGCGAGTTTAATCGGTTTTAGGTAAGCGAGCTCATCGTGTAAACAGGTTAAGTGTGCTTGAAGACCGCGGGAAATCGGCGAATATTTGCAAAAATGGCTTCTTCTAGAGGACAATCATGGACGCACGAAGAAATTCTGGCCTTGATTCGAATCTGGTCTGATAGAACTGTACAGTCATGGCTGGACGGTGCTACAAGGACGGCTGATATTTGGGGGATATTTCGGAGTGCCTACGTATTGCCGGCTTCCACAGAACCTGGAAGCAATGCAAAGATAAAATGAAAAACCTCAAGCAGTACTATAAGGACCTGAAGGATGGCCATAATAGAAGTGGAAATGATCGATCTAACTGGCCATACTACGACCTCATCGACAGTGTTCTCGCAGATAGACCTTCTACTAGACCCAGACACGTTATAGATACTACCTCCCCACCAACTTCTCAGTATCCTGCAACCATGTCAACTGCAACAATAGAGTCAGACTCTAGTACACCAGCATCAACTTCACACTCGCCTACATCCACCATTACATTGACATCTACACCTACTGTAACCACACCCACATCTGCTCAGTCTGAAGAACATTCTGCAGGAGGACACCACAGTCCTGATCTTTTTGATACAGCAATCTCTCCACCACCTACCCCAGGGGTACAGGACCTCCTGGACATACAACCAGATGGCATACCAACTGATGATCCAACAGAAGAGCCAATATCTTCTGTGGCTGGGCAGACAAGACCACCAAACTCTCAAACAGCCTCCACTGCGACTCAATGCTGTAGAAAAAGCTCTGAGTGGAGTCACGCAGAAATGCTTAGACCATCAGATAGAAGCTGAAGCACGGATGATGGCTGTTATCGAGTAAAAGGAGAAGAAGGAGATGGAGTTCTTGGAGAAGATGCGCAAAGATGACAGGGAGCATGAATTAAGACTACTGCAGATTTTGGGTCAGATGATGGTTCCCCAACCACCACATTCACCATCATTGTACTACCCCCCTCCACCGGCCCCACAACCATCACCAATTCCATCAGTTACAGGAGGGATTGGAATGGGCTATGCACCAATGAGCTTACCAGAGACGGACACACACAACATAGGCATGCATGATGAACACTGAGAATAGGTACTAATAATAGTAATTATTATTAGAGTTTTCTAGTACAGACACTATACTATAACACTCCAGTAATTTTAACACACTGAACACTGTAAATGTCATATCAATTATTAGGAGTTTATGTAGTTGCAGAGTGCAGTTCTTATGCTCTCTGCACTGCTGTTTCCACCGGAACTGTGAGTAGGGCCTGGAGCAGTAGGACCTGACTCAAGTTCTTCTAGCCAAGTCTCATCAAACTGCTCCTTGTGCACTTTACAAATGTTGTGAAGTACACAGCATGCTGAGATAATGGTTGGAATATCATGAGTGGCAGCATCGTTCCTCTTCAGGAGGCACCTCCAGCGACCTTTCAAACGCCCAAAGGCATTTTCCACCACCATTCTTGCCCTGCTCAATCTATAGTTAAAGGCTTTGGCTGACGTAGACAAATTACTGTGGTGCACATATGGTTTCATCAACCAAGGTAGCAGTGGGTAGGTTGGGTCTCCAAGCAAAAGCAATGGTATATTCACACCATGAATTAACCTTGGGGAAGATGGCAACAAAGTACCAGCTTGAGCCGTACAAAATAGTTCAGAATACGTGAACACACGAGCATCATGCACCCTTCCTGGCCAACCTACATTGATGTTCCAGAAACGGCACTCGTGATCTACAACAGCTTGTAGAATGATGGAGTGGAATCCCTTCCGATTATAATAATCAGCTGGATAGTCTAGGGGTGATACTATAGGAATGTGGGACCCATCAATAGCGCCTACACATTGTGGAAAACCCCATTTGCTTGCAAAGCCATCAATTATATTTTGTAAATGCTCACCCTGGGGGGTCTGGATATATTTCGGGAGCAAAATATTCACAATGGCCTCACACACATCTCTTACGATAAGACAAACAGATGCCCTGGAAACACCAAATAAGTGGGCAATTGTTCTGTAGTCACCATTAGTAGCTAGTCTCCACAAGGCTATAGCAACTCTCTGCTCTAATGGAATAGCCCTCCTCATGACTGTATCCTTTTTTTCAATGGAAGATTTCAATTCACTGCATAGATATACGAACGTTTCTCTGGACATCCTGAAATTTTCAAGCCAATCCATCTCATTGAAGCTTTGATTGACTATTCTGTCCCACCAGGTGCTGCTTCTCTCGTATCTCCACAGACCTCTTGTCCACCGTCAAATGCGCTAAGGCAACTGCACTTAAAAACACCACGAAATAAGAACGCTGATGAGATTGCAATCTCCTAAAAGCCTTTAATCGACGTTCCTTTGCAGCTACAATCTTTCTCAGTAGTACCATACGAGAACGACCAGCGCTCGAGCGGAAAATAAGCAACAAAACATAGACGATTATGCGACGAACATCCATTTTTCTAAACCGCAGAGATAACACATTCCACACGCAATTAATCCTGCTTTGACAATTCGTGTGTAAAAGCGACAAAGCTCCTAAGTGTGCTTGAACTAATTGCACTTAGGAGCCGGCTTATAGCAAGTGTAAACACAGCTAATGTCTGATGAGGCCTCCTGTTTAAAAATTGATTTATCTACAGTACTGGACAAAAGTTTTAGGCAGCTCTTTAGTATAAGTGAATTTAGCAATATAGTTCAGGATATTTTACTTGTTTGAACACATATGTGAACAAAACTTAACACAGAGACCAAGGGATATGCTGAGAAGACATTCCTGCATTAAAATATCCTTTGAGTGCTCATTTAGGCTATTAGCTGCCTTAGTTTCTCTATGCATATGGTTATCCATTTGAGCTGCAATGTGATCCCGTGGGATCACATTGCAGCTCAAATGGATAACCAAACATGTAGAAACATTGAGGAACTTAGAGAACTTATCTTCCAGACTTGGCAAGACATAGATGAGCGCGTTACAGCAGGGCTAGTTAACTCCATGCCACGGCGTATCAACAGTGTCATTAAGGCTAAAGGTGGACACACCAAATACTAGACTCTCTTCAGTTCTCATACTCTTTTGTGATGTGTATTTACCTTCTGATGTAGTTTACCACCACTACATTTATTGTTATATGCTTATAAATAGCAAAATGCTATTATGGAGAGGGTGGCCTAAAACTTTTGTCCTATCTAACCTAAGTTTTGTCAAAAAGGCACAGTTGAAAGAAGTCTCAGAAGATGTTGATGGTCTTGTAAAGCTGTACACGATAGCCATCCTGGAAGATCAGCCGTTGAATGTATTTGTGCTGGGTAGAAAAGTTAATGCTGATGGATTAGGTCTGTCTGTACATATCACTGGGCGTAATATCAAACTTGCCATGACAACCATTTGCCACGGGCTCAATAAGTTGGAATTTGTAGAGCATCTAAGGAAGAAAAAGGGTCAAATCTGAAATGTACAAGGAGAATGATCAGCTTACTTAGATTCTGCCCTACAAGGAGGAGTTGTGCAGATGGATGAATATCCAGGTGGTAGTGTGGAACGTTGTACACAGTGTACAATGCTAGTCCCTTCAATTCTTACAGAAGGTGAAACACACGTTTGCCATAAATGCAAAGCATATGTGAGGAATCTTTCGGCCATGGTTCAAAGGGCCAGTTCATTGCCTAATAAGTAATTCGAATTCTCAACTGTCATATATTGTTACTGTAACACTATTGTCACATTGACATGCATGCACATTCATGTATGAATTATCCGTGACATTATATTAATCATATGATGAGCATATGTATTACTCAGAGTCTCCCAAGATGACAACTAATTGGAGGTATCTAGCTACACCAACAAGGAGGAGATTGCGAGAGACGAGAAGGGTGCAAGTGTCAAATATGACCAAACGGATCAAGAAACTGACCAAGCAAATCAATGGTATACTCAGCACCAGCACTAACTGTGTGCAGGATGAGGAAATACACCAAGATATGCAAAGTGTTATTTCGAAGTATAACGATTAAATTAACAAGCTACCACAGGACAGTCCCAAGAGAATTATATGGAATGAACATGTACTTCTAAATCACTGTTTCACCTATATAGTCATGTCCGTACATTCTGTACTTTCTGTAGAAAAAGGCTGCTGAAAGGAAAGGACCACAGGGGATGAGATGGCATCCATTAATGGTTAGACTCTGCATCCACCTTAAATATCATTCCACCACGGCATATGAATTTTAAGCAAGGTTATACAACTGCCGTCAGCATGAACATTACGGGACTACACAAACTACATCAAAACAAAACCAGGTGTTAAATATATTGCTATATACAGATGCTGTATATATACTGTCGTAATTAATATGTCTTAATTCGTCCTTCCCTGTGCCTGAATTAATGCAACATGCATGCATATATACACACATATAGGCCTGCAGCACCAAGTATTGACTGAAGCTGCTAACCTATGGGAGTTGAACGAAGATATTGAAGATTACCAGCAATATGTAGTTCTCTCCTTTGATGAGATCAAGATCAAGGAGAACATGGTATATAATTCCAACACTGATAAATATTGCAAACGCATGCCTGTATGTGTGGATGACCACATTGTTTACATCATTCTACTGGAGAATTTATTGGATTTACAAATATTGGTGACATCAATCAAGAAATTGAGAAGATGAAGGTTCCAAAGAAAGACTGTGCTTCAGTTGCAACACACATGCTGTCATTCATGATACGAGGTGTTTTTAACAACAAGGAATTTACCATATGCCACTACCCAACAGCTGGACTCACTGGTGTTACTTTGTATCCAATTGTATGGGGTGTTGTCAAAACCTTAGAATGTTCTGGTTTCAAGGTACGCACAAAAGCTTGCTATATTTAAAATTATAGTATATTGTTATTTCTGTATGTTCAGGGGTGCAGGAACACTCACACAAACGAGGGGAGTGGGAGGGGGGTGAGGGTGAGGGGTGAAATATTCAAGATAACTGATTGAGCATAATACAGTGTATGAAATTTCAAATTGGCCCCTACTCCTTAAAATTGAGGGGGGGGGGGCAGAGCCCCCTTGGCCCCCTTGATTCATATATGCCAATATTATGTACATGTCCAAAACATTGTATATCATGCAGATGATATGCTTAACATGTGATGGAGCAACACCAAACAGGCATTTCTTTACAATGCACAAGGCAACTGAGAGAGAATGTACAGGAAGGAGTGGTATATCAGACCAAGAATATATACGCACGAGTTGGCCGATATCTATACTTTATGTCTGATGTACCTCATCTAATCAAGACGGTTCAGAATTGCTGGCTGGGTTCCATAATAAATGGGCCACGCTACATGCAGGTACGCTTAAAAGAAATTGCATCGTATAAATGCATGCATAATTGCATTTATTAAACAGATAAACAAGTTTATTCTGTGGGCTCATTTGCATCGGATTTGTGAGCATAGCCAAAGTGGAAGTGGACTTTATAATACCAAGCTTAAACAGGAGCACTTGAAACTCACTTACTACTCGAAGATGAGGGTAGATTTGGCAGCACAGGTCTGCATTATGTAACACTATATACGTAACATCCAATTAAAGGGTCAAGCAAATTTGTAGCAAATTTACATATTATTCTTATCCACTCACACATAATCAAAACATACAGATTCTCAGTTCATTTGTTTCGATTGCCTTGAAATATGTATCACCAAATGAAGATACCACAGAAACAAGTCTATTCTGCAAGA
Source organism: Halisarca cf. caerulea (assembly GCA_963170055.1). Taxonomy (NCBI): domain Eukaryota; kingdom Metazoa; phylum Porifera; class Demospongiae; order Chondrillida; family Halisarcidae; genus Halisarca; species Halisarca cf. caerulea. The sequence goes on from CAUJGJ010000397.1 coordinate 4,205,209, forward strand.
TGTTTGATCGTTTTTTGATTGTATGAATACAAGATCACGTATGAAGGTGCACAGAGGAGGAAAGATGATTTGCGGCCTTATACATCATCAACAGATGAGAGCTTCCAGGTCAGTTCACTTGAAATATATGTATGTATACAGTGCATGACGTTGTGTGTACATATTATACTATTATGATTTATATTATATATTATATATTATAATACTGCATGTATAATAAATCAATTTTAGTGGCTGAAAGAAACTTTTCTGCGGTACCTACTAAGTTGGGAGGGCAGGTTTTTGCATTGGAAGGCTACATTAATGGACAGAAAGACCGGATGTTGCTGAGCAAAGAGACCAGAGATGGATTAAAATTTACAGGTCTGTAGATTATAGTTGTACATGTATAATGCATGCGTGCTTGAATATCTTTTCCTTATGTCTGCGAACTGCCACAGTTCTATCTTTTACTGAAATGGCACTGATGCTACTTAGTTTGCCTGGGAAGAAGTTTCTGTTGAGTGACCGTTTCAACCAGGATCGCTTGGAAGCGTACTTTGGTAAATAAAGGTCCAGGGGTGCATACAGTGACAAACCATCTGCACAGCAGTATTTCAACAATTGCAACATACTGTGTGCTGTAAATGAACTCAGCCTGGATTCAATTTGAGGAAATGTATGAGGACAAAAGAGACAGCCATCAACAGTCAACACAGATACTTCATTACAAAAACAAGTAATTCGAGTTAAAAACTCGTGGGGGCTGCCGCCCCACACACTCGAATCACTTGCAAAGCATTGGAGGGTAAGTGCACAGCTGAACATTCATTAAACATACTGTTTATTGTAACTGGACGATTGTTTTGAAAACAATTGCCATATTTGGCAATTGTTTTCAAAACAATTCCTATAACTCATTTCTGTATAAATTCATACTTCTCTATTACTATTATATAAATTCTCTATTATAAGACTTTTCTTCAAATCCATATTATATATATATATATATATATATATCGGACGAGCGTTACACACCGGAAGTCCAAATGAAAACAATATAGGGGCTGCCGCAGGCAGCCCCTAAAAAGAAAATCACTGTAGAAAATACATGTTCATGTTAGATGAGCATGTATACAGTCACTGTACCTATTAGAACTTTAATGACTTTCTGATTCCCTTTGCTGCCTTTGTATTAGTAGCTGTTGCGTTTTTGTATTTTTCAAGCAAGGCTGCAGCAGTTGAGTGACCACGAATTTTAATCCATAGTGAAGTAACTGCTAGAAGAAGTTCATCACTTTCCATCTCCGTTCTCAGGTCCAGACATGTGATTGTCCACAAAAACTGGACGTCAGGTTGTCCTTGAACCTCTTTACATATTGATTCTGGTTTCAAAGCATGCGCGTCTGTGCTGATTGCTCTGTGATACAATCATAAGTTAGGTCCTCCAGAAGCTTGAAAAAATCGAAGGCGTGTTTCGTCAAAACTTTGAGTCCACCTCTGTTTACACCAGTAATCTAACTCCTTACATACTGTTCAAAATCATCACAGTTATCATCGCAGAAATGAGTATTGTACATGCCTTGAAGAGCCCAGACATAAAACGCTGCCTTTTCCATATTATCTCCACTGTATTTTTCGAGTAGCTTGTTGACAACAAACCCCACACAGTACAAAATCGCGCATTCCTCTACGTGGGTGAAAGTTCTTGTGCTTCTGGATGCACTTTTTTGATATTTCTTGGTTAAAATTCTTTTTAACCAGCTCAGTTAGCATCTTTTCTGTTATTGATTGCATGAAAAAGGGATCAAAACCTATGCCAATAGCGTCTCCGAGTTTATTCCAATTTTTTTCCAGCTGCTGTTCATGGTAAGTATGAAACTTAGTCCAAATTTTTTCCCAGCAGACACTTCTTTGTGTAACACAAGAAGCGAATAAATCCTCTAGGGCCTTCACCAGCACAACCAAAGCTGACTGGGCTGTAGCCTTCACCATCTTGTTCTTTTTTTTATGCCATCTTGTAGCAATTGCGCACTCCAAAGAACACACAAAGATCTGCTTGAACTGACAATAAGTGCTTCATCTCGCAAAGCGAAATCCAAACAGTCCAGAAACAGAGAAAGTTTAAAAGAAACCGTGAAAATTACAACCATCTCTAATTACGAGCTAGGACAAAATTTTGTACGAGATATTACATAAGAATGCGGGCAATCGGATAAAATCTACACATTGATGACGTATACGAATTGTGCCCTGTCAACACGCATGAATCCAGTTAAATGAGTGAATCCAGTGAGTTGATGTAAAGTGCTTTTTGGCTATATGAATGAAGAAGTTATTTGAATGACAAGTGTTCGTTGATCCATCAAACCCTTACGGACACTACACCTAGATGTGGATGGAAGGGTAACAATTACTTTATGGCGGCTAGCCACCAACATAGAGTACCGGACACTTGGAAATCTTTTTGGTGTTGGGAGGTCCACAGCTGGAACAGTAACTCTGGAAACATGCCATGCAATTCAGGAAATGATGCCAAAATATGTGTGTCTGCATGTCGGTGAAGAAGTGAAACAAAATTTGAAACACAATTTGAGGTCTGTTGGGGTTTTCCACAAGCTGTGGGTGCGATTGACGGTACACACATCCCTATTGTTCGTCCACCTGGTGAAAGTGCATCTGATTATTACAACCAAAAAGGTTTTATTCTATTGTAAAGCAGTGGTGGACTTCAGTGGTCATTTTATGGATGTGTACATAGGATGGTCTGGGAAAGTTCATGATGCCTGTGTCTTGGCCAACTTTATGCAAAAAGTGAAGCAGGAACACTACTCCCAGATTGGACATGGCAACTAGATGGAGTTGATGTTCCTTTGTGCATTTTGGGTGATCCAGCATATCCTGCACTAAAAGGCTAATGAAGGCATACCCAGATCACGGTAACATGTCAAGCAAGGAGAAGCTCTTCAATTATCACTTGAGCCGGGCAAGGATGGTCATGGAAAATTTGTTTGGTCGCCTCAAGGGTCCTTGGAGATGCCTGCTGAAAAGAAATGACAGCCAGGTAGCCAATGTTATCTACATCACTAGTGCTTATGTAGTGCTCCACAACATTTGCGACGCATACAATGATGAGTGTCTCCATGAGTGGATTGTTGAATGTGGGCCAACACCCATAAACCCTACCACTGCCAATACTCAAGCTGTTCTGCCATCTCATGTATGCGATGCCATCGCAACACACATTTTTAACAATCAGTAGTAGCTTTGTAATTGCAATTAATATTGTTCATTGACAATATAATAAATAAGTAAATGTTATAGCATCCATCACAAGAATTTGTACAGACTTCAACAAGCGATTCGAATTTAAAAAACTCGTGGGCCGCCTACGGCCCTGGAAACTCGAATCACTTGGAAATCGGTGTTATTGACTAAAATAATATTTCAAAGAACTCTTCTGGTCTAAAAGTCCCTTCGCTGATAAAATCAGGAGCAAACGAATGAATTTCACCGAAATATAGCCGAAAGATTATGTACCGACTTCGCGTCCACCATGCTGTTGACATATATATATATATATATATATATATATATATATATATATATATATATATATTGACATCGTTCCGGACGTTCCGGACACTTCCGGTGATAGTAAAAACCAAATAGGGCCGCCAGAAGGCGGCCCAAAAAAGGATACAATATAATAACGGTGCATGCATGAGCTAAACTACAGATTCCAAAATTAAAGACCAGTAATAAATTTAGTCCTGCATTGGGGGCCAATTAGAATCCTTATAGGCTTCTAAATCAGGAGTGGCAGTGCTTGTGGGACAGCAAGTAGATGTAGGAGGTAAGGGGAAATCACATGGGGTGTAACTCCCAAAATATCCTCCAAATACTCTTACCATTTGTTGCATGGTACCAAAGATCATGTTCATCATGTGCTCTTTGTGTCTCTGGCTTCATCCCCTGCCTTCTCCTGCATTTTGACCAGTTCGCGCAAATATTTGCTGTCCATTTCCTCTTGCCTTGCCAATATTCCATCTTCCAATTCTACTTGGTCCTGACTCTCCTTTTTCTTGCACTTGGAAGATACTGTAGAAGTAACTGTTGTACTTCTTTAAGTAGTTGAAGTGGTAGTGGAGGTGGAGGTTAGTGGCACAGCTGTGGTGGGGGAGGGGGAGGTTAGTGGCACAGCTGTGGTTGGGGAAGTGGAAGTTAACAACACAGTTGTGGTGGTGGTCACTGGCACAGTTGCGGTGGTGGTCACTGGCACAGTTGCGGTGTTGGTCACTGGCACAGTTGCAGTGGTGGTCACTGGCACAGTTGCAGTGGTGGTCACTGGCACAGTTGCAATGGTGATCACTGGCACAGTTGCGGTGGTGGTCACTGGCACAGTTGCGGTGGTGGTCACTGGTACAGTTGCGGTGGTGGTCACTGGAACAGTGCTGTGTTGGTCACTATCACAGTTGTGGTGGTGGTCACTGGCACAGTTGCGGTGGTGGTTGATGACAGTTCAGCCACACCTGGGGAGAGTGGCCCTTGCTCAACATCTGCACATCAGGCATTGCAAATGTACAGTTACTGTAATAAACATAACTGAAAGTTAGACCAAAAATGAAGTTTACCTTCTGGAGTGTCAGCAATGCTGCTTCTAATCCTGCTATCTACGAGTTACATCTTGCCATTCTTTCAGAGTTTGGCTTGCACCTTTTCATTGTTCCAAATCTCTATTAGAGCTTGGGTTTCATCTGTAGACCAACCAGTACCAGCCATGATAATTCTTACGATGCGCGACAACAACAGCATGGCAGCTGCAACATAAAAGATGCTTGGTATGGCTGCAGGTACGTAGCACCTCAAAGTTCCTACGCAATGCCATTTATCACATTACGGTGGTGATGCATGTCATGTGACCGATCCGGATCAAGCCCCAATCTGGATCGAATCGACCTCAGGAAGTGGATTGGCCGATCCAAATAGCGATCTGGATCGACCTCTGGAAAAATGTAGTGTGGACGTGATTCAATCCGGATTTGGCCGTAGTGTGGACAGGCATTTAGACTCTGCCCCCAAAATGTAAGTGGCTGTTGTGTCATTTGATGGTTTTCAGTGATTTCTCAAAAACTATTTCTAGTACAAAAATCCCCCCACACGGAAGTTTTAGATATTGTTATAAGGAACCTACTTACCCTTTTTTGGCATCCATAGCTTCCAATCTCCAGTGGCTTCTGGCGTTTTTGTGCCTTCAGATGTGGCGAAGACAATATTACTTCGATTTTACGCTTAAAATGGAGACAATACAACACGCTACACAATGATATTTTAAAGAGATACAATAGACCTACTAAAAGAAATGGGACCAAAAGCAAACCTAAAATTTATCGCTAGCTAAAGACTTACAAGTGCTAATGGACATGTTCCACATGTGTAGTATTGGGTAAATGCCTCTTGGAGAATTCCATTGCGTTAGTAGCAATGGAAATGCATAAACAATGCGGTGCATGTGACCAAACAAAGGCATCCGATTGGTCAGTCCTTAGCAATGCTCAAAGTACCTCGGATCACAGCGCTTTGTACACCATTTCATAGACGCTCTCGTAAGCTTCATTTTGAGGTTACGTTGCCTATGTATAGCTATTACCACTGGAGAGTTATGGGTGATAACATATTTCGGAAATTTATGCTTGGTTGTGTGATATCCGCCAAAACACTGTTCAATGACACTCAATTCTTAACTGAAATCATCCACAACACAATCTCAAGAAACAAAAGAAACTGAACGAAACTACTACCACTATTCTAGTCACTGCCTAGCCTATGCACTTACTAAATCAATCAAAGAAAAGACCCGCCATGCATACAGGAAATTAATAGGTGATCACACTTAATCACTACACTTCCTCACTAAAAAAAAACAAATACGCACAATAGAATACAATACCTAAACTCTAGAAGGTAAGTCTGTCTGGCGGGTGTCTTTCCCTGGTTGGGTATCTCCGCGATGGTTGCAACGGTACTGGCAACTGAGGATCAGCCGTAGATGAACTACACCTCTGTGGACTGTGACTTTCCACCAGTGCAAATGCTTCAGAAGCTGACGCGTCAATCTTGGCCTTTCCTGAATCAACGGAGTCATAATTGTTACCTGGCCTTCCTTCTTGCAACTGGTCGATGTGCTTTCACCAGACTGAACCCATGTCTGTTTGTACAATGTACAACAGTGGTCCTCGACGATTAACTATTGTTCCAGGAATCCAATTACCAGTCCTGAAATCTCGAGCCCAAACACTTTGCCCAATTTTAAGCTCCCTTAACTTGGCATGTCTGTCATGCTGTTTCATTTGTTGACTTTGCTGCTTCAACACAAGATCAGAACAATATGGCTTCAGCAAATCCAGTCGGGTCCGAATTTCTTGCTTTAGAAACAATGAAGATGGACTTTGGTTAGTGGTTGCATGGGGAGTACTGCGATATCCCAGAAGAAACTCGGCCATCTTGCGATCCACTGACATCTGATCAGACTTTCCTGCCTTCATAGCCTGCTTAAAGGTTTGCACGGATCTCTCCACCAAACCGTTTGAAGACGGATGACAAGGCGAGCATTTAATGTGCTTTATCCCATTTTGCTTCATGAATTCAGCAAAACATTGTGATGTAAACTGTGGTCCGTTGTCGGAAACCAATTGCTGTGGAACCCCGTAAGATGAAAACAGATGACATAGTACCTTGATAGTGCTTTCGGTGGTTGTTGACCTCATTTCATGCACCTCGGGCCACTTTGAATGTGCATCCACCAACACCAAAAACATCTTGTTGAGGAAAGGTCCAGCGAAATCAACATGTATCCTTTCCCACGGTCTTGTAGGCCAGCTCCAAGGGTGCAGGGGAGCTACCGATGGATTCTTGATCTGCATCAAATTTCGACATGTTACCAAATGTAACTCCATGCGAAGGTTGCTGCTCTGCCATCCTCGTCGCCAAATATGTGATATCTGCCAAAACACTGTTCAGTGACACTCAATTCTTGACTGAAATCATCCACAACACAATCTCAAGAAACAAAAGAAACTGAACAAAACTACTACCACTATTCTAGTCACTGCCTAGCCTACGCACTTACTAAATCAATCAAAGAAAAGACCCACCATGCATACAGGAAATTAATAGGTGATCACACTTAATCACTACAGGTTGCACTGTACATCCTCAGCAGCAGGCACAATGGTCAAATAAGTCTAAGGCAACCAAACCTAGCCTAGTCTACTGTAGGGAAAAACAGCCATGAATCCCAATGGAAGTCCACTTTTCCTCATGGCTGTTTTCCTCACAGTTGACTAACTAGGCTAGGCTAGGTTTGGTTGCCCTAGACCATTAAGTCTTCTGCTGAGGGCGTAAGACCTCCTTTCCAGACTAACTAGGCTGGGCTATGTTTGGTTGCCCTAGACTTCTACAACCATTAGGTCCTTCAGGTGAAAGCAAAGTGGATCAAACTGGGTCGAAACTGGGTCGAATCCTGATTAGGCAACCGGGTTAGGAGTTCATGTGAAAGGGGGATGAGTGTGGTGGTTTGGTGATGGCTACCTCTATTATGGTCATTCTTGTGGCTACAACTGGCTCTATGATATTTTGCATACATTTATATAATTATATGTATATGTATATATATATATATATATATATATATATACATACATATACCATGTCCCATTAAGCCAGTAGGTTAGGGTGAACATGCAGCTACTGTTTACCCAATCGGGGCAACCGTAGGAGTTAGACTATGATTGGGACCCACTCATCATAATAATTATGGTCAGTAATACTATTAATATCATCATATTTTATTTGTTTCAGATCAAGACAGCCAGTTCACTGACGATGATGTTCTTCAATGTGCCATGGAGGTATTCTCTCTTGATCTATTCTACATTGAATTTAGAGATGCCATAAAAGAGGGGGATGGAATGCAAGTACTTTGATGCTGGAGGTATATGCTGTTGCTTTTCAAAGCATCATGACGGGGTAATTATTCAATCAAGGCATGCAATCTTCTATGCCAATACCATTTTTACCTCACGCCAACACTCTCCCAGCAGTTGCTGTACTCTAGGTTTATAAATACACAAGGTAGACCGGGTTGTAATGTTGTTCGCATGAAACATTCGAATCGCATTACCAAAAAGGCAATTTAGCATTTAGGGGCAAATAAGACTCAAGATGCAATTGTGTGTGTGAGCAAGTGCTCTAAATTTTTGTTGACTCTCCTGACTAATTTTGATGAAGTCACTGGTGTGGCTGTACCTTTAGGAGCGTATGCAGTTGCATCGGACAGAGTGGACACAGCTAGAATGGTGGATGTTCTTATGCAACATAGCAATTTTGCTTATGTCAGTAAAAGAATGCACAGAGATTTTAAGAACATAACATCTAATGGCTTAGTTTTGGGTCTGAACATACAGCAACTGACAAAGTGGATGAGAGAACAATTCAGACCTGGTTGTGTAGGTGACCCTATGTAGAATTATGTATACCATATATAATTATAATCATAATAATACTACATTAGCATAATATTACATAATAATGAACTCCTGTATCATGCACTTCATTACTATTATAATTTACATTTCGCATGTATACCAATCAATTAAAATTTGTATCTGATTCCACTGACTAGTACACTAGCCACTTCATAGATCTGAACATGGATGAAAGATTTATGTGAATAATACATTAAGCAGGTAGGGAGATCAATATTTTAAACATCACAGGTGAACAAGAAGCAACCATATGCAGTTTCGTTCAAGGACACAATACTTTAGTTTGTCTATCAACGGGAAGCGGGAAATCAGTCTGTTTCCGCATCCTTCCTCTGGTATATGATAAGCTACGTTCCAAGACCGGCTCCATTTGTTTGTAATCTTCCCGCTTACCACCCTTATGAAGGATCAAGTCCAAAAATTCACAGACTTAGGTCTCACTGCCGCTTTCATGGGTTCTGAACAGAAACAGCCATTGGAGTACCAGCATATTCGGAGAGGCGACATTCAGCTCATTTACACAATGCCAGAGTCAATGGTAGATATCGACTACCACCAGTTGACATTTTAAGAAAATTCAGTTGCCTTAGTAGTAGATGAAGCACACTGCATCAAAACTTAGTAAGGAATTTCCCCTAATTATATTCAACAATTCTCAATAATTTATGTTCCATGCATTAATTCTTTCTAAAAAAAACAGGGGAGCTAACTTCAGAACTTCATTCTCCAGGACTGGCAATCTGCTAGCCTCACTGATGTCAACATAATGGCTTTAACTGCCACTGCAACTAAGCAAACACGGCACATAATCAGCAAAACCTTGAGGATGACAAATCTAAGGTTAATCATGCATGCTCCAGACAAGCAAAACATTTATTATAGAGTCAAAACAGAGTCAAACATGAACAAGCGATTCTAGATTCTAGTTTAAAAAACTCGTGGGCCGCCTACGGCCCTGGATATTCGAATCACTTGGAAATTGTCGTTATTCAAGAAACTAACACTTCAAAGATCTCTTCAGCTTTAAAAGACTCTTCACTGATGAAGTGAGGAGCAAACATTCCAATTTCATCGAATTATAGCCAAGAATTTAGTACTGCCTTAACGTCGCCATGTTGTTGACATATATATATACAGTGTTCTCCCCAGCAATACTCAAGCATAGCGCTCCGCTATCCCTTAAAAGTAGAGCGCTATGCCTTCACATAGCCGCTATTCCTTAAACTGGGAGCGCTATGCCTTCCATTTCTACAGGTTCCTAATAATTGTTTCCTATCAGTGAAGCCACACTAGTGAACCAATTTAGTCCTTTGTGGTGAAGCCATCCAGGTGATACTTCTGTCACCTTTGGCACTGTTGGAGTTGTAGGGTCTGTCGTTGCAGCATGCATTGAGGACTAAAATCATACTGTGGATTGCAGCATAAGCTTCATACTACAAAATCAATAGCCCTTATCTGTTAACTTGGGGGGGAAGGAGCACTATGCCTTCAAAAAATCCTGGGGAGAACCCTGTATATATATACAAAACAGTTGAAGGAGCAAAGGCTACAGTTTCCACGGACAATAATATTCTGCCAAACGATGAGAGCTTGTACTACAGCATATGAGTATTTCCTCTCAGCTTCGGGAAATGAGTTCACTGAGCCCATAGGTGCTGAAAACATTTCATGTTTTCATATGGTTGAAATGTACAGCAGTGTTACAGTTTCCCCTATAAAAGATAAAATAGAGAAAAGAATGAAACGTGATGGCTCACTGAGGATACTAAACTGCACCTCAGCCTTTGGCATGGGTGTAGACTGCCAAATGGTCAGCCACATGGTACATTGGCAACCACCTCATGATATTGAAAGCTATGTACAGGAGATAGGAAGAGGGGGGAGAGATGACTCGCCCACAACTGCAACACTTTATAATGACAAAACGGGCCTAAAACAAGTAGACAGTACCATGCATGACTACTGCAACAACAACAGTATTTGTAGAAGAAAGACCATCATACAACACTTTGATGAGTGGAAGCTTACACAAATTACCAGTACCTGTACATGTTGTGACATATGTAAACTTGAATGTACATGCCCAAATTGTAACCGTTACATTTGTCTACAACTCTGACATAGCTACAGCTTCATAATTTTTGCATATGATTGTATCCATAAACAGTTTAAGTCAAGAAATGTATAACTTCATGTTTTCTAACAGTTTCTTTCTCAGAAGCTACAACAGTACCTGATTGCATGAATAGTTTAGTCAAAACAAAATTCCAGCGAATAGTGAATATTCATCATAGTTTTGACAAGGGCACTTGAATCTTCAGAAAAACAAATGTAGAATTCAAAGTTGCACAAGTCAATGGGAGGATCCAATCGTAGATGCTCCGATTATCCACTACTTCACACCAGAAAATGGATTTCATACTGAGTAACTAGTGACATTCCATTATCCAAGCCATACTGCGTAGACTTCTCGGTACACAAAGTCTATGGCACTGAAAATAGTTGACATCTATGTAAGTTGCTTATCATGATAACGAAAATAAACCTTTGACGCGGAAATAATGTCTCCGAAGCCTTCCTTCATTCTCCTTCCTTTGAGCAGGCATTTCTCTGCGTTGTAGAGTGTTGTCCATGCATTTTGCTATCTGATTGAGCGCGGGATTCACCACACCGTGGAACAGAATTGAGTAAGCCATTACACCAGTCCCTTTTCCCCCATTTATTTTTTGGTGGAAAAGGGTCAGCTACGCCAGACTAGAAATGTGCCTGAGTTGAAGTCATACTTGGGTCAATTATCGTACTATACCTAAGTTTTTGCCAAATTTGTTGACGACCCTTGCTCCTCTCTATCAGCTATTGAGACACGACAAACAGTGGCAGTGGAACAGCAAGCAGGAAGGAACATTCCGAAAGTCGAAAGCCCTGCTTCTTTCTTCACTGGTATTGGTGCATTTTGATTCTGACCTAGATATCGTCTTGGCATGGGATGCATCGCATTATGGGCTGGGTGCAGTGGTGTCACATCGGATGACAGATGGAAGTGAGAAGCCGATCGCTTTTACCTTACGAACTTTAGCGACATTGAAAGGAAATACTCAGATAGAAAAGAGGCCCTGGCATGTGTGGTGAGTGTAACAAGATTTTGATCTTATTTGTATGGGCATCATTTTATTTTACAGACGGATCACAAGCCGCTGTTGTCTCTTTTCGGAGAAGACAAAGTGATTCCTCAACAACCTGCCAACAGAATTCAGAGGTGGGCATTGACCTTGTCATCTTATGAGGTACCATTTGAAAGTGACAACTATTTTGAAGGTTTGAGAACATGGCAAGGACTGATGCGTTGCAAGCGAAAACAATTCAGAAGAAACAAGCCATTATTTAAAGAAGGCAGATGACCGAAGAAAGTTCAAAGTCGGCAAATGAGGGAAATTTTAAGCGATTGAGTCATTCGGTGCCGAACGGCAATTTCGAAGAACAAGGTGCGTAGGGTAGTCGTTGTTTAGGGTTAATCTGAATATTAGAGTCTATTTGCTAACCTAAACATCTTGGAATAAGATGCATCACTTTATGCAGCATTCCTAACGCCTTGAACTTACGACTGACTGTAATATTACACCCAATTTTGAAACTCCTGCAGTCCGCGATCCTCCTTACGTAAATACACGTTGTAGACACTGCTTCTCCTTGGATAAAGGCTTAAAAAGCACCAAATGCACAATGAATTGTCATGCAGCGATATCGATCTAGCTTACTCCTAAACAAAAACGTCATAGAATGTCACGCATATGTCACATGATTCGAAGCCATCTTAGTAACGATTTCGCTAAAATTTCAGCTTGTTAGCACATTAGGGAGATTTTGGACATGTCCCACATGCGGTGTGTGTGTGTGTGTGTGTGTGTGTGTATGTATGTGTAACACTGTGTGTGTGTGTCTGTGTGTGTGTGTGTGTGTGTGTGTGTGTGTGTAGGTAGTGGTAGTGTGTATATATATTTATGTGAATTGTGTGTGCATGTATATATTGCATGGCTAGGTATGTGTGTGTGTGTGTGTGTGTGTGTGTGTGTGTGTGTGTGTGTATGTGTGTGAGAGTGTGTGTGTGACCTGTTTACAATCACTTGATGCACCATATTGGTTATAGCAGCATGGTGTTGTAGAACCAGTGGTGTAGTAGAGGTTTGACTGTGTGTGTATGTATTTGTCCTTTTGTGGTTTCATTGTTTATTATTCTTTCTTTTCATGTTCAGAATATAGACTGAAGTACTGATTCTAAAGGGCTTTGGTGAAATTGTAAGTGTATATTTGGATGTGTGTGTGTGTGTTGTGTGTGTGTGTGTGCGTGCATGTGTGTGTGTATGTGTGTGTGTGTATGTATGTGTGTAAAGGTACATAGTTCAGAATCAGAAGCCCTAATGTGTGTAAAAATACTTCAGATTATTTATTGATGCTTTTTTTAATTTTCTTCTTTTTAGGAATTACAAACACACAAGAGACGAACTGTGTTTACATAGTACCACTAATTATGTTAGGTTAAACTTGTCTCAACAGGTATGGAACTTTTATTGAAAACTTTTTATTTTAATAATTGTAAATATTAATTATTGTTAAATATTAAATTATTTGTAATCATTATTAATATTAACCTTTTAAGGCCCGTTAGCCTATTTAGTGGCTTTCACACTAAATACCGTAAAAACCCGCGAGGTGAGAACTTTACGCAATCCTGACAAATTTTATATGAGAAGATATAGCGCGAAAATCACTATAATCTGTGCGATTTTAAATATGATACACTGACGTTTAGAGTATATTATTGACTTCAAAATATGTACTAAAACGCAGGTGACAATGGTTACACGCAATTATACAAACTAGTTTACAAAGTTATACAAACAAAAATGGCCGTCCAAGGAGATCTCTTGCGATGAAGTTATTTTCGGCTTATATTGAGCTTCGTATGATAAATCCTGAAGCATTCTGTGGGACAGAGAGGGATTGGTTGCTCAGGAGAGCAATCCTTGCAGCAAAACACTGTGCGTCGACGTTGCGTGCAGACTTTGCATTGGTGTTGTGTGGACATGCGATCTGGGAAGTGGCGTCCGCACAATCGACTCGCAGGAGGAGGTTCTTGCGCGGAAGAACGTTTTCTGGAGTTGTTGCAGCCAATGAGGTACTCGGACAATTGAAGAACAAATTCTTTCAAGGTAAGCGCTTTGGTTTGGGGCGTTTCTTTGTACAATATGTAAGCATTTGTAACTGATGCGTCCATCAGAAAATAAAACAGCCTCAGCCACCACTTCTTCGATTTGCAGCTACAGGAATAGGTTTTCCGCCACGAATCGAATAAATCAACCCCTCCCATGAAGCAGTTATAAAGCCTCACACTCTCAGCGCATGATACTTGTGACCTCGTTCCATCCTTGTTGCGCCTGAGAATGTGTGAGGTTTTGCTAGGATCCACCAGACCGTTCACTATGGCTACCGCCTTCCTATCCTTCCAAACTACGCATTCTATCCCAATTACTACTTCTGATTGGCTCTCCCCCCTTTGCATTTCTTTATTCATTTTTTTCATATTCTTCATATCTTTGGGCCAGCCTTTCCTATTTGTGCGTGTAGTGCCAATCATGAGTGTGCCCTTCTCTTTCAGCTTGATGGCCAGTTGCACACTGGAGAAAAAATTATCCATGTATACATGGTAGTTTGCATTGTACAGATCCTGCAGTAGCTTCTGTACAACTGTGGCACCTAGTCCATCCTCGTCTAGGTTACCACTGGCCCCGGTGTATACATCTACATTGTACATGTAGCCATTGGTAGCATCACAAATGCACCAGCACTTGTAGCCCCACTTGATGGGCTTGTTGGGCATGTATTGCCTCAAGCTACTCCTCCCCTTAAACAAAACCATTGCTTCGTCAATAGACAGGTGCTGGTGTGGCCGATAGCATACCTGGCTATTCTCCCTGATCCCATCAAGCAATGGTCCAATTTTGAAAAGTTTGTCAAAATTAGGGGAACCACGCTGTGGCATTTTTGAATTGTCATTCAAGTGTAAGTGGCTCAAGATTGAGCAAAACCTGTTGCGACCCATGCCCTTTACCATGCCTGGTGCACCCAGCAATGGGTTGGTCCAGTAGTCCCTGAGAGAGGGTAGTCGCACCAGCCCCATTGCCAAGTGTATGCCCAAAAATGACTGCATTTCTTCCTCACTCACATTTGTCCAGGTTGTTGTCCCTTTCTGAGAGGCATAGAGGTTTGTTTGTGCTGCTATGTCCTTGAAAGTATCAGGCCACCAGATTTGGCAGAAGAAATCGTATGGATGACCATCTGGCTCAATGCCCACCTTTGGCCCCGGGACTGGCACAAAACTGCTGGAAACTGATTGAGAAGAGGTGTTCACACTTGGAACTGGTGATGCTTCCTGTTGTGGATCACTAGTGGAGCTGTTACTGGTCTCCAATATACTTGCCTGGGGAACTGTTCTCGCTGTGAGTGAAGGAGTTGGCGGTGAAGGGGATGGGCAAGATTCCTCTTCTTCTTCTTCACAATCTACTCTATCCAGAGGATCTTTGTTCATTGAGAAGTTTTCAAGGTCACCATCTTGTTCATCACCAATCAAATCATCATCGGAATTATACCAGTCACTATCATCATTTATTTGTTGTACTACTTCGTTATATTGTAATCTACTTGCCATTTCCTTTCGGAATTATCGTATATACAGTAAAATAAGAGTACTGCGATGTTAAATTGCGGCGTTCGCATATACAAGTTGCTATAATACACATTTCCTAACTGGTAAAACGTGCTTGCAGGTTAGCCAATATTTTACATACGTAAATCACCATACCGTTCAGAAAAAGAAAGCAATCAATAGGAGAGGGTCTTCAAGGACAGGTTAAGTGAAATTGAGACGTTCGTTGGGTTTCTGACACTTTCTAAACAGCAGGAAAGGTTTCTGTACATTCGCGCCACTTTTTAGGCTAACGGGCCTTAACGGGTAAGTGTTAACAATAACACGTGTATATGCATGTGTTATATATAAGTATAAGTTTTAATACATTAATAGTTTATTGCTCGTATATCTGTAAAGAAAGGGTGTGGGAATATATAAAACATAAAAGTATATATAATATATGTATATTTAAACATGTAGACTTTGTGTACATATATTGTGCTAACTTACTATGGGTCACACATTGACCCTGGCGCTGAGGAGGCGGAGGAGGAAGAGGCCTCATTGGCGACAGCATCCTCCTCTCGCGCCTCCTACAGCGCTGTTCCTTTGAAGTTGGCTATGCTGTATATGAGAAAAAGATAGATCTGTTGAACAAAACTACAGAGATTTAAAATTGTACTTACAATGCGTGGAATTTCTTGATCTCTTTCATTTTTAGGGGCTGCTGCAGGCAGCCCCTATATTGTTTTCATTTGGACTTCCGGTGTAACGCTCGTCCGATATATATATATATATATATATATATATATAATATGGATTTGAAGAAAATTTTTATAATAGAGAATTTATATAATAGTAATAGAGAAGTATGAATTTATACAGGAATGAGTTATAGGAATTGTTTTGAAAACAATTGCCAAATATGGCAATTGTTTTCAAAACAATCGTCCAGTTACAATAAACAGTATGTTCAATGAATGTTCAGCTGTGCACTTACACTCCACGCTTTGCAAGTGATTCGAGTGCGTGGGGCGGCAGCCCCCACGAGTTTTTAACTCGAATTACTTGTTTTAGAGGGAGACAGTGGGTGTGCATAAAACATGCGCTAATAAGGAAAATAATCAATGTAATGCATTTAACTTACAACTCTTTCTAATTCAGTGTCCTTTTCTTTTTTCTATAGAGAGGAAGCAAATCTCACATTTACATTTTATTCACATTGTACACACACACACACACACACACACACACACACACACACACACACACACACAGACACACACACACACACATACACACACACACGCACACACACACAACGGATTTTACTTACAACTTTTTCAATTTCATCATCTTTTTCCTTTCTCTATTATGTATGGAGAAAAGAGAGCAAATTTGATATTTATATATATATGCACACACATACGTACGCACACACACACACATACAACGAATTTTACTTACAACTATTATGTATAGAGAACAAGCGATTCGAGTTTAAAAAACTCGTGGGCTGCCTACGGCCCTGGAAACTCGAATCGCTTGGAAATCGTCGTTATTGACTAAAATAATACTACGAAGAACTCTTCTGGTTGAAAAGACTCTTTGCTGATAAAAGCAGGAGCAGACGAATGAAATTCACCGAAATATAGCAAAAAGATTACGTACTGACTTCGCGTCCGCCATGTTGTTGACATATATATATATATATATATATATATATATTGACATCGTTCCGGACGTTCCGGACACTTCCGGTGAAAGTAAAAACAATATAGGGCTGCCGGAGGGCGGCCCAAAAAGAGAGCAAATTTGATATTCATGTATGCACACACATATGTATACGCAAGCACACACACATGCACACATATACACATGTACACTCGTACTCACACATGTGCACACACACACACACACGTACAAATGTACATACACATGTGCGCGCACACACACACAAGTACACACGTACACATACATGTGCACACACACACATGCACACACATGTGCACACATGCTCACTATAAATGTTCAAACACATGCAGATGTACACAAAAGTTAAACAATTCTATATTACTGTCATAG
>CAUJGJ010000397.1:4230000-4250000 GCA_963170055.1 Halisarca cf. caerulea
CGATAGCAAACCAACATTTCACACTTGACAAATTCCCCCTTCCTTAGTCACGTGATAAAGCGATTATGTCAGTCTAAGAATCTCACATAAGAATAAATTATGCTAAAAATCGTGTAACAATACGTATTCAAACACGGAGTAATGGAATCGCTCCCTTCTTTGTTTGTGTGTATTTTCACTGTACTGGCGTAAGAGTTATTTGTATTGGTGTGAACCTTGCACTTTATTTCTAACATTATACCTAACACTTACCCATTGTCATGCACATATACATGCATACTATGTACTACAAATGAGAATATTGTGTAAAATATACAATGTTTATACTCCACAATCACCTCATGCATGCATACAATATACTGTTGTACTAACATACCTTTTATTACTGCACTAAAAATTGCACACACACACACACACACACACACACACACACACACACACACACAAGCACTCACAGCCATGTGTAAGAATATGTAAAATCTACGATTATACTACACTATCACCCCACACATGCATATGATATACTGCTGCACTAATTTAACCTGTTCTTACGGCAATATACATTGTACACACACACACACATACACACACACACACACACACACACACACACACACACACACACACACACAAACACACACACACACACACACACACACACACATACATGCACACACACATACACATGGGCGCACACATACACACACACACAGACACAGACACACACACACACGAACACACACACACACACACACATACACATACAAATGTAAAATATACAAAGTTTATACACCACAACCACCCCACATACTCGTGCTATAAGATACCTTTTCTTACTACGACATGTCCATACACACACCAACAAACAAACACACATACATAACACATAGAAAAGTATTTACTGCTTTGCTGGACTTTCAGAAGTCAATTTAGTTATGTAAATTCATTTTATTATGACGTACCATTATTTCCTTTCTCTTCATGCAGGGTAGAGTTTCTAGCAAGATTTATGGTGCACGTAATCACCAGTATAGCTTGGTGCAACAGCATGTAGCTGAGTTATTAGATTGTATTACTTGTAATTGTGTATGTAGTCAGCACAAGTGCAACATTTGCATATTTCACATATATCCACATGGCCAGATAGTCACCTTTGTCCACAAGAGCTGTTTATCAGCTATGGGCTGTACCTCAGATAATTTAGTTTTTCCTCTCCTAGTCTATTTCCTTTTACTACTTTCTGGGGATGTAGAATTAAATCCTGGGCCCAAATGTTCATTTAACATAAAATTAAATTCATTAAACTCTAAATGTTTTTGTGTAATGGTTGTTTCCTTTATAATGCTGTTGATGTTTGCTATCGATTTTGTATTGACTCATCCGTTTAATAAATGTAATGTGAGTCAAAATGAAAATACGCAACACTATTTTGGTTATAATTTGACTCACAGTAAGATGGAAACTAACTCTAGAGATTGTACAGAATTGAAATTGCATTTTCTACGAATATGTCCAAATCTGACAAATATGCCACATAATGTTGTTTTTTCAGTAGCAATAAAAAGATGTCGCCGTTCTGTGTTTAATGAGTACTTATCGAAACGTTCGTTTTATTACGCACGATTATTACTATTACTGTTACTCTTAGCTGGCGATGTCGAATGTAATCCAGGACCTGTAGACAGCATGAAAGATAAACAGAAGAAAAATTGTATATCTACTGTAATGGATTGCAGTGACAGGGATAAGGAACTCAAAGAAAAAAGTAGCAATTCCCATGTAGATAGACTGGAACAATTTGCTATTAGTCAAAGGAAACATCGGGAGAAGGAGAGTATAGAACAGAGAGAATCTCGACTTGAAGTGATGAAGATTACACAGAAAAAACGCATTGAACTGGAGACTGCAGAAGAACGTGACAAGAGGCTAGGATTATTAGTTGCAAATCAACACAAACGTTTGGAAAAGGAGACAGCAGAAGATAGGGATAAAAGGCTGATAAAGTTGGTTACAAACCAACGGAAGCGTCTAGAGAAGGAAACAAAGGAAGATAGGGATAAAAGGCTCACAATGTTGGTTACAAACCAACAGAAGCATCTAGAGAAGGAGACAGCAGAAGATAGGGATAAAAGACTCAGAACGTTGGTTACAAACCAGCAGAAGCGATTAGAAAAGGAAACAGCAGAAGATAGAGATAAAAGACTCAGAACGTTGGTTACAAACCAGCAGAAGCGATTAGAAAAGGAAACAGCACAAGAAAGAGATAAGAGGCTGAAAGTATTGCTTACAAATCAACAGAAATGACTAGAGAAGGAAACTAAAGAGATGAGGTCCAAAAAACTTAAAGTGTACCAGGAATACAGAAAGAAGCAGCTGGACAAAGAAAGTCCTGAAGACCGAACAGCAAGACTGGAAATGAAGGGGAAAGCTAAGTTAGAAATGGCGACTGAAGAGGAAGAAATGAAGAGGAAGGAAAATGCTTTCCAAAGAAAACGGCAATGGCAGGAAGGGGAATCCGAAGGAGCAAAAAAGGAAAGACTAGTAAAGGAAAGATTGCAAAAGAAGCAAGCCAGAGAAAAGCAAAAATGTGCAGTACAAGTTGGTAAGAACTGTGAGGATGAAGAATTGAAGGGAAAGGTCCGACAGCAGCAAGAAAGGAAGCAACGATGGAAAGAAGGGGAATCAGAGGAATCCAAAAGAGCAAGGCTGGAGAAAGATAGGCTACGTAAGAAGCAAGCTCGGGAAAGAAAGCAAAGTAAACCTATGGAGGAAAATGGACTTTCACAACAGCAGCAAATTGCACCACTGACCACATCTGAAGCACAAATTGTTTCCAATAGGGACAAATTCTTAACGGCTATATGTAATGGACCATCTTGTGCATGCTTTGCATGTCTAAAGTTGTGCTATAAAGAGAATGCTCATTTGTGTTCTTGTGAGGATGCAAATAAACTTACATCACATCTAACTGGAAATTCACAATTCATTACTGCTGAATGGTTCTGCAATAGATGTATATCAGCACTGAATAGGAAGAAAATTCCCAGGACTTCAAGATGGAATAGAATGAGTACTGCTTCTGTACCTCAAGAACTGCAAGACCTAAACAGCATGGAAGAGCGCCTCATTGCACGTGTGGCACCATTTATGAAGTTAGTTCTTCTGCCACGTGGTGGACAAAGAGGAATAAGTGGGCAGGTCATCAATTTTCCATCATCCATGACTGAAGTCTTTAATCAACTTCCCCGACCAGCAACTGGTAGCGACATTGTGTACATAAAGCCACCCACTGCATCGAAAGAATCCAAGCCATTGTACTATCGGTGTCGCTATACTATTGTCATGAATGCATTGCAATGGTTGAAAGAAAACAACTCTGCTTACAAGAATGTGAAAATTACAGAGCATTGCCAGGAGAACTTTGTGGAAACTGAAAATAAGGAAGAGGCAATGAAAGAATCAGGTGTTGTCCGCACAAATTTCCTGATGCCAGATGTACCAGTAACCAACTACTTGCAAGAAGGTACTTTTCCAGTGCATCAACTTGAGAAGATCACAAGTGCTCCACTAAGCATTTTCAACAAGCAACAACTTGAGGTTCTTGCTTTTCCAACACTTTATCCTGGTGGAAACAACGGATTTGGTACTCATTGACAAATTTCAATTACACCTTTGGATTATTTTCAATCAAGAATAATGAGTAAAGATTCACGCTTGGCCAAACACCCATCATATATATTCTGGGCGTGTAACATTGTGGAAGCGATAAAATTACAAAGTAGTATATCAATTGCTATCCGCCTTTGAAATCCAACATCCGGAAGGAAGAACAAACAAAAGAAAACTTTGACTGCAGGAGATCTACGTAGCACTGGAGTAGGGGAAAATCCCGATGTTCGTGAAAATTGTTACAGCTTCATGCGAGATAATAGAGGAACTGCAGCATACTGGCAATCAGCAAGGATACAACTGTTTGCAATGCTACGTACACTTGGTCCACCCACTTTCTTTATTACATTTAGTGCAGATGATCACCATTGGAAAGATTTGATGGTGGTTTTAGCAAGTTGCAGTGGAAGGAATATCTCCAATGAACAAGTGGACGAGTTATCTGATGAAGAAAGAAGAACACTCATGACAAGCAATCCTGTTGTCACAGCACGCCATTTTCAACACCGCTTCCAGTCCCTAGTGAAAGAAATCATAAAGGGATCTGGAAGGCCAATTAGAGAGGTAACAGATTTCTTTTGGAGAGTAGAATTTCAACTCAGAGGATCACCACACATCCATTCCTTGTGGTGGATCAAAGATGCCCCTAATCTTGATACAGTAGAGGGAAGAACGGCAGCTCCTGACTTTATCGATCATTACATTTCTGCAAGAATTCCAGAAGAAGGATCTAGTGAAGACAGCTTGCGATCTGTAGTTCTTCGAGTTCAGAAACATAGTCATATGTCTACTTGCATCAAGAAGGACAAAAGAAAAAAAATCAAAAGAATGTCGTTTTGCATTTTGTCCGACCCAA
This sequence comes from Halisarca cf. caerulea, assembly GCA_963170055.1. Lineage (NCBI taxonomy): Eukaryota > Metazoa > Porifera > Demospongiae > Chondrillida > Halisarcidae > Halisarca > Halisarca cf. caerulea. The sequence goes on from CAUJGJ010000397.1 coordinate 4,234,526, forward strand.
AAGTTTTTGGGTCAGACATTTGGCTGAGCACTACCTAAATGCTCATTTGATCACACACACAGTGATGTTACCAAGTCATTTGTATGTCCAAAAATATATCCAAGCAAAGTTGAAATTGTCTGCCCCAAAATGACAAGGCGAGGACATTTGTCAATCTACCATTTGCTCCTTATTTCTAACACTGAGATTGTGATCTCAAGAGCGTCATATCCTGACCTTTTTAAAAGGACTCAATAGCCACGATTATTCTAGTATATTAATATTGCCACAGCACAAACGTACATCACACTGTTTTGGAAACTGACCAATTCTTTCAGGTCCTTCCCATGGAGGTGCAGAAAGGTACATTTGTGGCCCTTTCTGCACCCCTTTGGAGTGTTGAAGAACCGGTACACCTTCATTTTCTGCGGTTTCTGCGGCCAATTGCGTTGTTTGCTTTCTGCACGGAAGTATGTTAAAGTAATAGTATATACAGTATGAGCCATTGTTACCAAATTATAGTTTCACCAATTAAAATATGCATAACTCACTGTTGGGTTGTTCTGAGCCTGAACGCAATTCTCCAAAAAAATTAATAGTAATATTCCAGGGCATGTTAGTATATGGTATTCTACCTAATAGGTAACTGGTATGTAGTTCTTATAGGAGATGTGTTTAAGGGCAGATTTTAAGGAAAACAGTAGAACATTAATAGAATAAAACTGCTGCCTGCAGTTTCTCTGGAATCCAGGTCAACTAACATGCTAGGAACTAGGAACAGTCAACAATGTTACCTGAAAACAGTAAACAATAGGAGTGTATCCGAATTACTGGCGCCTGTTACATGTTGATATCATTATTGCATATTATTGCAAGTTTGCCCTTCAGTTGATAACCTCACACATATGTGCATAATAGTTATTCAGCTTCAACCCTGCAATGTAGGAAAAGAACACCTTCTGTTTTTTTTTATTCCATGCCTGTATTTTTTGGAATTCACTATAGTTGTGCAATAGATACGCAACCATTTTACTATCTATACGTGAAGTGCCCAAGAAGGCAGATTGAAATCGTTCTACTTTCCTATACAGTTAGCAACCGCAGACTTGTTTTTGCCATATAGCAAGACAAGAGTTAATATTATGGGAAGTACCGTACATATCACATGTATATAGTTGCAAAATAGCTATGTGGAGATGCCCTCCTGTATTTTGGTGGTTTTTAGAAAAACCGTTTTTGATCCACTATTTGAGGATAGACCCTATAGACATTCATTACCATACAAAAGCATTCAATGAGGGGAGCATATTCAGCTGTTTTGCAGGTAAAATTAACTCTTGCCTTGGGCTCCTATTCAAGCAGACCTCCCCATTCACACATATTGTAAACCACAATTATACCCCTTTCACATGGACACTTCACAACAGGGTCGAACCCAGTTTCACACCTCAAAAGGTGTCAAATTCCTACATAGTAAACAGGGTCGAACACGCTTCACTAACCCACTTCACGAGGTGGTTTCGACACCCATCCAAACCGTGTTAAAAAAGATGGCGGAAAGAGGACGAACGTGGACGGACGATGAAGTCGATATTCTGTTGAGTACGTGGAGTGAAAAGACTATCCAACAGGAACTTCTTACGAGTAAGAGGAATGCAAAGATGTATCAGCGAATTATCGAGGCTTTGAAGAAGGCAGGGTACGAGCGCACCTTGAAGCAAGTACAAGATAAGGTGAAATCATTGAAGAAGAGGTACAAAGATATCGTAGACAAGCACAGGAAGAGCGGTGAGGGTGTAGAGAGTGACGACGAAGTATGTGTGAAAGACTTCCCATGGTTTGACATAATGCACAGTGTTTTAAAGAACAGAGCAGTCACTAATCCTCCACATGTATTGGATACTGTGTCTGTGAGATCTGAAGACTTGCCTTCTGCATTACCTGTTTCAAATAATGCAGAAGTAATTGAAATACCGGAAAAATTTGGCAGTGATCTGGAAGAAGATGAGGAAATTGTGATGCTTTCTTTGGAAGGAATGAAAAAGGCTAGTGACTCCTTCGTGTGCGAAGAACTTGATGTTGGGGAAACTTCAGGTTCAGTATCACCAGCTATCACGTGATACCTGGGTCTGGTACGCCATTGCTCGATGAGACACAAAACAAGACAACAGGTGGAAAAACTAGCAAGGGGAAAGAAAAGGCCATGCGGCAGGAGGGTGAGGATGTCCCCAGTAAAAAGAAGAGGAAGAAGCTATCCAAACTTGATCGAGCAGAAAAAAAGTCAACGGATCTTGTGGATACCATACTTGTCAAGCTGGAGGATCAAAGAAAGGAATTTATGGTTTTGGAGAATGAAAGGCTGAAGAGGGAAGAAGAGAGAGCTGAAAGGGATGCCTGGAGGGACGACCAGTTTATGGGCATGCTTGGTCAATTCTTAATGTTTGCCAGACCACCTGTACAACAGCAGGTCCATGTACCACCTCAATTACATCCTCCTGTAAGACCACCAGTCATTTCTTCTACCACTCCTGGTGCACAGCCCCCTGATATTTATACTTTTGGTAGTGGTCAGCAGAATTATAATGAGGATGGTCAACAATAGTTATTTTATAATATTTAGCATTTAATTTGGGTTTTAATATTATTGTGTAGGCTGCATTATGTACTATTTTAATTAACTATATATGCTGCATTATATATAACAGTTAATTATATATATTTGCATAGTACGCTACATTACTATCAGTACCTTTAAGAAAAATATCTACAAAATGCACGCCTAATGTTTCCAGCTGTAGTGTTCGATCCACCTGCTGTGCCTGTACTAGTAGAGTTCAGACGAGGCACTTGTTCATCAACTGGACATAGCCACTCCTCATCAAATCCATCCCCGTGCACTTCACACAGGTTATAGAGTACACAGCATGCTGTCACCAGAGTTGGCACAAAGTGCAAGTTGGTATCATTACGCTTGAGGAGACACCTCCACCGCCCCTTCAGTCTTCCAAATGCACATACAACAACCACCCTAGCATGACTCAGGTGGTAGCTGAAAGACCTCTCTTCCCTAGTCAGGCGTCCTTGGTCAGAAAAGGGTTTCATCAGCCATGTTTGTAATGGATATGTCGGATCACCCAGAATCACAACAGAAACATCCACTCCACCAATTTGTTGCATGGTAGTTGGCAGTAGGCTTCCTTCTTCTGCTTTAGAGAAAATAGCAGAATTTGCTAAAATCCTGGCATCATGGCAACTGCCTGGCCATCCAACGAAAACATTCATGAATTTGTTTTCATGGTCAACTAGTACCTGGAGAACAATTGAATGGAATCCTTTACGATTAAAATAGTCTGAAGGATCCACGGATGGAGCAATGATGGGAATGTGGCTGCCGTCAATAGCCCCAAAGCACTGAGGAAACCCCCAAGTGTGCAAAAATCCATCAATAATAGTTTGAGCACTTTCACCTGTTGGAATCCTGATGTATCGCTTGGCCAAAGTGCTCACAATAACCAAACACACTTCATGAACAACCACACACACAGTAGACAAACCAATACTGAACAAATGAGCTATGGATCTGTACTCTACATTTGTACCCAATCTCCACAGAGCAACAGCCACGCGTTCTTCAACTGACAAGGGTTTCCTGACCGCATACCTGCGATGAAGTGTGGTACGAAGCTGGATGCACAGAAACCGAAACGTTGGCCTACCTACCCTGAAGTTGCGCTTCCATTCTGCATCATCCCAGTTGCACACCACATCAGAATAAAAGGATTGATTTCTAGCTCTCATCCAAAGTTGTCTTTGTGGTATTGAACTGGAAGTTAGATATAGTTGTGCGCGGAAGAGACTTGCGACCAATATTTGTTCCTGATATCTCTTCAAAAAGTGTAATCTTCTTTGGGCAGCACTTGCTCCGGCCAATATCAGCTTTCTTCCTTCTGAAGTCGTTTCCAAAGCCAAGCAAAAAGAAATAGAACAGCAGCGAACTGGAAGGCAGCCATGTTTACGATAACGTCAAACGTCACATAGAAGGGCTAAACCCAGTAGTGACAGCATGCAAATAATGACGCATGTGAACGCAGGGACAGCACACAACCGTGTTTGACACGGTTCCTGAAACCGAGTTTATTGTCCATGTGAAAGGGGTATCATTGTGATCTACCAGTCACTTAAGTATCACTTAAAGGTGTACTCTAAATATACATACACACTACGTATGTATGCAATTATACACTGCATTAGGCCACATGAGTCAGCAGTACAGTGGCTTTCTTTAGGTCATTTGACAACGTTTTGTATGTCTCTATTTTTTTCTGTTTATTCCTTTCCAATGCAATCATTTCCTTCTGTATTCCAGTGCGTAAGTACACTAGCTTTCTTCTAAAGAACTGTTTCAAAGTTTTACACTCATTAGAATTGGTGTTACCAGCAGTCTTCAATTCATCCAGGGATTTCAACTCTGGAGAACTACCTACACTTGTACTCAGTGCATTGGCAAGTTTTGACTGGAATGTATGCTCATTCCCAGTTGTCTGTGGTATGGTTTGAGATGTATGACTGGACTGTGTCTTAACAGTATCTGTTGTTGCAGTAGTAGTTTGTGACTGTTCTGTGGAGTTAGTCACTTCAGATTGCAGCATGGTATTCAGCACTGCTGTTGACTCACTTTCATCAGACTTTTAACTACTGTCTGTAGCACTCTCTTGCTTAGTCTAACAAGCTAGCCCGTCTCCGCTAGCGCCCTACGGGCGAGAAAAACGCGGAGACAGTCTAGCCCGAATAGCGATTAGTTCGCACCCACAAACTTGGGCTAGCGTGTTCGGTTTTCGCTGAATTCCGAACACGCTAGCCCTCTGACAACCAACTTCTGGCGACGACGTTTCAGTGCAAGCATATTCGTATAGGAGAACGATTTGGAGTATTGCAGCAAGCGTACAAAACCTTGACTAAAACTTTAACTAGAAATATAGCACTTTAGCAATCCGCATGCAGTGTATTTCTCTGGGCGTGATAACATCGTTATTCTCTCTAACAGTCTAGGCGTTTTAGAGATTCTTCCGTGGCGCTGTTCAATGGAGTAATGGTTCTCATTGTTTCTCTTACAAGCTCTCATTCGTAAGCTGTAGATCGCGCCCTTTACGTCTTGTTCACTGGAAGAAAAACTCAATCTTCATTTGTACACACTTGTGGTCACCTAATGTTCAGGTGTGAACTAATCGTTATTCGGGCTAGACCGTCCCCGCCTTTCTCGCCCATAGGGCGTTTGCGGGACAGGCTAGCTTGTTAGACTATCTCTTGCTCCACATGTGCACACGGATTTCTCTGTGGGGTGGAACTTGTTAGTGGCATGAAAATTGATTCATTGGACGTAGACCATAATTCACAGACACTATGTGTCAGTGAATTATGGTCTATGTCCATGTCTATACTGCATGCATTTGTTGGGCTTTCAGTATCCATTGCCTTAGATACATCAGTCTGAGAGTCAAGTGTTTCCAGTTCACTAGACGTTTGTCCTAATTCTTTTATGTTTAGAACTGAACCACTACAACTGTCATAGACTCTCACAGCTGTGATTGGAAGACCTACCTTGTTTTGTAGGATCAATCCCCAACATTCAGTAGCTCTAATGGAAACATCCTTCAAGGATGCACTCCTGAAGTGTAGCACATTGGGGCCCTCAGTGTGGTACTCTGGATCTAGGTCACTGTCTAGGAACATTACAGTACCATTGGCAGATTTGTTCCACCACACCCCTTCCCCATGTACCAGGTAGTGTGCGATTCTTTGTAGGTGGCACTGAAACTCTCCCAAGTGGTTCTGGATAAACTCTTTGCTAAAACAACTTCCAGGGTAGTTAGGGAGATTCTTAGCATTCTGTTTGATTCTAGAATGTTCACTGGACATCTTACTGTAGCAGTTAGGTTCAGGACTAGAGTCCAGTTGTTTGCACTGTAGCTTAATAAGTAAGGACTCAACAAACCCATCTATTTTGTGGTCAGTGTTCATGGCTGCACATCCAGCCTACTTGAAAAGGCGCTCCTCAGCCTCAGCATTAGTGGAACGGCTGCAAACCACCTCATGTTGAACTGGACCATGCATTAGCATGGAGTGGAAGTAGATTGAAGACCTGTCTGGTTTGAATAGGTCAATATATGTCACATGGTGCAGGAAAGCATAGTTGTAGAATTGTAAGCACTGTCTAGGTGATCGCTTGCTGTCATTAGAGTACACTATTTCTGAGATCTTGACTAGTGTGCTGATTAGTATATAGACTGGATCATTTGTGTCTACTTTACCTGCAAGTATATGCATGACCTGGAGCAGTGCACACCTATAGTCTGAACCATAGAGTTTGTTTTTTTTTGTGAAAGTCATCAAGGTACTCCTGCACCTTGGATTCATATATCTGCCTACTCACTAGTTCCTGCCTCAACTGTTCACGGGTAAGAGACTCAAAGCTGCATAGTTTGTTTGGGACTTTGCCCATCACACCACAAGTAGCAGCAGTTTGAATGTTTTGTAGGGTTCTTAGTTTGCAGATTTGTACCAAAGTAGTATAGTTAGTGAAGTTCTTTACATGGGAGTTACATGCAATGCAGCAATAGTTGCCCCCTCTTTGTATGCCTGCCTCAAACCAGGCTGACTGCTTATCACCCTTAACAAGTAATTCGAGTTAAAAACTCGTGGGGGCTGCCGCCCCACGCACTCGAATCACTTGCAAAGCATTGGAGTGTAAGTGCACAGCTGAACATTCATTGAACATACTGTTTATTGTAACTGGACAATTGTTTTGAAAACAATTCCTATAACTCATTCCTGTATAAATTCATACTTCTCTATTGCTATTATATAAATTCTCTATTATAAGACTTTTCTTCAAATCTATATTATATATATATATATATATATATATATATATCAGATGAGCGTTACACACCGGAAGTCCAAATGAAAACAATATAGGGGCTGCCTGCGGCAGCCCCTAAAAAACTGTAGTGAGTCATGTATTCTGAGTCCATCTTCTAGGTCAATGGGGTCAGATAGGCCATCTAGGCATGCTACCCTCTCTGGAATAAACCCAGCTTGATCTGCTGAGGATGATGAACAGTGGGCCATTATATACACCTCACCCTGCTCTACAATCTCTTGTACACTCATGGTGGACTTACTAGATGTAGCTACCTCCTTGTCTGTGAGGTACACTAGAGGGTTGTGCACTGCCCCAACAACAAACACTACCAGGCCATACCGCAGGAGTACAAAGTGGTCAGACCAAACCCACAGGGATCTGTTACGTTGATAGAATTTCAGTAGGGTTCTCATGTGATGCAGTTCTTTTGACTCAAACTCGGGTGGAGCACATGGAGCCACTTCTGAAACCAAAGCAAGTATTTTATCCCTGTCCATTTCATTGATCTGAGAGTTGCTGTACAGACGCATCAAGGGCCTATGCTTGTCTGTCAGTTTTTGGCGAATTTCTGTCAATGAGTACTTACGACCCATGGCAGTCTTTTCACTTTTCTCCCCATTTTTGTAATAGGCCACTGGCAATGGACAACATGGGGACCTTAAACTAATCACATTGGTATCAATCAGCTCCTTCTGTTGCAATTTCAACTTTTTACTGCTAGGTGGTGCTGGCATGCTCACATTTGAATTCTCATACTTTTTCAAATTTTTTTTGGTTTTGAAACTGCATCAATTCCTGGAATGTTAGCACCTAGCTCTATGGCTAACAGTTTGATTTTGTGCCCAGCATCTGTCCCACTGATCTCAAACTCTCTTGCCAGTGCACTACCTACAAACTTTTCAGTGTTGTCCCAGTTTTTCAGTTTGTGGCATAAGGCTTGGAAGTCTTGAGTGTTTTGACAGTCACTCTCTTTCAAGGGGAGCCTTTTTCTACCCTTTTTGCTCTGGGTCATGTCTGGCTTTTCATAGAATGTAGAAGTCTTTCTTTGTCATGTCTTACATAACTTGTGTCATGTGCATGAGTACAAATTAAAGCATTTTTATCTATTGCTTGGCTAACTTCAGTAGTGCATTGTTTCTGAACATTTTTGGCTATTTCTTTGAAAGTGCCTATGTGATTCATAGCTACATCTGCAAATGGTTGACCCGTTCTAGCAAGGCACAGTGAATAAATTATGCTATATTGACTCGCAGCAAATTCTTTTGCTGAAACTTGTTTCAGTGGACCTATAGTGCACAGATTCTCCTCATTTTTGGGCTCAAAAAAGTGGCCTCATTGGCATTGCCTTCTGTAACTCATTGTGTTACACAGAACAAACTATGCAGTTTGAAACAGAGTGGCCAGACTTTGTGTTTTTGTCCAATTTTTCCCACTTTTCCAGTGAGAAAGTGTCCAAGTATTTCCACTTTGCTTCTTGGGGATGCCATTTTGTTCTAAATGCAGTCAAAACATTCTTAAGAGACCTTTCAAAGTTAGACATACACCCTGCATCTCTGCTTTCAAACCAACTTTTAGGCAGATTACATACTGACCTAAAAGCTTTCTGAAATAGTTCTACAGGGTCCTCAATGGTTTTTGTTGGGTTCTTACTGTCTACAGGGGCATTTGTACTGCACTCGCCTACACCAGTGGTTTCCGTATTCTCAGACTGTGTAGTAGGACTTATAGTGCACTCACCTGTATTTGTTGCTTTGCTTGTTTCTCCTGTTACCTTACTTTTGCTAGTATCAGCGCAGGAATTCTTACCATTACTGGTTTTCTTCTTTTCCTGGTTAGGTGGCTTTGAAAAAAGCTGAAATACCCCTGTACGTGCATACGCACAGTTGAGGAGAAGTGCAACTGGTGGGCTTTGTGACATCACTTCAAAGACCTGTAGTGTAGATTATATTCGATGTGAACTGATTGACATAAAATGCACTGGCAATTATTAGTGACACTTACTTGTACTGGCAATAAAAGCAAATTCTGGCTTGAGAAGTTAGCAATTGAACGGCAGTGTAGAGAGCTAAAGTGGTTGTTGGAACTACGAAAGTTCTAATTTCCCTCCAAGACAACCGCGATTACGTTAAACCACACCTCGCTATATTATATAATATAGCTCTGTACTCGCGAGGGTTTTAAGAGTTTGCATGCGTTGTAAGCACGTGATATCATGTGACACAGGCCTAAAGAAGAACTTGCGTCGACAAGGATTTTATGGCAAAAAAGGCACGGGTCTAGATCTCTACCTAGATCCTTAAAACTTTGTCAGATTATCTCTAAAGGACTGAACTTCAAATTCGCCATGGGGAAGATGGTCGGCCCTTCCGTTCAGCTTATGCGCAGCCATTTGTTGCTGTAGCTGATCTTTTTGTGTCTTTTTGAGCAGAAATCCTTGGACATAACAGCCGTGGAATGGAGCAGCGTTTTCCTCATGGGCGAAAAGTAAGATTAGGACATGTTCTGTCTTCTGAATACACTTGGGTGTTTAAATTCAGATTTATTCAACCACGCCTTTTGCGATTTTTGCTTATTTTGGTATAGTTTAAAAATCGACCATATATAACACGTACAACAGGTTTTGGCTCTTTAAATTGCCAATGCACAAAATACAAATGTTCATAATACTATCTAGATGGTTTCTTGAGTCTTTGCGTCTGTAGGAAGAGAAAACAAAGCGTTTTATTAGAGGCATTCGTAAGCGGCAGCCATTTTGTTTTTTGGCGAAAAGTGCCATTACATACCTGCGTGTGCTAACCTGACAATAGTTTCAACAGGTACTGACGTCAAATTTGGCTGCATAACTCCTAAATCTTTCAGAAGAGCATCATTAAAAGGGAACTTTTTCTTCATCTTCTCAATTGTTTTGACGTAAAATGCTCTAACAGCATTGAAAAAGGGCTTTGTGTTCTCCTCCTCCTCTAATTCAGCAAGAAATTTCCACGTCTGAACCCCAATGCCCGAGTTCTCATCTGGTAATTGAGAATCGGCTTATAAACTAAGCTGATCCAGGGCACTGTCGGCTGAAATTATTACATCTTCTTTTAGTAAGTTTGCAGCATACAATCGAGTGAGCCTGCACATTTCAGTGTGTAGGTGACTGGTTGTATTTTCATCAGACTTTTGAAAAAGTCTATTGAAGTGATCCATATGTGGGAGTATGTATGAAAGGAAAAGGAGCAAAGGTTTTGTCAGTGGACTTTCAAGCTGTGCTACAATACCACGAACCCTGCTGTTCTGGTCAGCACAAGACAAAAAGTAAGACTTCATGCCATCATACTGAGTGAGGTAACGGTTGACACAGCTTAGAAGACTAAGCTAACGAGTAGGGCAGTGCTTCAGAATCTTCTCAGGCTCTCCTGAATAGAACTCACTCCGCATATCAGCAAACTCCTGTGTTCTCTTGCTGCTGTGATGAAAGTGGTAAAAGGTGTCAACAAAGAGCTGGTCAATGTCAACAGAAAGCACTTTCATGCCTGCTTTAACCATTAAATCAGCCAAATGGCAGATGCAACCAACATCATACACATGAGGATTTTCATCTTTGATTAATGTTTGTATTCCAGAGCGTGCTCCTTTCATAACATTGGCTGTGTCGGACATAAATGCAATGGCTTTTGAAAAGTCTAGTTCATGCTTCAAAAGAGAGGCCTTGACTGCACTGAATAAATTGCTTGCTGTGCCAATGTTCACAGCAGGCATGTCAAGGAATCGTGTACGAACATCTCCAATTGCAGAATCGAAGATTCTCACGAGTATTATGCAAGATTTGTTGGTCTTATCATTAGACTCATCCATCATAATTGAGAAAAGTCCCTCTTTAATGTTTGAAATCACTTTCTCCAGATAATGAGGTGAAAGAGCTTCCTTTACAACTGCAGTGGTCTTTGTACGACCACATGCAAATTGTTTTGCGATGTCAGAATCTGGAAACGTTTTATGGAACAGCTTTGTAGCATGGTCACTAGTCAAAAGCCTACATGCTTTAGTACGTCATTCTTCCCACCATGAGACACACTGCAATCTACTGCACAGACTGTACAACGAGCAAATGTGGAACCTGGAAAGGAGTAGTGTTAGCAGTGCCTCCAAGTATCCGCTGTTTCCCGTATTTTATACGATATTTCATACTAAATACGGATATACGGAAACAGGATAAAGATTACGGAAAGAGCACATGGCCATTCTCAGGTTTAAAGATGGCAATCTTTGAAGGAACAGTGGATGATGGAGAAGAAAACTTCGAATCTAGCGACTCTGATGTTTCAGAAACTCCAGCACCAAAGCGATCAAAATCAATGCCTACCAAAGCTAAGCCAAGATCTGGGAAGTTCAAGAAGAGTTGGAATTTGCCTTATATCACAGCCAGCACGAAAGGAGAGAAATTTGCGCGGTGCAAGCTCTGTTACTGTGATTTTTCCGTTGCTCATGGAGGGTGAAATGACGCTCAGAGACATTGTCAAAGTGTGGGGCATCAAAAAAGGTATGCCGACTCACAGACTTCCACGTCTATAGCTAGTCATTTCAGGGCAGAGTCTACCAGTAGTTCTCATTCCTTAAAGGTGATTTCAGCCGAGTTGATGATGGCACAGTTCATTGCATTGCATAACTTGCCTTTTCAGGCAGCTGATCACCTAACTGATCTAGTTTCATCTATGTTCCCTGACTCTCAAATCGCTGCTGACTTTTCCTCGAAGCATACCAAAACCAAGTCCATTATTTGTGATGCTATTGATGTCCATCTTAAGAAGCCTGTTCTTGACATACTAAAACACAGTTCTTTCAATCTCATGTGTGATGAATCGAACGAGAGGGGTGATCATTGCAAACTGCTAACTGTCTTAGTTAGGCTTTATGACACAACATGTCAAATCGTTGTCACCCGTCATTTGGAAACTGTTGTCACAACGGATTTCACTGCTGAAGGACTGTACACATCCCTAACAGACACTTTACATCGACATGACATACCCCTAGCAAATGTCTTGAGCTTCACCTCTGATACATGTAACGTTATGAAAGGTGCTCGAGGTGGTGTTATTGCCAAATTGCGTTCCGTTCAGCCAAAGATCTTGGATGTGCATTGTATTTGCCATCTAGTCAACTTGTGTTTGAAATCGGCTGTGAAGAGTCTCCCCTTGAAGGTAGATGATCTCCTAATTGATATTTACTATCACTTTAGAAACAGTGTCAACAGAATAACCTCTCTGCAGGAGTTTGCCGAGTTCTGTTGTGTAGCGTATAAATGTGTTCTGAAGCATTGTCAGACTAGGTGGTTGTCTCTTCGTAGAGCAATAGACCGTGTATTGCAGATGTGGGATCCCCTGCTTTCCTTTTTAGGGGCTGCCTGCGGCAGCCCCTATATTGTTTTCATTTGGACTTCCGGTGTGTAACGCTCGTCTGATATATATATATATATATATATATATATATATATAATATGGATTTGAAGAAAAGTCTTATAATAGAGAATTTATATAATAGTAATAGAAAAGTATGAATTTATACAGGAAGGAGTTAGAGGAATTGTTTTGAAAACAATTGCCAAATATGGCAATTGTTTTCAAAACAATTGTTCAGTTACAATAAACAGTATGTTCTATGAATGTTCAGCTGTGCACTTACACTCCAATGCTTTACAAGTGATTCGAGTGCGTGGGGCGGCAGCCCCCACGAGTTTTTAACTCGAATTACTTGTTTACAAGTCACGCAGATGTTGAGAAGCCTGGAAAGGTGCGGGCGATATTCACTTTGATGAATAAGCCATCTAACAAGCTCTGGTTGCTCTTTCTCTCCAATGTACTGCCTGTGTTTGATAGGTTCAATGTCCTGTTTCAGACATCATCAACATCAACTGTCCACAGACTTCATTGGGAAAGTGTGCGTCTTCTAAAAACAGTCCTGGGTTTCTTCATCAAGGCTGATATAATAAGAAGTCATTCAGATGATTTGACAATGCTAGACATTGATGATACCACTAACCACCTCCCTAATGAAGAAATTTTTCTTGGAGATAGTACCACTGCCCTCTTCATTGATCTGAATGAAAATGATGGTGAAGCATTGAGCGGCTTTTATCACGGGGCAGTTTCATTTTTCCAGCGTTTTGTACAGAAGCAGATACAGAAATTTGATTTTAAGTCTGATGTCTTACACATCCTTTCCTTCCTTGACCCTGCTAAGAGTCAGCTGGCTAAACCTGGAGTCTTTGATCGAATACGTGATTGCCTGCCGCTCTCGTTTGACAAAGCTGCTGTGAAGTTGGAACACAGAGAATTCGTCAGTGATAGCAGTATCGATACCAGAGTCACTGATGCTGTGAGTTTTTGGGTTGCTGCATTGAATATGAAATCCCCAATGGGTGACCATAAGTATGAGAAACTTGCAACTACTGCATTGACTTTGTTGTCAATACCCACATCGAATGCCGACTGCGAACGCGCTTTCAGCCATGTTCGCAGAATCAAGAGTGAATTCCGATCATCCCTCTCAACAGAAACTACATCGTCATTGATTGGATGTCGTTTCAACAAAACTAGTTTGTGCTGTGAGCAAACAGTGTTCAAGGAATCTTTGCTGCTGAAGGCCAAGAAATGCACCCACCAGAGAAATCTCTCTTTCAAAAAAGGACAGTCAGACTCATGACTATTGATATTTTCTTAGGTTTTATAATATTGTGTTGCATTAGGTTTTGTACTGTTGTGTTAAATATGTTATTCTCTTATAGGTTTAATTTATATTGTTGCATTATTCAAAATTGTATCATGATAGATAGTATCTTAGTAATCTATGGTTGTATGAGTGTGTGCATGTGAGTTTGTGCACATGCATATGCATGTGTGTGTGGCTGTGCATGCCACATGTGTTTGTGCATATGACATTGATTTTATTCTTTGCATTCATGCGTCCAAATTTTTATAATGATCCTCATTTTGAGACAACAGTCCTGAAATTGAAAGATGATTGTCCTGAATGCTGGAGTCTCCACTTGGAGGCTCTGTGTTAGGGAGAGAAACAATGAAGCTATGTTGTTTGCATCATTGCTCTGACCATAGACTCTACGCATACCTTTGGTGCTTCTGCCAATACCAGGAAAATCGTTTGGCCAATTCTTGTCAAAGTGGCATTCATGCCTGGGCTTCTTTGCATCAGGTTGCTCCATATCAACATTGTCATCCTTTTCCATTATTGACAATAAAATAAATAGACCAAAGATTCTTCAAAATCGACTACAAACCAACTCCAAACCAATACATAGGGAATGTGAGAACGCACAACACGTGTTGTCGCACTTTCAGCTGTCATATTAGGCAATTTAGAATTGGAATCAGAATGGGAATGGAGAAATATGGTACTTACCTAGGTCGCGTTCAGCATCTCTTGGTAGGACTAGACTACTTTGTCATAGAGAGTGCAAATTTCACAAAAGTCGGGACAAACCTTAGAATATTACAATGTCGGGTAGTACAGGTAAAAATGGTTAAAATCGTGACTGTCCCGCCATAATCGGGACGGTTGGTAACTATGTCTTTAAGACCTAAAGATTTGGATTGAGAATTAATGACAAAGATTCAACTCGCTCAGTGAATTTCCATGGGCCTTGAATTTTTAGAGGTAAAGCGACTGGTTTAAAGTTGTTGTCTTCATTTTAGAAGTTGTGGAAGGACTCAAAAACTGACAAAAGCTGTTAAGCTGCCTCATCCAACAAGGAAGAGAACTTTGACGAAGCATTCAGGATGGAAACGTTCTTGGATGGATGGTTTTACTGAGACATTGTACCTTACACGACCGCGCAAGTCCATGGTAATGAAGAAAAGACTAAAGAAAGCTTTGGAAACAGGTAAGATGAGTGTGGAAAGCCTTTTATCTTTAGTTAACCATTATGGAGTGCTTGAACGCGCATGTAAAAGTGTTTTAACGATGTTTTGTATGAGCAGGTCTTTAATAAAATAGTTTTTCAATGTGTTTTTGTGGATATATTCGCGTACGTGTGTGTAATCTTGTGTGTGTGTTTACTTAGTTCCTCTAACCATAGATACCATGATCCAACACATTAGAGAATGGGACGCAGATGTTAGGATGAAAAGAAAACCTAGGAACCGCGAAAGTATGGAAACAATAGGAAGATCCAAAGAAGTTTGGGGAACAGGCAGGTAAGATGAGAGATAAAAGCTCTGTTTGGAATTAACAAACCATTTTCGAACGGTTGAACTTGTATGACAAGTGTTTTGGTGAGGTTTGTTGAGAGCAGGCCTTCAGTAAAAAAGAATTTCTTCAAGTAGTTTTTTGGATATGTTCGCATTTGTGTATGTTAGCGTAGATGTTGTATACTATGTACCCATATCTATGTTGTTTGGTGTGTGTGTGTGTTGTGTGTGTGTGTGTGTGTGTGTTTCTGTATGGTGTGTGTGTGTGTTTATCTGGATGTTTGTGTATGTGTGTCACTGTGTGTGTGTGTGTGTGTGTGTGTGTGTGTGTGTGTGTGTGTGTCGCCTATTTACAATCACTTGATACACCACATTGGTTAAAGTTACA
>CAUJGJ010000397.1:4252500-4277500 GCA_963170055.1 Halisarca cf. caerulea
GATTCGCTCTATGAATCCATCGTAAATTGATCAAAACTGAAGCTTTATAAACGGATTTCCTTCGCTGAGAAAATTATAACCGTCCAATAGAAGTTAGAGTGGCATCCGATCGAATGTTGGAGGATTTTCAGAAGGACTCCATGCGGCGCGAGAACCAAAAGCAAGTATACAGATGACGTAATTGCTCATAGTTACTGACGTCACGGTTAAATGGCCGCTTTGAAGCCTCGCTCGTAAAGACCGTGTGATCCGGACGTGTAGATGATACTTATATCATTGAAAGAAGATATGGAACGTTTCAAAGTACTATTGTGTACATTCGTAGCGTGAGCGGAGAAGATATAACCAGGTACGCCGATTATATAACCATTTTAAAGCCTAATTTTCACATTTTTAAAGCCACTAAACTACATTTTTCCTTATAATTATCTCATTTCAAGTTATAATGTTTCCGCTCACGAATAACTTATTAAGTAAACTCTACTCTTTCATTTGATACCAATCTTGTGGCTCTTAGAGACCATCTACACATCCGGACTTTGCCATTTGCTGCAAAAAGTGTACCTTTTTCAAAGCTAATTTTTCTTTTTGAAACATAAAGTATATGCTTAAAACGTACACCAGTATTTCGATAAATAACAATAAAACACACAGCGATTTTAAAAAGTAAGAAAATGTATTGTCTTGAGCTAAAAATGCGCTAATATTTTAGCCACTTCGAAACGGCAGCCATTTTGCGTGACCCACTATAATGAGCCTGTGTAAGAATATATTTTAGTTTGCTGTATTTCATCATCTTGTGGTTTCCTGTACCATCTAGTATTTAAGTAGCTTTTACTTTGCTGTACTCATCCTTTCAGTACTCTCAGTTGTTTCAGTGTTTGGAGTAATTAAGAGATTCATTCTCGTGAACTGTCTCAGCGCTATTGAGAAACAATAGACATTTCGAGGGAATAAGCAATACTTTTTACATTGGCGTAGTTGGCAGGATCATCATGGCTTCAAGACCTCTTGTGCTACCTGATCCCTTCAATGGCACTGGCAGCTGGGATGACTGGATTGATCACTTTGTGAGTGTCACTGGAGTCAATGAGTGGGATGAAGCTAAGCAGCTCCTTTGGTTGAAGGTACGCCTTACTGGTACTGCAAAGAAGACCTTCAACAGTCTCCCAGCTGACCAGAAGGACACATATGAACATGCTGTAGCTGCCCTTCGTACCTGATATGAGCCAGAGAGTAAGCAACATTTGTATGTGGCAGAATTCCAAACCAGGAAACAGGAGAAGAATGAGACCTGGCATGAGCTGGCCACAAATCTCAAGTTACTTGCAGACAAGGCCTGGCCACATCTAGCAGAAGCAGCCCATGAGTGTCTTCCCTACAACGATACCTTGACTTGCTGGACAATTCCCAAGTGGCTTTTGCTGTCAAACAAGGCAGACCTGCCACCCTTGCTGATGCTGTGCGTAGCACACTCAAGAAGGAGTCCTACCTTGCCTCCAATCCTCAGCCTGTACGTGTTGCTCCTGTTCAGACTACTTCTGAGCCTGATGGCCTTGCCCTTATTCTGGAGAGACTGGAGCAGTTGTAAAGCAGAATGGCATCCCTCTCTGCTAAACCAACGGAGCAACCACCTCACCGCTCAGGATCTGTATCTCAGGACTCCCAGAAGAAGTCACCCCCTGGACCGAAGAAGTCTTTCCCCATTCGATGTCATCGTTGTTGACAGCAGGGTCATGTGGCCAATGGCTGTCGCAACCCTCCCAAGGCCCAGGGAAACTAAGCACATCTCGTGTGGTGGGCCACACACAGGATGGGTCTGATAAGGCCCTGGATCCAATTGTTATTGCCAGCAGTTCTCCCTCCACAAGTTCTCTGTATCTTTCAGCAACTCTCAATGATGTGTCAATCCTTTGTCTCATGGACACTGGCGCAGCTGTGACACTGATGTCTGAAGATGCCTGGAAGAAGAAATTTCCTCAAGGAAAATTGAATAAGTGGATGGGACCTGCTCTTGTCAGTGTTGCAGGGACCCCTCTGCAGGTTCTTGGTACTACTACAGTAAGCCTGTGTTTCTGCTCTTCCTATAGTGCAGATGTTTCTGTGGTCATTGTAACTGGTCTCAGTGTAGACATGTTTCTTGGCCTGGATTTCCTTTCTGATCATAAGTGTTTTCTTGACCTTGGACGGAAGTATGTACACTTTCCTCTGGTAGGTTGTTCCTTTGCCCTTGTTCCTACTCCTTCGCAGGACTCCTATGTTGGCTCAAGTTTTCCGGTGTTTGTTGGAGCCACCACTTGTGTTCCTTCCTTGAGTGAGCTAGAGGTTCTAGTGTCTGTTCCTTCCCATTTGAATGGAGGATCTTGGTTGTTTGAAGGACACACGAGTAAGGGTGTTGCAGCTGCTCGTGCCCTTGTCTCTCCTCGACATGGTCAGATTGTCATTCGTTTTTGTAACCCTGAGAATCAACCCGTCCACATTTCTAGTGCGACTAAGGTCGGAGTTGTGGAGGTGTTACCTGAGTCTGTTTCCCAGGCTGGTGTTACTGTGAGTAAAGGTACTAGTTGTTCTTAAGAGAAGCAAGATATCATTTGTGATGTTATCACTTCTTGTTCGGATCTGTCTGGTCCTCGGAAGGACCAATCGATTAACTCTATCACCCTAGCTGGACAGAACCTGGATGATGTTATCAAGTGTCAAGGTGAAGACACTGACATCGGACCAGTTCTGAGGGTCAAACAGGCCAAGGTCAAGCCCACCGATGCTGTCATTCGGCAGACAAGTCGTGAGTGTCAGCAGTTGTTTGCTCAGTGGGACCAGCTGGTGGTTGATCAATCCTTATTGTGGAGGATTTTCCATGATTCATCATCTGACATGACTCACCATCAGCTAGTCCTCCCGCGAAGTTTGCGTGATAAGGTACTGGAGGATGTACATCAGGGAGCCATGGGAGGACATCTTGGTTATGAGAAGACCCTTGCCAAAGTGAAGAAGCGTTTCTACTGGCCTGGTTACTCAACAGAGGTCAAGACGTGGTGCCAGTGCTGCCCTGCTTGTACGACTCGGAAGACACCTGCCCCACGGAACAGAGCCCCTCTGAAATCTGTCAAGGTCGGTTACCCAATACAGATGGTAGCTGTGGATATTCTTGGTCCCCTGTTGGAGAGTGACACAGGAAATTCCTACATCTTGGTTGCAACTGACTACTTCACCCACTGGGTGGAGGCCTATCCGATTTCCAACCAGGAAGCAGTGACTGTGGCCAAGAAGTTGACAGACGAGCTCTTTTTCAGATTTGGACCTCCTGATCAGCTCCACTCTGATCAGGGTCGGCAGTTTTAATCAGAACTTCTTGCAGAAGTTTGCCGATCACTCGGGATCCACAAGACGAGGACAACCCCATATCATCCTCAGGGAGACGGTCTTGTGGAACGGTTTAACAGGACACTATTGGATATGTTGGCAACTACTGCGAAGGATCACCCTTTCCAGTGGGAGCAGCATATCAGATCTGTTTGTATGGTGTACAACAGTAGTGTGCAGACCACTACTGGGTATTCCCCATTTTATTTGATGTTTGGAAGGAAACCTCGCCTACCGGTAGACCTCAGTCTTGGCACTAGTCAGCCTAAGCCATCTTGTCATGCTGAATATGCCCAGGAGATGCAGAAATCCTTTTCTGAAGCACACTCTATGGTACGTGACAAGATGTCAGCCCAGCTTGACCGACAAAAGGATGTGTACGACAAACGGTGCCATGGACAACCTTACGACATTGGAGATCTTGTGTGGTTACATTTGACTGTCATTCCCAAGGGAAGACAGAAGAAGCTCCACCACCCCTGGATTGGACCCTTCCAAGTCATCAAGAAGATCTCTGATGTCACCTACCGGATACAGGATCCCAACAGACGAAGCTGAAGGCATGTTGTGCATTTCAAACGGTTGAAGAAGTGCACCTCACCACCCAAGTCTCCCCAGTCCACACCGGAAGAGTCCCCTGAACGAGTCATGGATAAAGAAACCCCTCCTGTTTCTTTTGGGACTAACCTGGAGCTTGTGGACACAGCTGATGCTCCACCTCGCTACCCTGCTCAGGCACACCGTCCACCGGATCACTATGGAGTGCTCATTTCTCATTGAAATTCGGGACGAAATCTTCGAAGAGGGGAGCAGTGTAATGGCATAGCCATTTGACTATTGTATGTGTTTAGTATGAGTGCATGAGTATTGTGTGTATGGTACAGGTCATTAATTATTCATTGATTGTACATTGTTGTGGTTGTGGTTTAGTGGTTAGATGCATCATTGTAATTTCATGTCTTATCTGTAACATGATACTTCCTTTTGGTTTGATCCATGGTTCCTAATCACACTGTTCTTTGTAATTACATCATATTTGGATCAGTTATTGTTGTACCACTTTTCTATCTCTTAGTAACCACTTTCACTTTTCGCTCTGTTGTCTAAGAGACCAACCACATCTAAGAATATATTTTAGTTTGCTGTATTTCATCATCTTGTGGTTTCCTGTACCATATAGTATTTAAGTAGCTTTTACTTTGCTGTACTCATCCTTTCAGTACTCTCAGTTGTTTCAGTGTTTGGAGTAATTAAGAGATTCATTCTCGTGAACTGTCTCAGCGCTACCGAGATAACAATAGACGTTTCGAGGGAATAAGCAATACAGTTTACATGTGTGTGTGTGTGTGTATGTGTGTGTGTGTGTGTGTGTGTGTGTGTATGTGTGTGTGTGTGTGTGTATGTGTGTGTGTGTGTGTGTGGTGTGTGTGTGTGTGTGTGTGTATGTGTGTGCGTGTATGTATGTGTGTAAAGATACATAGTTCAGAATCAGAGACCCTGATGTGTGTAAAGATACTTCAGATTATTTATTGATGCTTTTTTAATTCTTTCCTTTTTAGAAATTACAAACACAGAACTGTGTTTACATACCCTCCTAGCCCCACCCAATGCGCGAATAATTTTCATAAGTGTATTTTTCTAAATTCGTGTGGTGACTTGTCATGTGCTTTAGCACACTATGTTTGGTATCATTGTGATCTACAGAGCCTCCTCTTTACAATGCTGCCTCTTACGAAGAGCCCAGACCCTCTACGCAATAGTTGCGGGCCTTTGTCGTCGTCATGACTATCGAAAATGGCGGTATTGTCGAACTTACGATTTTTTTTCAAGCTTTGTGGCGAAGAAAAGTGGTCAACACTGGGATGGGAAGAAATCTATATTCTACGGCCTCATATCCATTTCATTGTGAATAATAATGTTTACGGTTAGTTATGACACTTTTTGATCCTATATTATTTTTACTTTGACCGGAAGTGTCCGTAACGTCTGTAACGATGTGTATATATATATATATATATATATATATATGTCAACAACATGGCGGACATTCAGGCGGTAATCAGGTCTCGCGGTTATTTTCAGTGAACTTGTGTCTTTGCTTCTGTTTTCGTCATCAAAGAATCTTAAAGACCTAAAGAGTGGGTTTAGGACTTAGTTGCAAAGTTTGAACTCGCACAAAGAATTTCCGTGGGCCTTCAAGCTTCAGAGGTAAACCGCCTCGTCAAAAGGTGTTGCCTTCGTTCAAAAAGCTTTAGAAGGACTCGAATACTAACGAAAGCAGTTTTCTTTATGTACTGTAGTGGATATGTTTGCGTACGTGTGTGTGATCTTGTGTCTATATGTTTGTTTAGGCTTCATCTAACAAAGTGGAGGACGTTGACTAGGCATTGAGACGAATATGTCCTTGGATGGAAGACAAAACCTTAAAGCATTACCGTGGGAGTATATCGAGACAAAGAGAATTTTCGAGAAAGAAATAGGTAAGATTACTCTTTTAAAAGCTCTATTTCTTTACCTAACCGTTTTCGAACGCTTGAACGTGTATGCAAAGTGTTTTAATAAGAGTAGAACTTCAGTAAAAGAATTTCTTTGATTATTATGCGTGTATTTGAGCTCACGTTTGTGTGTTGTTTGTAGTATCTATGGTTTGAGCATATTCCTGTGGCTTTGTGTGTGTGTGTGTGTGTGTGTGTGTGTGTGTGTGTGTGTGTGTGTGTGTGTGTCAGTATTGTGAATGTGTGTGTGTGTGTGTGTGTGTGTGTGTGTGTGTGTGTGTGTGTGTGTGTGATTATGATTTTGTGGTCTCATTGTTGATTGTTCTTTCTTTTCATGTTCAGAAGAATAGACTAGAAGCACGGAAGGCAATTGGTGAGAGTGTGATTGTCTATATTTGGATGTCTCTGTGTTTGTGTGTGTGTGTGTGGGTGGGTGGGTGTATAATCATGGTATAATCGTGTGAGTTGTATATGCATAATACATATTTATGTATATATTGTATGTATATAATAATATGTGTATACATATACCTCAGTGAATTTGTGTATGTTCAGTGTGTGTGTGTGAGTGCATGTGTATGTGTGGGTGCATGTGTGTGTATGTGTGTGTGTGTGTGTGTGTGTGTGTGTGTGTGTGTCTGTGTATGTGTGTTAGTAAATATTATATGTATACATATTCGTCAGTAAATTTAGATATGTTCAGTGTGTGAGTGAGTGCATGTGTATGTGTGGGTGCATTTGTGGGTGCATTTGTGTGTGTGTGTGTGTGTGTGTGTGTGTGTGTGTGTGTGTGTGTGTGTGTGGTGTATACTCATCTGAGTTGTATGTGTATATGTGTGTATGTTTAATATTGTGTGTATATATGTATGTGCGTGTGTGTGTGTGTGTATTTGAGTATGCGTACTTGTGTTAATGGAATTGTATCATCATCCCAGGCTTTCCTCAAGGACTTGGAAAAGAGGCTGATAGCAACAAGAGAGGCAAAATGGTTTACCTAACTTCTTCAGTGGATGTCTGTCATCATCCAGGCTGGAATGGGAACACTTCAAACTGAAGTTTTGTTCTTGACAATTTACACCGCCTTTTCTCATGTATATGTATATTTTAGTAATTTGTGTGTGTCAAAACCTATATTATATATTAGTATGTGCATGTTCAATCATCCTAATGTTTTATCATTACTATATCATGTTGTTGACCATTGATACTCGACCCTACCCAATGTGTTTACTAATAATATTAATAATTATGGTTGTACAATACAATGATGATTACATGAGTAGTCTGTAATGAGCAAATAACTGATATTGAATACAGGTTATTGCGGGCCTAAGCATGTTTTGAGTACCGTATAGGCACTTATTTTCACGAATGAGGCGGCATTCGCAGAAATTCAAGCGCAAATATTTAATTAGATACAGAGACTATTTGTCTTATACAATAGTAGAGTATGGTGCATTTGCGAAAATAAAATTGCAAATTACAGCCAAGTTTGTCAATCGCGAAATATACGCCCCGCGATAATTAGCGCCAATACCGTACAGTTCCCTGCAAATTGTCCAACCTAGTCTGACGTAGCCAGACTCATTCTTTCCTTGACACGGCGACAATGGGTCTGGCCACGTAAGACTATGTCCTTTGCACTCACTTTGCAGAATGGCATGCGTAGTAACTTTTATTGAAATTGTCACTGTCATATATAATTAAAACAAGCGATTCGAGTTTAAAAAACTCGTGGGCCGCCTACGGCCCTGGAAACTTGAATCGCTTGGAAATCGGCGTTATTGACTAAAATAATATTTTGAAGAACTCTTCTGGTCTAAAAGACCCTTCGCTGATAAAATCAGAAGCAAACGAATGAATTTCACCGAAATATAGCCGAAAGATTTTGTACCAACTTCGCGTCCGCCATGTTGTTAACATATATATATATATATTATATATTGATATCGTTCCGGATGTTCCGGACACTTCTGGTGAAAGTAAAAACAATATAGGGCCGCCTTCCGGCGGCCCAAAAACTGACTAGATCATGATCCCAATATATTGTTTGGATTATTGAATGCTAAAACTTGACACACACACACACACACATTTTACTACACCACTACTCAAAACCATGCATTTCTTACAGTGATCTTTCGATTTCCAAGTGATTCGAGTTTCCAGGGCCGTAGGCGGCCCACGAGTTTTTTAAACTCAAATCACTTGTTCCGAAGGTGCCATTTTTCCACTTGACGATGTATGTCTACTAGTCTCTGTTTGGCCCTTTTGCTGCTTGCACATGACTTCATCATTCTTTTCTATGTCAGTATCAATGTTCAATGTATCAATACCTTATGTAAGAAGCAAATAAGAACATTTTCCTCTTCTTCCTGGAGTTATTCAGTCCAAACATGTTGCCAAAATAATAATTATACCAACATGTTCATGCAAATGCAAAGCTACATCAGTGTACAGTGTTTTTAGGCTTACATACACAAATAGCTGCTTGTATACAGTTTTGCCTATGTAGTTACAAAGTTTTTGCTTACAATAACCATACATTACTTATCACATACATATATTATGTACACATACACATAATATATACGTATTACATACATATTAGGTACCTACATACTACATGTTACGCACATGCTGCACTGTCCAAGTGTGCTTTTTGGTACGGAATACCCTACGTTTAGCCCTTTTTGGGCCGCCAGAAGGCGGCCCTATATTGTTTTTACTTTCACCGGAAGTGTCCAGAACGTCCGGAATGATGTCAATATATATATATATGTGACTGTCCACGGGAAAAAGGGTATTCGTATAGATTGCGTCATTTTTCAGTACGCGCATAAAACCGCAAACGCAGTACATCGTAACGTTTTCTGCACCGTACTGCGTCCGCATACTTAGCGACGTCGTTTCCAAGTAGATTACGATGTTCGCCATTTAATCTTCTTCGTATTGGTCTTTGTTTCGTGTCCATACGATCTTCCTTCAGTGAGATATGATCACAAATGTTTCAACTGCCGTTGTTGGCGAAAGCGTCGAAGAAGAGTTTAAGGAGTCTGAAGAGTCCTACAATCCCACTATCCACGAAGATATCAACGAAGATGAACAAATGAATACTCAGTTGCCTGTCCAAGCTACTGAAGCGTTCATTTCAGATTCCCCTCCCCTCACATCTTCTTCCATTGTGTCTGTGAAGAGACAACAATTTTATAAGGCTATATTCCGGCAATAACCTCCTACTATGTGTTTCATGTATCCAAGGAGTACCCCAGCAAGGTGTTCTTCCATAAGATGTATACCCCTACCATATTTTCAGCAGCCCCTGACATCCAGCTATAGTTTCCATGCAAACAGATCTAGAGCAGATTGTGCGGAAGAGTTTGGATGTACAAAGACTGTGGTATCTATATGATCATATACAGCCATATTTTGTACATCCAACCTCTCTGCTGATTCAACATACCCAAAACAACTGTTCCAAGACCTGCACAGTCATCTTTTGTCCAAACCTGTACGTTTAAACGCAGAACACACTAAATAGGTCTTGCAACTACACCAAACATCTTTAACGTTGATAAAACTTTGCCCATACTATAAACGAATGTCAACAATATGTAGGAAATGGAATTAGACATGTTTTACTCATATTTGAGCCCACATAATACACCTTTTCAAAGTCTTGCTCAGAAATTTCAGGCCTAATGAATTATTAATGATCTATGAATGTCATTAAAAGGCAATGAATGCAATTAAGAAATCACAAATTATTCATGATTACTTTCACACTTCCATTTCATCATGAAAGAAATGGGAATGGAACCCAGAAATGGTCCCAAGCTGTGGGCCTCGCATAAAACATGCACCAGCTGCAGTATCTCAATTTTCATTGACAGAACACGAATACCCTTTTTCCCATGGATGGTCACATATATATATATATATGTCAACAACATGGCGGACTTTTAGGCGGTAGTCGAAGTCGTTGGTATTATTTAGTGAATTTTGTGTGTTTGCTTCTGTTTTAGTCAACGAAGAATCTTTAAGACCTAAAGATTTGGATTGAGAATTAATCACGAAGATTCAACTCGCTCCAAGAATTTCCGTGGGCCTTCAATTTTTAGAGGTAGAGCGAGTGGTTTAAAGTTGTTGTCTTCGTTTTAGAAGTTGTGAAAGGACTCGAAAACTGACAAAAGCTGTTAAGCCGACTCATCTAACAAGGAAGAGAACTTTGACGAAGCATTTAGGACAGAAATGTTGTTGGAAGGATGATTTTACTGAGACATTGTACCGTACGCTACCTCGGAAGTCCATGGAAACGAAGGAAAGGCTAAAGAAAGCTTTGGAAACAGGTAAGATGAGTGTGGAAAGCCTTTTGTCTTTTAGTTAGCCATTATGGAGTACTTGAACGCTCATGTGAAAGTGTTTTAACGACGTTTAGTATGAGCAGGTCTTTAATAAAATAGTTTGTCAATGTGTTTTCGTGGATATGTTGGCGTACGTGTGTGTTATCTTGTGTATGTGTGTTTGCTTAGGTCCTCTAACCATAGATACTATGGTTCAACACGTCAGAGAATAGTCCGGCGTAGCCAGTCCCTTTTCCCGCATATTTCCGTTTACACAGAAAGCGGGAAAAGGGTCTGGTGCAAAACCCCAGGTTTCCTGTTACAGTGTCCTTCGCTCGCTGGGACACTTGTCGATAAGTAATTACTTTGATCTGCGACCACAAACTCAACAAACAATGAATAAGTAATAATCTGTAACACAAGAGCGGTTTGGGCGGAAAAAAAATGGAGGAAAGCGCCGAAGAATGGCAACATAACACAAACGAAGCACTAACAGCAACAATTACGTAAGCACTACTTCTTTACAGGTCTTCTTGAGCCATTTTCGAAATGTGTTTGTGTTCTCTCGGTGCATTTGTGACCTAGAAGAAGAGAATGTAGAACTTTGAGTCAGTGTAAAAATGCTTCCCAGCGGTATTCAATGCTACGGCTCCAAAATCACGGTATAGTAGATATTACCTGTACTTCTTCTCTCCTCTTTTTAGGGGCTGCTGCGGCAGCCCCTATATTGTTTTCATTTGGACTTCCGGTGTGTAACGCTTGTCCGATATATATATATATATATATATATATATATATAATATGGATTTGAAGGAAAGTCTTATAATAGAGAATTTATATAATAGTAATAGAGAAGTATGAATTTATACAGAAATGAGTTATAGGAATTGTTTTGAAAACAATTGCCAAATATGGCAATTGTTTTCAAAACAATCGTCCAGTTACAATAAACAGTATGTTTAATGAATGTTCAGCTGTGCACTTACCCTCCAATGCTTTGCAAGTGATTCGAGTGCGTGGGGCGGCAGCGAGTGCGTGGGGCGGCAGCCCCCACGAGTTTTTAACTCGAATTACTTGTTCTGTTTTCAATGCAAAAACATGCCTTACTCTCCTCCAATATGGTAGTCATCAGAGAAATGTCTTTGCACCGTTTAGCAACAGAATGACGTACTGAACTTGGGTCCTTGCCTACTTCAAGCAGCCACTGCTTTTCGATCTCTTGCAGTGGCCCTAGACTCCTTGAGATTGTTACCACGGACTCTGGTGTCAGGTTGGAGCCAAGATGGCTCAGCTTCTCCTTCAAGGCCCTAAATATTGCACAATTGTTCAAGTTACAATATAAACTGAATGCTTGAATGCTTCCTTAGATAGTACCCATGCACATGCAGCTCACAACCCACCGGTTTAAATGCTCCATATGCAAGTCACAGGGTATGTTCCTCCCAGCAATTCCTTGTGTGTTCACAAATCTCCCTTGCATAATCTGCTGCTTCAGTCTTGGAGAGGCCAAATACTCCAGCTGTGTAAGTAGAAGGGCAGCCTCCTGAGCATAATTGCTATGCTTATTTATATGAAACAAGCATAGAAGGTGCCTCCATATGTCTATTACCCTACTGCCATCTCCTTCACGACTCGCATCATGGTATGCTGCCCAAATTAGTGCCAGCATTATGGTGTCAATGGTGTATTGGTGAACTTCATCAGGATAAGATGGGTTTGGCTGCGTGTATGTTGTGATGTCTGTAAATTTTGCGACAATCTCACTGGCTAGTGCTGGCAAAGAACTGAAATTTACTGGTAGCTGGCTTTGAAGAATAAATTGTTCAGCATTGTCTTCCTTCAAGACTGCACAAGCTGCGGCTAATACATATGAGGCCAAAACATCCTCTATAAATGCTTCAGCACTATTCATATTCTTGTCTGGCTTAACTGGGACATTTGTTCTTTGAATTGCCACTTGCAGCTGATAGAGGGATCCCTTTACAGTTCTCGATGATGTGTCACCGTTATATAGTTGCTTCCACATGATATGCATATCAATTTTAGTGTGCATAAGAAAACACTGAATTAATTAAGTGGCTGCATGACAAGCATAAAATACACTTAATATAGAATCAGCATGGCAAGGCTCACAGTCATCAAACATTGCCTGGTATGCCAATCCTGGACTGGAACAAGACCACGAAGCTGTTCAGCTGCATGCAATTCATTGCATTTGTCCAGCTGTGCACCCCTTGCCCTTTTGACTGTTAGGTAGTCTCCTCCAATAAGAGTTTTGTGGTAGAGCTGTGCCTCCAGCCTTTCATCATCATATTGGTAGCACGGAACATATGCCTGCAACTCCCTGAAAATGTCCACCATGTCACCTATTACATTTTCATTTTTTAAGATGACTCCAAGGGGGACCTACATAATACCACAGAAGCCATTTGAATTAATGAATGCATGTCCTCTACAATTCAATTAGGAATCATGGATGAATGCAGATGCATGTTTTTCATGGGCCAGGCATTAAACTCACAATCTCAGACTTCTGTGCCATCTCCTTTGAGTATGCATGGGGTATGTGCCATGATACTTCTTCACCGAGGTGGCTAAAGGCCTTGACATGTAGAACCAGAATTCTATAGTATAGTAAATTAAGAATTAAGAACAGCATGCATGTATGTAATTTTATTGAATTGTAATTGATATGCAAACATTATATGTCAATTATATTAATATATCTCCTGTTACTATAGAGACCTAGCAATGAGAATTTTCATATCACCTAAGTGCCCAGGGCCAATAAGTGATATGACCTCTGATCTGGTTGATATTGACAATATCAACCAGGTCAGAGGTCATATCAAGCACAGTTCAAACCACAACATAATAATGAATCTCATTCAAGAATCAATTTAAATCAAAAACCTGTTCTGAATCATCTGAATCAGTATATACAACAATACAGTACAGCTGTATGTGGAGTATATAAAACAAGCCCAAGTCAGAACTACAGGAGGCACAAACTAAAAGTCCAAAAACAGTTCATCCAACTCCTGCTGTCCTATCTCAGGCAATGGAGGGAGTGGAGGTGAGGGTGGTGGGTGATTGAACTGTATGTTCACTGTGCACCCACTGATGTTCAGCACTGGTGATATATTGGTTAGTGGGGACAATTCAGAACGTGTTACAGTTTGCTGTTTCTCCTGCTTTTGAATCACAGATTGAAAAGTGACAGGCTTTTCTGAACTGAGGACCTCACTTACAGCCTCATGCTGCTCAGTTGTTGTTCTTTCATACTGACGGAGTGCTTCAACACTGCGATGCCCTGTTCGTTCCTGTATGATCTTCTCAGGGACGCTTGCTTGAAAAAGTTGTGAAGCCCCAGTCGCTCGGAGACTGTGGTTAGTTTTGTGTCCAGGAATGCCTGCAAGTTGACACATTTTTTGAACACTTTTTGCTAGTTCATTCTTCCCAATGGGTACACTTGTGAACCATGGTATGTTCTTGTCAATTGGTATTTTGGTCAAAGGCCGCACATAGAACACATCATTTTCAAAGGCAAGTGGCGGGAGCTTGGAGATGTACAAATCAAGAATGTATACATGACATCTTTCTTTGAGATCTGGATTGCTGTAAATAGGCACAGTTTTGTTTGGGAGATTTCTTTGTGAAAAAGTACCATTTCGATTTTTGGAACCATTCTCCACATAGGTATAGCTGAGCGGATATTGGCACTTCTTGAATTGTGACAGCTTAAGGGATCTGTGCTCTTCCCCACCCCTCAAGCAAAAATTCTTCCCATTTAAGAAGAACACAGCATTGAACAAGGCTTGTGGTGAATGAATTCCCATAGTTCCAGATTCCCATAGCATTGATTCTTCACTTTTGGAGAAAATTTCAGCATGTTTGATATCCGTACCTATGTTCATGGTCCTCAGTTGGTGATAATAGTTGTCTAAGCCATTGTGGAGGAGCTTAAAACGATGGTCCTTTTTATCGAGAAAATTTGGACACGCTGGGTTAATTTCTCTCATGTGTCTCAGTATTCCAGATAACAACTGAGAAATAGTTGCCGGTGTATAGTGCCTACCTTTACCGTTCCTGCTTTCTGCAGCGAAAAGAGGCAGCCACTTAGAGAGGTTTTCAGGTACGGCGCATTCTAGGAGATCGTCGGGACAGAGTTCTAGGTTGGCATCTTCTCGAGCCTTCTTCCATTCGGAAAATACTTTAAGAGACCAATTTGTTGACCTTTGAGTGTTGCTAGGGACAAAACTCTTCTGGAGCTTGGCAGAATCTTCACTGGATAAAAACTTGAATCTGTCTGGATCTTTCACTGGTAGGTCTGATCGCTTTTTCTTAGCAGCAGGCTTTGGTAAGCACTCGCACTGACATTTGCTACAACTATCAAAGTTTGGACAGGAACATTCCGCGTATTCGGTATCGCAAAGACAAAAACAGGTCTGGAGCGAACTCATGCTCCGCCACTTCTCTTGCAGGAATTCCCGCCATAACTACTCGCTCCTAAAATGGGCGTTTACAGGAGATATAATAGTTATCGCCCTTCCTGTGCGTGATATGGAGCATACATTTTACGAGACCCGAGGGCGCGAAGACAAAATATACATTGTCAACTTGTATATGCAATGCCATGCATGCATGCATGCAATTGAATCTATATAGACTATATAACAGCTATACTAACGTTGAATTAATTGCATGCATGTATTATTCCAAACTTTATAAGTTATATAATATATATACCTGGTTATTAGAGTCTCAAATACATTCCTGATTCGCTCATTACATTCCTCAGATGGTAGAATTCTCTGGATGTCAATTTCAGTTGGTATGGCTGGTGGTGTGTCAGACAGTCGGCTGACATCAATCCTGTCCCTCACTGCATAGCTATGGAAGTAGTGCATAGACTTTGTACGTGAGTCCAGGCTTTGATAGCGGGGTCGGATATTTTTATCAATGTTATCTCCCACTAATTTATAGCCGAAGAATGGCTGCATGCTGGGCTGATGTTGTAGTGAGATGTTCACCTGTTGGCTATCCCAGTGTTGTTGTAGTTGTGCACCATCGTCGCTGTCTCCACACAGTAAAAAAAGGTGTGCTGCTTCAGCATACTTAAGTGTGCTGCCACCATGTCTCCAGTTTTAGCACGAAATTTACTGTGCTGTATTTTTCTGTGCTATTTAGTATATTATGAACGTGCACATTTAGCACAGATGTTTGGTTAATTACTAGCACACTTATATATGTGTGTTGTTATATTTTATATATATAATTATTATATTATGTGTAATAATATCCAGTTTAGCATGCATAATAATAATATAATATGTTGTGAGACTGCATGATATTTCATGATGCTGCAATGGACACGTATTTATAAACATGTATTCATGCACATATTCCACTACATTTGTTTACATGCAAATCTTTCAAACTTGATGTACAACATACTCTCATAAAGTTAATAGTTAATATACAAAGATGAAGACTGCACACACATGCAGGTATGAAATCTTCAAAGACTATATAAGTTGTCAAAAAAATTCTTGCAACAGAGTACAATATACATGCCGTATGCACTGATAAAGATGGTTTTCAAGTTAAATTTAAAGTTTGTAGCGGTTGATAAAAGTCATGCATCTTGACTGCCTCTGTAAGTCTTGTGTATCGCCTAGGAAAAATTCTTGTAACAAAGTGAAAAAAGAGTTGGGATAAGCCCGATGGAACACATAATAACTACCTAGTAGAATACGCAGAACAGAACATAAAGAAACAATTGGAACCTCCATAAGAACCCTAGATTCAGCTATTAAGAACACTTGCTCCACTTTGTTTTCCTTTTCTAGGATTATCAAGTCTGGCTCTGCTCGGCTACGTTTTAGTGCATCATTGACATCATCAGAATCCTAAATGGATGCATGATGGTTATGAGGACACTGCATACCATAATTCTGAATGTATATAAACTTACCGACAGAATGCAGAAAAGTGGTTGCTTTGACTTTAACAGCTCCTTTTGAATAATGTAAAACAGAGGTTTCCAATTATCAATCATCTTTGACTCTACATCGGTATCGGGGTTAATGCAAGAAACTAGATTTGAAAGCCGCTTCTTCATATCAGGGAACTTCTGAGGCTGTATTTTTTCAAAATCAAACAGTAGCTGCAGATATTATAATAATATAGAAATCAAGCAAATTGTGCACACGTAGCATGAACTCATGTGAACAACTGTATACCATTAGACAGAAATGTGCCTAGCCAGTATCTAAAAATTTGTCAGCTTACATAGTCATAACTCTTGAAGCAGGGGAATGTCTTAAGAACATCTGATATAGATTCTGCCTGCCCATTTATCCATTCTCTTCTTCGGTGAAAGGTAATTGAAAGCAAAACAATTGTACCTTGCTTGTCCTTGTCCCATTCTTTCTGAATGGTAGCAATATCCTTGATATAATCCTCTTGAGGGAGTATAGACTCTTGTGTTATTACTACAGCAGTAGTTGATGCTGATGTTGGTGCTACCGATTGTTTTGATCCTTCTGCCGTGTAGGAAGAACGTCTAAGATTACGAAAGCGCTGACTTAACTGTCGCTTTATAGATACCTGCAGTGAGATATTCACCAAAAAATTATATCAATTAATTTGAAATTAGATCTATGTAAGCACCTATATATATATATAGCCAACAAGTAATCAACACAATTGTATTCCACCTACATATAAATCAATTCCAGGTACATTGTCTGCGAGAAAAGGAAACTTTCTTACAACAGCAGATGCCATGGCTGTATAGTGGGCAGATGTTGGCTCTTGAACTTTAACATAGAAAAAATCACAAAGAATGCGAATGAGATGGTTGCGGGAGAGTTCACATAGCCTGCAGTGTTCCTTTCCGCATTTATCTAAGTCTTTCTGAAGGCGTGGGGGAAAGTGAGTTGGAAGCTCAACTTCAGATGGTAAGCATTCCCTAGGTGCTCTACTCTTCTTAGCTTCTATCAAAAAAAAATAATGGAATTACACTATATTCTTCAGATCAGCAATACAATGATTTGAAATATACATGCATGGCATTGCATGCTGTTGTATAATAATGTGTAACAGTTCAGTGTGTATATAGTTGTATATGAATGACCCATATATACTTTCCCCATACTTACTGCTCTTGGTGATATGTTTAACAGATGCTGGAATATCACAGCTATCAGAAGCATTTGACTGGCATGGCTTTTCTGTTGGTTTCTTGCTGCGGCTTCCTTCTGTCAGTAAAATTTAAGTATGGTCATATTTACTAAAGGTTGGAGCTGGGTTGAAGCTATGCATGGCATGCCCTATTGAATGCATATTTATAATGCAGGAGCAATTCAGAAAATGCTGGAGCTGAAATTCGACTATTTGAAACACACACATGCAATGTTACATTATTGCATATATGTATGCACATTACTGCTTTGGCATAGTTTCCTTGAACTCCTCAAATGATCCAACCAGTTCTTTCAAGGACAAACCATCAAAATATAACATTCACACGTGCGATACCAGTAGTATAACTAACCAAACACACATTATATGCAATGTTACATTATGTATAAAATACAGTAGTTTCACAATACCATAGGTATAACTAACCAGTATCAACATCTGCACTACGCTTCCGCACAGGCGTAGGAGAGCTCTCGTGACTGCTACAATCAGAAATTGTTGCAGTAGAATTGAATGGAGAACTTGTTGTGGTAGGTGCAGGGCCCGAGATTATGGTGGCTTCATATCCCTTCTCAAAATCGTCTCTGAGATACTTCTTAAGTTTTAGGCGATCAGATAGCTTTGGCATAATTTCCTTGAACTCCTCAAATGATCCAACCAGTTCTTTCAAGGACAAACCATCAATTTCATTGTCTGAAAAATAATATTGGAAAAGTGTTTATGTATCTGGTAGTGAATGAGTGAAGGCAAAATTCATGTAGTGCTGCTTGTACCTACTACCTTAAGTTACAGTGAGCTACATACGCACATTTTGACATAAAATATACAGCGACAAGCTACACCATCATTGTCCAATAGCTAACCTTGGAATACTTGTCTTATGTCTTCACTGAAGCCTTTCTCTTCAAGCCACTCGCTCACATCGAGAACAGATAGCGATTCCATTACTAGCAACTGAAGTCTTTTGCGATCTTACGCTGCAGCTGCTTCAATGTGAACGTGCAGCTGCACCATACGTGCTTTATTACGTCATAAGCCGTCATACTCTAATGGCCGCATCTTCCCTCATTCAGTGCTCCCTCTGTAATTTTCAGTTTTCTAAGCCAGTAGACCACGTAAAGCACGTTGTTGCGTTTCATCAACACCAACCACAGTTCTTAGTTCAGTGTTCGTTCCAAAACTGTAGCCAAAACTTCAACAAGTGGACTACATTTAAAAAGCACATTCAGCGTGCGCATCGCGATGGAGAGCCAATTGGCTACATTACCGATCTTGATGGTGAGAACGACATCGAGGAAGCTTCGTCATCCGCTGGAAGTGATCGCAATGTTAGTGACCCTACTGAGGAAAACAGTGATGATGATTGGGATGCTGCTGAGTATGTTTTATCGCTAAGAGAACAGGGTCTACGCATGTGGAACATGTCCGAATCTGCCCTGGGTGCTAATTAGTTGGAATCCGAGCGAAAATGTTATTCAATGGCTTCAAGTCATGTGACATGTGCATGATGAATCGTCAGGCTATAATGCGTACGCATTGAGTTTGTTTTTCCTGCAGCAATCATTTTGCATTTTCTGTGCACTTGCGAACGTTCATCCCTATATAAATCGTTCAATCGTATTCGTTCTGGGAAGAAGATTGGCTAAAGCGCGGTAATAATCAGTATTTTAATATCCCTGAAAACAAGACGTACCGAGATGGCATGCTATTTTCTCTCAACGGGTTCAATTCCAACCCATTGAGGAGAAAAATGAAGATAGGCCATTCTGTTCTAAAGTAAAACATTCGTTATTTAGATTCAAAAGTAACGGCTACCGCCGGATATTACGCACCTTACTTCGACTCTGATATCCGACGTTAAAGTTCTGCACCCTTCGAATCGTCGTCAAAAGTTTCCTTCCTGTTACAAATGTCCTGACTCCTTTAAGATGTATTTCGTTCAGCGTATCATTCACTGCCATGCTCGTCGTGTCTTCTGACCGAATTTATTCCTCACGTCCACTGTAGTACATCACGCGCATGTCATGTGACAAAATGGCCTCAGCGAGTCTTTTGTTAAGGTGTATCTTTAATGACCGGGAGCCAAAAAGTTAGGGCCGATTAGCCTAGTCTTTTTAGATTTTTCGATTTATCATAGGTAACTTTAGACTTTCCATGTGGGGGATTTTGATTGTTGACTTCCTACAAAAGTTACAAGCCAAAATGTGAGTGTCTGTTGTGTAAATTTATGGTTTTCAGTGATTTTCTCAGTAACTGTTTCAAGCACAAAAATCCCCCACATGGAAGTTTTAGATATTGCTATAAGGAACCTACTGACCCTTTTTGGTGTCCATAGCTTTCAATCTCCAGTGGCTCCCGGCGTTTTTGTGCCTTTAGATATGGCGAAGAAAACTACTTATAACTTCGTCTTCACATACGCTATTGTTTCGATTTTGGGCTTAAAATGGAGACAATACAACACGCTACACTACGATATTTCTTTCGAAGAGATGCAATAAACCTACTAAAAGAAATGGGACCAAAAGCGAACCTAAATTTTTTCGCAACCTGAAGACTTACAAGTGCAAATGGACATGTTCCACATACGTAACTCACGATAGCATGAGTAAAGTCGTCTCTTACACGGAAACACTACTGAAGAAACGTATTGCCAGAGTCAAGAAAAATGTTACTGAAAGACTTCAGGACAATAACGTTGATACGTTGGATCTTGCGAACTGGGATGACGTTTTTGATGAATCGGATGTATTTGACAAGGTGGATGCCAAATACAAGCAAGAGAGATACTTCAAGGAATCTTTTAACCTCGTGGTATGTATGAACTTATTATATCTGACTCGTATGATTGTGTATATATATATATTATATATGCGTGTGTGTGCGGTCATTAGACTGTGTCTATATGCATGGTGGTTTGCGTGTGGGTGTGCACATGGTGTGTGTGTGTGTGTGTGTGTGTGTGTGTGTGTGTGTGTGTGTATGTGTGTGTGTGTGTGTGTGTGTGTGTGTGTGTGGTGTTCATGTGTGTGTGTGTGTGCTTGTATTTGTGTGTGTGTGTGTGTGTGTGTGCGTGTGTGTCAGAGGTGACAGAGCAAGATGGCAGGCCGGGCCTGGCATATTTTGAGCCCCCAGAAGCTTCCACCATCCCTGCATGTGTATGGGGGAGGATGGATGTGTACATTTGTGACACTGCATGTGCGCATGCATGCATGCATGCCCATTACATTTCTAAAGACTTAGTGTCTTAAGCTATAGTTTATATCATGCAAGCATATGTGATTGTATGTACATCATAGTAATCAAAGCTTTTCTCTATACTTGTTCATACAGGAGCCAATTGCAGTAAAACTCAACAATGATTCTGAAATTCAATGGCAGCAGAGCAGTGGTTCGAAGTGAAAAGCAGTACTCAAAGATGACTTTGGGTACTATATCTCCATTCTCCAAGTGTTAGAGTTACTTTTGAACAATGATCAGGTACTTGCAGAAATTGATGATGGACATCAAAGTATTGACAATAGGCTTTATGACATTTGTGATGAGACTTTTTTTAAGGAGCATCCTGTTTTCAAGGATGATCCAAATGCCTTGCAAATCATTGGTTATTATGATGATGTAGAGGTTACTAACCCACTTGGTTCAAAGACCAGAAAGCACAAGGTAGCCCTTTTCTACTTTGTTTTGGGTAACATTCAATTGCAATGGAGATCTCAGCTGCATTGCATCATCCCTTTTGCAATATGCAAAACTGCTGATTTGCATAAATATGGCATTGGAAAGCTATTACACCAGTTTGTTGAAGATGTGAATAGATTAAGTGATCCAGAAGGTGTAGTTTTTACTGTGAAAGGATGTAAAAGGACGTATAGAGGGGCATTACTTGCCATGCTGGGAGATACCCTCGCTTCTAATTATGTTAGTGGTTTCAAGAAGGGTGTAGGATTTGCTTACCGAAAGTGCAGGGAGTGCTTTGTAACTAAGGAAAGTATCCAAAAATACTTTAGAGCAGATCAGTTTACTACTCGAGATGAGCATTTGCATGCTGAAGCTGTTCAAGGGTTGCAATCAGGCTCCTCAGTATCTGCACATATCTCTGTTAACTATGGAGTTAATCATAGATCTTTGTTTATGGATATTAACTTCTTTCAGGTCACCAAATGCTTTCCACAGGATATTATGCATATTTTGTTTGAAGGTGTACTGGCTAAAGAAATCCAGTTATTGTTAAAATACTGCTGCGAGAATAAATTTTTTACCCCCAATCAACTAAACAAGTATATATCTACATTTGATTATGGACCTCAAGACAATACAAATAAGCCATCAAGCTTTGATTCAATAGATCATATTAATCGACGAGCCAGTCAGTGGTGGTGTCTTGGTCAGTATCTACCTTTGATAATTGGTCAGTATGTCCCAGATGGTGACAAAAATTGGGCTTGCTTTCTCATGTTGTTGTCAATTATGTCAATTTTAACATCTTTTTCTATCTCACCAGAGGACTGTGCTTTGTTGGCTGTTCTCATTGAAGACCATCATTTACGTTTTAGGGAAGTTTACCCAACTGTTAGTCTAACTCCAAAATTTCATTACTTAGTGCATCTTCCACTGCAAATTCTTCGATTCGGTCCTCCTCGAGCCGTGTGGTGTATGAGAATGGAAGGAAAAAATGGCCACTTTAAAGATAGGGTAGGAAATAACTTCAAAAATGTTCCACTGACAATGGCTTATAATCATCAATTATTCCTGTGCCGTCGACTGTTGCATCACCCAAATCAGCCTTCACCACCATTTTTATATCCAGGTGACAATATTGGTAACGCTAAATATCAGGAACTCACTAACTCGGCAGTTGCAGATAAGCTGTCCTTTTTATCAGGTATAACTCCGCTTCCTACTTACATACTGAAATCACCTTCAGTATTCATGGTGTGAATTACAAAGTTGGATGTCTTGTTCGTTTACCACCAAGACAATTTGAGCCCGCTTTTGGATGCATCACAGATATCTATGTGTTATCAGATAAGAAATACTTTGCTGTGGAAATCTTTGAAACTCATCAATTTATGCCACATTTTTTTGCCTACCGTGTATCTCGTACTTCTCAAACAGATGTTATTTCATTTACTGATTTGTTCAGGCACGGTGTTTTACATTTGCATCACATTCAAGAGTTTTATTTGGTTACTGAGAAAGACACTACTGATATTGAATGCACTTATTGAAACTGTTGAAGTATTGTAACATGCAGTATTATTATTGACGATGATGAGTGTTAAGATTGCACATTTTGAAATGAAATGATGTGCTCCAGTGGCATATTAAGTGGCACTTTGAGCACCCATGCTATTTCAATTGTATGTAGTTCACAAGTATGCAGTTACAGCACACTGCTAATGTGCTACTATAACACATGTGCAAATGTTATTGTGTGTAATATCATAATGGTGCTATTTAAGCACATGGAATTGTGCTACACTAACATATGTGCTGAATTGACACTGTGCAGCGGCATTAGTATGCTTAAACAGCACATGTGTCGTGCTGAACTTGTGCTACTGTAGCACACCATTTTTTACAGTGCATGCCCCACATCACCTATTAATAATATCAGACTGAGTATATTACATGCATGCATGTGATCAAGTTGAATTATCTATTAGATATAAGAATTGCATAATTATTATATAGGTGCATGTGTAGTAATTTTATACAAACTATATACTGAGCAAACACTAGCTAGCTTACTAGGCTGTTGCTCCAGGTCTTCAATTGCTGTTGATTCCATTGGACCAATGTCTGATGTCTCCGACACTGACAGCGAGTCATCAGACTGCATTGGTGTGATAGGCGATGATACAGGGCCATAAATGCTGCTATCAAATACCAATTCAGAAGCAGCAGGTGGCATGCCAGATGTATCCATGGCCATAGAAGGATTGAAACTGATGGATGCCTCCTCAACAATGCTGCTCACTTGAAAATATGACATACTTTCTGGTAGGGTTTCAGACAAACCCATTGGCCTCGGAATCACTGCAGTTACTAAGTCACCTACTTGCTGCATAAGGTATATATAATCAAATGTGACACATACCATTATACCTTAATATATATAATGTGTCATTACATGCATCCATGGATTACAAATTAAATTTACTTGTGCAAACTGCTGTGCAACTATAACATCCATCCCTTTCTTCCACATCTGTACTTCCTCATCATAAGTATTTGTCATCTGTTTTCTCATTCTTAGAAGTGTGTTGTGTGACACAGTTAGATGTAGGGCTGTCGAACTATTGATTATCTGCAGCATTAAGACTATACTAATTTATACTGCATCATGATCAATATATAGAAAGATCGATGCATGTATGCTAAGCCTTATATATTCACCTTCATTGTACAGCCTGCACTGTATAAAATGATGCTCAGCAGTGTTTGTACCAAGTTTGCCTTTGGATTGAACATCTTCAGGAGCATTGCCGAGATAATGGCCAACAGTGGCGTAGTGCTTAGTCGTCTTCTTGCTGTCTTCTTGCAATTTGCTATGTTTCGTAACAAGGCACACAGGAGTGGGCAGCAATTTGTCAGTTTTGTCCAGTACCCAGCCCATGTGTGTGAAGTGAGACACGTGAGACTGCTGCTTCTGTGGTACTCTTTGTTGCTGCATATTCTCAACTCTTTGGCAATTTTCTTTCCCAGCTGTAAGATCACACTGTCCTTTGCTGCAGTAGACAGTAATGCCTTTCCAGCTGACTGTGGTCTGCATATCACAGCCATTACTGCTGTTCTAACTTGGTTCTTAATGATGTACCTTTTAGCTTTGATTGCTGATGGATACTTGATGTACACCTGACAGTTCAGGATTTGACATACATATATACAATGTCATGCATACTATTATAATACATGCAGTCATGCCTGCAGTGCATTCAATATAATTCTTAACGTATACCATATAATACGTACTTCCGCAGTATCAGGTCTGGGCTTTTTAGGTGGGGAATCTGCACCACTCGAATGAGGCCTTTTTGGGCCGCCAAAGGCGGCCCCTATATTGTTTTTACTTTCACCGAAAGTGTCCGGAACGTCTGGAATGATGTCAATATATATATATATATATATATATATATATATATATATATATATATATGTCAACAACATGGCGGACTTTTAGGTGGTAGTAGAAGCCGTTGGTATTATTCAGTAAATTTTGTGTGTTTGCTTCTGTTTTTGTCAACGAATAAACTTTAATACCTAAAGATTTGGATTGAGAGTTAATCATGAAGATTCAACTTGCTTCAAGAATTTCCGTGGGCCTTCAATTTTTAGAGGTAGAGCGACTGGTTTAAAGTTGTTGTCTTCGTTTTAGAAGTTGTGGAAGGACTCGAAAACTGACAAAAGCTGTTAAGCCGCCTCATCTAACAGGGAAGAGAACTTTGACGAAGCATTTAGGACGGAAACGTTCTTGGAAGGATGATTTTACTGAGACATTGTACCTTACGCTACCGCGGAAGTCCATGGAAACGAAGAAAAGGATAAAGAAAGCTTCGGGGATCAACTATAAAGAGCGGACAACAGCCATTT
>CAUJGJ010000397.1:4282500-4285000 GCA_963170055.1 Halisarca cf. caerulea
CTGTTCAGGAATTTTCAAACACAGAAGAGACGAACTGTGTTTACATGGTACCACTAATTATGCTAGGTTAAACTTGACTCAACAGGTATGGAACTTTTATTGAAAACGTTTTATTTTAATAATTGTAAATATTAATTATTGTTAAATATTGAATTAATTGTATTCATTATTAATATTAAATAAAATTATTACTATGATATAACGAAAATCAATTATAATAGTATATACTACCAATAATTGTTACTAATCATATATATAGTAAGTATTTATAATAAAGATACAGAAATGTGTATATGCATGTGTTATATATAAGTATAAGTTTCAATACGTTAATAGTTTATTGCTCGTATATCTGTAAAGAAAGGGTGTGGGAATATATAAAACATAAAAGTATATAATATATGTATATTTAAACATGTAGAC
This sequence comes from Halisarca cf. caerulea, assembly GCA_963170055.1. NCBI lineage: Eukaryota > Metazoa > Porifera > Demospongiae > Chondrillida > Halisarcidae > Halisarca > Halisarca cf. caerulea. The sequence goes on from CAUJGJ010000397.1 coordinate 4,282,924, forward strand.
TTTGTGTACATATATTGTGCTAACTTACTATGGGTTACACATTGACCCTGGCACTGAGGAGGTGGAGGAGGAAGAGGCCTCGTTGGTGACAGCATCCTCCTCTCGCGCCTCCTACAGTGTCGTTCCTTTTGAAGTTGGCTACGCTGTATATGAGAAAAAGATCGATCTGTTGAACAAAACTACAGAGATTTAAAATTGTACTTACAATGCGTAAAATTTCCTGATCTCTTTCATTTTTCTAGAGGGAGACAGTGGGTGTGCATAAAACACGAGCTAATAAGGAAAATATTCAATGTAATGCATTTAACTTACAACTCTTTCCAATTCAGTGTCCTTTTCTTTTTTCTATAGATAGAGAGGAAGCAAATCTCACATTTACATTTTATTCACATTGTACACACACATGCACACACACACACACACACACACACACACACACACACACACACACACACACACACACAACGAATTTTACTTACAACTTTTTCAATTTCATCATCTTTTTAGGGGCTGCCTGCGGCAGCCCCTATATTGTTTTCATTTGGACTTCCGGTGTGTAACGCTCGTCCGATATATATATATATATATATATATATATATATATATATATATAATATGGATTTGAAGAAAAGTCTTATAATAGAGAATTTATATAATAGTAATAGAGAAGTATGAATTTATACAGGAATGAGTTATAGGAATTGTTTTGAAAACAATTGCCAAATATGGCAATTGTTTTCAAAACAATTGTCCAGTTACAATAAACAGTATGTTCTATGAATGTTCAGCTGTGCACTTACCCTTCAATGCTTTGCAAGTGATTCGAGTGCGTGGGGCGGCAGCCCCCACGAGTTTTTAACTCGAATTACTTGTTCCTTTCTCTATTATCCAGGGGAACAAGTAATTCGAGTTAAAAACTCGTGGGGGCTGCCGCCCCACGCACTCGAATCACTTGTAAAGCATTGGAGTGTAAGTGCACAGCTGAACATTCATAGAACATACTGTTTATTGTAACTGAACGATTGTTTTGAAAACAATTGCCATATTTGGCAATTGTTTTCAAAACAATTCCTATAACTCATTCCTGTATAAATTCATACTTCTCTATTACTATTATATAAATTCTCTATTATAAGACTTTTCTTCAAATCCATATTATATATATATATATATATATATCGGACGAGCATTACACACCGGAAGTCCAAATGAAAACAATATAGGGGCTGCCTGCGGCAGCCCCTAAAAAGAGAGCAAATTTAATATTTATATATATGCACACACATACGTACACACAGACACACACACACACACATATAACGAATTTTACTTACAACTTTTCCAATTTCATCATCTTTTTAGGGGCTGCCTGCGGCAGCCCCTATATTGTTTTCATTTGGACTTCCGGTGTGTAACGCTCGTCCGATATATATATATATATATATATATATATATATATATATATATAATATGGATTTGAAGAAAAGTCTTATAATAGAGAATTTATATAATAGTAATAGAGAAGTATGAATTTATACAGGAATGAGTTATAGGAATTGTTTTGAAAACAATTGCCAAATATGGCAATTGTTTTCAAAACAATTGTCCAGTTACAATAAACAGTATGTTCTATGAATGTTCAGCTGTGCACTTACCCTTCAATGCTTTGCAAGTGATTCGAGTGCGTGGGGCGGCAGCCCCCACGAGTTTTTAACTCGAATTACTTGTTCCTTTCTCTATTATCCAGGGGAACAAGTAATTCGAGTTAAAAACTCGTGGGGGCTGCCGCCCCACGCACTCGAATCACTTGTAAAGCATTGGAGTGTAAGTGCACAGCTGAACATTCATAGAACATACTGTTTATTGTAACTGAACGATTGTTTTGAAAACAATTGCCATATTTGGCAATTGTTTTCAAAACAATTCCTATAACTCATTCCTGTATAAATTCATACTTCTCTATTACTATTATATAAATTCTCTATTATAAGACTTTTCTTCAAATCCATATTATATATATATATATATATATCGGACGAGCATTACACACCGGAAGTCCAAATGAAAACAATATAGG
>CAUJGJ010000397.1:4290000-4302500 GCA_963170055.1 Halisarca cf. caerulea
ATCAGTCCTGCTTGTAACATCTCTGTAATCTCAGTCTGTACTAGATCCCGATAAGCATGTGGTATCCGGTAAGCTGGCAGTCGCATGGGAGTTGCGGATCCTGTATCAACTGCATGTTGTATCACTGTGGTTCTGCCAGGTGTAGTCTTCATAACACCCTGGAAGTCATCTAGCAGACTTTGAAGGTCTTCCCGCTGTGTTGGGGTCAGTTAATCTCCCATTGTCACTTTTGAGTTTGATGTTGGTTGGTTGCTATGCCACACCGGAACATCATCATCACTGTCGATGTCTGGACTATCCTCTGCAGTCCAGTAAGCCTGTCTGACTGGAGTATGCCATTTCTTCAGCATATTAACATGAAACACACGATACTTCTTACGTCGGTCATGCATTTCCACCTGGTAATTAACCTTGCCTACTTTCTCTTTCACAATATATGGCCCTTGCCATTGTGCCAGCAATTTGTTGTTTGCTGTTGGTAACAATACCAATACGTGTTCTCCTTGCTGAAATTCCCGATGGCGAGCTGATTTGTCGTACCAATGTTTCTGTTGTTGCTGAGAACTACACAGGTTCTCTTTCACAATATCATGTAGTTTTGCTAGTTTATCCCGTATATCTAAAATATGGGACACAACACTCTGGTCTCCACGTTCGCTAGCTACCCAAGATTCTTTCAGCACATCTAAAGGACCTCGAACACACCTGCCGTAAAGTAACTCGAATGGAGAGAATCCTGTCGAATCTTGTGGAACTTCCCTATACGCAAACAACAGATAAGGGAGGAGTTTGTCCCAGTCCTTGCCTTCGTCCATAGCACATTTCCTGAGCATCGCTTTCAAGGTCTGATTAAAGCGTTCTACTAGCCCGTCTGTCTGCGGGTGGTATGGGCTAGTACGGATGGGATGGATGTGCAGCAACTTGTATAGCTCCTGTAGGAGTTTTGATGTGAAGTTACTGCCTTGATCTGTAAGGATATCCTGGGGAATACCAACTCGTGAGAATAATTTTACTAACTCATCCGTGATTGTCTCCGCTTCGATGCTACGCAAGGGAATCGCCTCAGGATAACGGGTGGCGTAATCGCACACAACCAAGATATATCTATTACCTTTCCTGCTCTTGGGTAAGGGTCCCACAATATCCATGGCTATGCGTTGGAAAGGCACTGACATGACTGGTAAAGGTATCAGGGGAACACAAGGCTCCTTCCTACCAATTGCTTTCTGGCATTTTGCACAACTTTTACAGAAGTCTCGCACATCACGAAAAAGTGTGGGCCAATAGAAGCGTTGTAAAATTCTCTTTGCTGTCTTATTCCTCCCTAAGTGTACCGCAAGAGGTACTTCATGTGCGATGCGAAGAATATCCTGTCGACAAGTCATAGGTACAGCTATTTGCTCCAAATGATCACTATTATCTGTTCTCCGAAACAGTATACCATCACGAATAAAAAATCCTGGACCTACTGAGTTGGGGGTACCTTTGGCAGCCTCCCATGCTGTCTTCAAGGATTCGTCCTCCTCCTGCAGCTTATGCAATTCAGCCTGGTCGAGATAAAGGGCATGACGTACATGCTCCTGGCTATGGACAAAGTCCCGTTTAGCTGCTCTCTTCTGCCTCTTGGTAAGACGAGTCCTGGATTGGCCTCCCGGTGTAAACAACTCATCATGGAACTGGAAAAAAGGTGTCTCTTGCCTCTCGCTGTTGATGGGCTGATTATCATGCCCCTTATCACCACTCTTGGGCTGCCCATCAGCTTCCAATAACCTGTGTGGTGATACCCCACAATCACGTTCGCGGTCTCGTGACTGTTCATCTTCTTCCTGTTTTTGCTGTTTCCTTGAACGAGTTGTAACCACCATAGCCTCCTTTGTCTCCTGTATACTAGATGCTCCATCTAGTATTGTGGCGAATCCGGGTGCATCTGTGCCCAACAGTACATCTACTGGAAGGGTGTCCGATACAGCCACCTGCAACTCCATAGTACGGTTATCCATCTGTATTTCCACCATTGCAAGGGGATAAAGCACAACGTCCCCATGTGCACATCGAATGGTTACTGCTTCTCCGAGTAGTCTCTCTTGAGGAACCAGCTCTTCTCTAACTATTGACTGGGAGCATCCTGTATCAATCAGGATATTGCTAACGGCCTGGCCTTCAACTGACCCGGATCTTGTCAACCCACTCTGTTTAGCAGGGGGTTTGGCAGAACAAAACAACGCCTTGGTGGGGCATTGTATTGGGAAATAATATAGGGAGCATGCACGTTCTGGCCCCTATGATTTCAGTTATGAAGCGTCATATGAGGAACGAATCAAATTTTGATATTCTTTGGAAACATGAGGCGAAAGTAAAAGTTGCAAATAATTACAAAATATAATTACATGTGCATAAACACAGTCCTCAATACAATAATTATTACATTTCACACCCCCAGTGAGACCTAAATGATACAAAGGGTTTGAAAAAAAAGTGAGATGTGGACATTGTTGGCAATAATGCTGTGAAATGAGAAGAGTCGAAAAAGCCTCTGATGGCGGGGTAGTCTTCAACTGAAGGCAAGTACTTGATGTGATTGTTCATTCTCCTGTCTTTCTGTTGAAACAATCGTTCAATCTCCACAGATGAACTGTTTACATCTACTCTGCCAAGTTCTCCTACACTTCTGTGTCGCATATAGCCATACATGTATATGGGCCTCTTTAACATAAGACACAAGGCATGCAAGTGGAAATGATTTCCCCAGCATTGGTCTTGAGCTGCTTCTTGCAAAAGTTTGCTCCATTCCCTTTCTGTAATTGCTGTAATATTTTCTTCATTTCGATCCACATTACGTAATAATAGTTGTGTACTAGGCTTCATCACCTCAAACATATGCTTCTTATTTTGTAATAAGCTGTACACAGTGATTGCTCTCAGATGTGCTGTATATTCTTCTGTACCATGCAGTGCAATGGAGATGGTATTGTACATACAGTTCCCATCACCTGTGGTCCTCACTGGAACATATTGTGATGTAAATGAGGGCAAAAGTTCCTCTTGTACAGACATGTCCACCACATGAGTTTCCACATTGAAAATGTCATTTTCCTGTTTGTTAACCTCATTTATTAAAGTATTCATAGCAATCTTCTTAGCTTCCATCAATTCCTTTAATTCTTCCATTGACTCTTTCTTTTTACTTTTGAGAATGTCCTGAATGTTCTGCATAAATTCTCTCACCTCTTTCATACATGTTGTGTGAATTTCTTGACTTGATAATTGTATTACTGGTACGACTCTCTTCATTTCCTCCAAGATGTCCCTCAAAAAGTCATCCAAATCTGTTTCCATCATGCTTGTATCTTGAAGAGAAGTGGGTGGTTCATCCTCCTGAGACTGTGACAAATCCACCGGCAGCACCTCTGAATTGTCTTGACTTGGCTGACTACAACCTATGACGTGCTGTATACTTCTCAAACGCTCCATTTCCTTGTCCACCCTTTTGTTGGCATAAAGCTTCTTGGGTTCAAATTTCACCAGTGCTATGCCATTTAATGTCCTCACCCGACTTAATGCCACATAAGACATTCCGGCCTCAAAAACTTTCTCTCCGAGGTCCAACACAGCAGAATCAAGTGACAGACCTTGCACTTTGTGTAAAGTGGCAGCCCAACACAAAATCAAGGGTATCTGAGTCCGCTGTAGAACAGTGCCTTGCCGTCCATAGAATCGCACCGACATGGGTTCAATGGCCACTGCCTCTTGTTGTCCATTGGGGATGTACACTTCGGTAAACTGTCCAACTCTTGGATCGTGAAACTTTACATATACAATTTCAGGTAAGGCTCCACGTGAGGGCTGTGTATTCTGTTTTCCACCCCACTTGAATCCCACAATTACTCCTTGGGCTCCATTCACTAGCCCATCTCCACACTTGATGTTACGTCGTAGCATGACTTCAGCTCCTAGTGCCATCTTTAGCCTTCTTGGTAGTCCTCCACATTCCTTGTCATCCTCTGGAATTAATTCTTCAGTCACTTTCTCATACGAGACTGCCCCATAAGTCGATCTTCTGTTTTCTAAAAGCACATGATTTGCTTCAAATTCAAAGATTGGGGTAGAAGAAGACAGTTTCATCAATTCTCCTTCATTAAATGCATTGCAATCTGCAACACGAGGGAACAACCTAAGAGCCTTTTCAAATGGAGGCTTTGATAGATCAATGTTGTTTCCTGCCACCATGCGACTTTCCAGCAACTTGATATCCTGTTCCGTTTGCTTTCCTACTCGAACACGATTCAACAGGTCTGAAAAGGACGAATCCTTTTGCTGTCTCACATTTTCAGTTAATTCTACTATTTGAAAGCAGTCCTTCCAAAGGTGAGATGCCAAGCGTTTCGACTGGAGTTTTGTCACACTAAACACAAAGTGTCCATTGACAGGTGAAAGCTGATAAAAGTCACCAACTGCAATCACATTTAGTCCTCCAAAGATGTCATCATTGGCAAATATCTCACACAGTCGATAGTGGACAGACTGAAGAACCTCATACGATACCATGCTAATTTCATCAATGATGATGGTATGTATGCCTCTCCACAGCATCCTCAGCTCTCGAAGTGCTACAGCCGTTAACTTTAAATGGTAGGCAGATCTTCTATGTTCAACTTGAAGATTAAGTGCTCTGTGAATTGTTAGGCCGTCCACATTGAATGCAGCTACACCTGTTGGTGCCATGACCATGCATCCATGAACTTCCTCACTTCCTTGCACTGACCTCTCAATGTGTTCTCTGATGGCACGAATCACGTAAGACTTTCCTGTCCCTGCACCGCCAGTTATGAAGATGCGGATGGGCTTAGGTTGGGCCTCCTGTCCGAGATGAAATTTGTGTAACGAGCTTGTATACTGTACTACCATGTCAAATGCTTCTCTCTGTTTTGCATTCAAATTGCATACCAATTCTGTGAAGGCCTTATCAGTGAGACGCATGCGTGTGAGGGCTCCATTGGCATTATCGTCATCTGCTACTGTGGGAAGAGCATCTACATCCACCTGTTCATCTTGGACATAATTTTCAGCATTGTGTAAACCATGGTCCAGTTCCTCTGGTACATGAGTAGCATCTTCCCGTTCACCATGTTGAACATTTGGTGCAACCAAATCCATGTATGCGCCATCGGAAACTGCTTGCAATTGCTGCACCGCTCTTTGTACTTCCTCTGCAAAAGTATGGTGTTCACAATTCAGCACTTTCATCTCCTTTTCACGAGCAATGAAAGCTGACAATGCGCTGTCATGCTTTTGAAGTAAGTCCTCCTTCTCACATCTCCACGGAATGTACAACAGCAACAGTGAATAGTAATAGTCATCACCGTGACTTTGTGGTGTCATAATGGGTGTTCGAAGGCACGCTTGCTTTGTACGAAGTTTGATCCATCCCAGATTGCCTTGCAATTGGAATCGAGGCTGAATGTGACGCCCACTGCTGCTGCCCTTTGGTGTGTCATCCCTATATACACTATCATACCATACAGAAAAGTGAGCCAACGTCATTTTCTCAAATTCATCTTCCTGTGGTCTTGCAGCATATCTGTCAAATAGTCCAGGTTGAAAAAGATTTGTATCCATGTCATCCAGCTCAAGTAACTCGGACCGATTCTTGAGAATCCTTGTTCTCTTTTCGGGAGGAACAGTGTTGACAAAGACAACTTTACGCGACAAATCCTTCAATGGTAAGTGGCACAACCGATAGGCTGCTTCTTGGCCACTTAGCTGCCTATGTGAAAGCATAGTGTTTCCCAATTTAGATAATCTTTTTCGAAGTGAAGCATTGGGTGCAAGTGATTGGAGGGAATCACTGATAGCCTTTTTCACCTCTTCGCTCTCACCTTTGCACATGTATGAACAAATGTAAGATGCTGTCCCATAAACCGATCCAATCAACTGTATATCCATGTTGGCCTGCCATGCTAAAAGTAGTGGAGCATTGTATGGGTTGACGTTTTCTTCACCATCAGTTCTCCTCAGAATATAGAACCGGGACTTGTTACCTACATCTTCATTATTCTTGAGACGAGTAGTGGACGATAGAGGTTGTGGAAAGTCAAAATGACATTCTTTTGATTTTTTTCTTTTGTCTTTCTTGGTGCAAGTAGACGTATGACTATGTTTCTGAACTCGAAGAACTACAGACCGCAAGCTGTCCTCACCACATCCTTCTTCTGGAATTCTGGCAGAAATGTAACGATCGATAAAGTCAGGAGCTGCCGTTCTTCCCTCTACTGTATCAAGATTAGGGGCATCTTTGATCCACCACTAGGAATGGATGTGTGGTGATCCTCTGAGTTGAAATTCTACTCTCCAAAAGAAATCTGTTACCTCTCCAATTGGCCTTCCAGATCCCTTTATGATTTCTTTCACTAGGGACTGGAAGCGGTGTTGAAAATGGCGTGTTGTGACAACAGGATTGCTTGTCATAAGTGTTCTTCTTTCTTCATCAGATAACTCGTCCACTTGTTCATTGGAGATATTCCTTCCACTGCAACTTGCTAAAACCACCATCAAATCTTTCCAATGGTGATCATCTGCACTAAATGTAATAAAGAAAGTGGGTGGACCAAGTGTACGTAGCATTGCAAACAGTTGTATCCTTGCTGATTGCCAGTACGCTGCAGTTCCTCTAATGTCTCGCATGAAGCTATAACAGTTTTCACGAACATCGGGATTTTCCCCTACTCCAGTGCTACGCAATTCTCCCGCTGTCAAAGTTTTCTTTTGTTTGTTCTTCCTTCCGGATGTTGGATTTCGAAGGCGGAGAGCAATTGATATACTACTTTGTAATTTTATTGCTTCCACAATGTTACACGCCCAGAATATATATGATGGGTGTTTGGCCCAGCGTGAATCTTTACTCATTATTCTTGATTGAAAATAGTCCAAAGGTGTAATTGAAAATTGTCGATGAGTACCAAATCCATTGTTTCCATTAGGGTAAAGTGTTGGAAAAGCCAGAACCTCAAGTTGTTGATCGTTGAAAATGCTCAGTGGAGCGCAGGTGATCTTCTCAAGTTGATGCACTGGAAAAGTACCTTCTTGCAAGTAGTTGGTTACTGGTACATCTGGCATCAGGAAATCACTGCGGACAACACCTGATTCTTCCATTGCCTCTTCCTCGTTTTCAGTTTCCACAAAGTTCTCCTGGCAATGCTCTGTGATTTTCACATTCTTGTAAGCAGAGTTGTTTTCTTTCAACCATTGCAATGCATTCATTACAATAGTATAGCGACACCGATAATACAATGACTTGGATTCTTTCGATGCGGTGGGTGGCTTTATGTACACAATGTCGCTACCAGTCGCTGGTCGTGGAAGTTGATTTAAGACTTCAGTCATGGGTGATGGAAAGTTGATCACCTGTCCAGTTATTCCTCTTTGTCCACCACGTGGCAGAAGAACTAACTTCATAAATGGTGCAACACGTGCAATGAGGCGCTCTTCCATGCTGTTCAGGTCTTGAAGTTCTTTAGGTACAGAAGCAGTACTCATTCTATTCCACCTTGAAGTGCTGGGAATTTTCTTCCTATTCAGTGCTGATATACATCTATTGCAGAACCATTCAGTAGTAACGAATTGTGAATTTCCAGTTACATGTGATGTAAGTTTATTTGCGTCCTCACTTGAACACAAATGAGCATTCTCTTTATAGCACAACTTTAGACATGCAAAGCATGCACAAGACGGTCCATTACATATAGCCCTTAAGAATTTGTCCCTGTTCGAGACAATTTGTGCTTCAGACTTGGTCAGTGGTGCGATTTGCTGCTGTTCTGAAAGTCCAATTTCCTCCATAGATTTACTCTGCTTTCTTTCCCGAGCTTGCTTCTTACGTAGCCTATCTTTCTCCAGCCTTGCTCTTTTTGCTTCCTCTGATTCCCCCTCTTTCCATCGTCGCTTCCTTTCTTGCTGCTGTCGGACCTTTCCCTTTAATTCTTCATCCTCATAGTTCTTGCCAACTTGTTCTGCACATTTTTGCTTTTCCCTGGCTTGCTTCTTTTGTAATCTTTCCTTTACCAGTCTTTCCTTTTTTGCTTCTTCGGATTCCCCTTCCTGCCATCGCCGTTTCCTTTGGAAAGCATTTTCCTTCTTCATTTCTTCCTCTTCAGTTGCCATTTCCAACTTAACTTTCCTATATTTTGCCATCATTTCCAGTCTTGCTGTTCGTTCTTCAGGAGTTTCTTTGTCCAGCTGCTTCTTTCTGTATCCCTGGTACACTTTAAGTTTTTTAGACCTCATCTCTTCAGTTTCCTTCTCTAATCGTTTCTCTCGATTTGTAAGCAATACTTTCAGCCTTTTATCTCTTTCTTCTGCTGTTTCCTTTTCTAATCGCTTCTGCTGGTTTGTAACCAACGTTCTGAGTCTTTTATTCCTATCTTCTGCTGTCTCCTTTTCTAATCTCTTCTGCTGGTTTGTAACCAACTTTATCAGCCTTTTATCCCTATCTTCTGCTGTCTCCTTTTCCAAACGTTTGTGTTGATTTGCAACTAATATCCCTAGCCTCTTGTCATGTTCTTCTGCAGTCTCCAGTTCAATGCGTTTTTTCTGTGTAATCTGCATCACTTTAAGTCGAGATTCTCTCCGTTCTATACTCTCTTTCTCCCGATGTTTCCTTTGACTCATAGCAAATTGTTCCAGTCTATCTACAACATGAGAATTGCTACTTTTTTTCTTTGAGTTCCTTATCCTTGTCACTGCAATCCATTACAGTAGATATACAATTTTTCTTCTGTTTATCTTCCATGCTGTCTACAGGTCCTGGATTACGTTCGACATCGCCAGCTAAGAGTAACAGTAATAGTAATAATCGTGCGTAATAAAACGAACGTTTCGATAAGTGCTCATTAAACACAGAACGGCGACGTCTTTTTATTACTACTGAAAGGACAACATAATGCGACATATTTGTCAGATTTGGACATATTCGTAGAAAATGAAATTTCAGCTCTGTACACTCTCTGTAGTTAGTTTCCTTCTTACTGTGAGTCAAATTATTACCGAAATAGTGTTGCGTATTTTCAATTTGACTCACATTACATTTATTAAACGGACGAGTCAATACAAAATCGATAGCAAACATCAACAGCATTATAAAGGAAACAACCATTACACAAAAACATTTAGAGTTTAATGAATTTAATATTATGTTACATGAACATTTGGGCCCAGGATTCAATTCTACATCCCCAGAAAGTAGTAAAAGGAAATAGACTAGGAGAGGAAACACTAAATTATCTGAGGTACAGCCCGTAGCTGATAAACAGCTCTTGTGGACAAACTTGACTATCTGGCCATGTGGATAAATGTGAAATATGCAAATGTTGCACTTGTGCTGACTACATAGACATTTACAAGTAATACAATATAATAACTCAGCTACATGCTGTTGCACCAAGCTATACTGGTGATTACGTGCACCATAAATCTTGCTAGAAACTCTACCCTGCAGGAAAAGAAAAAAACATGGTATGTCATGATAAAATGAATTCACATAACTAAATTGGCTTCTGAAAGCCCAGCGAAGCAGTAAATACTTTTCTATGTGTTATGTGTGTGTGTTTGCTTGTTGGTGTGTGTATGGACATAGCGTAGTAAGAAAAGGTATGTTAGTGCATGAGTATGTGGGGTGGTTGTGATGTATAAACTTAAGTTTGTATATTTTACATATGTACGTGTGTGTGTGTGTGTGTGTGTGTGTGTGTGCGCACGCCCACGTGTATGTGTGTGTGCATGTATGGGTGTGTGTGTGTGTTTGCGTGTGTGCGTGTGTGTGTGTGTGTGTGTGTGTGTGTGTGTGTGTATGCATGTGTGCAATGTATATTACAGTAAGAAAAGGTTAAATTAGTGCAGCAGTATACCATATGGATGTGTGGGGTGATTGTGTAGTATAATCGTATATTTTACATTTTCTTACACATGGATGTGAGTGCTTGTGTGTGTGTGTGTGTGTGTGTGTGCGTGTGTGTGTGTGTGTGTGTGTGTGTGTGTGTGTGTTTGTGCATGTGTGTACAATTTTAGTGCAGTAATAAAAGGTGTGTTAGTGCAACAGTATATTGTATGCATGCATGGGCTGATTGTGGATATATTTTACACAATTTTCTCATTTATAGTACATAGTATGCATGTATGTGTATGACAATGTGTAAGTGTTAGGTATAATGTTAGAAATAAAGTGCGAGGTTCACACCAATATAAATAACTCTTATTAACGAATAGAGTGAAAATACACACAAAAAAGGGAGCGATTCCATTACTCCGTGTTTGAGTACATCATGTTACACGATTTTTAGCATAATTTATTCTTACGTGTGATTCTTACGTAATCGCTTTGTCACGTGACTAAGGAAGGGGAAATTTGCCAAGTGGGAAATGTTGGTTCGCTATCGAGAAGACTTTTCTTACATGAATACTTCCCATAGCCTTGTTACAGTCAGTAGTTGTATTCGAATCGCTACTATTTAGTCTTTTAACAATATTTATTGAAGTTTGATTTGTTCAAGTTCAGATTGTTTGTTCGGTTGCGCGAAGAATATTTGTAAGTTACACGAACTGTTGCTATGATGTTGGCCTTGTCTTGACCTATTTTATGCTTTTTTTGTAGGGAATTTCATTCGCGTGCTGACTATGGAGCAATTGTTAAATTGACTAGAATACGCTGAAAGGACTTGTTAGAACTTTCCACTTCTACGAGAGTTAAAGGAACATTTTCTTAATTTCGGATACCCCTAAGAGGTAAATCTGCTATTGCATACCCTGTGTGATTATTATGAGTAATTACTGATTCATTTTTATAGATTCCCGACGCCAAATTTGTATTTCGACGGCATCATCGATCAACACGGTAAGACTGTTTGTATTGTATCATTCTTGTCTTACTTGTACTTTTTTGAACATCATCATGTAACTTACTTTAACAGTAAGTAAACTCATGTTTTAACATTCAATTTATTTATATTACTTTTGTACTTAATGCTAAGAATTTTAAATTTATGCTGACCAATGTTTGAATTAGAACACATCGGATGAATGTATGTGTGCATGTGGTTATGTGCATATCAGTTAGTATTCCAATAATAATATTTTTATTACTTATAACACACATCACAGTGTAAGACTATAATCATGAGCGTATGTGTATACACATGTACATGTCTCAGTGTGTGTGCATGTGTATGCGTGTACATACATGTCTCAGTGTGTGTGTATGCATGTACATGTTTCTGTGTGTGTGTGTGTGTGTGTGTGTGTGTACGCATGTACATGTCTTTGTATGTGTGTGTGTTTATGCCTTAACATAACCACTATTCCTTACACTGTGAGTGCTATCATTATGCCTTCCATTTTATAATTTCTCAGTATGTGTGTGTGTGTGTACGTATGTACATGTCTGTCTGTGTGTACGTATGTACATGTCTTAATGTTTGTGTATATGCCTTAACATAGCCACTATTCCTTGTACTCTGTGAGTGCCATGCCTTCCATTTTTTACAAGTTTCTGTAATTATCTCTCTCTATGTGTGTACAAGTCTCAGTGTGTGTGTGTGTGTGTGTGTGTGTGTGTGTGTGTGTGTGTGTGTGTGTGTGTGTGTGTGTCACGTCCACATGTCTCCGTGTGTGTGTATGCGTGTACATGTCTTAGTGTTTGTGTTTATGCCTTAACATAGCCACTTTTCTTTACACTGTGAGTGCTATGCCTTCCATGTTTATAAATTTTCTGTAATTTCTCAGTGAGTGTACATGCGCACATGTACATGTCTCAGTTAGTATGTGTGTAAATGTTTCAGTTTGTGTGTGTACATATGTGCACAGTTTAAGATACATTTACTCATACAAATACACACATTCAACAAACAATTGACCAACATACTTTACATAGTGAACAGTATATAATGTATTAGTGGCACAAATACACATTGTACACATATACATGCACAGACAGAGAGAGACACAGAAAAACATGCATGTACACACACAAACAGTTTTCATACCATATGTGACCATATATAAACACAAATGTACTTATATTATCTTACATTCACACATACACATGCACATGCACACACATACAACTATGTACAATTGCACAGACAGACATCTGAACTAATTCCCAATGACAAAGTCTACACACAGGCACATGTGCACACACACACATACGAACACTCATAAACACACACACACACACACACACATACACACACACACACACACACAACTATGCACAATTGCACAGACAGACATCTGAACTAATTTCCAATGACAAAGTCAACACACAGACAGGCACATGTGCACACACACACACACACACACACTCATGAACACACACACACACACACATACACACTCAATTTTCCTTACAAAATACACAAACATATTCCACACATTCTTACATGAATGTATAAACAAACATACCTCACATCATAGACTCTTAATACCAGGACTGGAAACTTGCCAATTTATAC
>CAUJGJ010000397.1:4310000-4312500 GCA_963170055.1 Halisarca cf. caerulea
AGTCAGCATGTTGTAGTAATATTTTTTCCGTGCTAAGGTGCACAAGGTATCCAAAATTGGCCACAAGTAGTCAATAGTATGATCATTGTGATCTATGCAAGTCTCCATTGGGCAGTGCAATGTGCATAGCCCAATATGTGAGACTATACTAATGTACTGTTTACCATCAAAGGCACTGGAAGTTGTGTACCAAAGGTAGGTACTATGGGAAAAGGTACTGCATACCGATGAAGGTAGCAAATACCAGAAGAAACGTATACTGCGTACCAATATATGCAGGTACAGGATGTAAAGGGTGATATACTGTGCCATACTTCCCAACCTCTTATAGTTGTACTCAATTTGCAGAGTGGTGTAAACTGAAGGTTGAGGTGGCACTGACTATCTGTATATGGGGTTCAATGTGTAATGATTAGCCATTTGCCTTTGTTCTATGGATGTATAGACATGACTAATATATACTCCCCAATGACATATATTCTTCCTTTATAGGCTATAGGATTGCTTATTAAATGCAAATGGCTCATTACAAGTGTTGCTCAAACATGGACTCTAAATTTCAACCACCTTATCTATAGGGGCAATAACTACTCTACATGCATTTGCAAGATGCCCTGAATAACTGGACTCTGAACAGGGGCGTTGCAAAAGCTGTACAGACTTGGAGTCTGCATGGAAATGTAGTCTAATTGCATAAAAATTCAGTTTTGGTTTCTATCTAATTTGTTTAGGTTAGACTATCACGTTCAACAATAATACATTGTTGACCAAGAGGTGCTTCACAAAACATGAAAGCTAAAGAATGCCATCAAGAGCTATTCATTCATGGATGGCTTCGTGCATAACAGCAACATGCTGTTACTTTAATAGTAGCATAAGATTAGTGGTTTCCTAATATTTAATAGTTTGTATTTCTTTTTAGACGAAACGCATTTAAAATGCTAATCTTATGCTTTTGATTCAGTTCAACAATATTTAATGTTGTTGTCAATAGTGCTTCGCTGACGAGGAAGCGGTCATTACCATCACAGATTATTTTATAATTTTTGAATGGATGGTGTCATGTGTAGCAGCGATACGTGCTCCTACATTCAAAGTAGCATAAAACTTATGCATAACCTTTCACACCGGGTGATATATGATGACAATTTTGTCATCGTGGGGAGAACCTATGTATGTATCTAAGAATCTAAGAATTATTCTAGTTTGGCCTATGGTTGATTTTTGGGCCGCCGGAAGGCGGCCCTATATTGTTTTTACTTTCACCGGAAGTGTCCGGAACGTCTGGAACGATGTCAATATATATATATATATATATATATATATATATATATATATGTGTCAACAACATGGCGGACGCGAAGTCGGTACAAAATCTTTCGGCTATATTTCGGTGAAATTCATTCGTTTGCTCCTGATTTTATCAGCGAAGGGTCTTTTAGACCAGAAGAGTTCTTCGAAATATTATTTTAGTCAATAACGCCGATTTCCAAGCGATTCGAGTTTCCAGGGCCGTAGGCGGCCCACGAGTTTTTTAAACTCGAATCACTTGTTTTTATATTAGTATTTACTATCCAAGTTTTTATTTGGGCATATTAGTTATCCCGCCTATACACTTCAACAGCAAATTTAACATTTCTAACTACAAAAAGAAGATTTTATTGATTGCCTTCATACATGAAATAATATAGGGAGCATGCACGTTCTGGCCCCTATGATTTCAGTTATGAAGCGTCATATGAGGAACGAATCAAATTTTGATATTCTTTGGAAACATGAGGCGAAAGTAAAAGTTGCAAATAATTACAAAATATAATTACATGTGCATAAACACAGTCCTCAATACAATAATTATTACATTTCACATCCCCAGTGAGACCTAAATGATACAAAGGGTTTGAAAAAAAAGTGAGATGTGGACATTGTTGGCAATAATGCTGTGAAATGAGAAGAGTCGAAAAAGCCTCTGATGGCGGGGTAGTCTTCAACTGAAGGCAAGTACTTGATGTGATTGTTCATTCTCCTGTCTTTCTGTTGAAACAATCGTTCAATCTCCACAGATGAACTGTTTACATCCACTCTGCCAAGTTCTCCTACACTTCTGTGTCGCATATAGCCATACATGTATATGGGCCTCTTTAACATAAGACACAAGGCATGCAAGTGGAAATGATTTCCCCAGCATTGGTCTTGAGCTGCTTCTTGCAAAAGTTTGCTCCATTCCCTTTCTGTAATTGCTGTAATATTTTCTTCATTTCGATCCACATTACGTAATAATAGTTGTGTACTAGGCTTCATCACCTCAAACATATGCTTCTTATTTTGTAATAAGCTGTACACAGTGATTGCTCTCAGATGTGCTGTATATTCTTCTGTACCATGCAGTGCAATGGAGATGGTATTGTACATACAGTTCCCATCACCTGTGATCTGAATGCACCTGTCCTTGCTAGGCTGTAGAATGCTGTGACGTGAGGAGGATGGACGTGTTCACATGCAA
>CAUJGJ010000397.1:4322500-4335000 GCA_963170055.1 Halisarca cf. caerulea
GATACGTTAAGGTTAAAGGCTCGTGTCTTCAGAAGTGCTTTGAATATAGAGGGATTCTCCTATTCAAATGGATGACCATACGGCTTCAAACAACGCAATGGCATTTCACTTCATGTTATCCATGGTGAAGCTGCTAGTGTTAGCAATGAGATCGTTCAATAAAGATGGAAGGAGAAGGATTCAAAATCTATTGCAGCTGTCACAGTATGATCTATGTAATGTATACAATATGGACAAAACCGGCTTATTCTTTAGACTTCAGCCTGATAAACTCTTTCTACTGCACCTGTAAGGGGGGCAAAAAAGAGCAAAGAGAGAATATCAGTAGCTCTTTGTGCCAATGCAGACAGCTCTGACAAGCTTAAGCCATTAGTTATGGGCAAAGCTGCTAGACCACAGTGTTTCCCAAAGATGTTTAATGTACAATCGGTTGTACACTATTACCACAACAAGAAGGCATGGTTGACATCTGTTATCTTCACAAATTGACTAAAGAAATTGAACAAGATAATGGCAGACAGGAAGAAGAACATCATCCTATTCATAGACAATGCCCCAAGCCGTGTTTATGATATAGAGCTCTCTCATGTGAAGTTTGAAGCCTTTCCTACAAACACCACATTCCACTTACAACCTATGGATGCTGGCATCATTTGCAATTTTAAGCTTCACAACAAAAAGCAATTGCTTCAAGAGTATGTTTCTCAAATTAATCGAAATGTAAAATACAAGCCCCTTGATCTTTAACAGACACTTTACTTGACAAAAGATTCGTGGGAAGCAGTAAAGCCAGAGACCATCGCAAACTGCTTTCGTCATACCGGCATATTACCTATGGGAACAGTCCCTGACCCTGCTGTCCAAGAAGAATCGCTTCATGACCTGTAGCAACTTATATAGCGTGTTTCACCATCAGATCCTCTCAGTGCTGAAAAGTAGAATCCAGCTGTGTAGAAGAATTGACTAATAATGAGATTTTGGATTTTGTATGTGATAATGACGAGTTGAGTGATGACAGTGATGAAGAGGAAGAAGAAACAGGAGGCCCACTGCCTTATTCACTGAGAGAGACTGAAACAGTCTGTGACAGACTACTGGCTACCCTGGAGCAGTGTGAAAGCTTTTCAGAGACTCACTATTATGCAGTAAGAGACATCCAACGCAAACTTGGCCATGTACGGAGTAAGAACTCTGTGCAAACACAGATAACTGACTATTTTCAGCACTGATAACATTTGGTATGGACATTCGTGCATGATGTTTTGTGTGCGGTAGGAATACACTGTTCTTTATAATATTGTGAACTTTTTTTGGCATGATTTCATGTAGATATTGTATGGTATCATGTATTTCATTGTATTGTTACTTTGAATACTTCACAAGGCAAGTAATACATAATATGCTGTATACCTGGTTTATCCAACACCTGATTTATCTGACAATATTCTGAGGGAACAAACGGGTCAGATAACCCAGGGCTGACCATATTAATATTGGCAATGTGTATTGTAATAGCATATTGCAATGACACAAAGTACATATACTGTAATAACATAAGATTAATCTAATATGAAACAAACAAGTGATTCGAGTTTAAACAAGTGATTCGAGTTTAAAAAACTCATGGGCCGCCTACGGCCCTGGAAACTCGAATCACTTGGAAATCTTTCTAATGGACTCAAAAGATCACTGTAAGAAATGCATGGCTTTGAGTAGTGGTGTAGTAAAATGTGTGTGTGTGTGTGTGTGTGTGTGTGTGTGTCAAGTTTTAGCATTCAATAATCCAAACAATATATTGGAATCATGATCTAGTCAGTGTTTTTAATTATAAATGACAGTGACAATTTCAATAAAAGTTAATACGCATGCATGCCATTCTGCACTACTATAATAATAGTAGTCCCAGGATGCACCACGAGGAGGTAGGCATGCTTTGCATCCCAGAGGATTGGATTCGTTTTAACTAGGGTCTGCAATAGTCCGTAAAACTCCTCCAATCCAAAATAAAAATGGTGCAATAAAATGCTATACATATAATGGTACAGGTGTACCGTTGTGTGATCCACCAGAATCACTTAAATGTGTAGCTATAGAATAAAGAACAGAATATACAATGTGATCTTTCAGCAGATCAATACAGTCAGCATGTTATAGTAATATTTTTTCCGTGCTAAGGTGCACAAGGTATCCAAAATTGGCCACAAGTAGTCAATAGTATGATCATTGTGATCTATGCAAGTCTCCATTGGGCAGTGCAATGTGCATAGCCCAATATGTGAGACTATATACTAATGTACTGTTTACCATCAAAGGCACTGGAAGTTGTGTACCAAAGGAAGGTACTTTGGGAAAAGGTACTGCATACCGATGAAGGTAGCAAATACCAGAAGAAATGTATACTGCGTACCAATATATGCAGGTACAGAATGTAAAGGGTGATATACTGTGCCATAATTCCCAACCTTTTATAGTTGTACTCAATTTGCAGAGTGGTGTAAACTTAAGGTTGAGGTGGCACTGACTACCTATATATGGGGTTCAATGTGTAATGATTAGCCATTTGCCTTTGTTCTATGGATGTATAGACATGACTAACATATACTCCCCAATGACATGTATTCTTCCCTTATATAGGCTATAGGATTGCTTATTAAATGCAAATGGCTCATTACAAGTGTTTGCTCAAACATGAACTCTAAATTTCAACCACCTTATCTATATGGGCAATAACTACTCTAAATGCATTTGCAAGATGACCCAAATAACTGGACTCTGAGCAGGGGCGTTGCAAAAGCTGTACAGACTTGGAGTCTGCATGGAAATGTAGTCTACGCAGGTGTGACATGTGCACATGTGCAATGTTACAAAAATGGCCGCCCTAAAGTCGGCTGAAATCAACCCCCACTTTTCTTGCGTTTAGTGTATTCATGGAATACAAGAAACATACAAAACATCGATATGACTATTAAATGCAACAACAGTTCACTCAACTTTGTTGTCAATACTTCGCAAAGCCGAAAAAACGACCACAGATTCGGACCTTGAAAATAACTTTAGTGCAAAACCCGGTCATGTAAACCATTGTTTAGAACAGCCATACTTTGTCAAGACCTTTCTAACATCAATATCTAAACTTTCACCGTTGTCGAACTTACCATTCTCTTTCGTTCCTGAGATGTCCATCAAAATGTTCATTTTGACAAAGAGCAAAACCACAAACTTGTGCACATGTCGGGAATGGAGTATGCTATCAAAATCGACAATGGTGAAAATTTAGTTTTACCTATCGTGATCAAACTCCCGCGACATGGCTCCTCTACACAACCGTTTAGATGACCGGGTTTTTGAAAGAAATTCACTTGTTGCAAAAGTCTCTCTCTCGCCGTTTGTCACAAGGTGGTCACGCAATATGATGACGTCACCAAGCATCGGTAACGATCGGTGACATTGAATTTTCTTCTAGCACGAACGAATAACTATTAGAACGTTTTGAAAACACGAAATGTGCAAACTATTGCGATATTCGATACAATTCACTTCGGTTTGAGAAAGAGAAGGCCTATATTTCAAGCCGACTTCATAAACATTCACGTGACTAAAGCATGTACATTAGTAAAACGTGTAAATTTTGAATTAAATTCCTTTGTAAACCACACAACGCCCCTCTGTTTACAGAATATGCACATGTTATACCTGCGTAATTGCATAAAAGTTCAGTTTTGGTTTCTATCTAATTCATTCAAGTTAGACTATCACGTTCAACAATATTACATTGTTGACCAAGAGGTGCTTCACAAAACATGAAAGCTAAAGAATGCCATCAAGAGGTATTCATTCATGGATGGCTTCGTGCATAACAGCAACATGCTGTTATTTTAATAGTAGCATAACATTAGTGGTTTCCTAATATTTAATAGTTTGAATTTCTTTTTAGACAAAACGCATTTAAATGCTAATCTTATGCTTTTGATTTAGTTCAACAATAATTAATGTTGTTGTCAATAGTGCTTCACTGACGAGGAAGCGGTCATTACCATCACAGATTATTTTATAATTTTTGGGCCGCCGGAAGGCGGCCCTATATTGTTTTTACTTTCACCGGAAGTGTCCGGAACGTCCGGAACGATGTCTAGATATATATATATATATATATATATATATGTCAACAACATGGCGGACGCAAAGTCGGTACGTAATCTTTCGGCTATATTTCGGTAAAATTCGTTCGTTCGCTTCTGATTTTATCAGCGAAGAGTCTTTTCGACCAGAAGAGTTCTTCGAAGACAATTTCCAAGCGATTCGAGTTTCCAGGGCCGTGGGCGGCCCACGAGTTTTTTAAACGTATCACTGCTACACACGACACCATCCATTCAATTATTTTATAATTTTTGAATGGATGGTGTCGTGTGTAGCAGTGATACGTGCTCCTACATTCAAAGTAGCATATATCTTATGCATAACCTTTCACACTGGGTGATATATGGGGAGAACCTATGTATGTGTCTAAGAATCTAAGAATTATTCTAGTTTGGCCTATGGTTGATTTGAATATTAGTATTTACTATATAGTTTTTATTTGGGCATGTTAGCTATCACGCATATATACTTCAACAGCAATTTTGACATTTCTAACTACAAAAAGAAGATTTTATTGATTGCCTTCATAAATGAAATAATATAGGGAGCATGCACGTTCTGGCCCCTATATGATTTCAGTTATGAAGCGTCATATGAGGAACGAATCAAATTTTGATATCCTTTGGAAACATGAGGCGAAAGTAAAAGTTGTAAATAATTACAAAATATAATTACATGTGCATAAACACAGTCCTCGATACAATAATTATTACATTTCACACCCCCTGCTTCTTGCAAAAGTTTGCTCCATTCCCTTTCTGTAATTGCTGTAATATTTTCTTCATTTCAATCCACATTACGTAATAATAGTTGTGTACTAGGCTTCATTACCTCAAACATATGCTCCTTATTTTCTAATAAGCTGTACACAGTGATTGCTCTCAGATGTGCTGTATATTCTTCTGTACCATGCAGTGCAATGGAGATGGTATTGTACATACAGTTCCCATCACCCGTGGTCCTCACTGGAACATATTGTGATGTAAATGAGGGCAAAAGTTCCTCTTGTACAGACATGTCCACCACATGAGTTTCCACATTGAAAATGTCATTTTCCTGTTTGTTAACCTCATTTATTAAAGTTTTCATAGCAATCTTGTTATCTTCCATCAATTCTTTTAATTCTTCCAATGACTCTTTCTTTTTACTTTTGAGAATGTCCTCAATGTTCTGCATAAATTCTCTCACCTCCTTAGTGCATGTTGGGCGAATTTCTTGACTTGATAATTGTACTACTGGTACGTCTCTCTTCCTTTCCTCCAAGACGTCCCTCAACAAAAAGTCATCCAAATCTGTTTCCATCATGCTTATATCTTGAAGAGAAGTGGGTGGTTCATCCTCCTGAGACTGTGATAAATCCACCGGCAGCACCTCTGAATAATTGTCTTGACTTGGCTGACTACAAGCAACGGCATGCTGTGTACTTCTCAAATGCTCCATCTCCTTGTCCACCCTTTTGTTGGCATAAAGCTTCTTGGGTTCAAATTTCACCAGTGCTATGCCATTTAATGTCCTCACTCGACTTAATGCCACATAAGACATTCCGGCCTCAAGCACTTTCTCTCCAAGGTCCAACACAGCAGAATCAAGTGACAGACCTTGCACTTTGTGTAAAGTGGCGGCCCAACACAAAATCAAGGGTATATGAGTCCGCTGTAGAACAGTGCCTTGCCGTCCATAGAATCGCACCGACAAGGGTTCAATGGCCACTGCCTCTTGTTGTCCATTGAGGATGCACACTTTGGTAAACTGTCCAACTCTTGGATCGTGAAACTTTACATATACGATTTCAGGTAAGGCTCCACGTGAGGGCTGTGTATTCTGTTTTCCACCCCACTTGAATCCCACAATGACTCCTTGGGCTCCATTCACTAGTCCATCTCCACACTTGATGTTACGTTGTAGCATAACTTCAGCTCCTAGTGCCATCTTTAGCCTTCTTGGTAGTCCTCCACATTCCTTGTCATCCTCTGGAATTAATTCTTCGGTAACTTTCTCATACGAGACTGCCCCATAAGTCGATCTTCTGTTTTCTAAAAGCACATGATCGGCTTCAAATTCAAAGATTGGAGTATTTGAAGAGAGTTTCATCGATTCTCCTTCATTAAATGCATTGCAATCTGCAACACGAGGAAACAACCTTAGAGCCTTTTCAAATGGTGGTTTTGATAGATCAATGTTGTTTCCTACCACCATGCGACTTTCCAGCAACTTGATATCCTGTTCCGTTTGCTTTCCTACACGAACACGATTCAACAGGTCTGAAAAGGACGAATCCTTTTGTTGTCTCACATTTTCAGTTAATTCTACTATTTGAAAGCAGTCCTTCCAAAGGTGAGATGCCAAGCATTTCGACTGCAGTTTTGTCACACTAAACACAAAGTGTCCATTGACAGGTGAGAGCTGATAAAAGTCACCAACTGCAATCACATTCAGTCCTCCAAAGATGTCATCATTGGCAAATATCTCACACAGTCGATAGTGGACAGACTGGAGAACTTCGTAAGATACCATGCTAATTTCATCAATGATGATGGTATGTATGCCTCTCCACAGCATCCTCAGCTCTCGAAGTGCTGCAGCTGTTAACTTTAAATGGTAGGCAGACCTTCTATGCTCAACTTGAAGATTAAGAGCTCTGTGAATTGTTAGGCCATCCACATTGAATGCAGCTACATCTGTTGGTGCCATGACCATGCATCCATGCACTTGATCACTCCCTTGCACTGACCTCTCAATATGTTCTCTGATGGCACGAATCACATAAGACTTTCCCGTCCCTGCACCACCAGTTATGAAGATGCGGATGGGCTTGGGTAGGGCCTCCTGTCCGAGATGAAATTTGTGTAACGAGCTAGTGTACTGTACTACCATGTCAAATGCTTCTCTCTGTTTTGCATTCAAATTGCATACCAATTCTGTGAAGGCCTTATCAGTGAGACGCATGCGTGTGAGGGCTCCATTGGCATTATCGTCGTCTGCTACTGTGGGAAGAGCATCTACATCCACCTGTTCATCTTGGACATAATTTTCAGCATTGTGTAAACCATGGTCCAGCTCCTCTGGTACATGAGTAGCATCTTCCCGTTCACCATGTTGAACATTTGGTGCAACCAAATCCATGTATGCGCCATCAGAAACTGCTTGCAATTGCTGCACTGCTCTTTGTACTTCTTCTGCAAAAGTATGGTGTTCACAATTTAGCACTTTCATCTCCTTTTCACGAGCAATAAAAGCTGACAATGTGCTGTCGTGCTTTAGAAGTAAGTCCTCCCTTTCACGTCTCCACGGAATGTACAACAGCAACAGTGAATAGTAATACTCGTCACCGTGACTTTGTGGTGTCATAATGGGTGTTCGAAGGCATGCTTGCTTTGTACGAAGTTTGATCCATCCCAGATTACCTTGCAATTTGAATCGAGGCTGTATGTGACGCCTACTGCTGCCCTTTGGTGTGTCATCCCTATATACACTATCATACCATACAGAAAAGTGAGCCAACGTCATCTTCTCAAATTCATCTTCCTGTGGTCTTGCAGCATATCTGTCAAATAGTCCAGGTTGAAAAAGATTTGTATCCATGTCATCCAGCTCAAGTAACTCGGACCGATTCTTGAGAATCCTTGTTCTCTTTTCGGGAGGAACAGTGTTGACAAAGACAACTTTACGCGACGAATCCTTTAATGGTAAGTGGCACAACCGATAGGCTGCTTCTTGGCCACTTAGCTGCCTATGTGAAAGCATAGTGTTTCCCAATTTAGATAGTCGTTTTCGAAGTGAAGCATTCGGTGCTAGTGATTGAAGGCAATCACTGATAGCCTTCTTCACCTCTTCGCTCTCACCTTTGCACATGTATGAACATATGTAAGATGCTGTCCCATAAACTGATCCAATCAACTGTATATCCATGTTGGCCTGCCATGCTAAAAGTAATGGAGCATTGTAGGGGTTGACGTTTTCTTCACCATCGGTTCTCCTGAGAATATAGAAGCGGGACTTGTTGCCTACATCTTCATTATTCTTGAGACGAGTAGTGGACGATAGAGGTCGTGGAAAGTCAAAACGACATTCTTTTGATTTTTTTCTTTTGTCCTTCTTGATGCAAGTAGACGTATGACTATGTTTCTGAACTCGAAGAACTACAGATCGCAAGCTGTCTTCACTAGATCCTTCTTCTGGAATTCTTGCAGAAATGTAATAATCGATAAAGTCAGGAGCTGCCGTTCTTCCCTCTACTGTATCAAGACAAGTGATTCGAGTTTAAAAAACTCGTGGGCCGCCTACGGCCCTGGAAACTCGAATCACTTGGAAATCTTTCTAACGGACTCGAAAGATCACTGTAAGAAATGCATGGTTTTGTGTAGTGGTGTAGTAAAATGTGTGTGTGTGCGTGTGTGTGTGTCAAGTTTTAGCATTCAATAATCCAAACAATATATTGGGATCATGATCTAGTCAGTTTTATTAATTATAAATGACAGTGACAATTTCAATAAAAGTTAATACGCATGCCATTCTGCACTACTATAATAATAGTAGTCCCAGGATGCACCACGAGGAGGTAGGCATGCTTTGCATCCCAGAGGATTGGATTCGTTTTAACTAGGGTCTGCAAGAGTCCGTAAAACTCCTCCAATCCAAAATAAAAATGGTGCAATAAAATGCTATACATATAATGGTACAGGTGTACCGTTGTGTGATCCACCAGAATCACTTAAATGTGTAGCTATAGAATAAAGAACAGAATATACAATGTGATCTTTCAGCAGATCAATACAGTCAGCATGTTATAGTAATATTTTTTCCGTGCTAAGGTGCACAAGGTATCCAAAATTGGCCACAAGTAGTCAATAGTATGATCATTGTGATCTATGCAAGTCTCCATTGGGCAGTGCAATGTGCATAGCCCAATATGTGAGACTATATACTAATGTACTGTTTACCATCAAAGGCACTGGAAGTTGTGTACCAAAGGAAGGTACTTTGGGAAAAGGTACTGCATACCGATGAAGGTAG
Organism: Halisarca cf. caerulea; assembly: GCA_963170055.1. NCBI lineage: Eukaryota > Metazoa > Porifera > Demospongiae > Chondrillida > Halisarcidae > Halisarca > Halisarca cf. caerulea. Next base: position 4,331,651 of record CAUJGJ010000397.1, read on the forward strand.
CAAATACCAGAAGAAATGTATACTGCGTACCAATATATGCAGGTACAGGATGTAAAGGGTGATATACTGTGCCATAATTCCCAACCTCTTTTATAGTTGTACTCAATTTGCAGAGTGGTGTAAACTTAAGGTTGAGGTGGCACTGACTACCTATATATGGGGTTCAATGTGTAATGATTAGCCATTTGCCTTTGTTCTATGGATGTATAGACATGACTAACACATACTCCCCAATGACATGTATTCTTCCCTTATATAGGCTATAGGATTGCTTATTAAATGCAAATGGCTCATTACAAGTGTTTGCTCAAACATGAACTCTAAATTTCAACCACCTTATCTATATGGGCAATAACTACTCTAAATGCATTTGCAAGATGACCCAAATAACTGGACTCTGAGCAGGGGCGTTGCAAAAGCTGTACAGACTTGGAGTCTGCATGGAAATGTAGTCTAATTGCATAAAAGTTCAGTTTTGGTTTCTATCTAATTCATTCAAGTTAGACTATCACGTTCAACAATATTACATTGTTGACCAAGAGGTGCTTCACAAAACATGAAAGCTAAAGAATGCCATCAAGAGGTATTCATTCATGGATGGCTTCGTGCATAACAGCAACATGCTGTTGTTTTAATAGTAAAACCAGCGTCAATAGTAAACTACAGGTACAATTTTGGCCAGTAATATCTCCGTAAATTGGGCGTTCAGCAGGAGTAAGTATAGCTGGGCAGCTTAATCATAGCAAAGGATACAGGCCCTGTTCTAACTTACCTATGTGTTCCTAAGTTACTCCACTTTACCCCATGGCTGGGCACCTTAAACAAACGTTACAGGCCTTGTTCCACTTAATCCTACATACATAAACTCACGAATCCGCACACACACTTTCCCCATTGTAAACACACGTCACACACACCACACTCCTACAAAGCAATGTATACACACAATCTACACATGCTGTCTCTAAACATCAGTAAAGCTTACAAAGGCACACTGAGACACTGTAGTCTAATAACAAACGAAATCACACCCCACAAATACACACAAAGACACATACCACCTCCACACGTAAAGGTACAAACCTTACCAAGGCACAGACGACTGAAGAACGACACCCAACGAAACTAAATGTCTGTATAATACTAGTCCTAGCAATATATCACAGCCCCGTGGCCAACGTGTTCTGTTAGTTTCGCGTAGCCAGACCCTACTCGCCCACACATGACGTGTGTGGGCAAGTGGGGTCTGGCTATGCGAGACTAGTGTTCTGTCGCAACTATCAACCTGTGACTGCAATGAATGGTTATGCAACTATTCCGCTGCACAATGCATGAAAAGGAACAAAAACTTGCTTAACATGCTCCGCAGTATTACAAGACTTTGTCAAACCCGAGAAATGCACTTACAAACACAGAGGAATACAAAGACGATCGAAGGACCAGTCGACAACGGCTTTTCAATGAAGAACAGGTGCGAAATGTCTGAAATTCCATCGCGCGCGCATTCTCCGCGGGATTTTATTTCATTTGCGGCTGGCCATGGCAATGGAGCTCCAAATCTCTCTCGTTTTTGTGGTACGTTCAAAGCCTACTACAACGTTAAAAGTGTATAATATGTTTTTATTTCAAATTTCGCTGTATACATTATTCTACTTTTCACACAAATAGATGTTGGTTGCAGCAGCAATACACTTGTTGCTGCAACTATTGATCCCAAGTTTTTTCTCGGGGTTAATGGTAATAGTTTTACACTCTGTACGTTTGCATAGTGATTAATTTACTTTATTCTCTGTTGTAGGGACTATTTTCAACATGTGTGTGGATATATGTCAGTTTACGACTTATATTCAATGCCATGCATCTCCTTGTTCTTGCAGGCTCACAAAATTATTAAAAATGAACTTCTCACCTTGCATGGCAATACTTTGTTTTTGTGTTATAAATCAGTGGTTTTAACTTTAATAAATCAAATTTATTCTTATATTATATTCTTGTATTTCCAATTGTTTGTAGATGAAAGTCAAGAAAGACTACAATGTAAGAGAACCTGCATGACTTGCATAAGATTAGAATGTATTTTGTTATTCGATATATGTTTTTACATGCCTGTTTTTTTTTCTACATGCATGTGAGTATTAGTGTATTCCTGTAATGTCCTCTGTTATAAATTATGTTATATCTTCATGTTCACAGGAGAGAAAAGCATCAGTGGAGAAGGAACTACTAGTGAGTTCAATATTGGTGAACAATGTACCTATTGACAGTAATAGACTTGTTTAACTTTTGTGTACATATGCATGTGTTTGAACATTTATAGTGTGCATGTGTGTGTGTGCACATGTATATATGTGTACGCGTGTACGTGCATGTGTGTGCATGTGTGCGCACATGCATGTGTGTGTACGTGTGTACATGTGTGTGTGTGCATGTGTACATATGTGTGTGCATATATGAATATCAAATTGGCTCTCTTTTTCTCTATACATGCATAATAGACAAAAGAAAAGGTTGATGAAATTGAAAAAGTTGTAAGTAAAATTCGTTGTATGTGTGTGTGTATGTATGTGTGTGCAAATATGAATATCAAATTGGCTCTCTTTTTCTCTATACATGCATAATAGACAAAAGAAAAGGTTGATGAAATTGAAACAGTTGTAAGTAAAATTCGTTGTATGTGTGTGTGTATGTATGTGTGTGCATATATAAATATCACATTTGCTCTCTTCTTCACTATACATAATAGAAAAAGGAGAAAGATGATGAAATTGAAAAAGTTGTAAGTAAAATTCGTTGTGTGTGTGTGTGTGTGTGTGTGTATGTATGTGTGTGCATATATAAATATCAAATTTGCTCTCTTCTTCTCTATACATAATAGAAAAAGGAGAAAGATGATGAAATTGAAAAAGTTGTAAGTAAAATTCGTTGTGTGTGTATGTGTGTGTGTGTGTGTGTGTGTGCACGTGTGTGTGTGTATGGTGTGTGTGTGTGTGTGTGTGTGTGTGTGGGTGGGTGGGTCCTTATTAGCGTGTGTTTTATGCACACCCACTGTCCCCTCTAGAAAAATGAAAAAGATCAGGAAATTTTTCGCATTGTAAGTACAATTTTAAATCTCTGTAGTTTTGTTCAACAGATACATCTTTTTCTCACATACAGCGTAACCAACTTCAAAAGGAACGGCGCTGCAGGAGGCGCGAAAGGAGGATGCTGTCACCAACGCGGCCTCTTCCTCCTCCGCCTCCTCAGCGCCAGGGTCAATGTGTGACCCATAGTAAGTTAGCACAATATATGTACACAAAGTCTACATGTTTATATATACATATATATATAATTTTATGTTTTATATATTCTCA
>CAUJGJ010000397.1:4340000-4357500 GCA_963170055.1 Halisarca cf. caerulea
CTTCTTACGTAGCCTATCTTTCTCCAGCCTTGCTCTTTTGGATTCCTCTGATTCCCCTTCTTTCCATCTTCGCTTCCTTTCTTGCTTCTGTCAAACCTTTCCCTTCAATTCTTCATCCTCACAGTTCTTACCAACTTGTACTGCACATTTTTGCTTTTCCCTGGCTTGCTTCTTTTGCAATCTTTCCTTTACTAGTCTTTCCTTTCTTGCTCCTTCGGATTCCCCTTCCTGCCATCGCCGTTTTCTTTGGAAAGCATTTTCTTTCCTCTTCATTTCTTCCTCTTCAGTTGCCATTTCCAACTTAGCTTTCCTATATTTTGCCATCATTTCCAGTCTTGCTGTTCGGTCTTCAGGACTTTCTTTGTCCAGCTGCTTCTTTCTGTATTCCTGGTACACTTTCAGTTTTTTGGACCTTATCTCTTCAGTTTCCTTCTCTAGTCGTTTCTGTTGATTTGTAAGCAATACTTTCAGCCTCTTATCTCTTTCTTCTGCTGTTTCCTTTTCTAATCGCTTCTGCTGGTTTGTAACCAACGTTCTGAGTCTTTTATCCCTATCTTCTGCTGTTTCCTTTTCTAATCACTTCTGCTGGTTTGTAACCAGCGTTCTGAGTCTTTTATCCCTATCTTCTGCTGTCTCCTTCTCTAGGCGCTTCTGTTGGGTTGAAACCAACTTAATCTGCCTTTTATCCCTATCTTCTGCTGTCTCCTTTTTCCAAACGTTTGTGTTGATTTGCAACTAATATTCCTAGCCTCTTGTCACGTTCTTCTGCAGTCTCCAGTTCAATGGTTTTTTTCTGTGTAATCTTCATCATTTCCAGTCGAGATTCTCTCTGTTCTATACTCTCTTTCTCCCGATGTTTCCTTTGACTAATAGCAAATTGTTCCAGTCTATCTACATGAGAATTGCCACTTTTTTCTTTGAGTTCCTTATCCCTGTCACTGCAATCCATTACAGTAGATATACAATTTTTCTTCTGTTTATCTTCCATGCTGTCTACAGGTCCTGGATTACGTTCGACATCGCCAGCTAAGAGTAACAGTAATAGTAATAATCGTGCATAATAAAACGAACGTTTCGATAAGTGCTCATTAAACACAGAACGGCGAACATTATGCGGCATATTTGTCAGATTTGGACATATTCGTAGAAAATGCAATTTCAATTCTGTACAATCTCTAAAGTTAGTTTCCATCTTACTGTGAGTCAAATTATAACCGAAATAGTGTTGCGTATATTCATTTTGACTCACATTACATTTATTAAACAGACGAGTCAATACAAAATCGATAGCAAACATCAACAGCAGTATACAGGAAACAACCATTACACAAAAACATTTAGAGTTTAATGAATTTAATTTTATATTAAATGAACATTTGGGCCCAGGATTTAATTCTACATCCCCAGAAAGTAGTAAAAGGAAATAGACTAGGAGAGGAAAAACTAAATTATCTGAGGTACAGCCCGTAGCTGATAAACAGCTCTTGTGGACAAAGATGACTATCTGGCCATGTGGATATATGTGAAATATGCAAATGTTGCACTTGTGCTGACTACATACACAATTACAAGTAATACAATCTAATAACTCAGCTACATGCTGTTGCACCAAGCTATACTGGTGATTACGTGCACCATAAGTCTTGCTAGAAACTCTACCCTACATTAAGAGAAAGGAAATGATGGTATGTCATAATAAAATGAATTTACATAACCAAATTGACTTCTGAAAGTCCAGCAAAGCAGTAAATACTTTCTATGTGTTATGTGTGTTTGTTTGTTGGTGTGTGTATGGACATGTCGTAGTAAGAAAAGGTATCTTATAGCACGAGTGTGTGGGGTGGTCGTGGTGTATAAACTTTGTATATTTTACATATGTACGTGTATGTGTGTGTGTGTGTGTGTGTGTGTGTGTGTGTGTTCGTGTGTGTGTGTGTCTGTGTCTCTGTGTGTGTGTATGTGTGTGCCCATGTGTATGTGTGTGTGCATGTATGTGTGTGTGTGTGTGTGTGTGTGTGTGTGTGTCTGTGTGTGTGCAATCTTTAATGCAGTAATAAAAGGTATGTTAGTGCAACAGTATATTGTATGCATGCATGGGGTGATTGTGGACATTGTATATTTTACACAATATTCTCATTTGTAGTACATAGTATGCATGTATATGTGTATGACAATGTGTAAGTGTTAGGTATACTGTTAGAAATAAAGTGCGAGGTTCACACCAATACAAATAACTCTTACGCCAGTACAGTGAAAATACACAAACAAAGAAGGGAGCGATTCCATTACTCCGTGTTTGAATACGTATTGTTACACGATTTTTAGCATAATTTATTCTTACGTGAGATTCTTAGAGTGACGTAATCGCTTTATCACGTGACTAAGGAAGGGGAAATTTGTCAAGTGTGAAATGTTGGTTCGCTATCGAGAAGACTTTTCCTATATGGATACTTTTCATAGCCTTATTACAGTCAGTCGTTGTAGTTGAATCGCTACTATTTACACTTTTAACAATATTTATTGTTAAAAGATTTGACTTGTTTAAGTTCACATTGTTTGTTCGGTTGTGCGAAGAATATTTGTAAGTTACACAAACTGTTGCTATGATGTTGGGCTTTTCTTAACCTATATTTTCTAATTTTTTTTGTAGGGAATTTTCATTCGTGTGCTGACTATGGAGCAATTGTTAAATTGACTAGATTACGCTGAAAGGTTTTGTTAGTACTTTCCACTTCTACGAGACGTAAAAGGAACATTTTCTTAATTTGGGACACCCCAAAGAGGTAAATCTGCTATTGCATACCCTGTGTTATTATTATGAGTACTAATTCATTTTTATAGATTCTCGACGCCTATTGTATTTTGACGGCATCATCGATCAACACGGTAAGACTGTTTGTATTGTATCGTTCTTGTCTTATTTCAGTTGTACTTTTTCGAACATCATCATGTAACTTACTTTAACAGTTAGAAACCTCATGTTTTAACATTCAATTTTATTTATATTAATTTTGTACTTAATGCTAAGAATTATAAATTCATGCTGACCAATGTTTGATTTAGAACACAGCGGATGAATGTGTGTGTGCATGTGGTTATGCGCATATCAGTTAATATTCCTTTAATAATAATATTTCTATTACTTATAACACACATCACAATGCAAGACTATAATCATGAGCATGTGTGTATACACATGTACATGTCTCAATGTGTGTGCATGTGTATGCGTGAACAGACATGTCTCAGTGTGTGTGTATGCATGTACATGTTTCTGTGTGTGTGTGTGTGTGTGTGTGTGTGTGTGTGTGTACGCATGTACATGTCTTAGTATGTGTGTGTGTTTATACCTTAACATAACCACTATGTATTCCTTACACTGTGAGTGCTATCATTATGCCTTCCATTTTATAATTTCCTGTAGTAAACTCGATCTCAGTATGTGTGTGTACACGAGTGTACATGTCTTAGTGTATGTGTGTGTGTGTGTGTGTGTGTGTGTGTGTGTGTCTGTGTGTCTGTATGCCTGTGTGTGTGTGTGTATGTGTGTACATGTCTCTCTGTGTGTACGCATGTACATGTCTAATGTTTGTGTATATGCCTTAACATAGCCACTATCCCTTATACTCTGTGAGTGCTGTGCCTTCCATTTTTACAAGTTTGTATAATTATCTCAGTGTATGTGTGTGTACGCATTTACATGTCTCAGTGTGTGTGTGTGTGTGTGTATGTGTGTGTGTGTGTGTGTGTGTGTGTGTGAATGCATATGTATGTCACGTCTACATGTCTCCATGTGTGTATATGCATGTACATGTCTTAGTGTTTATGTTTATGCCTTAACATAACCACTTTTCTTTACACTGTGAGTGCTGTGCCTTCCATTTTTATAAATTTTCTGTAATTTCTCAGTGTGTGTACATGCACATATGTACATGTCTCAGTGAGTATGCGTGTAAATGTTTCACTTTGTGTGTGTACATATGTACACAGTTTAAAACACATTTACTCATACAAATACACACATTCAATAAACAATTGACCAACATACTTTACATAGTGAACAGTATATAACGTACTAGTGGCACAAATACACATTGTACACATACACATGCAAAGACAGAGAGAGAGACACAGAAAAACACGCATGTACACACACAAACACATGTTCACACTATATGTGACCATATTATATAAACACAAATGTACATAATATATTATCTTACATGCACACATACACATGCACATGCACACACACACAACTATGCACAATTGCACAGACAGACATCTGAACTAATTTCCATTGACAAAGTCTACACACAGACAGGCACATGTGCACACACACACACACACACTCATAAACACACACACACAACTATGCACAATTGCACAGACAGACATCTGAACTAATTTCCAATGACAAAGTCTACACACAGACAGGCACATGTGCACACTCACACACTCATAAACACACACACACACACACACACAAACACACACACACACACACACACACACACAGTTTCCCCTACTAAATACACAAACATTTTCCACACATATAGACATTCATGTAAGAACAAACATAACTCACACACAAGTACATAGCCAATACGTATGCTATAACAACAAAGGTAATCACACAACACACTCCCACATAGCTTACAGCACAGATGGCTGAAGAACGACGACCAAGGAATATAACTTATAGTACTAGTTATGGTTGTATTTACGTGGTCACACACACACACACACACACACACACACACACACACACACACACACACACACACACACACACACACACCACACATGCACACACACACACACACACACACACACACACACACACACACACACACACACACACACACTAAAAAGTGTAATACCGATATAAACACACCATGCATGCAAGGTAAGACAGGGTAACTTGGAACGAACGGGTAAAAGTAGGGTCAATAGTAAATTACAGATAAATTTTAGGGTCTACTTATTGCCTCCACGAACTGGGCGTTCAGCAGTGGCAAGTATGGCTGGGCACCTCAAGCAGTATAGACCCTGTTCCAATTTTCCCCACTTTATCCTACATACGTACATAAACACACAAACCCACACACACACACTTTCCCCATTGCAAACACGTATATACATATACTATGTATACATATTACTCACATGTACATAAATAAATGTAATAACACACATGGATCACACACGAATACACTGACACACACGCACACCATCTTACACTGTATCAACAAAGGTAATCACACTGAAGACAATCCCAGCAAAGCCATATACACAAAGAGACACACACCGACTCTAAACAGAAACGTACAAAGCTTACGAAGGCACAGACGAGAGAAAAACGGGACCAAATGGAAACAATTTGTAGTACTAGGAGAAATAGTATTCATGTAGTCAACGTGCTCTGGCGCAACTATCAACCTTTGACCCCGGTGCATGGTTACGCAATAGTTTCGCTTCATTTAGCAAATAAAAGCAACAAATACTTGCTTACCATGCTCCGCAGTATGGAGAGACTTTATCAAACCCGAAAAATGCGTTGAGAAACACAGAGGAAGACAACGACAATCGAACGACCACTTGAGAACGGCTTTCCGATGAAGAACAGCTGCAAACTTTCTAAAGTTCCATTCCGCGCTTTTGCCGCGGCATTTTATGGCTAAAAAATGGAAGATTTCTGGCTTCGCTTCGTAAGTGTCTAAGCCTGTTACTGTGTGGAAGTGTTTAATATGTTTATTTTAAATATTGATGTATTAATGCCTTTGATTATGGGTCTGGTAGCACTATAGACACCCTGTATGCATGGTGTGTGTGTATGTGTGTGTGTGTGTGTGTGTGTGTGTGTCTGTGTGTGTGTGTGTGTGTGCGCGCGCGTGTGTATATGTGTCTGTGTGTGTGTGTGTGTGTGTGTGTGTGTGTGTGTGTGTGTGTGTGTGTGCATGTTTGTGTGTGTACGTGTGTGGAATTTTTGTACTCTGTTGTCATTCTACATGTTCACAGAAAAAAAAATCAAGAAAAGTATGGTGAGTTATTATGTATGCATGTACATGCGTTGTGCTATGCAGGTGTGTATGTGTGTATGTGTGTGTGTGTGTGTGTGTGTGTGTGTGTGTGTGTGTGTGTGTGTGTGTGTGTGTGCATGTGGTGTGCAGTGTGTGTCTGTCTGTGTGTGTGTGTGTGTGTCCAGTGTGTGTGTGTGTGTATGTGTGTGTGTGTGTATGTGTGTGTGTGTGTGTGTGTGTGTGTGTGTGTGTGTGTGTGTGTGTGTGTGTGTGTGTGTGTGTGTGTGTGCATGAGTGTGTGTGAGTGTGTGTGTTTCTGGAATTATTGTGTTCTGTTGTCATTCTGCATGTTCACAGGAAGAAAACATGGTATCTATCAGGGAAATGATAGTGAGTTAATATGTAAATACACATGTACATGTTTTGTGCTATGCATGTGCTTGAGTGGTTGTGTGTGTAGATGTGTGCATGTGTGTGTGTTTGTGTGTGTATGTATATGTGTGTGTGTGTGTGTGTGTGTATCAGAGATGTAGCTAGGATTTTAAAAAGGAGGGGCTCAATGCAAAATCCAAACTTACCCACACCTGCAGTATAACCACACCCACCCGACCTTTAAGTATTCCAACGTATCTGCGTACTTACATAGCAGTTTTTTCATAACAAACTTAAATTATTCTTAGTACTTCAGATCATTTTTATTTTTAAATTAGTTTTATAACTAATCTAAAAATAAATTCATAAACTAATAGACAGTGGGCCCAATCCAGGTCATTTTGTGGAGTTGGGAAAAAAAAATTCAAGGGAGGCTCAAGCCTGCTGAACCCTATGCTATAGCTACACCCCATTGTGTGTGTGTGTGTGTGTGTGTGTGTGTGTGTGTGTGTGTGTGTGTGTGTGTGTGTGTGTGTGTGTGCATGTGTGTGTGTGTGTGTGTGTGTGTGTGTGTGTGTGTGTGCTTGTGTGTGTGTGTGTGTGTGTGTGTGTGCGTATATATGTGTGTGTGTGTGTGTGTGTGCGTGTGTGCATAGATACTCTATACTTCGCAACCGGGATTGGAATCAATCTATATAGCGTATAAAATTCTGTAATTATAACGTGCGCGTTACATATAAATATTTATAATGACATCATTTCCGGCGTGACAGGGGGTGTTGTACCTTGAAAGCAAACGAGAACAGATGCTACTGGTTTTCGGCTCACCGCTTCGCTTTTCCCGCTCTTATTCCTAAAGCTCTTGTTTCTACCCCTAGTTGAAGATGTATATCGAACGAATGTGACGATTTGGAACTTCTCCAAAGTTTAGCTATTGAATTCGACGATGTCGAAAATTGTTTTTATACACGGCCGTGTCCGTATTTGTATTCCACATAGTTCACTCGTGGTTTGCCCGATAAAACCTCACTGGACATCGTTGGCATCCCAAAGAACTTGTGCGTGCTATAGTATAAGTTTTTTGCTAATACTCAGTTCCTGTTCTGAGATACGAAGCGATTTTCGGTCAAAAAGATCCCCTACCAACGTGCCCATTGGTGGAAGGGCTAGCGATCTCCAACCGTGTCCGATTGTTTCGCGGTTTTCGCTATTCTGTAGGCCAATGACGGCTGCTTACTATGATGCTAAATATCCGATCAGAATACGAATAGTTGTAGAGATATACGGTTCGGAAGTGAACGACCCGTACGAGCTTTTTAACTTCCCTGACTCGGCAAATGAACCACAACAAAGGCCATTGTTATGATAACAATAAGGCAATGTATAAATATCATTATTTATGCACGAAACGGCACTGAACAGCTGAATAGCCAGGCCCAGTAATCGCTTTTGGTATGAATGAGAGTACAAGTTCTGGGATTGTGCAAAAGAGGAAACTTCCAGGCAAGGGAAAGAGGATAGGCAAAGCACCTAAGAAGAGAAAAAATGAATCAGAGGTTAGTGCAACAAGTAATTCGAGTTAAAAACTCGTGGGGGCTGCCGCCCCACGCACTCGAATCACTTGCAAAGCATTGGAGTGTAAGTGCACAGCTGAACATTCATTGAACATACTGTTTATTGTAACTGGACAATTGTTTTGAAAACAATTGCCATATTTGACAATTGTTTTCAAAACAATTCCTATAACTCATTCCTGTATAAATTCATACTTCTCTATTACTATTATATAAATTCTCTATTACAAGACTTTTCTTCAAATCCATATTATATATATATATATGTATATATATATATATCGGACGAGCGTTACACACCGGAAGTCCAAATGAAAACAATATAGGGGCTGCCTGCGGCAGCCCCTAAAAAATGTGCACTAAAACAGTACACATATACAGTGAATATTACATAAACACAAAGCAACAGATACTGTATACTTTGCAATCATGCGTACAGGTACCAACTTTGCCCAAATATTGGATCCAGCAGATAATTGACAACAAGATGAAATACCACAAAATAGTAGAGGTTAACTCTGTTCCACCTCGACACTGCCACACCCATACTGTGCAAATATCTGAGGGTATTATGCAAGTGGAGATTTTCGGACACCATCTAAATGTTTCAACGACACCTGCCCTTTCAGTTCTAGACAAGCTCCCCAAAAGAACATCCAATGTTAGAAAGATTGAGGAAATTGACAAGCTTGCCCTATGCACAGGCAATAGTGATTACAACATGCTACAGCTAGCTGGCAAGCATGGAAAGTTTGTGGACAAACAACTGAAAACAGTAGCCAAGATAGAAGGAAAGGTTATCCGACATGTCAACTGTTCCATACTCATGAGCAGTACAGACAAAGGAACTAGGTGTACTGCTCGCACGGAGCATAGGAAGTCTCTACTGGTACAAGTTGCCCGTAAGAGAAGAAGAAAACAAGGTACAATACAACATTGAGTAGTATACTAACTACAATGTCATGTATACATACTAGCTGTTTTACTATACTAGCTATTAAATGTTGTATATACACCACTTTATTGCAGGGCCTCCAAATCTCACAACGCCATTTAATGTGCTTGATACACCTGGCAAGAAAAGACAAGTACAATACCACCAACGGAGGGTAAAGGCTTTGCTGATGAAGAACAAGAGACTGGATGCTAGACTGGAGAAGCTACAACAGGAATCATCAGTTACTGTTGATGACGACTTGTCTAGTGATCTGATCTCAATTATGTCTAATGAAGAGAAGAAAGTAGAAGAACTTCCAGGGACAGACATACAGCGACTATTCTGGGAGCAACAGGTACATGCATACATGCATGATTGTGAATTTTGTCCATATTTTTCTTGGGTGTGACCTATACTCAAGTAAATACAGTATATCAGAAGTCTATATCTGCATATCCTTAAAGAAGAAAGCTGTTCAAGTAGGAGGACCAAAAGGCATGAGATGGCACCCTCTTATGATCAAGTGGTGTTTGTACTTAAAGTCACTCTCAACATCGGCTTACAACACCCTTCAGGACGTTTTAAGGTTGCCATCCACCAGAACTTTGAGGGACTACACTCTCTGGATGACGGCTGAACCAGGTCAGCTCATCAGCTTATTGATTCTACTGCAGCCACAATAATTAATTATACATTCCATTTGCTATATGTCAGGTATTCACACGGAGGTACTTGAGAACCTTGCTGATAAGACAGAAGACTTGAAAGCAAAGTATGTTGTTTTGGCTTTTGATGAAATGAAGATTAAGCAGGACCTAGTATATGACAAGCACAAAGGACACATAATTGGCTATGTGAACCTAGGAAATACTGAGCAACAGCTTTGCAATCTAGAGCAGGGTACTCAAGCTAACACACCAGCCACCCATGTACTCCAGTTCATGGTAAGGGCGATCACAGGGAACCTCAACTACCCCATTTGCCACTATGCAACTGATAGCATCACTGGAGAACAGTTAATGGGCATTGTGTGGGGAGTTATCGAGGCTGTTGAATCAACTGGTCTGAAGGTTGTCATTGTTACTGCAGATGGTGCTTCACAAAACAGGAAATTCTTCCGCCTACACCCAGCTAATCATAGTAACATCCAAAATGGCATCATGTATAAGACTCCCAACCTTTTTGCCCCTGAAAGGAATGTGTATTTTATGAGTGATGTCCCTCACCTCATGAAGATAACTCGTAACTGTTGGGAGAAGTCTGGATTAGGCAGTTCTCGGCTTATGACGGTAAGATAAATTGTATATGAATTTTATGCATAATAAGGAATCTGCATGGCTAGTGGATGTACATGCATGGTACGTATATATTAATATATTTAATTTCCATATATGGATTGTTCAACATGCAGAAAGGAGGCCAGTATACTATTTGGAGGCAACTGCAAGATCTGTTCAGGAAAACACACTCAGAATCTGGACTGTATATAGGCAATAAACTCACTAGGGAACACGTATACCTGACATCCTATTCCAGAATGAGAGTGGATTTAGCAGCCCAGGTTCGTTTATACGTATGTGCTGCATGTACTTAAAAGGCAATAACTGTTGAGTATAATAATTATATTATGTAATATGTATAATTATATGCATTCACTTTCAATATAGTACACATTCTGAATCATTTAGGTTTTGAGTCAATCAGTGGCAAAAGCCCTAGTGTTCTACCAGCAGAGCACAGGTGTACAAGACACCAAGTCCACCGAACAATTTGTCCGTTTTATGGATTGCTTTTTAGGGGCTGCCACAGGCAGCCCCTATATTGTTTTCATTTGGACTTCCGGTGTGTAACGCTCGTCCGATATATATACATATATATATATATATATAATATGGATTTGAAGAAAAGTCTTATAATAGAGAATTTATATAATAGTAATAGAGAAGTATGAATTTATACAGAAATGAGTTATAGGAATTGTTTTGAAAACAATTGCCAAATATGGCAATTGTTTTCAAAACAATCATCCAGTTACAATAAACAGTATGTTCAATGACTGTTCAGCTGTGCACTTACACTCCAATGCTTTGCAAGTGATTCGAGTGCGTGGGGCGGCAGCCCCCACGAGTTTTTAACTCGAATTACTTGTTTGATTGCTTTAATGTGCGGAGCGTAGACAAAGGCAAGAAAACCAGGAAGGCACAAAGGGATCCATATCGAAGCCCTACAGACTGGAGATTTAATGTTCGTGCAGAATCGTATAGATGCATGAACAATATTAACTACTTTAAAATCTCTATATGCATTTCTATTATAGTGGCTCAAAGAAACATTTCTAGTGTATCTACAAGACTGGGAAGATGAGGTGAAGGCAAAGAAGCAATTTAGTGGAAGTGAGCAAGCCAAAATGCTTCTTAGCCAGGAGACCTTGTATGGAATTAGAATGACGGGTAAGTTCAAGGTACTTCTATCAAAATCAATATCATGTATGCATAACGTATAGTACTCATTATTATATATAGTTGCATCATTCCTGGACCTGGGACCCCTTTTGCTGTCTGACAATGATGTTCAGTTTTTACTGACGGAAAGATTTACACAAGACCCTCTGGAGGCCTTCTTTGGAGACCAACACCAACGGGGACACAGAAATACTAATCCCAATGTACACCAGTACAGTATAACAACAAACATATTACGTGTGAGTGGTGGATTGTCTAAGAAAGAAAGAGGCAACACTCGAGGAAGAGAGAAGGATGACACTACAGACCTATCTGTGCAGCCACTTAGAAAAAGAAACCAAAAGCGGCAGTAAACTTTATGACTGTTACAGATTCAGATTGCATGTGTCATTGAACTGGTATGTATGCAAGCATGCATGTACTACATACATACTTTAGTTACTTTGCTCCATCTGGGTTGTGCTGCTGTCCTGCTTGCTTCAACTCTTTGCGGAGCGATCGTTTCCCTTTCAAAGATAGATAGGCAGCTTGCTTATACTCCTCCAGTAATTGTGAGGTAATGGCAAAACCACGAATGGTGATCCACAATTCAGAAATGGCACGGAGAAGCATGTTGCTATCATGGTCTGATATGTACAGCGTTAAAAGGGACCATGCAAAAAGTACATCTTCGTCAACTTTTATTTGTTGAAGAAGTCCATCTTTGTTGCATGCTGACCCTGACTTCAGTGCTGCTTGCAAAGAAGGATATACACATAGCTCCAGTTCCAGAAAGAATTTGAACACTTCATCTTTAACTTTGAATAGCCCTCCTCTATCTACCAGATCTATCCAAAAACGACTATATTCAAAGTAGCTGTTGGCATCATTGCTCTCTCCCTTCTCTTCTGTACCCTCTCGCATCGACATTAAACATTCTGAAACATCCATCATCCCCTTCGAATCAAACCGTTTCTTCATTTTCATCATCACGTATCCTGAAGCATAACGGATAGCATTCTCCTCCTCCAGCGTCAAATTCTGTCGTCTCGCTTCCTTGCTTGCCTCTGTAGCTGACCCTGTTGATGTTTCTTGTGTACCTGGAAATATGCACATCATGCATATTTTTTCTCGGTTATCTATATAACGTGTTTAATCCACTACACATGCACCAGGGACCTGGCAAGGCAGGTTGTGCAACTTTGCAGACTTTAATTTACAGTATATTATACTCAATGACGTAATATATGCATGCACAATTATTACTTATTTGTCTTCAACTCACGTATCATAATCTCGTCTTTCAACAAAACCAGGGCATACTCAAGGGTTGCTTTCTGGATAAGGATGTGGTCCAAATCAGGCACAATTGTCTTGAGGTGATGCTCCCAGATAGGCACCGCTTCCTTTAGACGGAACTCGTGGAATCTTGGCCAGAAAGATATTTGAAAGGATTGCCGCGTTTTTGCGGGGAGATTCGCAATAAACGTGGACAGTTTACTGTGTAAATCGTTGCTAAAAGGCTCCAAACATTCCTTGTTCTGCAAAAGAGTCTGGATCTGCATCGTCAGAGATCGGCGACGAGGCAGACTATCGCTAGAGAACGCTTTCTTATGGAGATCCGCAAGAACAGACAGAATGTCATCGAGTGGAAAGTTGCCGACCGAAATTGCCATTATAGCGAAAATTTCGATTTGAGCAAGATCGAAAAAACGTAGAAACTACAAAGGATAGCCGTCAAACTCTCACCTCGCCTCGATCGAAAATATACTTCCTTTTATTTAACGGAAGTTAACTTCTGCTCGATTCGATCGGAAGTAGTACAACACACCCTGTCACGCAGGATTGCATTAATGCGTGGGCGGATTCCAATCCCGGTTGCGAAGAATAGAGTATCTATGGTGTGTGTGTGTATGTGTGTGTGTGTTTGTTTCTTGAATTATTGTGCTCTGTTGTCATTCTGCATGTTCACAGGAAAAACACATGGAGTCTGTGAGGGATATGATGGTGAGTTAATATGTGTACATGTACATGTGTTGTGGTGTGCATGTGCTTCTGTGGTTGTGTGTGTAGATGTGTGCATGTCCTTGTGTGCATGTGTGTGTGTGAGCATATCACAGGAGTAGCCAGGATTTTAAAAATGGGGGGGGGGGGGGGTTAATGCAAAATCCAAACTTACTCACGCCTTGAGTATAATCATGCCCACCTGACCTTCAAGTGCTCAAACGTGTGTGTGTGTGTATGTGTGTGTGTGTGTGTGTGTGTGTGTGTGTGTGTGTGTTTGTGTACCTGTGTGTGTATGTGTGTGTGTGTGTTCATGTGTGTGTATGTGTGTGTGTGTTTGTGTGTGTGTGTGTGTGTGTGTGCGTATGTGTGTGTTTCTGGAATTATTGTGCTCTGTTGTCAATCTGCATGTTCACAGGAAGAACACGTACAATCTGTCAGGGAAATGATGGTGAATTAACCCTTTATCATGGAATAACTCACGCACGCAAAAACGCGTTATCGTGGAGAGGCCACTATGTGGCTCTGTGAGCAGTTGTGGACGATCTACCGTACTTCCTCTAAAAATTCGGGACATTTTTAGTAGTTTCAAATCACATATTTTGAATTTTAAGAGGTTAAGTCTTCTTGTTGACAGGCGCTTTGCGAAAATCAGATACTCTTAATGAAATTAGAGACTCTTGACGAAAAATAGATCCGTTCTTACGGCCATTTTGGGACTCCTTGTTAAAACATGGCTGACATCAGGCCGTTCTTTGTTTCCGTCTCTTGCGTTGTTAGAGGGTACCACGTATACAAAGAAATTTGGAAACCTGACGCTGGAGAAGAATTTGTTTGTCGTGTAGAAGAAGGAAACGTCCATGACAGAAAAGCCGTCGCTGTGTGCAGTCCTGATGACACGATCGTGGGTCATCTTCCTCGTGAGATTTCCAACCTTTGCTTCCATTTTATCCAACACGGAGGTGAAATTGCTGGTGAAACCACAGGTACAAGGCAACATACGAAGGCATCCTGTGGAGGAATGGAGATTCCTTGCCTTTTGACGCTGTCAGGCAAGAAAAAGCTGGTAGAGAAAGCAAAAAGACTAATTGTAGGCCACAGGACAAATACTCTACCTTTGGAGATTGTTACATGCAATGTTTAAATGACTGCATAGCTTTGAATTCAGTCCAATGATCACATTCACATATTGTAATACTGGTATATCAAACTCAAAGAAGAAAGCAATACTAACACTACTAGGTCCAACACTACAGCAATAGTGTAATGTGAGAATTATTCACTAATATAATCTTTCTTGCTACTTGTGCCATTTTCCTCTTCTGAATCACTTGTGTAGTCTTCATTGCTACTGTTGTCTTCAGCACTAGCATTGCATTCCTCATTGCTAGAGTCTTGGTCACTGTCAGACTCAGCGAAAGGGTCACCCTCTGATTCAGATTCCTCAGAGTTATCATAATATGGAACTGACACTGACAGTTCTTTCGCACACCTGATATAGTGGTTTTCTGAGCCGTCCACTTTGTTGGATAGACCACAAACCAGAAAGGCCTTCCGGATCATTTCTGGGTGCTCTTTCAGGTAGTCCACACCCTTCTGTACCCATGCTACAACTTGTTCTTTACTGGCTGCCTTCAGATTACCACTCTCTGTGGTCTCTGCACTGCTTGTGACGAAGTCAATCCACTGGTGACGCGCTACATCTTTGAATGGCTTATTAAGCGACACATCCAGAGGTTGGACTTTACTGGTACATCCACCAGGAATAAGAGCAAGATTGATGTTATACTTGGAGGCTAGCAAGGCAAAGTGAGCATCGGCATGTGCACTGAAGCTGTCCAAGATGAGAAGGGTCTTCTGCTTCTTTGTGTATGGCAAAACTATCTTTTTCAGCCATGTACTCATAAGATCTCCATCCATCCATCCCTTCTTCTGGACAGTGACCACATATCCAGATGGTGGTTTCAGCTTGACCTCACGCTTGCCCTTGAAAATTATCATAGGTGGGAGCATGTCACCAGATGCTGAGCATGCGAGTACAACTGTAAAGTGTCGTTTAGATCCACTTGTCCCTCGTACCAGGATTTGCTTCTTGCCCGTAGCAGAGAGAGTTTTGCCAGGAATAAGGTCAAAGAACATGGGTGTTTCGTCCATGTTAATGATCCTGTCAGGTGAATAATCAATGGCCTTGCGCTGCACTTGGACCTGTTTAAGGAAACGCTCCAGTTTGGCCTCCAAGTCAGCTGGCAACTTTTGCGATACAGATGTTTTGGCCCGAAGTGATAAGCTATGCCTCCGCATAAACTTTTCAGCCCATCCCTTAGAAGCTCGAAAAGCAGGGTATTTGCTGCTAACTATAGCTTTTGCTTTTGCTTTGAGCATTAGGATGGAAACAGGTCGCTGAAGGTCTCTCTGATGCAGGACCCACTCAGCTAATTCAGCATCCATGCTTTCGGGGTAGGTAAGAGGTCTTCCGGCTCCTGTTTTAAAGTGAACACCTTTCTTGCCTTTACCTTTAGAGGATTTACATTCTTTCAAGTCATCCTGGCTGTAAGTTTTCACCCATGTTTCAAGTGTTGAACGTGGTAGTTGAAATTGCTTGGCCACTGTCCTAGCATCTGAGGCCTGCACAGCTTGAATGGCTTTGAGTTTAAACTGCAGTGTATACGCACAATACTTTCCTCTAGAATTCAGCTTTTTTTCTTGAGGTGGAGCATGCACATCAGGTTTTTCCTCAGAATCCGAGGATTCCTTTGGCACTACTATTTCCTTACGTTTTGAAACGGATGTCGCTTGATTCTTGTTCAATGGGTGATGGGGCTTGTAGCTCTGCAGAAATGATGGCCACTGCGTTGATGATGACTGTCCTGGACTCGCAATAAAATCTAAAAGAGAGCTCTGTCTCTTTCTTGTCTTCGTTGCCGTCAAGTCAATGCGTTCGGGGGATGGCGGCGGGTCCCTATAGCCGGTAATCTCAATCTCACTGTCAGATGACATTCTTCCAACTGAAGACAATACTATCTTTGTTCTCTCAAGAAACAAAATTACAATTAATGGAAACACGTGTTCTCACCTATCTGTGGAGGTGTATACAGAAAATCAATTGGCGAAATTAGAGGGTCTACCCCGAATATTGGAGTCGTGCAAAATTCGAATTTTTAGAAGGATTAGAAGGCATAATCGGGCTGCCCTGTCGAAAATTAGATTTCCGAATTTTTAGAGGAAGTACGGTATTTACTTTGGCGAATTTATTTCAAACTTTATACGTAGTATACATGTAATGAATATATACAGATTCTGCAGCAACAAAGCTCTACAATATAGTCCAAAGGAGTTATAATGCATAATAAAACAATATTACAAGTTAACAGTATACTGTGTTATGCCGTGATTATACGGTAATATCCGATAAAATACTGCGTATATGGAAGGTGTTCAAGGTTGGGTAGAGGGCTTTGTGTGGAACAGGCGAAAACAAGGGACAACGCAGAGAGGAATGGGCTCATTTGGGCAGCATTGCTTGCAGCAGTACTTGGTCCTCTTTCGGTTGGCCTTTGAGGAGCAGTAGCGGCAGTTCAGAACGCTTTGGAGGAGATCTGGGAAGTGCCGTTCGCAGAATCGCAAGGAAGGAGATGCACTATCCACCGAAGATCGGGACCTTCTCTTCCTAGAGGAATGCTGAGCCATCATTTCCCTTGCCAATTCGATACGAAACTCCTTCTGAGATCGACGAGCACAGTGTGGTGACTCCGTTTCCAAAACATGAGCGTTTACTACTCCGACGTCTAGAAAGTAGTAGAAAAGACGGTGCCACCACTTCTTAGCTTTGCGGGAACAAGTATACACTTGCCGCTTGCTGTCCACCAAGTCCACGCCTCCCATGTTCTCGTTGTAAAGTTTTACAGCCAGTGGACAAGACAAAGCCGATCTGGAGCCATCCTTATTCTTGCGCATTACAGTCCCCTGCTCGTTTGGAGAGCAGATGGTTTGGACAAAGTCAATGTTCTTTTTGTCTCTCCAAACAAAGCAGTGGACATTTCCAACGATGTCAGACTTGTGTTGGCCACGCTCAAGGGTCACCCGTTTCAAAGAATTTGGATAGAGCCTTCGGTTTGACCTGGCAGTGCCACAACAGTAGGTTTTGTTCTT
>CAUJGJ010000397.1:4362500-4365000 GCA_963170055.1 Halisarca cf. caerulea
CATGCTCAGTAGCCTCCTTGATTTCACCAATGTCATCTTCATCAGACTCGTTGTCACTAGAAAGAATTGATACAGTGTTCTTGGACCAGCACTGAGTGTCAAGGATCAGTAGAATGCACCGCAACAACTTAGTGTCTGTCCACTCAAGCCGTGAGCGCATGGAGCTGTTGAAGCTGTCAACTCCTTCAGAGGCTGACTTTGCACATTGATCTATTGTGCTTTGATTGTAGCTCTTGAGGGTTGCCTTCTGGAAAGTACTTACTCCATTGCCTTCCATCACGATCCGGTCTTGAACAAATTTGACAGTTGGCCAAGACACAGGACTGTCCTTGGCTAAGGCTTTCAGTGCCTTAGATGACGTCAATACACATTGCAAACCTTGGACAATATCAAGTGAAGCCTCTTGTAGGCTTAGACTCAGAATGGAAACAGGCTTTAGGATGTCAACATACATGGCACTTCCAATGAGATACTTGCTTTGAGTCCACTTGTTTGCATAGCCTTTAATCTTTGCCCTATCATCTGCTCTGATGGTTAAATCCTCTGCCAGGGCTGTCAGGTGAGCAATGTACACACCATAGTTATCAATAAAACGCTGTAAGGCTTTCCCTTTGTGTGAAATCCACCGTGATCCTTGAGATCGCACTGGTAGATTACCTTCATCTGGGATATCAAACACAGCTTTCAGTTCATCTGCAACAGTCTGAAGCTCTCTGCATTTCCTTGGTGACTTGTGATATAAATAGTAGAGCCGGAGGAGCATTTCTTCTATGTCTTTGAAGATAAGGCTTGAAAGGGCATCCTTGCAAGCAAGCTCCAACCTGTGAGCATAGCACCACCCCCAAAACAGCCATGGAAGTTTGTCCTGCAGTTTCCCTCTCATTCCATTCCGCTGTGCTATGTTCACTGCAGCACCGTCTGTCATCCCTCCAACAAGAATAGGCTTGTCTTTCACTTCCAAGATTAAGTTCTGATCCTTCACATCATCAATACCAAGTGGTTTCAATGCCACACCCAAGCACTTGATGAGACCATCAGCATCAGTTTTCTCTGGACTCAAAACTGCAAAAAAAACCGACAACTGGATGTGATCTCCAGCAAGGTGTCATTTATGTTGCAATACTGAAGAGCAAATACCTCCTGCTCTACGTTGCCTTCGTCAGTTGAGCTATCCATAAGGAAACTGAAGTATGGTACAGATGAAAGGACAGCAATAAAATCCTGCCGTTGACTTTCTGCAATGAAGTGGATGAATGATTTGGCTGCTGGGGGGTTCTTGTAGGAAGAACCAAGATCAACTCCATGGCGAGATTCCACCTGAACAAGAGAAGGGTACTTTGTGAAGGGCAAACCTTCTTTAGCCATCATATAGCAGATATCGAACTTCTTCTTCATTCTCCCCTCATCAGTGGTGCTCATAGTTAAAAGAGACCTCGCTATAGTTGAGTACGAAGTGATGGGGTTGTTGCTCGACTGAGCCCGTGTGATTCTAAGGTGATTCATGGCAGCTTTGTGTTGCTCCGTGGACGCATGATCTTGAACGTTGCTACTTTTATGATTACGAGAGCCTTGGATCCAAACGTTGGAATAATTCTTTAACCCGCGAATATTTGCTTTGAACGTACAACAAACGTGACACTACATCGAATCGACCAACGTGCTGTCGTCTTTGGACGAATCACAGCGAAGCCACGTTAGTGTATCAAATTGCTTGTTGAACTGCTTCTGCCATTTCTCAAAAGTATTTACAGTGACTGATCGCTTCCTTTTGCTACTTGGTGCTGGCTCACTTTCTTCAAGGTTGATTACCCTTTTCTGCCCGGACATTTTGTCCGCGCGTTTATGGTCTGGCGCGGCAAGGCTCGATTTGGCACGGCAAATGGCCGATGTCCAACCGTTATATTTTTCCCTGTACATACATACACACACACACAAGTCTCGCGTAGCCAGACCACTTTTCCCTCCATTTTTACGGGGCTACGCGAGACTACACACACACACACACACACACAAGATCTATATTCGCTCATAACGAAACATATATGCGTTGTACAGTGAGTCTGGGTAACTTGGAGCGGCCGAATTAAAAAGAAGTATGCTAAATTTGACTCAGCAATGCCTACTTGAATTCAGCGTTTAACAGTGGCAAGTAGCTAGGGTAAGGCTGGGTAACTTGGAACGGCTGGAAACAAAACGAGGCAACACAGAGGTACAAGATCGTGACAGTACAACACAGCAGGTACCACTAACTAGACGAAGACAAAAGAGAAGACGGACAAATAGCCTGTAGTGTATGTATACTACAATGGTGTGATGACTCACCTAATTTTAGCTGCTTGCGAATTCCCTTTGCACCTTTTGTGCTCTTTGCCTTTTGCCGCTTGTAAGCTTCAACAACCATACTTGCCATGGAATGACCTCGCATGGTAACCCAAAGCTCTACTATCTCCTTTAGTAGAGTTTGACTGTTCTGTTCACAAGATATATCAAGAGAGATAGT
>CAUJGJ010000397.1:4370000-4385000 GCA_963170055.1 Halisarca cf. caerulea
TTCTTACATTGATTCGGCATTCTGCAATGATCATTCGAGGTGGGAAGGTCGATATCGGCGGTACCTGGCCCTTTTTGACGGTACTAGTGTAGCTTGAACATTGCGACTAAACACTGATGTGCTTTTATAAATACCTAAACAAAACTTATTAAGGCACAAAACGGCTTTTTGCCTTTTCAAAGTCGATAGGATTCAAAAGATTCTGCTATCGCTAAACCACTGTAAGCGCCCGCTACTGATGACGTATTACAACGTTTACCTTCTGTTGGTAATGACGTATAGGTAAAATGTGACAAATTCCACAAATTCCATAACTTTGTCGCCTGTAATCCCCAACTTCCAAAAAGCGCTATAATGCCCCTGTGCACACACACACACACACACACACACACACACACACACACACACGCCACACACACATACACACACACACACACACACACAACACACACATACACATGCATGCATGCATGCACACACACACACACACACACACACACACACACACACACAACACACATACACATGCACGCATGCATGCACACACACACACACACACACACATACACATTCATCCAAATATACACTTACAATTTCACCAAAGACCTTTAGAATCAGTACTTAATGCAGTCTATATTCTGAACATGAAGAGAAAGAACAATAAACAATGAAAACGCAAAAGGGCACATACATACACACACAGTCAAAACTCCACTACACCACTGGTTCTACCACACCATGCTGCTATAACCAATATGGAGTAACTAGTGATTGTACATAGGTGACATACACTCACACACACACACACACACACACACACACACACACTCACACACACACACACACACACACACACACACGCACACACACAAACAGTGACACACACACACACACACACACACACACACACACACAGTGACACACACACACACACACACACACACACACACACACACACACACACACACACACACAAACACACACACACACACACACACACACACACACACACACACACACAAACACACACACACACACACTTGTACACACACACACACACACACACACACACATATACACACACACACACGTGTACACACACACACACACACACACACACACACACACAGTGACACCACACACACACACACACACACACACACACACAACACCAAACAACATAGATACGGGAACATAGTATACAACATCTACGCTAACATACACTAATGAACCTTTTACAATATGGAAGAAAGCCAAAGAGAAAATTGAAGAGCATGCAAAATCCAAGTGGCATAAGAGAGCATGTGAAACTGCTGTGCAATATGAAACCTCCCAACAGCATGGCACAGTAGTCCAAGTAGCTCAAACAGCAGCATTAAAGCAAAGACGAAGTAACCGTGCTGTAATCCTCAAGCTTATTAAATGTACCTATTTCTTGGTTAAGAATCGAATAGCTCACACCACTAACTTCAGCAATCTTGTGGAGCTTGTTTCCTCCTGTGGGGCAGAAGACCTACAGTGTTTTACCCATGATGAAGTGCAACGCAATGCAAAATATACATCTTCAAGTGCAGTTACCGATTTTATATCAGCCATTGCATCATTTATCAGGAGTAAATTGCTTGCAAGCATCTCGCGTTCCAAGTTCTTCACTCTGATGGCTGATGAATGTACTGATGTCTCAAGTACTGAAGAATTGTCGAATTGTTGTCGATGGTTGGAGAATGGCAAGCCTGTGGAGCATTTTATAGATATCATTCATATTACTGAGATGAAGGCTGCTGCCATCACTACAGTCCTTACAGAATTTATGAGCAGCCATGGCATTGATGTACGACAGATGAGAGGAATGGGCTTTGATGGTGCAGCAACCTTTTCTGGTAAGAAGTCTGGAGTGCAGACAAGACTTAAAAATTTATCACCGCATGCAATATATTTGCACTGCCGAAATCACATATTGCAGCTTGCATGTGTCCAAGCTGCCAACACCATTCCAAGCATCAAGAAAGTTTATTCAAATTTTACATCCCTATGGAAACTATTCTATTATTCACCCAAAAAAGCAGAAAAACTTAAAGAGGTGCAAAATGTTCTTGATTTACCTCAGTTGAAGCTGTTGAAACCTACAGATACACGTTGGCTTTCTCACGAAAATACAGTCAGATCAGTAAGGAAGTCTTACACAGCAATTGTACCCACCCTGGAAACACTGCACAATGAATCTGGTGATGCAGAAGCATATGGTTTGGCTGTCATTTTCAAGCGTTTAGAAACAGTGGCTACCATTTATATGCTCTCAGAAGTTCTTGGTATAGTAGGATGCTTGTGTAGAGCCTTGCAAACCAAAGATTGTGACCTTGTTCAAGTGCCAATTGCAGTTAACTCTACCTTAACAACCCTAGCAGCCATTGTAGAAGCATCAAGAGAGTCCTCTTGGTACACAAGTATGAGGGATCAAATGACACATTTGCAGGAGGCTGGCATAGCTCTAGATGAAAGTGAGGATAAATTTGAGCATTTTAATCGTTCTTCATTTGTACTATTTGTGACAGAACTTGCCAACCACATAACAAGACGCTTCAGTGACAGCCAGGATCTGCTTTCAGCATTCTCAGTTTTCGATCATAATCGACTTCCAGTAGCTACAGATGATGAATATCGTCATTATGGGGAAGACAGCCTGATCACCTTATGTCAGCAGTATGGCATAACAAGGGAGACAACTAGTGATGGTAGGAGTTACACAATACCTGCTGATGTAGATAGAGATCTTGTAGTAGAAGAATGTGCAACATTCAAATCATTGCTTGGGTCTCTGAAAGGTGACATGAAGGAGAGAATGCGTGAAGTTCTTCAGACCTCCACATACAGTCAGATGTTTCCAAACATTTGCATCCTACTTTCTATCTTTTTGGTCCTCCCTGTTAGCACTGCCACAGTTGAACGTAGCTTTTCCGCAATAAAGACTGTCAAGACACAACTTAGGAATCGTTTAAGTGATGATAGTTCAGCAAACCTAATGCTCATTGCTATTGAAGGACCTGAAGATCTCTCTGATGAAGACTTGGACACCATTGCAACTGTTTGGAGCAAAGCGAAACCACGTGCAATTAGCATTTAGAACTTTTAAATTTTGACCCACGCATTCAGTTTAATCACAAAATAATAGACATACCAATAGACTCAACATTGATTAATGCAAGCTTTTAATGATATAATAAGCATTTTTGACAAATTATATGTTATATAAATAAAAGTATGATCAATTCATGACAGTGGTCATTCACAAAAATGAAAGCTGTGCAAATTTATTTGGGGGAGAACCTTTCTGCTTTGGGGGGGAACCTTACCCAGGTTTCCCCCCCCCCCCCCCCCAGATAAAACCCTGTGATAGCAAGTAAACATCAATGTAGCCAAAGTATGCATAGAGCTATACAGTATGACAAACCTTGGTACATTGTTTTAGTATTTTTGTAGAATTGACAGTCATGCATGCACCCCATTTCCATTTTCACAAAGTATTATATAGGTCTTGTACATGTAATTTTGGTTTGGATAATATTGGGTTACTTCCAGTGACAACCTACTTACAAGTGAATGTATGCCTATTGATCTACATATTCTTTACGTTTTCCCTGAAAACTAGCACAAAAGAAGTGCAAGATACGAGTACGAGCCAGCCCAATACGACTCGGCCATTTTTAAAATGGTGGATTAGAACCAATTTTGTGGCAAAATCGGGATTGTTTAGCTTTTCCATCAAACCAATTCCTCCTACAGGTAAAAAGGCACCACTGTGAGTATGATTAGTTAAAATGGTGGTAAAATCAATCTTAAATACCTCTTCTAACGAGCCCTAGCCTGTTCTACGAGAAGAATCAAAACAAGAAGAAGAAGAAGAAGCCAAAATGGTGACCTTTCATGCTATGTAAACTTTGCAAAATATAGCTCATATAAGGCTCCCAGAAGCTTCTTGTATACTTAGATGTATCGAAAAACGGTGGTAGAAGTTAAATATGCTGTTTTTGGAGCTCCAAAATGCACCGGAAGTGAGTTTTCAGCGAAAATACGGTTGGCTTTAATGTATGGGTGGCCATGTTTTTTCCACATCATCCCTACATATGAACCACTACTATGGTTCATGATAAAGGCTTTCCATATTGGGGATTTCAATTGCTTGCCTACTTCGAAAGTTTCAAGTAATATCGTGAGTGCTTGTAGTATCAAATTGTCGTTTTTGTTCATTATCAAACAAGTGATTCGAGTTTAAAAAACTCGTGGGCCACCTACGGCCCTGGAAACTCGAATCACTTGGAGATCATCCTCACAGAATTGAAAGATCCCTGAGTAATGCGTGGCTTTGTGTAGTGGTGTATAATTATAAACTGTGTGTGTGTGTGTGTGTGTGTGTGTGTGTGTGAAGTTTTAGCATCAAATAATCCAGACAATATATTGGGATCAGGATCTAGTCAGTTTTATTAATTATAAATGACAGTGACAATTTCAATAAAAGTTAATACGCATGCCATTCTGCACTACTATAATAATAGTAGTCCCAGGATGCACCACGAGGAGGTAGGCATGCTTTGCATCCCAGAGGATTGGATTCGTTTTAACTAGGGTCTGCAAGAGTCCGTAAAACTCCTCCAATCCAAAATAAAAATGGTGCAATAAAATACTATACATATAATGGTACAGGTGTACCTTTGTGTGATCCGCCAGAATCACTTAAATGTGTAGCTATAGAATAAAGAACAGAATATACAATGTGATCTTTCAGCAGATCAATACAGTCAGCATGTTATAGTAATATTTTTTCCGTGCTAAGGTGCACAAGGTATCCAAAATTGGCCACAAGTAGTCAATAGTATGATCATTGTGATCTATGCAAGTCTCCATTGGGCAGTGCAATGTGCATAGCCCAATATGTGTGACTATACTAATGTACTGTTTACCATCAAAGGCACTGGAAGTTGTGTACCAAAGGTAGGTACTATGGGAAAAGGTACTGCATACCAATGAAGGTAGCAAATACCAGAAGAAACGTATACTGCGTACCAATATATGCAGGTACAGGATGTAAAGGGTGATATACTGTGCCATACTTCCCAACCTCTTATAGTTGTACTCAATTTGCAGAGTGGTGTAAACTGAAGGTTGAGGTGGCACTGACTATCTGTATATGGGGTTCAATGTGTAATGATTAGCCATTTGCCTTTGTTCTATGGATGTATAGACATGACTAATATATACTCCCCAATGACATATATTCTTCCCTTATAGGCTATAGGATTGCTTATTAAATGCAAATGGCTCATTACAAGTGTTGCTCAAACATGGACTCTAAATTTCAACCACCTTATCTATAGGGGCAATAACTACTCTACATGCATTTGCAAGATGCCCTGAATAACTGGACTCTGAACAGGGGCGTTGCAAAAGCTGTACAGACTTGGAGTCTGCATGGAAATGTAGTCTAATTGCATAAAAATTCAGTTTTGGTTTCTATCTAATTTGCTTAGGTTAGACTATCACGTTCAACAATAATACATTGTTGACCAAGAGGTGCTTCACAAAACATGAAAGCTAAAGAATGCCATCAAGAGCTATTCATTCATGGATGGCTTCGTGCATAACAGCAACATGCTGTTACTTTAATAGTAGCATAAGATTAGTGGTTTCCTAATATTTAATAGTTTGTATTTCTTTTTAGACGAAACGCATTTAAAATGCTAATCTTATGCTTTTGATTCAGTTCAACAATATTTAATGTTGTTGTCAATAGTGCTTCGCTGACGAGGAAGCGGTCATTACCATCACAGATTATTTTATAATTTTTGAATGGATGGTGTCGTGTGTAGCAGCGATACGTGCTCCTACATTCAAAGTAGCATAAAACTTATGCATAACCTTTCACACTGGGTGATATATGATGACAATTTTGTCATCGTGGGGAGAACCTATGTATGTATCTAAGAATCTAAGAATTATTCTAGTTTGGCCTATGGTTGATTTTTTTATATTAGTATTTACTATCCAAGTTTTTATTTGGGCATATTAGTTATCCTGCATATACACTTCAACAGCAATTTTAACATTTCTAACTACAAAAAGAAGATTTTATTGATTGCCTTCATACATGAAATAATATAGGGAGCATGCACGTTCTGGCCCCTATATGATTTCAGTTATGAAGCGTCATATGAGGAACGAATCAAATTTTGATATTCTTTGGAAACATGAGGCGAAAGTATAAGTTGCAAATAATTACAAAATATAATTACATGTGCATAAACACAGTCCTCAATACAATAATTATTACATTTCACACCCCCAGTGAGACCTAAATGATACAAAGGGTTTGAAAAAAAAGTGAGATGTGGACATTGTTGGCAATAATGCTGTGAAATGAGAAGAGTCGAAAAAGCCTCTGATGGCGGGGTAGTCTTCAACTGAAGGCAAGTACTTGATGTGATTGTTCATTCTCCTGTCTTTCTGTTGAAACAATCGTTCAATCTCCACAGATGAACTGTTTACATCCACTCTGCCAAGTTCTCCTACACTTCTGTGTCGCATATAGCCATACATGTATATGGGCCTCTTTAACATAAGACACAAGGCATGCAAGTGGAAATGATTTCCCCAGCATTGGTCTTGAGCTGCTTCTTGCAAAAGTTTGCTCCATTCCCTTTCTGTAATTGCTGTAATATTTTCTTCATTTCGATCCACATTACGTAATAATAGTTGTGTACTAGGCTTCATCACCTCAAACATATGCTTCTTATTTTCTAATAAGCTGTACACAGTGATTGCTCTCAGATGTGCTGTATATTCTTCTGTACCATGCAGTGCAATGGAGATGGTATTGTACATACAGTTCCCATCACCCGTGGTCCTCACTGGAACATATTGTGATGTAAATGAGGGCAAAAGTTCCTCTTGTACAGACATGTCCACCACATGAGTTTCCACATTGAAAATGTCATTTTCCTGTTTGTTAACCTCATTTATTAAAGTATTCATAGCAATCTTCTTAGCTTCCATCAATTCCTTTAATTCTTCCATTGACTCTTTCTTTTTACTTTTGAGAATGTCCTGAATGTTCTGCATAAATTCTCTCACCTCTTTCATACATGTTGTGTGAATTTCTTGACTTGATAATTGTATTACTGGTACGACTCTCTTCATTTCCTCCAAGATGTCCCTCAAAAAGTCATCCAAATCTGTTTCCATCATGCTTGTATCTTGAAGAGAAGTGGGTGGTTCATCCTCCTGAGACTGTGACAAATCCACCGGCAGCACCTCTGAATTGTCTTGACTTGGCTGACTACAACCTATGACGTGCTGTATACTTCTCAAACGCTCCATTTCCTTGTCCACCCTTTTGTTGGCATAAAGCTTCTTGGGTTCAAATTTCACCAGTGCTATGCCATTTAATGTCCTCACCCGACTTAATGCCACATAAGACATTCCGGCCTCAAAAACTTTCTCTCCGAGGTCCAACACAGCAGAATCAAGTGACAGACCTTGCACTTTGTGTAAAGTGGCAGCCCAACACAAAATCAAGGGTATCTGAGTCCGCTGTAGAACAGTGCCTTGCCGTCCATAGAATCGCACCGACATGGGTTCAATGGCCACTGCCTCTTGTTGTCCATTGGGGATGTACACTTCGGTAAACTGTCCAACTCTTGGATCGTGAAACTTTACATATACAATTTCAGGTAAGGCTCCACGTGAGGGCTGTGTATTCTGTTTTCCACCCCACTTGAATCCCACAATTACTCCTTGGGCTCCATTCACTAGCCCATCTCCACACTTGATGTTACGTCGTAGCATGACTTCAGCTCCTAGTGCCATCTTTAGCCTTCTTGGTAGTCTGCCACATTCCTTGTCATCCTCTGGAATTAATTCTTCAGTCACTTTCTCATACGAGACTGCCCCATAAGTCGATCTTCTGTTTTCTAAAAGCACATGATTTGCTTCAAATTCAAAGATTGGGGTAGAAGAAGACAGTTTCATCAATTCTCCTTCATTAAATGCATTGCAATCTGCAACACGAGGGAACAACCTAAGAGCCTTTTCAAATGGTGGCTTTGATAGATCAATGTTGTTTCCTGCCACCATGCGACTTTCCAGCAACTTGATATCCTGTTCCGTTTGCTTTCCTACTCGAACACGATTCAACAGGTCTGAAAAGGACGAATCCTTTTGCTGTCTCACATTTTCAGTTAATTCTACTATTTGAAAGCAGTCCTTCCAAAGGTGAGATGCCAAGCGTTTCGACTGGAGTTTTGTCACACTAAACACAAAGTGTCCATTGACAGGTGAAAGCTGATAAAAGTTACCAACTGCAATCACATTTAGTCCTCCAAAGATGTCATCATTGGCAAATATCTCACACAGTCGATAGTGGACAGACTGAAGAACCTCATACGATACCATGCTAATTTCATCGATGATGATGGTATGTATGCCTCTCCACAGCATCCTCAGCTCTCGAAGTGCTACAGCCGTTAACTTTAAATGGTAAGCAGATCTTCTATGTTCAACTTGAAGATTAAGTGCTCTGTGAATTGTTAGGCCGTCCACATTGAATGCAGCTACACCTGTTGGTGCCATGACCATGCATCCATGAACTTCCTCACTTCCTTGCACTGACCTCTCAATGTGTTCTCTGATGGCACGAATCACGTAAGACTTTCCCGTCCCTGCACCGCCAGTTATGAAGATGCGGATGGGCTTAGGTTGGGCCTCCTGTCCGAGATGAAATTTGTGTAACGAGCTTGTATACTGTACTACCATGTCAAATGCTTCTCTCTGTTTCGCATTCAAATTGCATACCAATTCTGTGAAGGCCTTATCAGTGAGACGCATGCGTGTGAGGGCTCCATTGGCATTATCGTCATCTGCTACTGTGGGAAGAGCATCTACATCCACCTGTTCATCTTGTACATAATTTTCAGCATTGTGTAAACCATGGTCCAGTTCCTCTGGTACATGAGTAGCATCTTCCCGTTCACCATGTTGAACATTTGGTGCAACCAAATCCATGTATGCGCCATCGGAAACTGCTTGCAATTGCTGCACCGCTCTTTGTACTTCCTCTGCAAAAGTATGGTGTTCACAATTCAGCACTTTCATCTCCTTTTCACGAGCAATGAAAGCTGACAATGCGCTGTCATGCTTTTGAAGTAAGTCCTCCTTCTCACATCTCCACGGAGTGTACAACAGCAACAGTGAATAGTAATAGTCATCACCGTGACTTTGTGGTGTCATAATGGGTGTTCGAAGGCACGCTTGCTTTGTACGAAGTTTGATCCATCCCAGATTGCCTTGCAAATGGAATCGAGGCTGAATGTGACGCCCACTGCTGCTGCCCTTTGGTGTGTCATCCCTATATACACTATCATACCATACAGAAAAGTGAGCCAACGTCATCTTCTCAAATTCATCTTCCTGTGGTCTTGCAGCATATCTGTCAAATAGTCCAGGTTGAAAAAGATTTGTATCCATGTCATCCAGCTCAAGTAACTCGGACCGATTCTTGAGAATCCTTGTTCTCTTTTCGGGAGGAACAGTGTTGACAAAGACAACTTTACGCGACGAATCCTTCAATGGTAAGTGGCACAACCGATAGGCTGCTTCTTGGCCACTTAGCTGCCTATGTGAAAGCATAGTGTTTCCCAATTTAGATAATCTTTTTCGAAGTGAAGCATTGGGTGCAAGTGATTGGAGGGAATCACTGATAGCCTTTTTCACCTCTTCGCTCTCACCTTTGCACATGTATGAACAAATGTAAGATGCTGTCCCATAAACCGATCCAATCAACTGTATATCCATGTTGGCCTGCCATGCTAAAAGTAGTGGAGCATTGTATGGGTTGACGTTTTCTTCACCATCAATTCTCCTGAGAATATAGAACCGGGACTTATTACCTACATCTTCATTATTCTTGAGACGAGTAGTGGACGATAGAGGTTGTGGAAAGTCAAAACGACATTCTTTTGATTTTTTTCTTTTGTCCTTCTTGGTGCAAGTAGACGTATGATTATGTTTCTGAACTCGAAGAACTACAGACCGCAAGCTGTCCTCACCACATCCTTCTTCTGGAATTCTGTCAGAAATGTAACGATCGATAAAGTCAGGAGCTGCCGTTCTTCCCTCTACCGTATCAAGATTAGGGGCATCTTTGATCCACCACAAGGAATGAATGTGTGGTGATCCTCTGAGTTGAAATTCTACTCTCCAAAAGAAATCCGTTACCTCTCCAATTGGCCTTCCAGATCCCTTTATAATTTCTTTTACTAGGCATTGGAAACGGTGTTGAAAGTGGCGTGCTGTGACAACAGGATTGCTTGTCATAAGTGTTCTTCTTTCTTTGTCAGACAGCTCATCCACTTGTTCTTTGGAGATATTCCTTCCACTGCAACTTGCTAAAACCACCATCAAATCTTTCCAATGGTGATCATCTGCACTAAATGTAATAAAGAAAGTGGGTGGACCAAGTGTACGTAGCATTGCAAACAGTTGTATCCTTGCTGATTGCCAGTACGCTGCAGTTCCTCTAATGTCTCGCATGAAGCTATAACAGTTTTCACGAACATCGGGATTTTCCCCTACTCCAGTGCTACGCAATTCTCCCGCTGTCAAAGTTTTCTTTTGTTTGTTCTTCCTTCCGGATGTTGGATTTCGAAGGCGGAGAGCAATTGATATACTACTTTGTAATTTTATTGCTTCCACAATGTTACACGCCCAGAATATATATGATGGGTGTTTGGCCCAGCGTGAATCTTTACTCATTATTCTTGATTGAAAATAGTCCAAAGGTGTAATTGAAAATTGTCGATGAGTACCAAATCCATTGTTTCCATTAGGGTAAAGTGTTGGAAAGGCCAGAACCTCAAGTTGTTGATCGTTGAAAATGCTCAGTGGAGCGCAGGTGATCTTCTCAAGTTGATGCACTGGAAAAGTACCTTCTTGCAAGTAGTTGGTTACTGGTACATCTGGCATCAGGAAATCACTGCGGACAACACCTGATTCTTCCATTGCCTCTTCCTCGTTTTCAGTTTCCACAAAGTTCTCCTGGCAATGCTCTGTGATTTTCACATTCTTGTAAGCAGAGTTGTTTTCTTTCAACCATTGCAATGCATTCATTACAATAGTATAGCGACACCGATAATACAATGACTTGGATTCTTTCGATGCAGTGGGTGGCTTTATGTACACAATGTCGCTACCAGTCGCTGGTCGTGGAAGTTGATTTAAGACTTCAGTCATGGGTGATGGAAAGTTGATCACCTGTCCAGTTATTCCTCTTTGTCCACCACGTGGCAGAAGAACTAACTTCATAAATGGTGCCACACGTGCAATGAGACGCTCTTCCATGCTGTTCAGGTCTTGAAGTTCTTTAGGTACAGAAGCAGTACTCATTCTATTCCACCTTGAAGTGCTGGGAATTTTCTTCCTATTCAGTGCTGATATACATCTATTGCAGAACCATTCAGCAATAACGAATTGTGAATTTCCAGTTACATGTGATGTAAGTTTATTTGCGTCCTCACTTGAACATAAATAAGCATTCTCTTTATAGCACAACTTTAGACATGCAAAGCATGCACAAGACGGTCCATTACATATAGCCCTTAAGAATTTGTCCCTGTTCGAGACAATTTGTGCTTCAGACTTGGTCAGTGGTGCGATTTGCTGCTGTTCTGAAAGTCCAATTTCCTCCATAGATTTACTCTGCTTTCTTTCCCGAGCTTGCTTCTTACGTAGCCTATCTTTCTCCAGCCTTGCTCTTTTTGCTTCCTCTGATTCCCCTTCTTTCCATCGTCGCTTCCTTTCTTGCTGCTGTTGGACCTTTCCCTTTAATTCTTCATCCTCATAGTTCTTGCCAACTTGTTCTGCACATTTTTGCTTTTCCCTGGCTTGCTTCTTTTGCAATCTTTCCTTTACCAGTCTTTCCTTTTTTGCTTCTTCGGATTCCCCTTCCTGCCATCGCCGTTTTCTTTGGAAAGCATTTTCCTTCTTCTTCATTTCTTCCTCTTCAGTTGCCATTTCCAACTTAACTTTCCTATATTTTGCCATCATTTCCAGTCTTGCTGTTCGTTCTTCAGGAGTTTCTTTGTCCAGCTGCTTCTTTCTGTATCCCTGGTACACTTTAAGTTTTTTAGACCTCATCTCTTCAGTTTCCTTCTCTATTAGTAATCGTTTCTCTCGATTTGTAAGCAATACTTTCAGCCTTTTATCTCTTTCTTCTGCTGTTTCCTTTTCTAATGGCTTCTGCTGGTTTGTAACCAACGTTCTGAGTCTTTTATTCCTATCTTCTGCTGTCTCCTTTTCTAATCTCTTCTGCTGGTTTGTAACCAACGTTCTGAGTCTTTTATCCCTATCTTCTTCTGTTTCCTTCTCTAGACGCTTCTGTTGGTTTGTAACCAACTTTATCAGCCTTTTATCCCTATCTTCTGCTGTCTCCTTTTCCAAACGTTTGTGTTGATTTGCAACTAATATCCCTAGCCTCTTGTCATGTTCTTCTGCAGTCTCCAGTTCAATGCGTTTTTTCTGTGTAATCTGAATCACTTTAAGTCGAGATTCTCTCTGTTCTATACTCTCTTTCTCCCGATGTTTCCTTTGACTCATAGCAAATTGTTCCAGTCTATCTACAACATGAGAATTGCTACTTTTTTCTTTGAGTTCCTTATCCTTGTCACTGCAATCCATTACAGTAGATATACAATTTTTCTTCTGTTTATCTTCCATGCTGTCTACAGGTCCTGGATTACGTTCGACATCGCCAGCTAAGAGTAACAGTAATAGTAATAATCGTGCGTAATAAAACGAACGTTTCGATAAGTGCCCATTAAACACAGAACGGCGACGTCTTTTTATTACTACTGAAAGGACAACATAATGCGACATATTTGTCAGATTTGGACATATTCTTAGAAAATGAAATTTCAGCTCTGTACACTCTCTGTAGTTAGTTTCCTTCTTACTGTGAGTCAAATTATTACCGAAATAGTGTAGCGTATTTTCAATTTGACTCACATTACATTTATTAAACGGACGAGTCAATACAAAATCGATAGCAAACATCAACAGCATTATAAAGGAAACAACCATTACACAAAAACATTTAGAGTTTAATGAATTTAATATTATGTTACATGAACATTTGGGCCCAGGATTCAATTCTACATCCCCAGAAAGTAGTAAAAGGAAATAGACTAGGAGAGGAAACACTAAATTATCTGAGGTACAGCCCATAGCTGATAAACAGCTCTTGTGGACAAACTTGACTATCTGGCCATGTGGATAAATGTGAAATATGCAAATGTTGCACTTGTGCTGACTACATAGACATTTACAAGTAATACAATATAATAACTCAGCTACATGCTGTTGCACCAAGCTATACTGGTGATTACGTGCACCATAAATCTTGCTAGAAACTCTACCCTGCAGGAAAAGAAAAAAACATGGTATGTCATGATAAAATGAATTCACATAACTAAATTGGCTTCTGAAAGCCCAGCGAAGCAGTAAATACTTTTCTATGTGTTATGTGTGTGTGTTTGCTTGTTGGTGTGTGTATGGACATAGCGTAGTAAGAAAAGGTATGTTAGTGCATGAGTATGTGGGGTGGTTGTGGTGTATAAACTTAAGTTTGTATATTTTACATATGTACGTGTGTGTGTGTGTGTGTGTGTGTGTGTGTGTGTGTGCGCGCGCCCACGTGTATGTGTGTGTGCATGTATGGGTGTGTGTGTGTGTTTGCGTGTGTGCGTGTGTGTGTGTGTGTGTGTGTGTGTGTGTGTGTGTGTGTGTGTATGCATGTGTACAATGTATATTGCAGTAAGAAAAGGTTAAATTAGTGCAGCAGTATACCATATGGATGTGTGGGGTGATTGTGTAGTATAATCGTATATTTTACATTTTCTTACACATGGATGTGAGTGCTTGTGTGTGTGTGTGTGTGTGTGTGCGTGTGCGTGTGTGTGTGTGTGTGTGTGTGTGTGTTTGTGCATGTGTGTACAATTTTTAGTGCAGTAATAAAAGGTGTGTTAGTGCAACAGTATATTGTATGCATGCATGGGCTGATTGTGGATATATTTTACACAATTTTCTCATTTATAGTACATAGTATGCATGTATGTGTATGACAATGTGTAAGTGTTAGGTATAATGTTAGAAATAAAGTGCGAGGTTCACACCGATATAAATAACTCTTATTAACGAATAGAGTGAAAATACACACAAAAAAGGGAGCGATTCCATTACTCCGTGTTTGAGTACATCATGTTACACGATTTTTAGCATAATTTATTCTTACGTGTGATTCTTACGTAATCGCTTTGTCACGTGACTAAGGAAGGGGAAATTTGCCAAGTGGGAAATGTTGGTTCGCTATCGAGAAGACTTTTCTTACATGAATACTTCCCATAGCCTTGTTACAGTCAGTAGTTGTATTCGAATCGCTACTATTTAGTCTTTTAACAATATTTATTGAAGTTTGATTTGTTCAAGTTCAGATTGTTTGTTCGGTTGCGCGAAGAATATTTGTAAGTTACACGAACTGTTGCTATGATGTTGGCCTTGTCTTGACCTATTTTATGCTTTTTTTGTAGGGAATTTCATTCGCGTGCTGACTATGGAGCAATTGTTAAATTGACTAGAATACGCTGAAAGGACTTGTTAGAACTTTCCACTTCTACGAGAGTTAAAGGAACATTTTCTTAATTTCGGATACCCCTAAGAGGTAAATCTGCTATTGCATACCCTGTGTGATTATTATGAGTAATTACTGATTCATTTTTATAGATTCCCGACGCCAAATTTGTATTTTGACGGCATCATCGATCAACACGGTAAGACTGTTTGTATTGTATCATTCTTGTCTTACTTGTACTTTTTTGAACATCATCATGTAACTTACTTTAACAGTAAGTAAACTCATGTTTTAACATTCAATTTATTTATATTACTTTTGTACTTAATGCT
>CAUJGJ010000397.1:4390000-4397500 GCA_963170055.1 Halisarca cf. caerulea
ACAACATGAAGAAAGGCAGAAATCTCCTCAAAACAATTTCGGGACATCAAAGTATTTACACTAAGAAGATATTGTGTGCTCTTCCGATCCCAAAGGTGGCGGTAGTTTCGCGCATGGCTAATACTCAATATCAGTAGACAACCTATATACCTCATCATTTCTTCTTGAATGAGTGGGTGTCGTTTGAATTTGGCATACAGTGTTGGCTTGCTATCCTTTTTTGCATCAGCATACAAGTTGGTACACAGAACTAGCCGATCAATGAGCTCTTCAGTGAAGAAATATGAAAATATATCCAGTTCGTTTACTTCATCATCATCTTCCAGTCCTCCTAAATGTGGTCCAGGTGCACGCAGCGGGCAGAAAGTTGGTGGCTCAACATGGGATGTATCCACAACTGTAATTGAAGTGGCTTCCTGTGGAAGGTTCTGTGTATACATTTGCTGGCTAGTTCCATCCAGGCTGCCTGCTAGTCTAGATCTACTACTACCTCGCCCTCTCCCACTTCCTCTTCCCCTTCCCCTTCCCCTTCCCCTTCCCCTTCCTCTCCCTCTTCCTGTCCATCTGCCTCTGCCTCTTGTAGCTCTAATAGCTTCAGTCACAGTGGGAGGTATGTCATGTTCTGAGCCGCTGCCCGTGCTACTGGAATCGTCAGCGTTGCCCTGTGTTGTGGAACTGAAAGATACATCTTCCTCATTGCTAGTATGCGTCTGTACCTCTGTTGAAGAGATGTTCTGCTCAGATTCGTTTTGACTCTCGTCCCCCAAATACGTAAAATCGATCTCAGGACCTTCCTCATCTGAACGACTGGATTCTTCGCTAACGCCATGTTGGTAAAGCTCTTGAATATCTCTTTCTTCCTCAGATTCGTCTTCCTCTAAGGCATCGCTATCACTTTCAAGACTTTCGTTCGTTCCGAAAAACTGCAAAACCTCTTCCGTTGAGTAAAATTTCCTAGAGCCATCCTTGGCAGTCGCCATTTTGAAAAAGTATCCGATATATCCACAAAAATAAACGGAGAATGTCGGCTATAATCGAAGAAACTTCGAAAGTTTACAAAGTGATTTTACAACCAAACAGAGCTAAGTTAGATCCTAAAATACTCAATGCATAGATTCTCCAACATCTTAGCTTCATTTTGGTATCCACTGCGTAGTCATGCAAGCTTCAGATCGGTAGATAAATATTCTGAAAAATTTGGGCTTGAAAGCCCAAATATGTATAGGCGAAGGGTGTTAGGGTTAATGATGGACCTTCGCAGAAGGCTACGCCGTATGGGATTGTCAGCAGATTATTTGGGCTCTACTCAAGAAGATCCGATGGTTATCGTTGCAGCCACTGCTGGCAAGCTCCAGTGTGTTTTAGCTACTCCGGAAACTTTGCTCAACAACCAAGTGGTTAGGTCTATGTTAATGAGCAAAATTTACAACGATAATCTCGTAGCAATAATTGTGGACGAAGCTCATTGCATTTCAAAATGGTCAGTTATGACATGCAGAACAATTTTAATGTTATATATTCTTTGCATTGCCAATGTAGATGCATGAGACAAATCTTACATTTATTTAATTTTGCTGACATTATTAGGGGAATGGATTTCAGACCTGAGTACAGAAAGCTGACAGTGCTGCGGAGCTTAGTTCAGCCGCACGTTAGGTTTATTGCAATGACAGCAACGGCATCCCTCAACACCAAATCAACAATTCTGAAGTATTTACATATGAGCAAGGCTGTAGTAGTTGAAGAATCACCAGACAAGGCAAACATTTTTCTATGCGTAATGCCTCAAGTCAGCAAGCAGAATCTCATCAAAACATTGGCTAAGGGTGTCATGCGATTGGGAACAAAATACCCTAAAACACTTGTATTTTGCCGAAGGTGAGTAACAAAATGAACTATACACACATCCAGAAAGAATTGCATTCCAATATGTACAAATTAATATAAATAATCTTTGAATGATACAAAATAGTATGTAGAAAATGATAAATGTTTATTAAAATAACAGTTACTGTGCAATTTACAGGTGTGAAGACTGCGGGCTCTTGTACGTGCTATTGGAGGAGCTACTTGGTGAAAAATTCACATATCCACCGGGATTGCCAACCAACATCCCTGGAACAAGGTAAACATTATTATATACGGGGTGGCAGTGCAATTATGGAAATTATTAATTTCTTACCTTTTACAGAATTGCAGAAGTATACATGGCTGAAAACAGCCCACCATTGAAAGAAATGGTTATGAAGCATTTCATTGAGGATGACAGTACCACCCGAATAATCTTCTGTACTGAAGCCTTTGGCATGGGACTGGATTGTCCCAATATCACACAAGTGATACACTACAGTCCATCACAAACAGCTGAGGGATACATACAGGAGATTGGTCGAGGTGGAAGAAACGGACAGCAAGCAGTGGCTCTCTGCATACATACACCTACCAGTGCTCCCATTAATAAGGATATGAAACAATATGTAAGAGCTGAAGATAAATGTAGAAGAAGAATACTGTTTGAAGATACGCTAAAAACAACAGTCAATAGACCAATAACCAAGTGTAGATGTTGTGATGTTTGTATGTTACAATGTACATGTGGACAATGTGTCCAATTGAATTACATTGAGTCATGAGCAATGGCCACGAACAACTGTTTGTATAACTCTAATTCTTGTGTGGTGAAGATTTTGTGCGGTTGACACAGAAATACAAGCCAAACTACATACATATATGCAATGAATCAGATATTATATCAATTACAGTAAACATGCATGGATCCCTCAATAACATAGTCTCAGTGATACCCACTGAAACATAACATTCTGAACAAATTGATAATACTATTCACAATATTGAGGTGTGAATTCCAACCTATGCACTGTAAAAAGTACACATCAATATGTACATGTGGATCCCTCAGTGAGATATATAGTCTGGGTGCATGGCACTCACTGGAACAGAACTAACACTATGCACAAACTACAGATAAGAATTCCCCAAATCTACCAACTGAAACAAAGCACCACCCCCTCCCCCATTCCCAACACTGTAAGGACAGGTTGGCTATGTATATTAGGTATTGTGTCAGTAGTTCAGACAGTAGTTAAGGTTGTGGCTTTGAGTACAGAAGCTTAATGGATATAGCAGGACCATCCCAAAGTACAAAGCGAGCTTACGTTTGTGCTCTGTGCAAGGTAGAAATTACACAGAAAAGGAACCGAAAGGTACTGGCAAAGAGTAGTGCAGGCGAGATACATTTGCAACACCTTAACCAATTTTGTGAAGTGCAGAACCTTGGCTACGACATTGAAGATGCTATAGATAGGCTACCCAAGGATGAAAAGTACATCTGTAAAGTTTGTCAGGAGGAAACAACAAAGTGGGAGAAATTACATTCACAAATCCAAGATGTTCAGAAGAAGATGACTGAAAAGGTAGACACACTATGCACGGCTAATACTGCTGAACTGCAAACACAAAGAGGGCCTGTAACACGACCCCCTGCTGCACTGCCGAAAACATTAGCAGCGA
This sequence comes from Halisarca cf. caerulea, assembly GCA_963170055.1. Lineage (NCBI taxonomy): Eukaryota > Metazoa > Porifera > Demospongiae > Chondrillida > Halisarcidae > Halisarca > Halisarca cf. caerulea. The sequence goes on from CAUJGJ010000397.1 coordinate 4,393,532, forward strand.
AAAGACTCAGACTAGATCCTGGGATCTCACCAGAAGTAGTAGTAAGTTACAGTATACTAGGCACAGTATCTAAGACATAAGTACATACATGAAGTGTTGTTACCCCTTTGTACGTATGTAGGTTTCTGTGGGACTATCACGTACTAAGCACTACAAACCCAACACTGCTACTCTTAGGCATGCCATCAAGCATCTATCTCGTGCAAATATTGAATTGGCCATTAAAGACCTCATGTCTGACAAAGAGGCAGGTCTGGCAGTCGCCAGAAGTGTAGGGAGACTGATATCTGACAATGAGATCAAATATATTAGCTCTCCTTCAACACTAAGCGACTTACGCAATATCCATGATTTACAGCAGATACAACATTTCAGTTGGACAAGTGTTTTGACTGACATTGCCGGTACAGCACCCATGCTCCTAGTCTTATTGGAATCAGTGATACCTCAACACAAAAAGGATACACTCATGCCCTGTATATGTTTGATTGTGGCTATGATAGCCAAAGCAAGAAACAAGCAACTGAATATTGTACAACAGCTGATTTCACTAGTGCTATACGCAGGCCACATTACAAAGCAGGTACGTACATGTACGTATATATATATATCTCCACCCCAAAACACACAAGATTATGGTAATAATATAATTCCTGCTTATTATTTCAGACATTAGAGCTACTGAATCCTTTCATGCTAACAGTATCTCCTCCAACACTACGATTGTGTTTGGATAACCTTGCCAGCGAGCATGATATAAGTGTTATACAATGGCAGGACTCTATTACTACCATAGTAAAGGGAGAAATGCAGGTTGGTTTTTTTAGCCTACGTATCAGTACAATATTACCATTACCAATTGCAACAAACTATTTGCGTTTGTTTGCAGAGCAATCAGAACATTGTTTTAGGTACCTGCAGGAAAGTGAAACCAAGGATGGACATTACTTTCAATGTTACTAGTGACATGGATTGGTCCGAGTTTTCAACTATTCTAGAAACAAGTGATGCAGTGAGTAAATTTAATAAACATACTTTCTAAATGAACCTACAACTGCCATTAATATGAGGATTTTTCTACATCCCTTGTATGCAGACAGATCCATCTATAATTCCCGAATTGTCTCTTCTGGCCATACAAAGCAGCACAATTCAAGAAGGTTTACCACTGGAGACACCTACTAGGGGAGGTGTATTGCATACTCTGCCAAAACAAAGCACACCAACTCTCAGACTGGCACCAGTGACTACGAGCCCTTCAGTTGACTACTCGCCAATAACTGTTATTGGCTCTCCACCCGATACCGTGGAACAACCCCTGATACCCTGGAATGGCTTTAAGCTTGTCGGGAATAACTTAGATAAAAACTTTCATAGAAGGCATCAGACATTCGAGAAACAAACCCGATCATTTCACTTTTTCCACTACTATGCCGTTAAAGACAGAGTACAACTGGCTAAAATGGATGACACAGCTCCTGAAAAACCACTGAAAATCAAACCAGAATTATTCCTACCAACAAAAGCTGGACTAAATGGCATTGAAAGCAATTTTACTACTTATATTGCAAGGTATATACAAACATTAGTTACACAACGGTGCCTGCACTAATACGTATATATGTGTACTATTTATACACTGCAGACTGTTAGCCACCCATGTACCCATGTTCTTTGATCAATCAAACCAAGTCACATGGCACATAGAACACAAGTACTATGAAGAATTGTCCAAGAAATCTGAAATTGTGCGTTATACTACATATTACACAAGGAACTTTATACTTCATAGACATGACATCTGTAAATTAATACAGGTTCCACTGGGTGTAGTTCTCAAAAATCCACAAAGAATTCAAGAAATGATTGGAATTATGAGAGAGTTACAAAAATATGTGCCTGCAGTCACACAAGAACATACACTGAAAGTTGGGAACCAGGAATACAACACGAAACATGACACACTACATCCGATATTATTCGGAGGAGATCAGTTAACAGCTCGCAATGCCAGATCTGCTCAAACTGCCAGTTCCTCTGAAACAACTTGTCTCTCTAGGCTAGAAGGGCTTGTACCAGTATTTGAGGACTGGCATACAAGAATGTGCCTATTATGTGTGAGTATATTTCAGAATGCAGGCAAATGCTATTGATACACACACTCCATTCAGTCACTATATTACCATCATAACTTTAGGTCATATGGACAAAGCTATACAGTGACAACAGTGATTGCATACCAGGAACCCTTAAACATCTCAAGAATATACTAAATCGATCGTCCGTGCCAGGTACTTTAAATTTGTACAATGACAATGTATATTATATGTACTATATACATTTACGTAAACAATCATTACATGATATATGACATATACGTAGGTGATCCCAAAAGGGATGTCAATGCTGTTGAAGACTTCCTTGAAGTAGTGCTTGCAGCGTATATCACAACTGCAGCTGCAACTGTCATGGAAATGGACCCCAGCATGCTACTGGACACAAAAGGACGCTATGAAAGACCCATTCCTTCTGTAGGACATATTGCACAAGTAATATGTAGAGAGTATTCTAACCTACAACGGTTAATAGCTGATATTCCACCAAGCGATGACAAAGTTCTAGAGCACACCAAAGATCTGTTAACAATAGTGCTTATATGGCATCATTATTGTGACATCACAAGGGAAGGTGATGGGGACCGACTCCTACAGCTCATGCCTGTCCTTTTACGTCTATTCAAGGACTCAGGAAGGAAGAACTATGCAGCTGAAACATGTCTGGTACAACTCCAGTATCATTATTTAATGTCACAAAGAATGCAAACACAGCTACTGTACTCCAGATTCATTAACACCCACGGTATCAAGGGGAAGAATATACCATGTGATTTACACATGGAACATTTGAATAGGTACTTTAAATAGAAACACACGAAAGTGCATGTTTTTTACACCCTTTCCTCGATACTTCAGGAATTTAAAGAATCTGATTCAAGGAAGCCATGCTAACATTAGCGAGGACCTGGTGCAGAAATATGGCAAAATCCTGCAACCCCTAAACCAGATTTGTCATGATTTTGAAACAGAAAGTGGTAAAGAACCAAGCCCTGTGTCGAACTTACATTCACATGCCGACATTGCAAAGGATCTGAAGGTTGCAACTACATCGCTGTATTACGGGGATATCTTCACTGCTCGAGGTAGAGAAGAAAGTCCGGTTCCTCGAAATTCAGATAACCGCAAAAAGAAACTGCGTCCAATACTATTCAAGTGCTTGAATACAAAAGAAAGAAAAGCATTTGCCACGTGGCTAGAGCAAACAACGAACTTTACTGTTACATAAACGCCATAGAACGTGAATTTTTCGTTGTGTTTGGTAGTTGATTATTTATCACTTAGTCGGTAATTTGCCACAAAGGCGCTAATTGGTCCGTGTCAGACGTGGACCGTGCAACGCTTTCGTGGCAGGTTTTTCCCAGACCCTCTTTCGGCGGGAATAAAATGGCCGATCAAAGATCGGGAGCCGAAATAGGGTCTGGTTGACGAGACTACCCTTTCCCCATTGCAAACACGTATATACATATTACTCACATGTACATAAATAAATGTAATAACACACATGGATCGCACACGAATACACTGACACACACGCACACCATCTTACACTGTAACAACCAAGGTAATCACACTGAACACACTCCCACAAAGCCATATACATAAAGAGACGCACACCATCTTACACTGTAACAACAAAGGTAATCACACTGAACACACTCCCACAAAGCCATATATACAAAGAGACACACACCGACTCTAAACAGGAACGTAGAAAGCTTACGAGGGCACAGACGACAGAAAAACGCAACCAAATGATAATAATTTGTAGTACTAGGCGAAGTAGTATTCAGGTAGTCAACGTGCTCTGACGCAACTATCAAACTTTGACCCCGGTGCACGGTTACGCAATAAT
>CAUJGJ010000397.1:4402500-4405000 GCA_963170055.1 Halisarca cf. caerulea
CGATCTTTGGCATTTTGAACATCATGTAGGGCTGTTTTGAAATCTTTACATCAAAATCTTTTACCAAAGTCACAGGCTGGTCACATGACATTGTATTGCGAAGCCAGCTAAGGTTGTGAAATTCCTTCTATTAGACACCTCCGCTGAAATTCTAAGCTAACGGACATGTCCCACATGCATAGTATCACATGAAAGCACATATAACAAGCTACACGATAGAAATCGTTTCGTGCAGATACAGTAAACCAGCGCACGAAAAAATGAATAAAATACTATGCAATTTTTTTCTTCACTTGGAAGCCAAACAAGTGCAAAGTGGACATGTTCCACATTCGGAAGATTTCAAAGGACACTGTTAGCAAAGTAACTCAGCAAATATCCGACAAGACTCTCTAGCACAACTTGCGCAGAGCCTTAGTCAAACTTGACACAAACAAACCCTCACGCTGCATCATAGCTTACTATGTCTCACCTTGAACAGGAGAAGAAGTGGAAAGATTACTCTCTCAGAACCACCCAGTTGACAGGGACTATCGGCAGGACCGTATGTACTGATTTTAAGCATACAATTTTAGGTATTATAAATAGAAATAGCGCATACACATTTAAGCAAAGGCAGTCACTGATATACGAGGGCTGAATAATATGCTAAAATAACAACTTGTCTATGGTATTTAGAATCATTGTGTATCTACTTAACCTTTTATCATTCGCGTTAAATTTTTTTGCATACCCGCTATCGTTCACGAGCCCCTATAGTGGCTTTGGCGGTCATTGTTTTGAACCTACTCCTTCTTCCGAATACGAGAGCCGCAGAGCACAACATCCTCTTTGTTTGAAAGGGAAAACTGTCTTTTGTCATAATTGTTAATTGTGCCTGTGAATAATGAGGAATTTACGTGGTGTTTTCGCCGCCATCCTTGTGTCAATGTGAGTTTCGTATATAGCCCACAAAAGAAGTAATAAAGAGCTTAACCCTTTGGATACCGTAATTTGTGCAAGCTTTTTTTCCCAAAATTTGGCCGATTATCTTCAAACTAGAATTTCATCCTTTAGATCGCAAAGTATGTATAGACAAATAGGCATCAATAGAAAGCTAGGGACGTCCCCTATCCAATGAGTTCACTTTTATTGTCATAGCAACACATACATACACGCAGCAAGGTCGCAAAGGTTAGATTTACGCGAAAAAAATCTTCACAAAGCTTGTAAAGGACCTTCCTCGTATTTTCTTCATAAGAGTGATGATTTTATGGTCAAAGAACACTTTCAGAGTCAAAAGCCAACTGATAAGTACTTCTATTCACGAGAATACGCTATAACAAGCCTAGTACGCAAATGAAAATATGTGGAGAGTTATGTATGATATCTGGTGTGATACTTCTCAAAACATGAACCATGGCACAGATATTTTTCACACTTAGAGCAGTAGTTTTTTGTTTTTGTATCTTTCCTTTTTGGGCCGCCGGAAGGCGGCCCTATATTGTTTTTACTTTCACCGGAAGTGTCCGGAACGTCCGGAACGATGTCAATATATATATATATATATATATATATATTAAATTATTATTAGAGTAAATAGAGTAAATACACACACACACACAAAAAAAAACACCCCAAAGGGGACAATCAGTTAGTGAGCATTTAAATCAAAGTACAACAACCCATGATAGAAGCACAATTAAAGTTTTGAACACAAATACTAACTCTCTGGCAAAGCTTAATGTACTGAAGTGGATCATGAGTCTGTGATCTGATACGATTTGCCAATTCATGAAGGAAGGCAATAGTGTCTTCGCTAAAGGAGCCAGTAGTTTCTACGGCAACTGGCACAAAAAAGTGGTTGCGGGCCAGATTGAGGTAGGTATCCTTCTTTCGACGGGCGGCCATGTCTGCAACTCTTCCTGGGCCCAAGGCAGCCAGCTGGATGTTAGAAGGAGCATATGAGTCCCAGCACGTGGCATCCCAGAGAAGCAACCGCCCACAGGCCCAAGGGATGATTGACATTCCATCTGGGCGCTTCCCGTCCAAACGAGACAGTCCCTGGGGCTCCAGGACAGAAGGGACATTTGCACTGGCCAGAGACTCTTTGATGATGGCATTAAGCTGAGTGTGTCGAGGAAGTCTTCCCACACTCCTTCGACAGCTCAAGCCGTGTAGGCCTCTCTCATCAATCCTCCTGCCGCAGTGAGTGCAGTCGTGAGGAGCGCAGATTGGAGAACCCAATCGAAGACTTGTAGCAACACGGATGGTGGTGTTGCACATTCTGAGCCCGAGTGTGCTAACAGGGGGGGCAGTGAGCCAGGCACTGGATTCTTTCTGTCTGCAGGCTTGCAGGCGGGCTCGATCTCGAAGATCAGTTGCATTGGAGAAGATGGTGGAAAACTGAGCTTCCACAACCGGAGAGTCCCAGCATTTCATATATATATATATATATATATATATGTCAACAACATGGCGGACGCGAAGTCGGTACAAAATCTTTCGGCTATATTTCGGT
>CAUJGJ010000397.1:4410000-4412500 GCA_963170055.1 Halisarca cf. caerulea
TAGGAAAATGTTGCCGCACGCCCTACCAGTAGTCTTCCTCAAGCGATGTCTTTGTGGCTCCTTGTAAGATATGAGGCTAAATAAGTAGGCATCTTGTTCATTTTTTGTACTCATTTTACGAAAAGACGAAAAAATATCCTCAGATTCCTGACCTATCTTATCAAAACACTTCATTTTACAGGTACAGGGTGGTCCTACGGTCTTTGCAGCAACTATGCACCCAGTTGGGGTTGAATAGGACATACCTGCAGTCCGTTTAGCCTTCTGTAAGTTCCTCTTCCACAGTGAAGGATTGCGCGATCTTTTCCTGCTATTTCGAGGAGTTTCGACGGTAGAAGGACCTGCTACCTCCGAGGACAAAGTGCTCTGTGCAGGTGCAGTAACGATAGTACCTTCCGAGTTCTCAACCGTCGAAATCGTCAAACGATCAGGTGTCTCGTCAGAAACTACACGCTCACTGGTATAATCGCCGTCATCCTCTTCGGAATCGTCAGAGATGACTTCTTCACTTTCAGACACATCCTCAGGGAAAAAAGAATCCGATGAATCGCTATCATCGCTGCGATCGATCTGTTTAAATAGTTTATCCACGTTCCTACTTGCAGCCATTTTAGCACTAATAACTACTTTCGCGTGCAAAGTGCGCGATGCAAAAAGGGTCTAAGTTAGGGATGCGGGGAATATGCTGGCATAGATATGGGAATAATAGGTGTTATAATTTAACAGGCATAATGCGGGAATAATCGGAGTTTTATATTGGCATATCCAATGCCACGTGGTGAAAATGGCTACTACTGGAACCTCAAGTAGTACTATTAGTGAATCCACAGAATCTAATCAGTCGACTAGTGCGTCTGTCGCTGTCAGTACAAGTACTAGTGCTGAATTAATAGATCTAGAAGGGAGAGAAGATCGTAGTGAAGAATGCAGTTCCGCAACCGTTTCGTTGTTATCGCGGCTTAAAGCGCCAACTGAAGCAGATATCGCACGGCAGAGAAAACTGAAGAAAAACCCACCTCCAATCGGTAAACGACATAGTAGAGGAACTTCTGTTTCAGATCCCAAAGGGATTGAACCACATAAGCGTGTTCAGGAGTTTCCAAAAGAAGCGTTGAAAGTTTCTGCAGGGAAACTGTTTTGTACCGCCTGTCGGGAGGAGTTAGGACTGAAGAGAAGTACCATAATGAATCATATACGTTCAAAAAAGCATGAAAGCAGTAAGAAAAAATTGGAAAAGAAGGAGTTGCGAGAAAAAGATATTGCTGATTCTTTGGTAAGCTATAATGCCAAGGAGCATTTAAGTGGTGAAACACTCCCAGAACAACAGCAAGTCTATCGAGTTAAAGTTGTTATGGCTTTTTTACGAGCAGGCGTTCCATTATCGAAACTAGACTGCTTTCGAGATCTTTTGGAGGAAAATGGTTATCGTCTAATTGACAGAAGACACACGTTTGATCTTGTACCATTTGTTCAAAAAGAGGAAGAATCCTCCATTCGCAAGGAGCTAACAGGTAACTATTTGTCGGTGATCTTTGATGGTACTTCACGGCTTGGTGAAGCGTTAGCCATCGTTGTCCGCTATGTGGATGACAACTTCAAAATAGAGCAACGGCTGATAAGAATGCAAATGTTATCCAAGTCCATGACTGGTGAAGAGATTGCCCGGGAGTTGATTAATCAACTGTCAGCAGTATATGGTATACAATCAGAATTTTTGCTGGCAGCTATGATAGATCGTGCAGCTGTCAACAATGTAGCAATGCAAACACTAAAGGTTGTGTACCCTTCTCTTTTTGATATTGGTTGTTTTTCTCACACACTGGACCGTGTCGGTGAGAAATTTAACACACCAGCTCTCACTGAATTCATGCACTCATGGCTTTCTATGTTCAGTCATAGTCCAAAAGCAAGGCTTCTGTGGAAGTCTAAAGCTGGGTGCAGCATGCCCAGTTATTCAGCAACCAGGTGGTGGAGCAAGTGGGAAGTAATTAAAATGGTAATGGTTTACTTCGGTGATGTACTACCATTTTTGCAGCAAAATGATGATATTGCTCCCAACACAAGAGCAAAACTTTTGTCAATTCTCAACGATGCTCAGTCGAAGTGTCAGTTACTATTGGAAATGGCTGCTACTGTGGATTGGGGGGAACCATTTGTGAAGGCTTGCTACACTTTAGAAGGAGATGGTCCCCTTGCACTAGAGTGCAGTGAAGTCATGGAGAAAGTGTCTGCCACTCTTCATGTGGGTCACATTCCCAACGTACATGCAATAGCACAACAACTGTCAGGTGTGGCATTGTCATCACCTCAATGCCAGCAGCTAGTAGCCTATGCCAAGAGTTGCATTCAGCCAGGATTAGACTATTATGAGTTGCAACTAAGAAACAGTCTGAAGTCTCCACTGGCAGCTTTCAAATGTGCCTCATTGTTTTCACCAGAGAAAGTTAATCGTTTGAAGCCTGATGCTACTGTATTGCAGGAGTATTTGAGTGCTGTCCCC
>CAUJGJ010000397.1:4417500-4445000 GCA_963170055.1 Halisarca cf. caerulea
ACCTTCTGCTCATGATTAGGCAACCTATCGGGTAAGGGGAGTCCGTGTGTGTTGGCTATGTTCTTAATAAACTCAGTGAGGAATTTCACATGTTCATGAGATTATGCATTATGGGGTAAACGCTTCGTGTTGCCATGACTTCGTTCTGTAACACCATTTCTTGCGACCCAAGTTGACAGACTCTCCAGGCGAAACTTCCCAACTGTGTGTAAAAAACAAAACATTTTTTTGACAGATTGGTATACCATGCACGAAATACTTGGTTGTTGGTCGGAACTCTGAATGTCCTGCAAAGGAGGATGGCTTGTCATCAACATGAGTCCTAAGTGCATTCATCTGAGCCATGATCACTAAGTCCAGCTCTTTAGCACTCATTTGGTGGCAATTGTTCTGCATTTGTACTATAGTTGTGTGTGAAATAACCATAGAACAAGAACTCTTGAGGTTTCCCAGCTAACATCCACACGTTTTTGAAAGAAAATCGTCAATGATAGAATCCTCTTGTTTATCCTCGAAACTGTGTTCGACTTCCACAAATGAAATATCTGCTGAAAACTCTTCTTCTGGTAGCGTACTGTGACTTCTGGGTTCTTGCATCGCTGTATTAGATTGTGTACTTACACAGTGGCTATTTTCAAGTGAAAATTCATGGCCTACAGCAGTCGTCAGGTCTTTGTGAGTATCGTTCTCGATGCGTCTTTTTTCTGCAACACTCATAGAAACAATGATAGAGAACGACTTGTCGCTTTCATTGAGATCAATACATGCTTCGTCGTCCTATCTGGGACCTTCATAATCACAATCTGCCTCTTCAAATTCATTCTCTAATATAGCTAGCGTCTCTTTGATCGAACGTTTGTTGCAGTAAGACATTATCGGTCGTAACTTTCGATAGGGAAATGGTATTAACTCGCTTCAAATATGAATAGACAGCATAATGAGCACAGAAGGCCGTAAACTAGTCGTATTCTATCCGCTGTGGTTACTCGCTGACATAATCGCAAAAAAACACAACTTATTAGTTCATTTTATAAACATGCGCATCCTGTAAAGTTCCGGAAATTGCTCGAACCCTGGTTTTTGCGTGGACGTCCACATATTGCAATCAATTAGTACAAAAAAGGTATCATTAGGAAGCTCTCGTAGAGCTGCATCCTTCTTATTAGGGGGAATGGTTATTTTAGTCGCACATCAGATGATATCGTCAAGAAGCTATAATGTGATTGTTTCACAAAATATGTATGCACTTCAACCCAGATTCATGCAAGAAGTTCAAACTAAGTGAAAAGACTACACAAATAATGTACAACAGAAGTTATTACCAAAATTGGTTAAATGTGAAATAGTTAAGAAGATACGGACACCTAAAATAGTATACAATCGTTACTGAATTTCTGATATTCTACGATGTGCTTGAATCTCTGTCTTATATTTCTTTACTAATTCTTCCAATTCTGATCCTCCAGCAATACCTTCTAGGTATGCAAACATATAGTGCCTCACTTTGCGAAAGTGTTTCTGGATGCTTTCCAGTGATACAGACTCCAATGCCGGTACAATAGTCTTCCGCAATGACTGTATGTTACATTTACAATAAGCCTTTGCACAGCGTTTAGCTTGTGCCCACACTCTTTCAATTGGATTTAACTCCGGGTGGAATTTTGGCAGAAGATAAACAATATGCTTCTTCTCCTCCAACAGAAAACGCTCTATTCTAGACTTATCGAATTTGAAGTCTGGATGGCTTCCAAGAACTTCCCGCATCTGATCTGCATTCATCCCATGGGTATTGACTCCTCGTTCTTCCAGGACATTGTGAAGTCCTTTGGGAACAGCATTAGCAAAGGTCATCTTTTGGGGCCTTCCACTCGACCACCCATCTCGCCTCACTTGCTATTTGCGACCCAGATTGACATTCATTTTGCTGACATCCAAGGAGTCCTCAGCATTTGCACCATGACAACTGCTATGGTCGAAGATCCACACATGTCTCCAACCATCCTCCTTAGGGTACTTCACTTCAGCAATCTTTACTGCCATTTTCATCTGAGACATGAATTTATCAGATGTCCAGTACCCCTCTTTAGTTTCACCATACTCGAGGAAATCACGAACATACATCCTAATATTGGGATCAGATTCTTTGGCTCTTTCATACTCCTCCTCTGTCAATGAAAATTAACCATGGAATTCGTCAATAAAATCGGACACCATGATACCTGCTCCTTTGCTTTTTGACTTCATGATGTGTGTGTCTTTTGTTCCCCAAAAGGTTAGTTGATAATCGTTGCACTGGAACGTTGTTTCATCGTAGAAAAAGCAACAGTTTTATCCACAACAGCCTGCGCTAGGCAATCCAGGTCATCAGGGAGAGGACATCTTGCTTGTTCTGTTGGTGCATTATTAGAATCGAGGAATCCAAGTGAGACCATTCTATGCAAAAACGTTTTCTGTATTCCACCATGTCTGCACGCTCATGGCCATCAACAAATGACCCCTTCTTTGATGTAAGAACCTCAAATCCCATCTTGTGCATCTATTTCATTGCAGTTTCACTACTGATTTCTTGTGGAAAGCCAGGTTCCAATGTTTCATTGGGAAGTGATTCCTCATTAACCCATTGACTGCATTCTGCTGAATGTATTTCATTGTTTTCACATTAAGCTCCTCACTTTTCCAGATGACACCAGACCTCTGATACCCATCTTAATTACTTTCTAAAATCTTCCCATTGTTGGACAGAAACCAGTCCTTCCACTGACGAACTGTCTGCTCTAACTTTCCAACCATCATCCCAGCTAGTTCGGCGGCTTTGGTCTTGCAAATACAGATACAAGCTGAAAGTATAGAAAGAGGCCAAGGGAAGTTCAATCTTCCCAGTGCATTTGGATATTTTTTCCGCTCAGGAATACTTTATGCAGTCAATTTTACTAGTTTTGCCCCTATAGAAGCACTTCTAGACGTGCGGACATCGACATTTACTGCAAAAACAGTATTTTTTTAGATTCTTATTTACTTATTTTTGCATACAATATGGGCTTGTTTTTTGGTTTAATGTTTCAACAATAAGCATTAAAATGTGTAGAAGATTTTAAATTGAGCCAGAAATTATTTCTCCGTGTCACCCCTTTTTGGCAGCAGCCATTTTTTAGTTTTCTGATGATTTAAAATGAATGGACCTGACATAGAAAAAGAAAAACAAGTAATTCGAGATAAAAACTCATGGGGACTGCCGCCCCACACACTCGAATCACTTGCAAAGCACTGGAGTGTAAGTGTACAGCTGAACATTCATAGAACATACTGTTTATTGTAACTGGATGATTGTTTTGAAAACAATTACCATATTTGGCAATTGTTTTCAAACAATTCCTATAACTCATTCCTGTATAAATTCATACTTCTCTATTGCTATTATATAAACTAGGGGAGAAGGTGGCCTTTGGCCGCCTTCACCCCTAGTTCGGGTGGCGGTAGTCCAGCCAGCTGGACCCACGTTTTGTATTGTAAACGCACCCCCCCCCCCCGTGGGAGCGCAGGGAGAAAAATGTGGGTCCAGCAACAGTCGCTAATTGAAACCTGGTATGGCTTTGGCTTTGATCTGACCACAGTTGACATAAGCGAATGGCATTGACATAACACGCGAGTGTTTGCTGCGCTATACGTATATGTTTTCATGGAGCGCGAAAGAGCAGAGCGATGTTGCCGACTTTGCTGTGCCATTCCCGGTTCTTCTACAGTCTATCGTGTTTTCAACAAAATGGGATCTTATACCCAAGTTGGATGCTTATTGATGCAATATACCCAGACATCGATTGATGACGAGAAGGAAAACAACCCATTCCTTTGTCAGCGCTGCTATAAGGAGTTGAACGCCTTGTCCAAACGCGAATTCGATTTGAATCGAAGTAAAGAAGATATGAAGGCGAGAATGAAGAAGGCTGATGTGTACTTTAGTCGTCGAAAGAGATGCAGAGGGATAACAGATAGCAACACAGACTCAATATTCAGTACACCAACAAAAGGGGTGCAAACGCCATCACCAAAGCAGTGTGTTCCACCTGCATCTTCTAGTCCCATACTCACTATGAGATCTGTTTGACCACTATTTATGTCACGACCAATCGGCACATCTGATCCAGCAAATACTGTACCAGTTTTGTATGGTGGCCCATAAGTACACCGGACTGCGCGTTCCGGATCCCGGAGTCCGGATTCCGAACTCTGAGTTCCGGATTCTGAACTCCGGGATCCGAATTACGAAGTCCGAGCGCTGGATTCCAAACTCCGTTACATTTGTAGTAAAATGGTGTTTTTCTTAATTATAGCACAGAAAAAACTACCGTAGCAAAAGGGGAAGTGACACTCAGGTGTTTTTGTCGATTCGAACACTGAATTCATGGTACTTTCTGGTGTTTTATACTAACTATAGATTTCGTCCGCCATATTACCGGGCAATATGGCGTTTCGCACAGTGGCTCGAGCTCGTGCTTTGTGCATCATCATTCATGGACGAAATACTTGTAGAATCTCTCTAAAGTTGCAGGGCATACAAGGAAATATTGAACAGACTTGAGCATGATTATAGTTTGAAACGAAGGTTCGTCCGTCTTACATCTAGAATTATATTCTGTACCAGTCTGAACACTGAGAACATGCGGCGATAAATAACTGATCGATCCGCATTCAAGGAACACGTTCATTCTCTCACAGTATATCCTCAGCATTTAGATGATGACTTATTACAAGGGTGAATGTATGCATGGGGTTCTAGTGCATGGTATTGTAATAGGGAGTCTTGCATTCCAGGTAATTTGACACCCCCTCCATGCATTATCTATTAGACTGAACCCTGACCCTAGTAAGCTAAATGTATGGAGGGATACCAAATTCCCTGGGTTACCAGATTCCCTAGAACATCGGAATTGCGGATGCCACTTTTTATGACGTCACTCTTATGTAATCAGGGTTCTATCTAGGATTAAAATTTTGTGGGGGAAGCTTGGGTATTACAGTGAATGACTGCCGCACAAGATATACACATAGATTTGATGAATGTATTGTATGTATATAGCAGTGTGATGGGAGGGTAATTACAAAGTATATATAGTAGGGGGGGGGGCAGGTACATGTATGTATATGTGGTATCCTTGACATCTATGAAACACATACACTGTAGTGATAATAGAGGTGCATGCAGATAGTGTTATGGAGTGCAGGGGTATATATTATATCAATGAAACTAGGGAGGTCTGGGGGCATGCCCCCCAGGGAAAATTCGAGTTTTTAGGTGAGACAATGTTGCATTTGAGGTCATTTTAGACCATTCAAGGCAGATTTTCACACTCAAGTAGGGTCTTCTCTATAGTAGTGAAACGAGTGCCTGTGCGTATACATGAGCATAGATGTGTTTACATGTGTGTGTGTGTGTGTGTGTGTGTGTGTGCGCGCGTGTGTGTGTGTGTGTGTGTGTGTGTGTGTGTGTGTGTGTGTGCATGTGTGTGTGTGTGTGTGTGTGTGTGTGTGTGTGTGTGTGTGTGTGTGTTTGTGCACGACCGGATATATTATGGAGTGCAGGAGTGTACGTACTTAACTAGAGGGGTCTTGGGGCATGCCCCCTAGGGAAAATTTGAGTTTTTAGGTTACACAAGGTTGTATTTGAGGCCATTTTAGATCATTCAAGGTAAATTTTGACACTCAAGTAGGGCCTACTCCATAGTAATTTGTATTGCAGTTGGAATTTTTTTGGGGGGTGGAAGCTAGGGAGTTTGGGGTGGAAGCTTCCCCCCCCACTGGATAGAACCCTGGTAATCATTATGATGACCCAAGGATGTGCATGTGCCTGTGTTTAGACTATCGCGCCGCACGCTAGCAAAATAGCGATAGTCTACCCTGTGTCCTAGGCCTGGTTACCAAGTTGTCTTTTGTCTGCCTTGCCAGGGCCCTACAGTACACATTTAGCAATTACCAATTAAACCAAGCACTATTATTGCTTTACAGTCATAAATTGCGACTTATGGACTAGCACCAAAATTGGTACAGCCAAATGTATGATAAGGTCTTATAATAACTATAATTACGGAATTATAGGCAGAAATGAACATAATATGTGGATGAGGCCACACAAAGTAATATTAAATTTAATATGTTTCTGGTCTTGGACATCTTTGAAAATTGACCAGACCATCAGGTTTTTATTTATTTATTAGGGGCTGCCACAGGCAGCCCCTATATTGTTTTCATTTGGACTTCCGGTGTGTAACGCTCGTCCGATATATATATATATATATATATATATATAATATAGATTTGAAGAAAAGTCTTATAATAGAGAATTTATACAATAGTAATAGAGAAGTATGAATTTATACAGAAATGAGTTATAGGAATTGTTTTGAAAACAATTGCCAAATATGGCAATTGTTTTCAAAACAATCGCCCTGTTACAATAAACAGTATGTTCAATGAAGGTTCAGCTGTGCACTAACCCTTCAATGTTTTGCAAGTAATTGGAGCGTGTGGGGCAGCAGCCCCCACGAGTTTTTAACTCGAATTACTTGTTTTTCTATCTAGTCATTGAAATAGGCATTCATGATCATTCATGCAAGTATATTCCTTATAACTGTGAACAGATGCTATTAAATTAGATGCTAACAAGAATGTTGAATTGAAACAAGACTTGAGATGATACAAACTTAACAGTACTTTGGGAATGCATGTCTGTATGGAACCAGACTAGGCAATAGTACCATAAAACACAAATTATGGTTGTGCATGCATGGCATTGCGCTCATACTGAACACACATGCTTGACTTCATAGATTGCAATATTTTGGTCATGCAGGGTTTGAACCCAGCATGCTCATTAACTTTTCTTGTAAAAAGAATTCTATAATATTATTATTTTCTTTTTTCACCAAAAAATTTTGACCAAGAAGGGGACCAGAAGTTAACATGAAATTAATTTTGCATGGCCAAAACAAAACAATTGGGTGCAGTCAGTCCATAAGTCACAATAATTTAGGACTATAAAGCAATTAATAGCGCTTGGCTTAATTTGTAGTTGTCAAATGTGTACTGTAGGGCCCTGGCAAGACAGACAGAAGACAACTTGGTGACCAGGCCTATAGGACATCAGGCCTGTAGCCAGGTTGAATGATGGGGGGGGGGGGGTTCTTCTGGACCAAAGTGGACCTCTTCGCTACGTAAATGGCCATTGTGGTTGATTGCGTTTTGCTGGACAGACAATCTGAGATTAAGTATTTGGATACTAGCTCTATTTCAGGGATTGATGGAGTATATAAATGAATCTAAAAAGTAATAGTTGTAGTAAGTTCTCATGAAATAAGGCTAGAATGTCTCTTTTATTTTCAGTGTTGTTAGCCAGGTGGAACTGGCTTCTAACTGGGGGGGTGCTTCTGCACCCCCCGAACCCCCCCCCTGGCTACGGGCCTGGACATAGGGTAGACTATCTCTATTTTTATTATTATAGCGATAGTCTATAAGCATAGGCATACATCTTTGGGTCACCATAATGATTACTTAAGAGTGACGTCACAAAAAGTGGCATCCGCAATTCTGATGTTCTAGGGAATCTGGTATCCCAGGCAATTTGGTATCCCTCCATACATTTAGCTTTCTAGGGTCAGGGTTCAGTCTAATAGATAATGCATGGAGGGGGTGTCAAATTACCTGGAATGCAAGATTCCCTATTACAAAACCATGCACTAGAACCCCATGCATACATTCAGCCTTGTAATAAGTCATCATCTAAATGCTGAGGATATACTGTGAGAGAATGAAAGTGTTCCTTGAATGCGGATCGATCAGTTATTTATTGCCGCATGTTCTCAGTGTTCAGACTGGTACAGAATATAATTCTAGATGTAAGACGGACGAACCTTCGTTTCAAACTATAATCATGCTCAAGTCTGTTCAATATTTCCTTGTATGCCCTGCAACTTTAGAGAGATTCTACAAGTATTTCGTCCATGATGCACAAAGCACGAGCCACTGTGCGAAACGCCATATTGCCCGGTAATATGGCGGACGAAATCTATAGTTAGTATAAAACACCAGAAAGTACCATGAATTCAGTGTTCGAATCGACAAAAACACCTGAGTGTCACTTCCCCTTTTGCTACGGTAGTTTTTTCTGTGCTATAATTAAGAAAAACACCATTTTACTACAAATGTAACGGAGTTTGGAATCCAGCGCTCGGACTTCGTAATTCAGATCCCGGAGTTCGGAATCCGGAACTCAGAGTTCGGAATCCGGACTCCGGGATCCGGAACGCGCAGTCCAGTGTACTTCTGGGCCACCATAGTTTTGGCACCATCACCAGCTGCAAACTCTAGTCTGAGACTCACTAGGTCTGTTCGACCACTACTTGTGTCACTAATGACTACATGTGATCCAACAAATACTGCACCGGAGTTGGGACCAGTAAGCATTGATGAACAGGAAGAACCTTTAGCTACTGAGCTTACCATTTCTGATAGTGAGACTGCATGTGCAAAGTCCACGTCTGGGGACCACTGTGATACAGCCTCCCCAGAAGTAGAGGTATGTTGAAAGTTTGACATATTAATTTAAAGGGCTATAGATAAAGGCCCACGTGAATGCAACACAGTGCCTATGTATAACATTGAAAATTTATTTTGATGCATGCAGGGTATTGTACAACAACTATTGAAAGAAGTAGCATCCCTCTGCTCAATCACATCTCCTTCCCTCTTTCGTCTGTGCACAAAAGAATGCCTAACAAACTTCTCGTTGTTAAAAATGGCAAAAGAAGTGGAATCAAGAGCTCCCCTGATGTACAAGCTCCTGTCCGTCATGTCACAGGGTGTAAGTTCTCACCAGAAATCTACTCAATCAACACACAGTCATGAAGCCAGTATTGTTGTGGCTACTGCCATTCTTTTATGGGAAAGAAATATGCATATGAATGCCCTTCCGTATATTTTGAGTATTCGTCTTTGGCATGGCAATGCATCAAAGGAAGTAAGACTACACGTGCCATGCATTATCACAATGTTACAATCATGATGCAATTTTATTCTGCAGACTATGGAGCGTCTTAACCAAGTGCACCTATCCGTCTCCCATACATCCCTTTTAAGAAAGCTTAGTGAACTAGGGGAAGATTTTGATAGAGTGGTTCATATGTGGAAGAATGGTATGTACATATGTCACAATGATAAGTGTATAATATAACAAGCAATTCGAGTTTAAAAAAAGTCGTGGGCCGCCTACGGCCCTGGAAACTCGAATCGCTTGGAAATCGGCGTTATTGACTAAAATAATATTTCAAAGAACTCTTCTGGTCTAAAAGACCCTTCGCTGATAAAATCAGGAGCAAATGAATGAATTTCACCGAAATATAGCCGAAAGATTTTGTACCGACGTCGCGTCTGCCATGTTGTTGACATATATATATATATATATATATATATATATATTTGTTGTATGGTTGTGGTCAACATCAAAGGGAAAAGTGTGCCTATATCAAGGACAATTGCACACTTTTTTCAATGATGTCAACCGCAACTGTGCTCAATCATGTATTGTCACCTTTAGCGCCCCGTTAATCATAACAAATCAATCTTAAACAATGAATGCACATTCAGTTCAAAGTAATGAAGACCATGCAGTAGGCTAGCACAAAACTTCGTTGCCAGCGCACTAGGTAAGGCACTCTTCTCATCGATCCACCAAAAGTTCTAACTAGTAATGTCTGTCCTTTTTTGTATTCAGGCGTTCCGCAGTCGCTGCTAAGAGATGGCAGTGAAGGTAAACGTCTTTTGTTGTTGACGGCGACACCATAACTTTTAGAAATCGTGGTAGAGACAATATTATCAACATTTAACGGCATTCAAGGCTCACGTGTGGAATACTGGAGTTAAAAGCGATGCGTGTGAGTACTGAACCTTTCGCTGTTTTTCTGAAGTCTCTTCGAAGCCGTCAATCTCTTTACAAGTCTTTGAAAGTACAATATTTTCAACATAAAGGGCTCGCTTCAGAGATATCAAAGCGAACAAAGCGAGAAAAAGTACCACTAAGAAACAAATTGCCAGCAACAAAGAAGCGGCTTCTCGAATTAAACGCGTAGGGGCGCATACAACAAGTAAGTTACAGTACGGGCAAGTGTGCATTGGCTCTTTATTGCACTCGCCCTCGGGCGCTTCGCGCCCTCGAGACTCGAGCAATAAATACGCCAATGCACACTCGCCCGTACTGTAACTATTACATATTGACATCGTTCCGGACGTTCCGGACACTTCCGGTGAAAGTAAAAACAATATAGGGCCGCCTTCCGGTGGCCCAATAATATATTTTTAAATGGAATGATCATATTCACTTTCTATTTTTCAGATAACATATCATTCCAGATAATAATGGACAATGTTGATAAAAGATGTAAGGCTCGTTACATGACTATGAACAACCAGAACAAAGATCACCATTGGTGTAATGCATATGCCCACAGAAACAGAATAACTGCAGGTATGCTGCATGGTAAAATGCATGCATGTATTAATACTGTGACTGTCATATCAAGCATATTAATTATGCATGCAACATTAATAAACTACCTTGTCAGAGAATCTGGATGACAAGAAGCCACAAGGGAATATTGCCAACACACCACTCCGCACCTTTCTGCCATCTATTGAAGCATGTTGCCAGCTCAGAAATGACTTCACAGCACTGCCAGCCAGAGTGATAGTTAATACAATCCCAGCATTTCATACTTTAAGAGATGTTGTACCCATGCAACCACATTCCACACGTTTATATGAAGGAAATGTCACAGGCATCAGAAATGGTGAGTTTATGATAACTGCTATGTGCATGCAGTGTCAAAATAATCATTCTCATGCATATAATACCTTTGTTGTGCACTCAGATTCGACTGGAAGTGCTGCTCAAGTCAGAGCAAAAAACAGATGAAATGATCGACATATTGGACACCTATCATAAATATGTGAGGAAAATGGGTAGCACATCTGATGTAGTCGGGACAGTGATGCTTGGAGGTGACCAATTGACAGTTGAGAGGGTGCGTAGTGCTCAACGTGCCAGAAGTCAATCTGAAAGTAGCCATCTACGCTTGGAAGGGTTACACCCTAAAATAGAGGATTGGCATGCTCTAGTTAACTTCTACCAGGTATATACATATTAATAATTATGCTGGTCTATATGCCATTGGTTAATTTATTATATAACGTACGGCCATATAGGTGTGTGTGTGTGTGTGTGTGTGTGTGTGTGTGTGTGTGTGTGTGTGTGTGTGTGTGTAAATATGTGAATGTGCACGGAATGTTCATGAATTGCATTAAATGCAGTGTTCATTATAATACATGTAGATCATTTGGTCAAAACTGTACAAAGTGGAATCCAGAAGAGATCAGGGTACTCTGTATCAATTGCGAAACATTATCCAATGGAGAAACGTAGTGTCTGATCCAATGGGTAATTTCAGTGCATGTTTCGACTTTCTGAATTCGGTACTAAATGCACACATTGTTGTGGCCACAGCTAATGCATAGTTGCCAAGTTTTCAAAACTGCCTTCAGGGACACCTGTAACTATACTATAGTATATGCATGACACGTCACATGCAACTTATAATATCACATATTATATACAATAAATCCAAATTTAAAGAATTAACCACATATATATAATATGGTTGTTAATATTATAATTATATAGCATGCATATGTATACACAAATCTGCCAAGTGATCAGTCCACTTCACATTGTCCTTAATAGACAGTAAGGTATGTGAATTCATTTGTAAACAACAATAACCAAGAAGTCAGTTAAACATAATAATAACAGTAATGATATTGTGTTTACTTAGTGTATTATGCACACAATGTCAAGTACTTGAACTGTGCCCTGTGATAACGGCAGCATGGGTAGCTTTCTTGCATTTGGACAACAAATCCGATGTTAGTGTCACTGTATAACAACAGGTGTCACAGTTAAATTTGGTTGACATCAATGCTACGATAGTTGATTGGTCTAAGTTAGATCGTTGGTCTGTGTGAATTTTCCTCAAGATTGAAAAACCTCTTTCTGAATCGGCATTAGAGCAGGGGATTGTCATTAGAGCAAACATCAGCTTGCACAAAGTTGGAAATCGTGGACTCCCATCAAATGTCATCATCAAGGAAACATCCTTCCAAAACTTGCCAACTTTAGGCTTCTGTAGGTTTTCCACTGATGAGTAGTTCTGAGCCTGTGGAACATCTTCAGGTGATAGAGTAAAGTCCAAATATTCTTCTTTCAGTAGACTTAGTGTGTCTTCCTCATCTAGATTAAGTTGGGGGAACCTCTTCGCAAGCTTCAATAAGACATCTGCAGTATAAGTAGTCACTTTGTTTGGTTGTAGTACTCCTAGGTCCTTCATGAGAGAGTCTCCAAATGGGAACTTCTTCAACATCTTCTGTATGCTCAGGCAATAGAACTTCCTCACAGACTTTAAAAATGGTGTAATGTCATGCTCCATTTCTAATTCTGCAAGGCAAGTCCAAGTGTCATCTCCAATACCCAGGTTCTCATTAGGAAGCTGGTCCTCTTCAGCTGTACTAAGCAGGGCGAGATTCCCACTAGCATCTGTAATGGTGCTGGCTTGTAAGAAATTGGCTGCATATAGTCGAACTAGTCTACTCATCTCCTGGTACAGCTCACTTGTGGTGTTCTCAGTGGATGTCTGGAACATGCGGTTAAATCGATCCATAGCTGGCAGAATAAACAGCAAAAAATGGAGAAGTGGCTTGGTGAATGGATTTTCAAGCCTTTCTAGAATGCTTCTCACTTTGCTGTTAGATTCTTCACAAGATGAGAAGAAAGATTTCAATCCTTCCCATTGCGTAAGGTAGCGTTTTACACAACGAAGTAGGCTCAGCCAGCGGGTTGGGCAGTGCTTCAAAATTATATCTGGTTCTGTGGTAAACAGGCTGCACCAATGATCTACAAATTGCTGCTTTCTTTTACTGCTATGGTAGAAGTAGTAAAAGATATCAATAAACAGCTGGTTGATATCAACTGGCAATGCCTTTATGCCGGCTTTGATCGCTAGATCGGCTAAATGGCAAATACACCCCACATCATACACTTGTGGATGTTCATCTTTTATTAGCGCCTGGACCCCTGATCTTGTACCCTTCATGACATTAGTTGTGTCAGACATAAATGACATGGCTTTGCTCAAATCTAAACCATGTTTAGAAAGTGATGACTTCAATGCCTCGAATAGATTCTGAGCAGTGCCAATGTTCACAACTGGCATGTCAAGAAAACGTGTATGTACTTCAGATGTCTGACTGTCAAATGCCCGCACTAGAATGATGCAAGATTTGTCAGTCTTGTCATTGGATTCATCCATCATCACTGAGAAGGGATAAGACATACTTTCAACAGTTGCTTGGAGAAAAGTTGGAGCAAGGGCTCCTTTGACAATGGCTGTAGTTTTAGTACGGCCACAGGCAAACGACTTCGCAATTTTAGAGTCAGGAAACATCTTCGGGAAGAGTCTTGTGGCATGATCACTGGCTAAAAATGGTATATTGTGTTTAGCAATGAATAAAGACCACCTAGTTTCAGCCTCAATAGCCAAGTGCAAGGCCTGAGGACGGAAATACGAGCCAACTGAATGCGAAGTACTAACGGCTTTCGACTTATCTTTGTGCACCTTTCCGTTGATATGTGTAGTGACATCGTTCCTTCCACCGTGCGAAACACTGAAGTGACAAAAGCACACAGTGCAGTACGCGTACGTCGAGCCTTTTGAACTCTTCTGGATGATGTTACTGAATTCCTCTGTCCAACTTCGATTAAAATGTGTTTCTCTCTTAGTCTTAGAAGTCTTCCCTTTCTTAGGTGGAGGACCTTTGCTTGTACCCGAGGACGAAGACGCCATACTGTACTAGCTTGTCAAATGATCTAGAAATCAAACCGCTTAGAACCGCGCTTAGAACCTGGTCCTGGCGTTCTATCATAATAATGTAGATACTTTTTATACAGGATTAATGGTATTATAATAATAAAAATAAATTGGTAGCATCTATGGTGAGAAATCCGGGACATTTAGCATAGTATCTATCTTTCAGTACTTCCGTGCGGGACATGTTTTTGTGTTAAAAATCCGTGAATGTCCCGGATGATCCGGGACAGTTGGCAACTATGCTAATGTGTTGGGATGTGATAAGGTCAAGGATATTACACTGAAGCACTTGATTCCAGAAGGCGAGCAGGCCAGCAAAGAACAGCAGTTGCGGTACGTTGAGGGCCTTGCAAGGAAAGTTGTTGCCTCTTTTGCTATGTACAATGCAGAGGAATGTCAGCTAATAGAAAGTGGATATGGTCCAGATGGAATTTTCAATTATGCCTGTACACTAATGCATATGGGAATGCTTGCAAGAAACATGCAGGATGCAAATTGTGAGGATGATGGCGAGAGAGTCATAAGATGTTGGCCATTCCTCTTTCTTCACTATAAGGCAGCAGGCCACAGTAAATATGCCATCAAAGCCTCCCGTTTACTTGCCGATGTTGATGTAGTGTTAACAGCAAGGCAGGCACATGAACTTATGTGGAAGAGAACATGCTCTGTTTGAGGTGGCAAAGGGAATAATGTTCCCCTAGATTTGAAAATGGATCATTTTAATAGAGAGTTTAAGGGGAATATTTCCTGGTTTTCATCCAGCATCAATGAAGCCAACATCAAAAGAACGTCAAGAGTTACCAAGGAGGTTGCTGCTGTAGCAGCATTATTTGATCAAACAGTCAGTGTTAAACCACAAACTTCGATATCTAAGAAGCCAGATGTGTCAGACGATTTACAAAGAATTATACAAGAACTTGAAGCAGCCAATGTTTTCAACTTTCAACCCAACCGATACCATGTGGCTTTCAAAGCAATGCCTCGGTATCCTTTTACACCTATTATCAAGGATTTAAATAAGTTTCACAAGTGGGTGAGTGCAAAGAGAGATGAACTGACTAGAGAAAAGTTATTTAGGGAATTCACCCAAACAAGACCGTTAATAGACAGTTTTAGTTCATCGTTATTTCGCGTTTCCGGGAAACCGCTAACTTCAGTTAGCCGTGGCGTACACACGGAAGTTAAAGTGTAATTTAGTTTTTTAACGCCGAACGACTGGCAGTTGCCTCCACGTGGTAGTGCCCAGAAGACAAAATGGCCGTATCGAGGTTAGTTTCCGTGCGTGCAGTTTCGTATCTAGTCAGACCAAGCCATGTATGTATACTGCTATATCCAGAAAGGAGACTGAAGAGGTTTTGAACCTTTATATGATGGTGGCTGACGATTCCGAGTGCTCGTCCGATTCGGACGAAGAGGAGGAATTGGAATTGCTTTTTCTTCAGTTGGCGTATCCACTGAAGAGAGACACGAGGCTGTGTTTGAACATCAATCTTCTCAGCGAGGTGGATTTTGAGCTGTTATTCAGGTAAGCCAGATACATAGCTAGTTAACCCTTTATCTACTGAAGTCCACTTTTCTGGACTTGAGAAATATGCATACAAATTATGGCGCATCGAGTAAATTATCGTAGACACTCGAGTTTGGTATCATTTGATAGTTCTCGATGTAACTAAGACCTTGGTATCGAGTTTATACCAATACAACCTGTTTAAACTTATACAAAAGGCTGACAAAATTCTATACAAAATGCCAGTGACAACAGTTGCACGCAAGTATACGAAGAAATACAAATAGTTTACAGAACAATACTATTGACAAAATGGCTGCTACCATCGACAAAATTCTAAAGATGACTAAAAAGACGATTTGTTGTTAGTTGGCGATCCTTTTAGAGCGCTTTGTAGGCAGAGTGATTTCTGTATGATACATGCGGAAGCAAGGATAAGGGCAAAGAGGAATTGGTTTCTCCTGGCAACAGTCGCGGCAGCAAAAGATGGTACGTTTCCTTTCGGGACAAATTTTGCAGCAGTATGCTTGCTCTTGCTTGTCAGGAAAGTGCCTCCCAATGAGCCTGATTGAAGATGGAGTCTGCTGTGGAATGGAGCGCATCCGGGAGGAATATGTCGATGTTAGCCTGGAAGCTACCGCAAGAATGAAGTCTTTTTGTGAGGTAGGTTTGCTGCCTGGTACTTGGGATTCCTTGTAGATGATATAGGCGTTTGTAGTGGCCATATCCACTAAGAAGTAAAAGAGTCTCAGCCACCACTTCTTTGATTTACGGCTGCAAGAGTATGTCTTGTGCCGAAAATCGAAAAGATCTACCCCACCCATGTACTTGTTGTACAACTGTACACTTTTGGGGCAAGGTATTTGATGCTTTGAGCCATCTT
Source organism: Halisarca cf. caerulea (assembly GCA_963170055.1). NCBI lineage: Eukaryota > Metazoa > Porifera > Demospongiae > Chondrillida > Halisarcidae > Halisarca > Halisarca cf. caerulea. The sequence goes on from CAUJGJ010000397.1 coordinate 4,433,852, forward strand.
TGGCTGTTCGGGTTACGGTGGCTGATTCGGTAGGAGGTGAGATGGAGTTTATCAAGTAAACAGGCTTTTTATCCATCCAAACAAGGCACTCTGTTTTGCCATCATGGATGACTACTGATTTGTGTTCCCCCCTCTTGGCACTTTTTGCAAATGATTTGTCCTTGTCTTGTAGCTCCCTAGGGAACCCTTTCCTGTTGGTTCTGGTGGTCCCAATTATGTAGGTTTGTTTCCCACGGAGAGCTTGACTTAGGCTGGGGCTGGTAAAAAAATTGTCGGTATATACATGGTGACTGTCTCCCTCAATACACTTGAGCAGGTCAAGCACGATGTTTTCCCCCAGATTGCCTTCTCCATGATTTGCTGATGCTCCTTGATATATGCGTATTTCATGTGCAAGGCCATTGGTGGAGTCACACAAGCACCAGATTTTGTACCCCCTTTTCACTGGCTTGAGTGGCATGTACTGTTTAATGGCAGATTGGCCCTTAAACAGTACCATTGCCTCATCCAGTGCCACTTGTTGATGTGGATAGTAAGCTGTTTGGGTGTTGGTCCTAACTTTTTCAATCAGTGGTCTAACTTTGTACAGCTTGTCATACTGGGGATCATTTCTTTGTGGCACATTAGTGTTGTTGTTTAAGTGTACGTATCTTAAGATCTGAAGGAAACGATCTCTTGGCATTCCTTTTGTAATACCGGGTGTTCCTAAATAGGGATTCTGGCTCCAGTAATCAAATGTACTTGGTAGCTGATGCACCCCCATGATTAGAATCATGCCAATGAAGTGTTTACATTCTTCTCCATTGGTCTCCTTCCAGTTTGCATTCTTCTGTCTGGCGTACAAGTTGGTTTGATCAGCTATGAACTCAAATGTGTCTGCGCCAAAAATTGCCTCAAAGTACTCTCCGGGATGTGAAGTGCCATCGAGTGGAAGTTGTGAACCAGATCTCTTCACAAAAGGAGGACTGTTCCCTAGATGTGTACTGCCAGGTGCAATGTGTGCTGAAGAACTGGAGTGAGTTGGATCAGCAGGTAAAGTGGCCTGAGGTGCAGGAGGATTGGATGGATTGGGGGCAGACAGATTGGACAGACTAGATTCAGGGTTATTCAATGTAGCAGGGCTTGGAGGATTAGACGGAGTACGGCCAGAAGGATTTGACAAAGCAGGGCTGGGTGGATTGGATGGAGTAGGACCAGAAACATTATGAGGAGTCATCAAATTGAGATCTGGTAGATTAGGAGTGGTTGGATTCGTTGTGTCCACCTCATCAATATCATCAAGGTGCTGACTCAAGCTACCCTGTGCTCTGTCCAGAGGATCTGCTGCATTACTGTAGTCCAACTCACCCTCATTGTCGTCATTGACGAGGTCATCTTCAGACATTTCCCAGTCACTACAACTGTCTTCATCTGTCATCATTTCTACAATGTCTGTAGCTGTTATTCTACCTGCCATAATGTTCTTTATCGCCCGATGACGTCATACATCAAAGGAGCCGCCAGGGTAGTAAATTTGGTTACTACCCTGGCAGCACGGGTAAGCGCCCAGTCTAGGGCAGTAAGTAATTAAGCAATGTAAACTGTGAAACCGCAATCCATGAAGCCATAGATACTCTATGATGAAGCATAGACCCAATGTAAGCAGAACTAAAAGAACGCAACAGAAGGCAAACTGGAGCAAAGTCTAGCTTTCCGAAACGCAGAAGACTTCGCGCAGGCTTTTATAGAAGCAACGAGTAGAGACGTTTCCTCCAAATAAAAAAAGTTTAACTTAACCGCACCTGACATTGCCTTCGTGACTAAGTTCTTTATTGTCTTCGAAATCCTTTTCCTCCATATTGAAATCGAATCTTTTTAGTTTTGTTCAACATACGTATTCTCTATTCTATGATTCTAGGAACGATTTCCCGCTTTTGGAGTGTTTATTTGGCGATAAACCAGTTACTATACGCCCTATCCTCGGGAGTATCGTATTTACTGCTCTCGCCCCGCCCTCGGGATCTCACACAGTAAATACAATACTCCCTCGGCAGGCATATAGTAACTAGTAATTATCGTTGTTAGACTCTGTTATTTTGACAATGTGTATAAAGTTATAATTGAAATTACAAATCAAGTGAACTTTGTTGTCCAGTTATAAATAAAGTTCTATTCAGAGTCAACAGTGGCTTTGGTGAGGTCTTGGGATGTTCGATTGCTTCTACGGTTTTTGGCAGATACCTGGTGTGAAGTAAGAGCAATAATAAAGCCCTAGTAAACGCTTAGAAGAACGAAAAGTTTTCTATACAAAATCAAACCAATACCAAACTAACGAACATAGAAGATTTCCGTTGTTTTTAGAAAGATTTCAAAGACGGATTGCTAAAAGCTCAGCCTGCGGTGGCCACGCAAATCACTAAAGACATTTGCGCTTCCACAGGCTAGTTAGAATCACAGTTAGCAAACCATTCACAAAACAACTTACAGAGAAGATGAACTTGTAAAATAAAGCGGCGAATAAAGCTTACGAAGGCGAAAAGAAACGAGACAACTTCAGGTCCAGAAAAGTGGACTTCAGTAGATAACGAGAACGCATAAACGAAAAAACGCAGTTGTTAAAAGGGTAATGGTTATCCCTTTTGCACGTGCTGATTTGTTTCACTGCCATTACGTGTAGATTTCGAAGATCTGAGATAGACCGTTTGTTGTTGGCTCTACAACTACCTGAGAAGTACCAGTGTGTGCAAAAGACCACTGCAACAGGAAGAGAAGCACTGCTGATCCTTTTGCGGCGCCTCTCTTATCCTAGCAGGTGGTGTGATTTAGTGCCACTGTTTGGAAGATCGGAAACAGAAATGTGTTTGATTTTTAATGGAGTGAGTGGTTTTAGCTCTGTGTGCATGTCAATTTCACATTTAAACCATTATAACTTGCTACCATGCCCTTTCTAGGTTATTGATGATGTGTACCGAAGATTCCACCACCTGCTCAATGACCTGAATCTTATCTGGTTGGATCCTTCTACTTTTGCAAAGGCAGTGGAAGATGCTGGAGCACCACTTAATAACTGTTGGGGTTTCATCGATGGTACAGCACGACCCATTGCTCGCCCTGTGAAACATCAACGGATCATGTATAGTGGCCATAAAAGATGTCACTGCCTCAAGTTCCAGGTGACTGATTACTGAGCATGCTAATAATGTTCATGTAACATTATACATATCTCATCCATTGCAGTCTGTTGTGGCACCAAACGGACTAATATTGCTCACATGTATGGCCCCATTGAAGGATGGCGCCATGATGCTTTCTTGTTGAGTGTAAGTGGACTGCAATCAAAGCTGGCCAACATCACCAGACGCGATGGATCCCCCTATGTTATATACGGTGACCCAGCATACGGAGTAACAAGAAGCATCTTGGCCCCCTTCTGTGGAAGTAGACTTACACAACAGCAAGAAAGTTTTAACAAAAGTATGAGCCGCGTTAGAGTTGCAGTTGAGTGGACGTTTGGTAAAGTGGTCACCATCTTCTCTTACTTGGATTTCAAACGAAATAACAAGGTTCTTTTGCAGCCCATTGGAAAGTACTATCTTGTGGCTGCATTGCTTACCAACTGCCATACTTGTCTGTATGGGTCACAGAAAACAACATTTTTTGGTGTGGAACCACCATCGCTAGAAATGTATCTTGCCAATGTTTAGTATGACTTTTTACGTTCATTGAATATTGTGTGGAAACAGTATACTTACTACAATTTACTGGTTCAAGTGTTTCTTTAGCAGCTCTAAAAAGGCCTTTCTCTCTTCAAATTCCAGCTCCATTCTTTGTTTCCTCTCAGCTTCTTCCTGCTCCCAGTGTCTCTTCCTATCTTCATTCTCCAAGTCCATTTTTTGCTTCTGGATCTCGAGTTCTTGCTCTTGTATATGTAGTTCTCTTTCACGCAAGGGAACCTTTTCCTCATGCCGTTTTGTGAATGCCTCGATAGCTGTCAGACGGCTACTACGCTTCACCGTTGACAACTGCTTTTCTTCAGTACCTGCATGTGTTAACAGAATGGAAAGATACAATTATACTAAAGAAGTACATGGCCAGCCAAAAAATTCCCTTTTACCTTTTGGTGTTTTTTGTCTTTTTTGAGGAAGGGAAACCACATCTGGATCTACTTGATCGTCCACATTATCAACAGCCTCAATGGACGACTCGGATGTGGTGACTGAATTCGAACGTTCCGATAGTGTTGGAGTTGGTGGTGTCACTGTACCTTGTCTTCTCTCTGTGAAGTATATTAAAATAGTGGTGACAAAAGTTACCGTTACATGATCAAGCAAGAGAAGAACAAGTAATTCGAGTTAAAAACTCGTGGGGGCTGCCGCCCCACGCACTCGAATCACTTGCAAAGCATTGGAGTGTAAGTGCACAGCTGAACATTCATTGAACATACTGTTTATTGTAACTGGACAATTGTTTTGAAAACAATTGCCATATTTAGCAATTGTTTTCAAAACACTTCCTATAACTCATTCCTGTATAAATTCATACTTCTCTATTACAATTATATAAATTCTCTATTATAAGACTTTTCTTCAAATCCATATTATATATATATATATATATATATATATATATATATCGGACGAGCGTTACACACCGGAAGTCCAAATAAAAACAATATACAAACATACTCCCTATTCCTTCCATGGCTGCTCGCCGCATTTCTTCCCCCTTTCTCTTGTCTTCTTCAATTTTCTTTCTGTTTGCAGCTCGTTCTGCTGTCTGAACAGACTGAATGGCAGACAAATCTCTTTCTTCTGTACCTGATCTGTAAGCAGTGAAACAAGACATGAAAAATGAAAGTAAGGCTATTCTTCAGTAACTGACCATTTCAGGGCTTTCGCATCTTCTCTGAACTTTTTCAGTAGCAAATCGAGCCTGTCTTTGCATGCCCGGCCTTTGATGAAGACAGGTTTCTCATCCGTAGAAAAGACAGCGCTCAACTTTGTAGCTATGTCTTCCCAATCAGCAGCCTTTTCAGGGCGAACTGAAAAGACCTCCTTGGCAAGTGCAAGGTCGTTAGACAGCTGCAGCCACCTAAAATTCGGCATGTGTGTTCTTTTTCCTGCATGAATGAAAGCACAAAAATAGACTTCATAGTTAATCGAATTTCTGCCTGAAAAGGTTTAAAACTGCATACCTGAGAGCAATGGCATGTTCCGAAGATACCAGTGCCTTGGTCACGTGTAGAAGCGATCACGTGACGATTTTCCCGCCAGCCGTTACCCGGAAGCTCGAAAAATTGCGCAACTAAAACTCTCTAATGAAAGCCATTCAAGCATAACACTGTTATGCCAGGTTGTAGCAATAATTTATGCGGTATATATATACCCTCAGGCTATTTAAAGGGCAAGCATGTTTTTGATTTGTGCTGGCACAGTAACATGCATGGTCTCACAACACATTTGCATGAATAAAGCAACACATCAATTGTCAGTTATGTATGCAACTCCATACTTTTCGATGAAATTGACCTTATAAGTTTCATTATGTCATGTTCACTTCCCCAAACTGGACACAAGGCGGTTAGTTCTTCTACTGTGTTGATATGGTGGGCATTACGAACAATTGTCTCTATTAGTACGTCACCCATAACAGTGATAAGCTCTTCTTGTAGAGGAAGTTCATCATGACCAGAGTACTCTGCATTGCACATTTCTTTCAGCTTCTTCTTTAACATCCTAGCTTGCTAATCTGTCCACTGACTTTTAGTATCATTCAATGATGCCACTGGCCTTTGAATAGCAGGTCTGCCTGGTATGCACTTGGGCCGATCCAGAACATAGGAGCCACATTTGCACATTTTGGTACAGATATCACAGAAATTGTGCAAAATTGGTATTGATGAATAGGAACCAAGGTAGCCCTTGAATAATTGATATCGGCGACATATTAGACCCTCCTTATGAAATTCAGTCTTGCAGTACTGCTTCATACCCTTTGATACATGGCCACGCAGTGCCCCTAGATAAAGATAAATGACTGTGTGGCTTTGCTTGGTGTCTCTCCCGGCACGTCCCGATTCCTGCACATAGTCGTCTATTGCACTGGATGGACCAAAATGTATTACATGGCGAACATTAGGGATATTAACACCCATTCCAAATGCAACGGTTGAAAATATTACTCGGCACTTCCCATCTGTCTTGGAAAATGATTCCAACAAAATTTCTTTGCCTGAGTCGGTAATTTTTGAATGGAACATTCCAAAAATCGCATTTTGTAGGATACATTTTCCTGTTGGAATGTAGCCACATTTCCCAAGTATTGTTGCAAATGACTGATAAAGCATGGCACAATCATCAATTCGTCTACAAAAGATGAGAACCTTTTCACATGCTTTTCCCATCTCCAGTAACTCATCTAATAGCCAAGAGAACACACTTGGATCTGATTGGGGTATGTGATGTACAGCAAATCTTATATTAGACTTATTAGGTGATTCCACAATGTACGCTACATCCTGCATTCCAATTATCTTCACAATATGTGCCTTGTTGTTTTCGTTGCAGTAGCTGTCATTGCAATCATAGGTGTCTCCATCCTTGTGAAGGACCTTATATCCCCTAGGGAAGCATAGGCAGTCCTAAAAGGTGAATCCCCCATTCCCCACTGCACAATGCAGTGAGCTTCGTCAACAAAAACAGCACAAACTGACTCCCGAAAGTCGTCCTTCCTCATAATATCCACCCATTTTCTTTCCTGCATGGCTTCAGGACTCACAAATACATAATTGGCGTCTCTCAATGGCACCTTCTGCGGGTTCTCTCCCCACGACAATCGTGCGGTTTTTTGTCCTCTTTCCTGTAAATCTTGGACTTAAGAATCCATAAGTGATATTAGCGGTGATAATATGAGTACCTTTGAAGTTCCAAGTGGAATATTATTCTTTCTGTCAACGCATAACGGTGTTAATTCGAATATCAAGCTCTTCCCGAATCCAGTTGGTAGGTTGATGAACGTATCGCGACCAGATAAGATGTACGAAAGTGCCTCTCTTTGTTGAGGAAGAATTGAGATATCGCTCTTGCCAATAACCTACAAAGACGAACGAACAACTTCAGAGAAACTATCTTCACCGCAGCCCTGTAACGCCATGTTCGTCAGCCCAGAAAACGTGCTTAATTAATGATAATAGGCAAGCGACCACAAGTGGTGAATCTTATTAACCAAAGTCTGTATCAATGGGATCTGATAGGTCAAATCTTACGCAACCATAACGACTGTTGCTGGACCCACGTTTTTCTCCCTGCGCACCCGTGGGCAGGGCGCTTACAATACGAAACGTGGTTCCAGCTGGCTGGACTAGGGTGGCGGGTGCAACCCTTATATCAAGTGAAGAGGTTGTGTTCAGTGAATTTATAAAATTATTGAGTGCAATTTCCATAATAAGAGAAAGCCCACACACACACACACTCACACACTCACACACGTGCACACACACACACACACACACACACACACACACACACACACACACACACACGGGCCCAAACACACACACACACACACACACACACAAACACACACACAAACACACACATACACACACACACACACACACACACACACACACACACATACACACACACACAGACAGATTCACACAGGCCAACACACACACACACACACACACACACACACACATGTACACACACATGCACACACAACACTCACCAACTATTGGCACACACACATATATATACGTACATACACACACATACGTGCAAACATACACACACACACACACACACACAAATCCTGCATAAACTTCAAACCATTGCTAGGGGCGCCAACGTGAAAAATGGACCTTCACCAAATTCTCTCAAAGTTGGTACAGGGGTGGCCCCTAGTACACATTACCTGCATGTCATCTTTTGGTCGAATTCGTTCCTTCGTCACTGAGTTATTGCCCAAATTCCACCATTTTATCCAACGTGTAATGAAAAAACTTCGGTCCACAGTGACTAGGAACCACCCCTCCAACTCCTAACTATACACGTGTATGAAGTAGTTGTATGTGTATGCTAACCAGGTATTAAAAGTATAAAAGCTGAACTTAGCAATGATTACGGAGTGAATTCGTACCGAACTCTGTCGGCGCACACACACACTTCAAGTCACGACTCTCCAACGAGAAGGACAATGGTAAGCGTAGTGGTATGATAAGATAGGGTAGTGTAGTACCTACCGTGGTTGAAGATACGACATAAGTTTATTCTCTTAAACCACCTGGATGAATACTTTCAAATTGATTGCCGAAATATATTCGACGGCAAAGGTACAAGAAAATGCTAATTGACTTTTAAACTTATGGTTATTAAGGCAAAGACGACTCATACTTTATAACCATTAATAAATCCACCAAAGTAAGATGAAAAAGCTTGGAATATTGACAAATAGAGTGCGCATGTTCGGCAACCGCCATTTCTTGTGGGTTACGCAACATCTAAAATACTGTGGTGAAAATGTATGGGGAGAGTTGATGTAAGTCAAGTCACAAAAGCCAAAAATGAGTGAGTTCACAAGGTATAAACTGTGTAAATTAGGATTAAAGTTCGGTTACTGATATTTGCTCAGCCATTATTTTTAAATCACCCACTGCAAAGTCTGCCATCAGATTGAAGTGACATGGCTCTTCTTCACCCTCATACTGAGCCTAAAATGTACCTGTTTTCTCATCATAGCTCTGTATAAGACCATTGTACCATTTGTTTGATTTTGTATGCTTGCAAAGGAACCTATGTTGTATTTGTTTGCCAACCAAATCTGTGGGCTCGTACTTGGCTGCTTGTGGGATGGGATTGCTCTCTATAATCTTCTTAAACGTTTGAATCAGTTCTTCCATGGGGACAGGTTTTCCTGCTCGAGTGAAGTTTAGCTTTATGTTCTGATGGAATAATTTCTTCCGCAGTTTAACTTGCATTTGAATTAGCTCTTTCATCCGTGACCTTTTCTTTTGTACACTTGTTTGTTCATCATCAATCATGGATAAGATTTCATCAAGTTCATGTGCTCCAATAATGACCATCACATTTGATAGTGTATCTTTCAGATTTGCTAATTTCTCCGCTGCAATTTTCTTAGATTTTATTTGTTCACTCAATGCTGCTTGTCGTTCTTTCTTCAGTGCTTCTTTTTTTGTTTTATGGAGTTCCTGGGCTTCTTTTCTGTTATCCATTGCCTTTCCAATTGCCATGGATTGTTCTTCTTTGGACAGTGAATCCAACCAGCCCATGGTTTTGTTTTTTTTTGCTTCAATTAAGTTTCGTTTTGTCCTTTGACTAGCTGTAGCCATGTTATTATTGTGTAGCCAATCATTTAACCCCAATATTGACTCACATATATCGTTGCTTGGTTGAATGGATTTTAATATCTTTTGCACATTTTCTGGGGGATCCCAATATTTTCCTTGAGGTAAGAAGTCCCTTGCATAAGTTCGTAGTTTGTTTCGCATTTCCAGTGCACCAACTGATACTAGCTCCACCACCAGGCCATCCCATTTATCTTGACTGAAGATTCTACTTCGGACTGCTATTTTGGCTGCATGTCCTGAGGTGGTGGGGCAGTATAATCTACCCTCACTAGTGAAGACCTGTATTTCACCATCAAGTGCTTTTCTTGAGTCGATCTCGAGCAATTCAAGAAATGAGTCTAGCTCTAGATAATTCTCATATCAAATACACTCTTATTTAGTATTGTAGATTTTGAGAGTGTCACTAAATTGCTATAGATATGAAGAAACATCAAACTATCAGCTTTAACGGCAGCCATGATGCGATCATCATTTAATTTGATGTAAAGGTCTCTTTCCAGTTTGTTTTTCTTGAATAGTTCAAGGTACTGCAGTGCTGCTTTCCTCAAGACAAGTAACTTTGCTGCATTAGAAGCAGTCACAAAGTACCTACTGCCCACTTGTCGATCCAAGGTAATTAGTTGGCATGTTCTGTAATATTCACATTCATCGCTGCTTGATGCCATTCCTACTTCCAGAAAATCAGGAAATGACACAGATCCAACACCATATTCTGGCACTCCTTTGCTTCCGAACACCTTACAAAACTCATGGATAATGGTGTCAATTTCAGAGTATTGGCGATTTACTGCAGATCCACCTGTGCATTCAGACTGAGTCTCCCTCAGTAGTGGTGAAATTCCCTGTATAAATGCCTTCCGAAGATTTACTCCTAGATGCATAGAACAGAAGTTAGTAACCAAATCTTCACTGCTGAAGTCAGTCATGCCAAATCTTGCAATATCCTCCTTCCTTTTCTGTTGTACTATTGCATTGAACTTTTTTTGTGTCGCAGCACTGTCTGATGTTGATGATGTAACCAAGCCCCAATTTATGGAGTCCGCATTCGGAAGACCAAGATCATGTGCCAACTTTCTTAAACGCTCCAGTTCACTTGAAATATCTTTTGCTATTTGCTCTGCAGAGCCATTTGGCAATTCGTTTACTGACAAAACTATACCATTAATGGTTGCAGCACCAAGTTTCTTTTGTCCTAATGTGGTGCCATCTGAATTTAAGTGAAATGCTTTGCTGTTTGATAGCTCTGTCACCTTATGTATGTCGTTTATTGTGCATAATTCATTTTGTCGCATGTATTTGGCACAAGATTTTTGTGGCAATTGGACCTCATCTATGTCTATGTGTGGTAAAAAGTGTTGAAGCATAAGCTTGATGCTACTTGATATTTTGTCAGGTGGCATTCCGTGAGCAAGTAGATTGTAGCATAATTTGCAAATCTCTTTTGTGTATTGTCCTCCCTCTTTAGTTTCATAAGCAATCTCATGATCTGCAGGTGCCTCTTCTGTTTCTGGAGGAATGCCATCCATGGACCAATTTGTTTCTTTACTTCCACTGTGACAAAATTCCTGCATTTCCACTAATTCTGCCTCAGTTGCTGCCATGTCTTGCTGGAGCCTGCCTATCAGTTCATGGGCTTTTTGCAACTTTTTTTCATAACATTTTGTCATTTCTTTCATTCTGTTTGCTATATTGCTCAATGGTTGCCTTTGACTTGTGTCTTGGATTGAACAAATACTGGGTGATTCAACAATATCATGATTTTCTTCATCTGAGTAAAATTGCACCAGCTTATCATGATCA
>CAUJGJ010000397.1:4455000-4475000 GCA_963170055.1 Halisarca cf. caerulea
ACATACAAGTGCAGGATTCCTTTACAGTTTGTATGTGTGAAAAAATTGGTGTATCTGTGTGTATTTGTGCACATACTATGAGTGTGCATGCATGTTTGTGTGTGTGTGTGTGTGTGTGTGTGTGATCTATGGTGGGTATGTGGGTGTGTGGGGTGTGTGTGGGTGTTTACAGGGGAGTAGGAACACTCATATGTATAAGGCTGTGGTCACACTACGGTGGCGTTGATGTCGATGTTCACGTTTCAGTCACGTTTTCTCGGTCACACGGCAATTTTCGAATCGTGAGCGTCAGCGCGTGACGCAACTGTGAACGTGAGACGTAAGAATATAGTCACGATGACGTTTACGTCAGTGTCAACGTGACTTTTATCTGGAAAGGTGTTTTTCTGTGAGTTGAAGCAAACGAATCAACGTGATATGGCTAAATCAGAGAAAAAGCAGAAAGTTAAGTGGGATCCTGAGGCGAAGAGGCGGCTAATTGATATTTGGGCGGATATTCTCACAGAAACAAACGGCAATATGCTTTTGAGGAAAAAGGAGATAATTGCAACCACTCGATTGAATGATTGCCTGAAGACGCTGCACTTTGACACGCAGTATACTGAAAAAGCCGTCTGTCATAAAATTGATTTGGTGGTAAAGAAGGGAAAGCAAATGTACACGATGTATCAAAAGAAGGGGGAGACGGGAAAGGAGTACACAGACAATAAAGATACCATCGATCTTGACAGTGCCAAGATATGTTGGCCCAACTTTGAAACTGATTTTATCAGCGAAGGGTCTTTTAGACCAGAAGAGTTCTTCGAAATATTATTATAGTCAATAACGCCGATTTCCAAGCGATTCGAGTTTCCAGGGCCGTAGGCGGTCCACGAGTTTTTTAAACTTGAATCGCTTGTTATGATCGTTTCAAAGAGCACCCATCATTGGGCCCTGGAAATGTGGATGAATCTTGTACCCCTGTGCGAGAGGAAGTGGTCATTACAGAAGGCGATTCTGAGGTCCTGGATTGCAGCAAAGAGCATAGTACACCATCAACTTCCAGATGTCCTAGCCGGTCATCAAACAAAGGAGAATGGGATGATGACATTCCAGATGATGACAGCCACAATTATGAGGATGACATTCAAATTGATGAAGAAGATGAGGATGAGATTGTTCCTTCAAAGAAAAAGAAAGTTGAGAAAGGCAAGTACAAGATGACTGCCCGGGTTGCTCCCCAAACTGCTGTTGCCCTACAATTGATTGGTGCCATAGCTGAAATGCAGGAAGGAGCTCAGGCTCGTCAGATTGAGCATGAAAGAAAGCTACAAGACGCGCATGCTTTCCAGCAAAAAATGGAGCAGGAAAGAGTGAAGTTTGAGGCACAACTTTTCTCCACTCTGCAACAGCAGAACGACCGATTCCAATTAAATCTTTTTCAGCAAAATCAGGTATTTCAGGCCGAGTTATTGAAGAAGCTTTTTGAAAAATCAGACTCAGATAAATAGTATTTAGCTTGTCATATCTACTGATGCAGACTGGTAGCTATAATATTATTATTACTATTATTGTAATTGTGTTCTGCGAATGTAATTGACTTGAAATGGAAGCGTATATGGACATGCTGCGATAGCATGCATAATAACTTTAATTAGTAATGTCAGGGAGCTGGTCTATTACGATGAATATATTTTGCCAGTGCATAACGCACTGAAGAAGCAGATCCTGTTATGGAAGAGGAGTGCTGATTCAATGGTGTAATTTGTACAAAGGTGCTTTGATCTGGCAACCGACCAGGCTCAAATGGGCATTGGTGTCTTTCACAAACATTATGTAGTGCACAACATACCATAGAGTATTTCCTGGCAAAGGCTGGATCATTAATTCGGCATGATGTACCACTCAAAATTTGCCAACACCCTTTCAGATGTCCAAATGATTGCTCCACCACTCTTCTTGTTCGGATCAAGCTGTAATTAAAGCTACGCTTGTGACCTGGCACTGAAGATGACTCATCGTAGCATTTCATACAAGTAGCACTCAAGGGGAAGGCGGCATCAGCTACAAGATAAGGTGTCACTTGAACACCCTCAATGGACTGTGGTGGATGAAATAGCCACTTTTTTTGCTGAATGTTGTAATACAGAGCACTTTTCCGAACTGTGTATGAATCCCCAACTGATCCCAGTCTTCCAGTATTGACATATGTAAATATACCTCGAGCATCAATGCAAGCAAGAACAATTATGGAACAAAACTTTTTGTAACAATAGTAGGTGTCCCTGAAATCTTCTGGTTTCTTGATAGGAACAAAAGTACCATCAATAGCCCCTCCACAAAAAGGCAAACCACATGATGACTTGAAGTCAACCATAACTTGATCAAGTTCAGATCCTGATGGAAACATGATGGCCTTTGGTACCAGCTTCTCACGCAAGATGTCTATTGTGTCATGGACAATAGAAACAACAGTAGACTTGCCAAGAGCATACAGAGTTGCCAGCTGTACAAAGCTAGTGCCATGTGCTAGCCAATGCAGTCCAACAGCTAGTCTCTTTGGAGCAGGAATAGAACGCCTCATCTGAGTGTCTTTCTTGCAAAAATACCTACCATAAGTCCTTACAAGGAACCAGAAGGTGTCTTTAGACATTCGAAAGTTCTTGAGGTATTGACTGTCCTCCCAGTCAGGATATTTCCTTCCCATCCTTTTCCAGAGGTAACAGACACCTTTCTCCCACAATCCTTGCGCTCTTGGGGCTGCCCAGAATCTACGCAGAGCTCGGAAGCCGTGGAATAGATGGTTGAATGGTGGAAATAAGCACAGTGCAAACATAACGATAGAAGGCAGGTGAGATTGCGAGCCAAATGGATTTCGATTACGTCCTTTCTGACAATAATTCCTTCTTGTCTGACGATGGCGAACTCCGGAGAAACTACGGTGCTGAAGTGTGGACAAAAGATACGAAACAGAAAGCTTTAGCAGCACCATTTTTGTTCAGCTGACAAACGAGATTGAAACAATGTGACCAATTCACTGCATTTTGCTGTCGTCAACGTGAACGTGAATGTCACTGTCAACGTTATACCTACCGTAGTGTGACCTAGGCCTGAGTGATGAAGCATTTTGTACAGCAATATTATTGACATGTGTATGATTTTGGGCCCTACTCACTAAATGGGAGGGGGCCAGGGCCCCCCTGGCCCACCCTGGTTCCTATGCCTATGGTGTGTGCGTGTGTGTGTGTATGTGTGTGTGTGTGTGTGTGTGTGTATGTGTGTGTATGTGTTTTGTGTGTGTGTGTGTGTGTGTGTGTGTGTGTGTGTGTGTGTGTGTGTGTGTGTGTGTGTGTGTGCACCAAAAGTAGACGAGTGTTGTTGGCTATATAGCAGAAGATTTATCCCCTGAGAATAAGAGCAGAGATGGCCACCAACGAAATGAATCGGCCATATAGTGTGTCGCTAGCAATGGTTTGAAATTTATGCAAGATTTGTGTGTGTGTGTGTGTGTGTGTGTGTGTGTGTGTGTGTGAGTGAGTGTGTGTGTTTACGTGTGTGTGTGTGTATGTGTGTGTGTGTGCACCAAATGTTGGTGAGTGTTGTTGGCTATATAGTGGAAGATTTATCCTCTGAGAATGAAAGCGGATATGAAGCACCAACGAAATGAATTGACCATTTTTAAATCATTTTGTGTTCTGTTAGCAATGGTTTAAAATTTACGAAGGATTTGTGTGTGTGTGTGTGTGTGTTTGTGTGTGTGTGTGTGTGTGTGTGTGTGTGTGTGTGTGTGTGTATGTGTGCGTGTGTGTGTGCGCGTGCGTGTGTGCATGCGTGCGTGTGTGTGTGTGTGTATGTGTGTGTGTGTGTGTGTGTGTGTGTGCGTTGGTGTGTGTGAGTTTGTGTGTGTGTGTTGGTGTGTATGTGTGTGTGTGTGTGTGTGTGTGTTTGTGTCTGTGTGTGTGGGGGGGGGGCTTATTTTTAATATAAAATATAGAAATTACTCTTAATAATTGGATATATTCACTGAACACAACCTCTTCTCTTGATATAAGGGTTGCACCCACCACTCGAACTAGGGGTGAAGGCGGCCAAAGGCCGCCTTCTCCCCTAGTTTGTTAAAATAAATTTTGGATTCAAATTTACCCAAAAGTGATAACAATTTCTTCCAGATGTACGACTTGCGCTGTTCGCTGATAATATCGATTCTTTTTCACTTTTTTCAAGATACCCAATCTTCACAAAGGGAAAACGATGTCACATAAGGTCCTAAGGTTTACAGCTCTAGCAATACTTTGCAAACACAACGTCTTAGACTTGTCTGCGAACGACCTTTACGCAGAATAGTATGCGTCAGATACTATCTGAATTCTTAGGACTTAAGCTACTACTTTGCTATTTCAACCAATTTGAGTGAATAAAGCCCAGTGGATAGCAAAAGGAACATTTTAGGCGAAATCTAGGTAAAATTCCAAGGAAGACTAAGACAAAGTAGAGAATGAAGCCAGATAGCACAACTACACCAAAGCGCTAAAATTCAGTTGCCACTTAATGGCTGCTAAAACTGCAAAAAATAATCTAATTGTAGCTCTAGAATGTATTCTGCCTTTCTCCCTGAAGAGAGCAACAGCTTAAATATGATAAACAAGTTGGTGCTTGTTTTTAATAACTCCTGTTCTTCACAAAACAAGCACTGCAAAATTGGAAGGAGTACGAAGCACCTAAACTGACAAATTGAAGGGAACTAGTGATTCGAGTTTAAAAAACTCGTGCGCCGCCTACAGCCCTGGAAACTCGAATCACTTGGAAATCTTTCTAACGGACTCGAAAGATCACTGTAAGAAATGCATGGTTTTGAGTAGTGGTGTAGTAAAATGTGTGTGTGTGTGTGTGTGTGTGTGTGTGTGTGTGTGTGTCAAGTTTTAGCATTCAATAATCCAAACAATATATTGGAATCATGATCTAGTCAGTTTTTTTAATTGTAAATGACAGTGACAATTTCAATAAAAGTTAATACGCATGCCATTCTGCAATACTATAATAATAGTAGTCCCAGGATGCACCACGAGGAGGTAGGCATGCTTTGCATCCCAGAGGATTGGATTCGTTTTAACTAGGGTCTGCAATAGTCCGTAAAACTCCTCCAATCCAAAATAAAAATGGTGCAATAAAATGCTATACATATAATGGTACAGGTGTACCGTTGTGTGATCCACCAGAATCACTTAAATGTGTAGCTATAGAATAAAGAACAGAATATACAATGTGATCTTTCAGCAGATCAATACAGTCAGCATGTTATAGTAATATTTTTTCCGTGCTAAGGTGCACAAGGTATCCACAATTGGCCACAAGTAGTCAATAGTATGATCATTGTGATCTATGCAAGTCTCCATTGGGCAGTGCAATGTGCATAGCCCAATATGTGAGACGTACTATTTACCATCAAAGGCACTGGAAGTTGTGTACCAAAGGAAGGTACTATGGGGAAAGGTACTGCATACCGATGAAGGTAGCAAATACCACAAGAAATGTATACTGCGTACCAATATATATGCAGGTACAGGATGTAAAGGGTGATATACTGTGCCATAATTCCCAACCTTTTATAGTTGTACTCAATTTGCAGAGTGGTGTAAACTTAAGGTTGAGGTGGCACTGACTACCTATATATGGGGTTCAATGTGTAATGATTAGCCATTTGCCTTTGTTCTATGGATGTATAGACATGACTAATATATACTCCTTAATGACATATATTCTTCCCTTATAGGGTATAGGATTGCTTATTAAATGCAAATGGCTCATTACAAGTGTTTGCTCAAACATGAACTCTAAATTTCAACCACCTTATCTATGCGGGCAATAACTACTCTAAATGCATTTGCAAGATGCCCCAAATAACTGGACTCTGAGCAGGGGCGTTGCAAAAGCTGTACAGACTTGGAGTCTGCATGGAAATGTAGTCTAATTGCATAAAAATTCAGTTTTGGTTTCTATCTAATTCATTCAAGTTAGACTATCACGTTCAACAAT
Source organism: Halisarca cf. caerulea (assembly GCA_963170055.1). Classification (NCBI taxonomy): domain Eukaryota; kingdom Metazoa; phylum Porifera; class Demospongiae; order Chondrillida; family Halisarcidae; genus Halisarca; species Halisarca cf. caerulea. Next base: position 4,461,013 of record CAUJGJ010000397.1, read on the forward strand.
ATTACATTGTTGACCAAGAGGTGCTTCACAAAACATGAAAGCTAAAGAATGCCATCAAGAGGTATTCATCCATGGATGGCTTCGTGCATAACAGCAACATGCTGTTATTTTAATAGTAGCATAAGATTAGTGGTTTCCTAATATTTAATAGTTTGAATTTCTTTTAACAAAACGCATTTAAATGCTAATCTAATGCTTTTGATTCAGTTCAGCAATAATTAATGTTGTTGTCAATAGTGCTTTGCTGACGAGGAAGCGGTCATTACCATCACAGATTATTTTATAATTTTTGAATGGATGGTGTCGTGTGTAGCAGTGATACATGCTCCTACATTCAAAGTAGCATAAAACTTATGCATAACCTTTCACACCGGGTGATATATGATGACAATTTTGTCATCGTGGGGAGAACCTATGTATGTATCTAAGAATCTAAGAATTATTCTAGTTTGGCCTATGGTTGATTTTTTTGTTATATTAGTATTTACTATCGAAGTTTTTATTTGGGCATGTTAGTTATCCCGCATATACACTTCAACAGCAATTTTGACATTTCTAACTACAAAAGAAGATTTTATTGATTGCCTTCATAAATGAAATAATATAGGGAGCATGCACGTTCTGGCCCCTATATGATTTCAGTTATGAAGCGTCATATGAGGAATGAATCAAATTTTGATATCCTTTGGAAACATGAGGCGAAAGTAAAAGTTGTAAATATTTACAAAACATAATTACATGTGCATAAACACAGTCCTCAATACAATAATTATTACATTTCACACCCCCAGTGAGACCTAAATGATACAAAGGGTTTGAAAAAAAGTGAGATGTGGACATTGTTGGCAATAATGCTGTGAAATGAGAAGAGTCAAAAAAGCCTCTGATGGCGGGGTAGTCTTCAACTGAAGGCAAGTACTTGATGTGATTGTTCATTCTCCTGTCTTTCTGTTGAAACAATCGTTCAATCTCCACAGATGAGCTGTTTACATCCACTCTGCCAAGTTCTCCTACACTTCTGTGTCGCATATAGCCATACATGTATATTGGCCTCTTTAACATAAGACACAAGGCATGCAGGTGGAAATGATTTCCCCAGCATTGGTCTTGAGCTGCTTCTTGCAAAAGTTTGCTCCATTCCCTTTCTGTAATTGCTGTAATATTTTCTTCATTTCGATCCACATTACGTAATAATAGTTGTGTACTAGGCTTCATCACCTCAAACATATGCTCCTTATTTTCTAATAAGCTGTACACAGTGATTGCTCTCAGATGTGCTGCATATTCTTCTGTACCATGCAGTGCAATGGAGATGGTATTGTACATACAGTTCCCATCACCCGTGGTCCTCACTGGAACATATTGTGATGTAAATGAGGGCAAAAGTTCCTCTTGTACAGACATGTCCACCACATGAGTTTCCACATTGAAAATGTCATTTTCCTGTTTGTTAACCTCATTTATTAAAGTTTTCATAGCAATCTTGTTGTCTTCCATCAATTCTTTTAATTCTTCCATTGACTCTTTCTTTTTACTTTTGAGAATGTCCTCAATGTTCTGCATAAATTCTCTCACCTCCTTAGTATAGTTCATTCATGCAAGAATGGCCAAATAGACTACTTATCATGGTAGGATGCAAAGTGCTGCTGTTTAAATTTAGTAATAGTAATCACAAAGAAAACTGCAAAATTCTGTTTATGAATACCGAATGCACAAAGGATTTTGAATTATTGTTGCCATGGCAACCCCAGCCCATTTAATGAGCTCATAAATATGCGCATAATTACAATATTATGGTTTTATTTTGACCTATTTTACAAAATAGAAAGCTCATCAAGCCAATTTGAAATTTATTAGTGCAAATAGAACACTAAATGAAACTTTATACAAGAGTTTTTGGTTCTAACTTGAAACAGTATTGTTATTCATAGGTAATAATTCATTAATTATTCATATTTTGGCAATATTAAAAGACCTATTCTGAATTGAATGCCAAGTTAAATCAAATGAAACTCATAAATGTTATTTGCCAAAACAATGTCTATAATTATACAAAAGACAATGCTAATAAATGATTCATAGTGGGAAATACAACAGTTTGAAATAGACATATAAACGAATATTACATTATTGAGATTAATAGATATACCTGTATCTGTATGAAACAAAACACTATATGCAAAACCTATGCATTACTTTTTTGATGTGGTACTTTTCTGTGGGCTTTGTAAAGCTTAACAGCTTCATTGGCTTTGAAACCTGTCGTTCCTTCATCGTATGCATGCAGGTAATCCCTTGACTTTCTAAAGTACTTTTGAATAAGGTCAAGTGTGACACTTGATTCAAGACACTTCCATTGCTGGTGTTGAACTTGGGGAGAAAGACCGCACGGTGGCCAAACCGGTTTAAAAGCCGCTCGACTTTGTTTTTCTCATTGCGAAAATCATCATGTGATTGCAGGATTTCAATCAGTTTGTCCTTAGTCAAGCCACGTGTATCCACCCCTCTCTCTTCCAGGACCATTTTCAAACACTTAAGTCGACCATCAGGAAGTGTCATGGATTGCGGTCGACCATTAATGGTGAATAATGAAGAAGACCACATCTTTGGTGCTCTTCCTCCCGGGTGAACATTCATTTTATGGGCAATGAGGGCATCATCATCATAGGCAGTATGTACTTTGGCCTGATCAAAAACAAAAATGACTGTATATTTATCTGATGGATACTTAAATTCTGCAATTTGCGCAGCTTTAGCAACTTGAAGACAAAACTTGTCTGAAGTAAAATATCCATCATGATCCTCCCCAACATGTAGAACTTCCCTAGCAATTGGTGGAATGTTCAATCCAAGATGGTCCCGTTTCTCTAATTCACATTCTGAAAGTCGTAGAAACCCATTGTGTTCATCAATGAAATCAGTCACCATTATGCCTCTCCCTTGATCTTTTGGGCGCAGAGGAGCAGTTCCCTTCTCATGCCAAACGTACGCTCTGCCATCATTTGAATGGAATACACTCTCGTCATGGTAAATCAATACAAGTGACTTGGGTGCTTCACTGTCTCCTATTGGATAAGGGTGCATACCATCTGAGCATGTTGGAGGAGGCTTGTGAGCAGCTTCCAAGTCCTTCATCATAGTGATGTATTGAGAACGGTTTGCTGTAACATCTGCACGTTCATGACCATCAACGAATCCTTTTGTGATTTTCGAGTGCTCAAAACCCAGTTCCTTCATCAGTTTCCAAGCTGTGACAGATCCAATAGATTTTACATCATTTGTTTGCTGTCCTTCCATCTGTGGCAATAGGTCACTATTTATCCATGTTTTAAATTTTTCAACTGTCAGGCCTGAGTTCCACTTTGCTGTCTCCTTACGTAGCCACTTAGTAGCCTTTGATCGAATTTTCTCATCCCCTATGAGAACTCTGCGTACCCAAGTACCTCTTTCCTCTGGTACAATATTGCCACTACTTTTATAGAAATCAGAGTGCCAACGCCTCAATGAGCGCTCTGATGATATGGTATATTTAGTAGCTAATTTTGATGCAACCGATCTACTCAAACCACACTCACGCATTAGCACTTCCACCAAGAGTATTCCTTGAAAGTGTGAGGCTTCAGAAGGCTGGTCAGCAATCCATTCTTTCAGCACTTCCTGGGCATCATGACTAGTAAAGTCATAGTCATCATCTTCCACAATATTGTCTGATTCGAAGCTGAATCTCTCTGAGGTACTCTCCTCTTCAGCATCTTCATTAGAAATTGTTGCAATCTCATCTACAACCGTAGGAACAGGTGCCAGGTTGCTGACAGTCTCTGTTGGTTCAGTGAGCAACGGTTCCGTTTCGCAAATTCGCTTCGCACGTACTTTTTCCATTCTTTCACAAAGTCTTTTCCTAGAAGACCATCTATTTTGCTTTTCCGCCATATCTTTAACGATTTCGTTCCTTAAATTGCAAGAAAGTTAACTAAATCGGCGATAACCGTTATTTAAAGAAGACGACGAAGATGGCTTCCGAATAAAGAATGCGGAAATTATGCGGAAGTGTGCGGTAAAAATACGATATCGCATTTCAGGGTTCAGCCTACGTCATCAAAATGCGCTAATCTGATTGGTCAAAAGCAATATCTCATCATCCAAAGCTCTGACGTTATTTCTGACTTCAGATTCGGATTCTACGTGCCCGGAAACCCTAGGAAGCTTGTTTTCATAACCCTAGCGATATCATTGACCACACAGGAACAAAATAAAATGTTGGCCATTCTTACATTAATGAACTATATCCGGATCAAGTCTGGTTTCCAGGCACTCCTCCCATAATTTTGCCAGTGTTCGGTAGTTGTCAATGATACTCTCAATAGCATCACCACGTACAGTCCATTTTGTTGAGCAAAACGAACGAATGCCAATACTTGGACCTGATTCATCTTCAGCTTGATTCTCAACTTTGATGCGATCAAAAGCAGCATTGTGCTTTGGTGAAAAACGTATTAGCTTACTTCATCAAGTATCAAGTATCAAGTATTCTTATTTAGACTGGGGAACCGTTAGCCAAGGGCTACTATTAGTGGCACCCAGAAAAGAAAAGGAAAAAAGTACATGTAGAATATAAAAGTATATACAAAGAGATTGAAACTGTTTGTACAAAAGAATTCTAAAAATAAATAAATAAAATTTTAAGAAAATGAAGTTCAGAATTTACATTGAAGAATTAGTACATGCAGCAATAAAAATAATTAAATAAGATTTGATTAAGCAGAGTAAGTGATGGAATACAAAAGATAATTATAATGAAGAAGTCATTAGAAAAAGTAGTCTTTACAAAGTTTTGAGAATGCCCTGAAGTCTGTACAAGTTCTCATCTTATCAGGAAGAGACTGCCACAATGAAGCACCAGAGAAGCTGAAGGCCTTTTGTCCGAAGCTGGTTCTCGAGGGAGGCAGATTTATTTGGTGGGTGGAAGAGGAGCGTGTGTTATAGTGAGAGGAGGGGGAAGAGAAAAGTTGAGAAAGATAAGGAGACTCGGAAGACAAGCATTTGAATACAGTTTGAGCCAAGTGGAGATTTCTTCTGGCAGAGAGAGTAGAAAGACCAAGTTTAGAACGAGCAGCAGAAGCAGAATAATCTCTACGCTTACGAAGGCGAAGAGCTTCATCCTTAGTACACCCAGACCAGGCAACATCGCAATAGTCAAAGGAAGGAAGAATGTAAGATTTTAGATACAGAAGAAGGAGGGGCTGAGGGAGAAACCAAGAGAGACGACGTAAAAGGTGGAGGCTACGGGTGACCTTGTTACAAACTAAATTGATGTGATCGGACCATGTCAGAGTGTCATTGACCAAGACTCCAAGAAACTTAAAGGACTGAACCTGTTCTACATGCACATCATCAATTCTCAACACCAGCTTGCTGTCAACCTTCTTCCTAGCAGAATGTATTAACATACTCTTTGTTTTAAGGGTGTTTAGTTTCAAACCATTTTGTTGTAGCCACAAGTTTGCCAGGTCAAGAGTTACTTGAAGAGAAGAGTTAATAGAAGGAAGATTGTCACTAATGATAAAGATAGTGGTGTCATCAGCAAACAGTACAGTTGAATCAGGAGGAAGAGCAGAAGGAAGATCATTTATGAAGGTAGAGAAGAGGGTGGGACCAAGTATTGAGCCTTGGGGAACGCCGGAGCTGGGGAAACCAAGTGACGAATAAGAGTTTTCGACCCGAGTAACATGAGAGCGGTTGGAGAGATAGGACCTAAACCAGGAGATTGTGGAAGGAGACAGACCAAAGCGAGAAAGCTTAAGCAGGAGAAGATCATGTGGGACAGTATCAAAGGCTTTGGAAATGTCTAGAAACACTACTCCTACATATTTTTTGTTATCAAGAGCTTTGTACCACTTATCCAGGCAATGAAGAAGAAGAGTTTGCGTAGAGTTAGATGGACGGAAGCCAGACTGGAGGGGAAAGAGAAGGTTGTTTGAGTTGAGATGAGAAGAAAGTTGTTGCTGGACATGTTTCTCTAGGAGCTTACTAGAAACAGGAAGAAGGGAGATAGGCCGGTAATTAGAGGGATTGGCACGATCACCACCTTTGTGAAGTGGATGGATGGAGGCGCATTTCCAAGGCTCGGGGAAGACAGAAGAAGTGATGGAAGAGTTCAAGATGGAAGAAAGGGGATAGCAAATGACAGAACGAGCAGCTATAAGGGCAGTAGAAGGAATGTTATCAAGACCAACAGCACACTTAGATTTTAGAGAAACAAGAGAATTTTTAACCCAATCGGGAGTTGTAGGAGATAGAGATAGGGTTGGAGTAGAAGGCAAGCCAAGGGAAGCAAGATTGGGAGAAAAGATGGAAGAGCTAACTAACAAATGGTTATTGAGAGTGTTGGCAATGGAAGTAGAGTCGGACTTGAATGAGGACCAAGTGTCAGATGGAGTTGAAGAAGTGGCTAGTTTTAGAGTGTTCCAGATAGCTGAAGGGTGTGAGTTCCTACTGAAAAGTCGATGGAAGTATTCAATCTTTGCTTTACGCTGTAACCAGACTACACGGTTCCGTTGGGCATTAAAAATGCTTCTAGAAGCAGCAGAGGGGTTGCAACGATAGAAGCGAAAAAGCCGGTCACGCCTGTCCATTTCATCCCTAATTGACTTATCTATCCAGGGAGTAGGGTTCTTCTTTACTCTAATGGACTTTAAAGGAGCATGCTTGTCTAGAACTTCAGTGAATAAGCTGTTAAAGGTATCCACCTTATCATCAGGATCATCAAAGATATCAACTATAGACCACGGCACTGAATGAAGATCATCCTCGAAGATATTACTTTGGAAGTTTTTGAAAGAGCGTCGAGTGATCAGGGTGGGAGGAGGTTTTGGAACAGTATAGACTAGTTGGAGTAGGATGGGTAAGTGGTCGGAAAAGGAAGAGTCAAGAACAAGGGATTTGGAGATAGGCAGGTCGGGCGAAACAAGAAATAGATCCAAGATGGAGTTGGAAGCATCAGAGTAGCGAGTAGGCTGGGAGATAGGTTGAGAGAGAAGGTGGGAAGTTAAGAAATTTTGGAATGATTTGGAGTAAGGTTTATCAAGGTTAGCCATGTCAATGTTAAAGTCTCCACAAGCAAGTAAATGCTTCCTAGAAACCATTACCGAAGCAATATTGTCACAAAGATCCTGGACAGACTGGGAAGGACAACTGGGTGGTCTATAGAAGCAACCAAGGGCAACAGAAGGGTGAAAGCAACTGGACATAATAGAAACCCACAAAAACTCAACACCAGAAGCAGAAGTACCACAAGAAAGTACAGAACATTGCAAATGGTCAGCACAGTAGATAGCCACACCACCACCGGAACGATTACGATCGGAACGAAACAGGATAAAACCGGGTAAAGATACCTCATTATCACCAACAGAAGAGTCCAACCAGGTTTCAGAGAGGGCCAGAACGTCGGGGCGATGGGAAGACACAAGCGCAGCAACATCATCAAAGTGACGGAGCAGACTTCGGGTGTTCAATTGCACCACGGTAAGTTGAGACTTCTTCGACGTCTTCTTCCTTCGATCAGCGGCAGTTGCAGCATCCGGTCCAGGATTCTTCTCCACATCTCCAGCACGTAACAATAGGATGTTCTGTCCACACGATTTCCTGCGAAGAACAGACAGCAACCACAGAGCCCTTCTCCTTGAGTCGCGGAGGTGTGAAACAACGCTATCTTGATAGCGTGGCACCAAGGATGGAGAGAACCTCAAGTAGTCAACTAAAGGCACTGCAGAACTGTTCTGAGAACCATCCAGACAGAAATCAAACCAACACTTAAAGGAGATGGCAAAATATACGAGCACCAGAAAGCGAGCAAATCTACGCGCGGCCATTTTTTTTCCTCACCTTCTGCAGTCGTTATGATGGCGATTCATAAGCAATATCTAAAGCTTCGCGGCACACATTACTTTTCTTCATTGCATCAGACACTGCAAGGTTGAGTGCATGTCCATAGCAGTGTGTCAAAAGTGCACGTGGTTCCTCTGCCATAAGTTGAGTAGCAACACCCCATTTACTTCCTGACATGTTTGAGGCGCCATCATAACACTGACCCCGGCACTGTGATATCTTCAAGGACATACGCAACAGTACATCATGAATTGTAGCTGTTAGCGTGTCGGAATCAATGGTACCAACATTGTACAATCCAATCACATCTTCATGGTCTGTGAGGGATTCATCAACCCAGCGTATACAGACTACAAATTGCTCTTTGTTCGCAATGTCAGTACACTCATCTGCCATGTTTATGAAAAAAACGCTCTTGATAATACTGCCACTTATCTGTCAAAGGATATTCAGCACCATGATTTCCAAACACTCATTCTGGATATCACTTGACATATACTTATCGGTTTTCTTTGACATCCAAGTAACCATAGCAGGTGCATCAAAAGCACGTAGGTACAGGAGCTGAACAAAATTACTGTCACTACCGTCTCCGTGTCCACGTAAAGGCAAACCTTGGCGCGCAAGAAAATGAAGGTTCTGCAGAATTCTTCTGAACATGGCTCGGTTCTCACTCTTTTGCCGTTCGTGCTCTTTGCTGAGTTTTTCGGCCACATCACCCGTTTGCGTTGGAAGAATCTTTGCTTCGACTGCTTCCTTGTGACAACGGCTAGTCAAATGCGTCTTAAAGGCAGTGGTTGCATCCTTCCAATTGGTATAACCTTTACTTATAAAGCAGGATCACGCTTCGTGCTGGCCAGAAAGAGTTTCTCGAACTCCGCTGTGAGACAAACATGGCAAAAAACACCATCGGCAACACTATCGTAGTGAAGCCAATTGTATTGAGAGCACCATTCAGCTCGAAATGACCATTTCTCTCCCTTGGATCCAAAAGAACACAAAGGAAACTTGAAACTTTTGGGTGGATGGAACTTAGCTGGGATAACTTCAGCCATATCGCGCCCAAAAGCTGATACACTGGACAGTGGTTGTGACGTCACTATTTCAATCAAGGAAGCCATATTAGTAGGCTGCAAGATCATACCATAGACACTCTATACATGTATATACATGAAAAAAATATTGGGACAATACAAAATATTGGTCCAGCAAGTGCCGGACCTGCCGGACCAGTTCCGGCGCCCCTGGTATAAGGAATAGTGGCTATGTTAAGGCATATACACAAACATTAAGACATGTACTTGCGTACACACTGAGAGACATGTACACACATACACACACACACACACACACACACATACACACACATACACTGAGACATGTACACACGTGTACACACACATACTGAGAGTTTACTACAGGAAATTATAAAATGGAAGGCATAATGATAGCACTCACAGTGTAAGGAATAGTGGTAATGTTAAGGTATAAACACACACACATACTAACTGAAAAAAGATTGCTAATAGCAGATCAAATCCTCACGCGATCTTTCACCAGTGTGCTATAAGGCCTTTTCGGGGAATACCACCCTTCATCAGTAGCACTGGGTGACAGCCTCTGACAGCCAGGACCCAACTGAAAAGCTGAGGATAGGCTGTACTGAGGACCTATGAAAATCGCTTATTTGATCTGCTGAAAATAGCTAGTTACTATTACTGTCCTTCATAACCAGGACTAATAGAAGTTTTGCTGAACCGCCACACATACCTACGTGGCTGAAGTGTCTTTTAGTTTCCTTTGATTATAACGGCCAAGCGGCGACGGACCTCTAAGTTTTTGAACTTAGAAACGGTCCACCGCAGGGGGTTATCTGGTTATGACAATTTCCAAATTCTGTCACACACACATACTAAGACATGTACATGCGTACACACACACACACACACACAGAAACATGTACATGCACACACACACACTGGGACATGTATGTTCACGCATACACACGCACACACATTGAGACATGTACATGTGTATACACACACGCTCATGATCATAGTCTTGTATTGTGATGTGTGTTATAAGTAATAAAAATATTATTATTAAAAAATATTAACTGATATGCGCATAACCACATGCACACACACATTCATCCGCTGTGTTCTAATTCAAACATTGGTCAGCATGAATTTATATTTTTAAGTAGAAAAGTAATATAAATAAAATTGAATGTTAAAACATGAGGTTACTAACTGTTAAAGTAAATTACATGATGATGTTCGAAAAAGTACAACTGAAATAAGACAAGAACGATACAATACAAACAGTCTTACCATGTTGATCGATGATGCCGTCAAAATACAAAATAGGCGTCAGGAATCTATAAAAATGAATCAGTAATTACTCATAACAATCACACAGGGTATGCAATAGCAGATTTACCTCTTCGGGGTATCCCAAATTAAGAAAATGTTCCTTTTAGGTCTCATAGAAGTGGAAAGTGCTAACAAGTCCTTTCAGTGTATTCTAGTCAATTTAACAATTGCTCCATAGTCAGCACGCGAATAAAAATTCCCTACAAAAAAGCATAAAATTGGTTAAGAAAAGCCCAACATCATAGCAACAGTTCGTGTAACTTACAAATATTCTTTGCACAACCGAACGAACAATCTGAACTTGAACAAATCAAATCTTTTAACAATAAATATTTTTAAAAGTGTAAATAGTAGCGATTCAACTACAACGACTGACTGTAATAAGGCTATGAAAAGTATCCATATAAGAAACGTCTTCCAACATTTCACACTTGACAAATTTCCCCTTCCCTAGTCACGTGATAAAGCGATTGCGTAAGTCTAAGAATCTCACATAAGAATAAATTATGCTAAAATTCATGTAACATTATGTACTCAAACACGGAGTAATGGAATCGCTCCCTTCTTTGTTTGTGTGTATTTTCACTGTACTGGCGTAAGAGTTATTTGTATTGGTGTGAACCTCGCACTTTATTTCTAACATTATACCTAACACTTACACATTGTCATACACATACACGCATACTATGTACTATAAATGAGAATATTGTGTAAAATATACAATGTTTATACTCCACAATCACTCCATGCATGCATACAATATACTGTTGCACTAACATACCTTTATTACTGCACTAAAAATTGTACACACACAGGGTATTTATAACCGTCCGGGGATAAAATGCAAAAATGGCCATCTTGAAATAGCTTCACAAATTATCGATCGTTTCTACTTCGTTGACCAGATTTTCGCCCAGTTCGTCTTACTGGACGAAAGTTGTATATATTCCGCGCATGTTGGTACTTAATTAGCGATTGTTTCTATTGTCTGAAGGAAGATAGCCAGCTAGGAATACATAGCAGTTTTAGACAAACTTCGCCTTGGTTAGACCTTAGATCCCTCTCAATTCCCATTAAACAACACGAAAAGACAGAACAAGTGGTGAGCTATCTGAAAATCGTTCCGGGCTATAGGTTATAATCTTCCGTAAGAAAGATATAACCGAAAAACCTGATTTTTCACCCTTCAAACGGCCAAAATTTAGCATAAATGGTCCAATTGCGAAAAACTGCTTGATTGTAGCACTATGCCCGGAACGATTTTCGCAAACCGAAACATCTTAACATTCCATCGAAGTTGGATTTGGTGAGATTCGAATGCATCTGAGGTCTAACCAAGCGACTTCATCTTCGCCCTCAACAAAACTGCCATTTTCATGACGTTTCACGGATACGTAGGCAAAACATCACAAAAGTCGCCTTCTTCCCCCATTCTTTTGATACGTGAAATTTCGTACGTCATCCGATAGACGCCAAATGACGCATTAAAAACAGCCACTAATTGATGACGTAGAAAACAAGCACCACCCACAATCGGAACAAGCAACAGACGGTTATAAACACCCTGTGCATGCACACACACACACACACACACACACACACACACACACACACACACACACACACACACACACTCACACACACATGCACACAAGCACTCACATTCATGTGTAAGAATATGTAAAATCTACGATTATACTACACAATCACCCCACACATGCATATGATATACTGCTGCACTAATATAACCTTTTCTTACTGTAATATACATTGTACACACACACACACACACACACACACACAACACACACACACACAAACACACACACACACACACACACACACACACACATACATGCACACACACATACACATAGGTGCACACATACACACAGACACACACACACACACACACACACACACACACAACACACACACACACACAAACACACACACACACATACATGCACACACACATACACATAGGCGCACACATGCACACACACAGACACACACACACATGAACACACACACACACACACACAACACACACACACACACACACAAACACACACACACACACACACACACACATGTACACAAACACACACACACACACACACACACACACACACACATGTACACACACACACACACACACACACACACACACACACACACACACACACATACACTAACATATGTAAATATACAAAGTTTATACACCACCACCACCACCCCACATACTCGTGCTCTAACATACCTTTTCTTACTACGCTATGTCCATACACACACCAACAAACAAACACACACATAACACATAGAAAAGTATTCACTGCTTTGCTGGACTTTCAGAAGTCAATTTAGTTGTGTGAATTCATTTTATTATGACGTACCATTATTTTCTTTCTCTTCATCCAGGGTAGAGTTTCTAGCAAGATTGATGGTGCACGTAATCACCAGTATAGCTTGGTGCAACAGCATGTAGCTGAGTTATTAGATTGTATTACTTGTAATTGTGTATGTAGTCAGCACAAGTGCAACATTTGCATATTTCACATTTATCCACATGGCCAGATAGTCAAATTTGTCCATAAGAGCTGTTTATCAGCTATGGGCTGTACCTCAGATAATTTAGTTTTTAGGGGCTGCCTGTGGCAGCCCCTATATTGTTTTCATTTGGACTTCCGGTGTGTAACGCTCGTCCGATATATATATATATATATATATATATATATATATATAATATGGATTTGAAGAAAAGTCTTATAATAGAGAATTTATATAATAGCAATAGAGAAGTATGAATTTATACAGGAATGAATTATAGGAATTGTTTTGAAAACAATTACCAAATATGGCAATTGTTTTCAAAACAATTGTCCAGTTACAATAAACAGTATGTTCAATGAATGTTCAGCTGTGCACTTACACTCCAATGCTTTGCAAGTGATTCGAGTGCGTGGGGCGGCAGCCCCCACGAGTTTTTAACTCGAATTACTTGTTCCTATCCTAGTCTATTTCCTTTTACTACTTTCTGGGGATGTAGAATTAAATCCTGATCCCAAATGTTCATTTAACATAAAATCAAATTCATTAAACTCTAAATGTTTTTGTGTAATGGTTGTTTCCTTTATAATGCTGCTGATGTCTGCTATCGATTTTGTATTGACTCGTCTGTTTTATAAATGTAATGTGAGTCAAAATGAAAATACGCAAGACTATTTTGGTAATAATTTGACTCACAGTAAGATGGAAACTAACTTTAGAGAGTGTACAGAATTGAAATTGTATTTTCTACGAATATGTCCAAATATGACAAATATGCCGCATACTGTTGTCTTTTCAGTAGCAATAAAAAGACGTCACCGTTCTGTGTTTAATGAGCACTTATCGAAACGTTCGTTTTATTACGCACGATTATTACTATTACTGTTACTCTTAGCTGGCGATGTCGAACGTAATCCAGGACCTGTAGACAGCATGGAAGATAAACAGAAGAAAAATTGTATATCTACTGTAATGGATTGCAGTGACAGGGATAAGGAACTCAAAGAAAAAAGTAGCAATTCTCATGTAGATAGACTGGAACAATTTGCTATTAGTCAAAGGAAACATCGGGAGAAGGAGAGTATAGAACAGAGAGTATCTCGACTTAAAGTGATGAAGATTACACAGAAAAAACGCATTGAACTGGAGACTGCAGAAGAACGTGACAAGAGGCTA
>CAUJGJ010000397.1:4482500-4500000 GCA_963170055.1 Halisarca cf. caerulea
AGGATATCCTAGATCACGAATGAAACACTAGCTAAAATCGGAAAAATATTAGCAGGCTCAGTCTACTTTCTGACTTTGTACTAATCAATTGATTTCGCACGCAAGCTAGTGCCACTGTCTCTGCGTCTTAGTCGTCAAGTATGCCACTTTCGCCGCAGATATGACTATCAATGACAAGAATATATGCATAAGAACTCACCGATACTTGTTGGAACCATTTAATGAAAAATAGAACTATCCGCACAACAAATTGTCGACCAGATCGATTGTTCACGTAGTTGATAACATTGTAGGGCGCTTATTTCCAATGTACCATACGAATATGCCAATACTGATGACGTGCACCTTACGTCATCCTAAAATGGCGGATTGGAACCGTCCTGCAAATATATCGTGTTTTGGGACGTGTACCCGGGACTTTTTCCAAACAACAAAAGAATCCAACGATTTAAAATACTTTTGTCTACTTGTTTTCGCTGAGCGGGGATTATATAAGCAGGTTAGCCTAAGATATTACCATTTTAATTGTCACTTTTAGCCATTTTTACCCGCTAAAAGTACATTTTTCATTATAACTATTTCAGTTGGAGTTATATGTTCTCCGCTCAGCATCCATATCTTAAATGAACTTTACTCTTTCATCTCATACCAGTTTCATCTCTTTGGGAGACCGTCTACATGTCCCCAAAACAACGTTTAGAGAAAAAGTGTACATTTTTCAAAATCATTTTTATACTTCTGCGTATGACACATGGGCCTGTTTTGTAGTTTATTGTTTCGTTAAATAACATTAAAACACTAAACAGTTGTAAAAATTGATGTACATTGTTGTTTGAGCTGTAAAATTTGATGTATATATTACCATTTCAAGCAGCGGCCATTTTCTTCCCCAGTCGAAAAGCGCTATAATGAGCCTGTGTCGTGGGCCACCTACAGCCCTGGAAACTCGAATCACTTGGAAATCATCGTTATTGACTAAAATAATACTTCGAAGAACTCTTCTGGTCGAAAAGACTCTTCGCTGATAAAATCAGGAGGAAACAAATGAATTTTACCGAAATATAGCCGAAAGATTACGTACCGACTTCGCGTCCGCCATGTTGTTGACATATATATATATATATATATATATATATATATATATATATATATATATATAGTTATCATTCCAGACTTTCCGGACACTTCCGGTGAAAGTACAAGTAATTCGAGTTAAAAACTCGTGGGGGCTGCCGCCCCACGCACTCGAATCACTTGCAAAGCATTAAAGGGTAAGTGCACAGCTGAACATTCATAGAACATACTGTTTATTGTAACTGGACAATTGTTTTGAAAACAATTGCCATATTTGGCAATTGTTTTCAAAACAATTCCTATAACTCATTCCTGTATAAATTCATACTTCTCTATAACTATTATATAAATTCTCTATTATAAGACTTTTCTTCAAATCCATATTATATATATATATATATATATATATATATATATATATCGGACGAGCGTTACACACCGGAAGTCCAAATGAAAACAATATAGGGCCACCGGAAGGCGGCCCAAAAATCAAAAGAATGTCGTTTTGACTTTCCACAACCTCTATCATCCACTACTTGTCTCAAGAATAATGAAGATGTAGGCAACAAGTCCCGCTTCTATATATTTTCAGGAGAACCGATGGTGAAGATAATGTCAACCCGTACAATGCTCCATTACTTTTAGCATGGCAGGCCAACATGAATATACAGTTGATTGGATCGGTTTATGGGACAGCATTTTACATATGTTCATACATGTGCAAAGGTGAGAGCGAAGAGGTGAAGAAGGCTATCAGTGATTCCCTTCAATCACTAGCACCGAATGCTTCACTTCAAAAACGACTATCCAAAATGGGAAACACTATGCTTTCACATAGGCAGCTAAGTGGCCAAGAAGCAGCCTATCGGTTGTGCCACTTACCACTAAAGGATTCGTCGTGTAAAGTTGTCTTTGTCAACACTGTTCCTCCCGAAAAGAGAACAAGGATTCTCAAGAGTCGGTCCGAGTTACTTGAGCTGGATGACATGGATACAAATCTTTTTCAACCTGGACTATTTGACAGATATGCTGCAAGACCACAGGAAGATGAATTTGAGAAGATGACGTTGGCTCACTTTTCCATATGGTATGATAGTGTATATAGGGATGACACACCAAAGGGCAGCAGTGGGCATCACATTCAGCCTCGATTCCAATTGCAAGGCAATCTGGGATGGATCAAACTTCGTACAAAGTAAGCGTGCCTTCGAACACCCATTATGACACCACGAAGTCACGGTGACGAGTATTATTATTCACTGTTGCTGTTGTACATTCCGTGGAGACGTGAGAAGGAGGACTTACTTCTAAAACACGACAACGCATTGTCAACTTTTTTTGCTCGTGAAACGGAGATGAAAGTGCTGAATTGTGAACACCATACTTTTGCAGAAGAAATACAAAGAGCAGTGCAGCAATTGCAAGCAGTTTCTGATGGCGCATACATGGATTTGGTTGCACCAAATGTTCAACATGGTGAATGGTAAGATGTTACTCATGTACCAGAGGAGCTGGACCACAACGCTGAAAATTTTGTCCAAGATGAACAGGTGGATGTAGATGCTCTTCCCACAGTAGCAGACGACGATAATGCCAATGGAGCCCTCACACGCATGCGTCTCACTGATAAGGCCTTCACAGAATTGGTATGCAATTTGAATGCAAAACAGAGAGAAGCATTTGACATGGTAGTACAGTACACTAGCTCGTTACACAAATTTTATGTCGGACAGGAGGCCCATCCCAAGCCCATCCGCATCTTCATAACTGGTGGTGCAGGAACGGGATAGTCTTACGTGATTTGTGCCATCAGAGAACATATTGAGAGGTCAGTGCAAGGGAGTGATGAAGTGCATGGATGCATGGTCATGGCACCAACGGGTGTAGCTGCATTCAATGTGGATGGCCTAACAATTCACAGAGCACTTAATCTTCAAGTTGAGCATAGAAGGTCTGCCTACCATTTAAAGTTAACAGCTGTAGCAATTTGAGAGCTGAGGATGCTGTGGAGAGGCATACATACCATCATCATTGATGAAATTAGCATGGTATCTTACGAAGTTCTCCAGTCTGTCCACTATCGACTGTGTGAGATATTTGCCAATGATGACATCTTTGGAGGACTGAATGTGAGTGCAGTTGGTGACTTTTATCAGCTCTCACCTGTCAATGGATACTTTGTGTTTAGTGTGACAAAACTGCAGTCGAAACGGTTGGCATCTCACCTTTGGAAGGACTGCTTTCAAATAGTAGAATTAACTGAAAATGTGAGACAACAAAAGGATTTGTCCTTTTCAGACCTGTTGAATCGTGTTCGAGTAGGAAAGCAAACGGAACAGGATATTAAGTTGCTGGAAAGTCGCATGGTGGTAGGAAACAACATTGATCTTTCAAAGCCACCATTTGAAAAGGCTCCAAGGTTGTTTCCTCGTGTTGCAGATTGCAATGCATTTAATGAAGGAGAATTGATGAAACTCTCTTCTACTACCCCAATTTTTGAATTTGAAGCCGATCATGTGCTTTTAGAAAACAGAAGATCGACTTATGGAGCAGTCTCGTACGAGAAAGTTACTGAAGAATTAATTCCAGAGGATGACAAGGAATGTGGAGGGTTAGGGTTAGGCTAAAGATGGCACTAGGAGCTGAAGTTATGCTACGACGTAACATCAAGTGTGGAGATGGACTAGTGAATGGAGCCCAAGGAGTAATTGTGGGATTCAAGTGGGGTGGAAAACAGAGTATACAGCCCTCACATGGAGCCTTACCTGAGATTGTATATGTGGCAGTCGCGAGTAGAAATTAGGAATTAGGTACGTTGTGTAATGTTGAGAAAATGAGTTTCGAATTTCCCTCGCTTTTCTTTAGCCTCTTACTGAAGATATCTAAATGATCTGGGCCTCTATTTGAAGCCTGGAACACATAGTTTCGTACTGCTACTTGCACTAACCTTGCTAGCCATTTCAGAAGTACGAACGAAGGGGTTATTTCTTGTTCGACAGTGCGCAAAGGAACGTTTCGTCACTAAAATCTGCTAAATGACGCAAGTTTGACACTCAAAGTGAACTTTCCTCTTCTTCTCCACCTACATCTATTCGAAGTTGTTAGGTATCTCTGCGAGCACTTCAAAACGAGTTGTTCGAAGAAAACCTTGTCACAGTGAGCTTAGCCGATTTCTGGTAGCTTAGTCGTGTTGTAGTCAAAGTTATTGCATTCTGGCCATGATCGCGAGCAGAAGAGGACCTTCTTGTGCACCATTTACACGAAATTTGGTGGGGTTTGGTACTCAAACTTTCAGGACTACTATTTCATATGTCAAAGAACGTTTTTCTGCAAAAACGTGAATTTTCATGTCCCATACCTAATTCCTAATATCTACTTGCGACTGCCACATATGTAAAGTTTCACGATCCAAGAGTTGGACAGTTTACCAAAATCTGCATCCCCAATGGACACCAGGAGGCAGTGGCCATTGAACCCATGTCGGTGCGATTCTATGGACGGCAAGGCACTGTTCTACAGCGGACTCAGATATCCTTGATTTTGTGTTGGGCTGCCACTTTACACAAGGTGCAAGGTCTGTCACTTGATTCTGCTGTGTTGGACCTCGGAGAGAAAGCGTTTGAGGCCAGAATGTCTTATGTGGCATTAAGGCGGGTGAGGACATTAAATGGCATAGTACTGGTGAAATTTGAACCCAAGAAGCTTTATGCCAACAAAAGTGTGGACAAGGAAGTGGAGCGTTTGAGAAGTACACAGCATGCCGTTGCTTGTAGTCAGCCAAGTCAAGACAATTCAGAGGTGCTGCCAGTGGATTTGTCAAAGTCTCAGGAGGATGAACCACCCACTTCTCTTCAAGATATAAGCATGATGGAAACAGATTTGGATGACTTTTTGAGGGACGTCTTGAGGAAATGAAGAAAGGTGTACCAGTAGTACAATTATCAAGTCAAGAAATGCACACAACATGTACAAAGGAGGTGAAAGAATTTATGCACAACATTGAGGACATTCTCAGAAGTAAAAAGAGAGAGTCAATGAAAGCATTAAAGGAATTGATGGAAGCTATCAAGGTTACTATTGAAACTTTAATAAATGAGGTTAACAAACAGGAAAATGACATTTTTAATGTGGAAACTCATGTGGTGGACATGTCTGTACAAGAGAAACGTTTGTCCTCATTTACATCACAATATGTTCCAGTGAGGACCACGGGTGATGGGAACTGTATGTACAATACCATCTCCATTGCACTGCATGGCACAGAAGAGTATGCAGGACATCTGAGAGCAATCACTTTGTACAGCTTATTAGAAAATGAGGAGCATATGTTTGAGGTGATGAAGCCTAGTACACAACTATTATTACATAATGTGGATCGAAATGAAGAAAATATTACAGCAATTACAGAAAGGGAATGGAGCAAACTTTTGCAAGAAGCAGCTCAAGACCAATGCTGGGGAAATCATTTCCATTTGCATGCCTTGTGTCTTATGTTAAAGAGACCAATATACATGTATGGCTATATGCGACACAGAAGTGTAGGAGAACTTGGCAGAGTGGATGTAAGCAGTTCACCTGTGGAGATTGAACGATTGTTTCAACAGAAAGACAGGAGAATGAACAATCACATCAAGTACTTGCCTTTGGTTGAAGAATACCCCGCCATCAGAGGGTTTTTCGACTCTTCTCATTTCACAGCATTATTGCCAACTATGTCCACATCTCACTTCTATTTCGAACCCTTTGTATCATTTAGGTCTCACTGGGTCTGTGAAATGTAATTGTATTGAGGACTTTGTTTTTGCACATGTAATTATATTTTGTCATTATTTACAACTTTTTCTTTCATCTCATGTTTCCAAGGGACATCAAAATTTGATTTGTTCCTCATATGACGCTTCATACCTAAAATCATATAGGGGCCAGATGGTGTATGCCCCCTATATTATATCAGTTATGAAGACAATCAATAAAATTTTCTTTTTGTAGTTAACAAGTGATTCGAATTAAAAAAATCGTGGGCCACCTACGGCCCTGGAAACTCGAATCACTTGGAAATCATCCTCACGGAATTGAAAGATCCTGGGCCTGAGATATAATGCATGGCTTTGTGTAGACTAAATATTTTATGATAAAATGTGTGCGTGTGTGTGTATGTGCCTGTGTGTGTGTGTGTGTGTGTGTACACAGTGTGTGTGTGTGTGTTTACACAGTGTGTGTGTGTGTGTGTGTGTGTGTGTGTGTGTGTGTGTGTGTACCAGTTTCTGGAATTATTGTGTTCTATTGTGCTTCTTCACATGAAGACTAAATTAAATCCCAAATGGAAAGGATGGTGAGTTTGATAGCATTATTGTGCTTGTGAATCAATGCATTCATTCAGGTATGTGTGCAGGGCCGTAGCAGCCTATTCGGCAGGTCAGGCAAGTGCCGGACCAATGTTTTGGGAAAGCTTGTCTTTAAAATAATTGTAAACAGACTTTTGTAGGTAAAGCATGAAAACTGGATTATATTTTGCATGACATATAGCATACAATAAATAATCTATGGTGATTTCACCCACGGCCTGGCTTTGTTTTATAAATTTCTGGGTTTGTCAGCGAATTCGTCCACTTCTTGCAAGCTAGTGCTGTGCGCTGAGTCGCCATTTAAAAAAACGTTGGTCTATTCAATGACTATGGCTATGATGCAAATGACTAGGTTATTTCCGTTTCATAATCGAAAATGGCTGAAATGTCGTCGTCGTCATCGAAAGAATCTATTCCAGCGCAATTTCATCCTCCCAAGTCCTTCAGCTTTCCCAAAAGGGCCTTCGGCAGTAAAGGAGAAAAGAGAAGTTTTCGTGCAGAGTGGTGCGAAGAATTCAAATGGTTGCACTATGACGTTAATGCCGACTCAGCATTTTGCTACCTCTGTATGAAATGCCAGCGTGAAAATAAGTTTCTTGCAAGCACCAAGCGAGATCCTGCCTTCATATCGAGAGGCTTCACCTATTGGAAGGAAGGTACATCTGCATTCAAGAAGCACACTGCTACAGAGTGTCACCGCGAGGCTATAGATGCTCTCATTGTTCTTCCATGGTGCACCCAAGATGTCATGGAAATGCAAATTGCAGAACTTGCAGCTGAGAAGGCTAAGAATCGAAAAACGTTTATGCTAGTGCTCAACAACATTCGGTTTCTGGCAAGACAAGGATTGGCTCTGAGAGGAGATGGTGATGAGGGAAACAGCAATTTTATTCAATTGCTTCACCTACGTTGCCAAGAGAGTACCAGTGTTGATGTGGACAAATGGTTGGCCAGACGACTCAATAAGTACACATCACCTGAGATACAAAACGAGTGCCTACAATTGCTGGCTCTCCACATACTCCGCAATGTCAGCTCCCTTATAGCTAGAAGTTCCTGCTATAGTATAATGGCAGATGAATGTACCGATTGTTCCAACCAAGAGCAGTTCACTATTAACATCCGATGGGTAGATGAGGAGCTTAAGGAGCATGAAAATTTCATTGGTCTTTACCAAGTTGACACAATTGATGCCAAGTCTTTGTTTTCATCTATTAAAGATGTTCTCCTTTGAATGAATGTCAAGCTGTCTCATTGCCGTGGCCAATGTTACGATGGAGCAGCTAACATGAGTGGGGCTCGTCACGGAGTGGCTACCAAAATATTGGAGGAAGAAAGCCGTGCTGTCTAGACCCATTGCTATGCACATTCCCTGAATCTTGCTGTTTCTGACACAGTCAAGAAGTCCAAGATTTGCAGAGATGCTCTCGACACTGCCTTTGAGATTACTCGTCTCATTAAGTTCTCTCCAAAAAGAGATGTTGCTTTTAAAAAGATTCGTTCTGGTCAAGATGAGGAAACCTGTAGTCCAGTTGGTATTCGTGCATTCTGCTCAACTCAGTGGACTGTCCGTGGTGACTCTTTGGAAAGCATCCTTCTCAATTACCAGGCATTACTGGAACTGTGGGATGAATGCCTAGAGTCTTCTGCTTGGCTAGATCCAGACGTGAAAGCTCGTATTATTGGTGTCAAAACAGTAATGACAGAGTTTAGGTTCTTGATTGGTCTTAAAATGACTGGGACTGTGTTTAAAATCACAGACAACCTGAGCCGAACACTACAAAAGATCACTATCTCAGCAGCTGAGGGTCAACATCTAGCTTCTTTGACAGCGGATACTTTAAAGGGAATGAGAACAGTTCAATCCTGGGATGCTTTCTATGCACTGTACAGTCCCTCCAAGAGAAGCTTGGTATCAGTGAAGCTGTTCTTCCTCGAAAACGAAAAGCTCCCCAACGATACAGCGAGACCTGCAAAGGATCAGATGGATATCATAGCGAGACACCAGAGGATATGTATCGTGTAGCATATTTCAAGGCCATTGACTTGGCCATTACCACTATTCAGGATCAATTTGATCAGCCAGGGTATGCTAAGTATCGCAACCTGGAAGACTTATTGCTTAAGGCTGCTCACAGGGAGGAATATGGTGATGAACTGCAGCAAGTTTGTGCACTCTACGAAGAGTTGGATATTAGCAGTCTGAAGGTGCAACTGACAACCTTGGCTACCCACTTTGCCAGCAAGTCGCATACACCTACTTTTCGAGAAATTCTTGACTAACTACGCAGCCTGTCTTCAGATGCCAAGAGTTTCTTGAAAGAAGTTAGCAGTGTCATTTCTCTAATCCTGGTCATGCCAGCAACGAATGCTACAAGTGAACGCTCGTTCTCCACAATGAGATGTATTAAATGGTACTTGAGAAGCACCATGAAGCAGTGTCGCCTCAATCACACAATGGTCCTGAACATTTACAAGGAGCAGCTGGACAACCTTGATATGGTGGCTGTTGCGAATGAGTTTGTTAGCAAGAATGAGCACCGTAACCAATTCTTTGGGAAGTTTGTGTAACTGCCTTAAAGTTTTAGGTTAGTCAATTTACATGACTTTTTATTGTTGTCTTCAGGCTGTTTGTAATAGCTCTGTACATGCGTACTTTTGGGTTATAGTTTGTCAACATGACTTAACTATTCTTTCTATTATACAGCTCTTTCATATTATTCTTATTATTCTGTATGGCTGTGAAAACAATAGCAGTGTGCATTACATATACATTATCGTGTACAACAGAAAATCGCTGGGCTATACATATGATACTAAATCATAAATAATTTTGCCTGACCAACTGCCATGACCTTGCTACGGGCCTGCAATAGAGGGTACACGGGGTCACTTAAAATGAACACTGGGGTGGCATCGTCATCATCCACAATGCGCTTAGGACATCTTGGAATATCTCCCTTCTTCAATTTTTCATTCAAGACAGAATTTGTAAATATTCGTGCATCATGGACACTGTCCGGCCATTTTACAACTACATCCATAAATTGCTAGTTGTAGTTACAGCATGCCTGGACATTTAATGAAAACCTGCTCTTCCGATTTACATAGTCGGTGGCATTGTTACTGGGCTGTTTAATGTCAATGTGGGTTCCATCAACAGCTCCCAAACACTGAGGAAAGTTAAAGCGTGCCAAAAAATTTTGTTTTTCCCTGTACTTCTGCTTCAGTGGTTGGGAGCCGAATGTACAATGGTCCCAAGTGTTTGGTTATGGCCCAGCAAACTCGGCGAACAATGATGGATACAGAACAACGAGACAAACCAAAAGCATTCACCGTTTTTCTCATTTGTCCGTCATCAGCCAGGTAATCTTGTCTGTTGACTTCAATGGGGCTCCGCATCCTCGTTTGCTGACGCACAATATGAGCTTCCAATTTATCACAAAGGATATAGAAACTCTCTCTTGACATCCTAAAATTCTCTCTCCATTCCTCCGGAAGCACGCTGTTTGATACAAAGCTGTCCCATCAAGCACGAGTCCTTCCCGGGCACACCCAATATCTTCTTCGTCACACTCCACGGAATCAAGGTCTTCGAATCGCCAACTGATTCGATGTGCGGATGCACTCCAAGTATAGCATTCTCAGTCTGAAATATTCGACTTCCCGACACCTCTGTAATCTGACATTCTCTCCAATCCGACTGTCTAATGGAGTACAGTCACCACATTATAGTATGGTAAGCGGCCCTCCATAATTCGACAACCTCCTAATCCGACATTATTCTCAGGTCCCATTGAGTGTCAGATCAGAGAGGTTTCACTGTACGCATGTGGAACATGTCCGTTAGCACTTCAATGGCTTCATGGCAGATTTTTTCACAGGTCGATTTGACCTCTTTTCTCTCTCTACAGGTCCAGTGTATCTTCACAGAACTTTTACAGCTATGTAGTCTGTTTCATTGGCTTTAATATGATACCAAATGTGACACAATAAACCCAGTTTTGACAGCGCTAGAGGCGATTTCCTTCGCCTTACAAAACGGTAAAGATTCGCCAAGCGGCAAGGCAGTAAAGGCCTTATAGACTCAGAGACGGGTATGAGCGTTCTCCACATAAATATCTAAAACTTCCATGTGTGCAGAAGTTTATAAACCAAGTAGTTTTAAAGAAAATCAGCAAAAATACAAAAATGTCACAATCAACACTCACCTTTTAGCTTATAACTCTAGAACAGAACTGAGTACCGAAAATTGCACTCATAGAAAAGTTGAGCAATATACTTGTCTTTCGAACAAACGAGAAGGGATTGTCATGCAAGGTCTCTGTCGTCGCCGCTTGAACATGGCATGTTTCACTTGATAAAAAGTGTTCGGTGGCCATTTTATCACATGACTCTCACATGATAGGAACCTCCTGCATGTTACGCCGCCAAACGAGAACAGCCCCAATTTTGTGACGTAGTACATTACGTCACTGCCGGACAGTGCTGTAGGGGTTTCCGTATACTTTGCCCTTCCACCCAAGTGTGATTGTTGTTTTGCTTGCAATGCCGTTCACTGATAAAGTTGGAAACATCTTCAACTGTGGTTTTTGCCGCACCCTAGTCTACGAGCACTGCACGAAGATCACAGAGGGCCACAATTCTGCTGGAAAAGTGGAAGATGCTTCAGCGACCAAGAAAGCCGTGACCAAGAAATCCAGTAAGCCTGTTCTGAGTTTCACTGAAATGTTCAAACAGCGATTTTCGGGCCCTAGGTTCGTTGTTGGAAACAATTATTTTGAACCAGGCAACCTCCGAGGTTCGCTGTTTGAACGTCATGTGGGAGTTGTGATAAAGTCGTTTTGGCAGAAATTTTTCCCAACGACTGAGGCTGGTTTACGTGAGAAGTATTTGGCCACTTTTTCCTCTAGCAATTGGGATAAGCTAACGTCAGCTGAAAAGGCTGCCCATTCCCGGTCTAACTGTGAAGCTTGTGCCCAAAACTTTCTGCGTGAGCAGAAATCTTTTCCATTGAAGCCGACTTTTTTTCTGCCTGAAAAAGTTTCTGCAAAATCGTTTATTGAAAACGACTATAAGGCCTTCAATAATCTTTGTGAACAGAAGACAGGGCAGCCTTTTGCAGATCTGGCAAACAAGTATCCTCAAAGGCTTGGCCTCAGGGATACTGATGCAGAACTGAAATCGACTGAAAAATCAGTTCTGCATGAAAGTGTGAAACAGTGTGATGCCTCCATTCTAAAAAGTTCATTGGTGGCAGCTTATACACATGATGTGAGTCTCAACAAAATGGACAAGATTAGGAAGGTTCAGTATTTCAATCCACCCAAGCCGGCAGATTCTCCTAAGACTAGGTTTGCCGTGAAGCCGAGCGAGTGTAGTAGGTATGATGAACTTGTAGCTAGGCTCAAAAGTTGGGATAGCTCTTGTCCATTTGTTGCCACTTGAGTACCTGATGAATTTGGTATCAAAGGTACTGACAGAGGTCATAAGGTAAAACTTCTGGCCCTTCAAGTAAATCCTGCAATACCAACACTATAGTACTGATGTCACATCCAATATCTCATCCGCTGCCAAAATTAACACTGCTTCAAACTCATAATTTTCCTCTTCATTTTCGTATACTTCTGTACTTATAGTCCATTTTCATTTGATTTAGTATTGATCTATGTATTGTATTATATTATTATTATTCATATTATAACAATTCACAAAATATATGATGCAAGTACAAATGATGTATAAATTATACACAAATAAGTACAACTACAACAGTGACAGTAAAAATGTGCATGACTGTACAAATTTACAGTAAGAGCACGAGTATATAATAATTATAAATGAATATAATGTATAGTATATATGATATAAAAATGTATAGTATGATATAAAAACAAGCTGCATATAAAATAGCACTTGACAAGTACAATATATAGTCCTGTAAAAGAGGAAAAAGAGCAACAATGAATTTACATGTAGTGGCCCGTATGTATCTAACTCTAACTACATCCACAACTCAAGGATCCAACTACATCCACAACTCATTGACAAGGATCCAACTACATGCACAACTCAAGGATCCAACTACATGTACAACTCAAGGATCCAACTACATGCACAACTCAAGGATCCAACTACATCCACAACTCATTGACAAGGATCCAACTACATCCACAACTCAACTAGGATCCAACTACATCCACAACTCATTGACAAGGATCTAACTACATCCACAACTCAACTAGGATCCAACTACATCCACAACTCATTGACAAGGATCCAACTACATCCACAACTCAAGGATCCAACTACATGCACAACTCAACTAGGATCCAACTACATCCACAACTCATTGACAAGGATCCAACTACATGCACAACTCAAGGATCCAACTACACCCACAACTCAACTAGGATCCAACTACATCCACAACTCAAGGATCCAACTACATGCACAACTCAAGGATCCAACTACACCCACAACTCATTGACAAGGATCCAACTACATCCACAACTCAAGGATCCAACTACATGCACAACTCAAGGATCCAACAACATGCACAACTCAAGGATCCAACTACACCCACAACTCATTGACAAGGATCCAACTACATCCACAACTCAAGGATCCAACTACACCCACAACTCAAGGATCCAACTACATCCAAAACTCAAGGATTCAACTACAAGCACAACTCAAGGATCCAACTACATGTACAACTCAAGGATCCAGCAGGATAAGTCAAGTATCCACCAGGATAAAATATTTAACCAATGAAATTGCAAGTTAAGTAGCCAATGAGATTGCTAGAAGCACATTCCACACCTAGACCTGGTGGGTATTTAATTAGCAAACATAGCCAATGTAATCATCCTTACCTGGACCAGAGACAAGATGTCATTCAACTTCTACGGAAGCGTGAACATGTATTTCACGGATGCTCCAAAGTTTCCATCGTCATCCGGCTCCTCAAGATCTTCGTCGTCTTCCTCCTCTGCCCCCTTGAAAAGGCCCCGAGAAGAGAACGGCACAGGTAAGGTTGCTCTAACAAATGACGGCTGAAATTCCAAATGATAATTGATTCTTCTCCGTAGACTCGCCAAAGAAGATGGGTAAGAGGCTATGCTACTGGCAGAACAGGTGCTGGAATGCTAGGAAGAATCTCTGCCCCTACGTGCATGTTCCGAAGGAGGTCCTAAAGAACCACAGAAGAGTCCGTGGCTTGTGTTACGGGTGGCCGGACTGTAAGAAAGAAAACTGTAAATTCATCCACTGGCCGCCTAGGGAAGGCAAAGAAGAGGAGAAAGAAGAAGAAGTAAAAGAAGCTGAGTAGTCGGCCGGTAATCCTCCCAAAACGTTTTTTCTTAAAACCACCAAATCACTCAAGATTCACCAACGTGCTCCACGTGATCAGCCTGGTTTCGTATTTTGATCCGTATTTGTGACGTCGTTCAACTTTTTTCAGATGGTCACGGACTAGTCACATGACATCGAGTCGGAAGCCAGCTAAAGTCGCGAAATTCTTTGTACCAGGCGCCTGCACTGAAAATCATAGGTTTATGGACATGTTCCACATGCGTACAGTGACACGTCTCTAATCCGACACAGTGAAACCTCTCTAATCCGACACTCAATGGGACAGTCAGATTGGAGAGAATGTCAGATTACAGAGGTGTCGGATTAGAGAGGTTTCACTGTACTAAAATTTTAGTGCACGTATCCATACATAATAAAATATATATTTATGATGTTCATGCTTACGTATTAAATTTGTGTATGTATATAATATGAATGCACATACATGCAAAGTGTATGCTGCTATTAATTACATAATATATATGTATATTATATATGTATATATATATATATATATATATATATATATATATATATATATATATATATATATATGTAGTATTGCCTCACAACGAACAATGCAACAGCTGCAATCCAATTCAATTCAAAAGATTCAAAGATGAAGCCTGCTGAGAGGCAGATCTCTTTTGACTAGGCTGTAAAGGTTTGGGACAGGTCAGATCGGCAGCAAGATTCGATGTGCAAAATTGTCAAATTTTCACAAACAAGTACCACTGCCTTTCAAGATTTAATCCAGATGGCTTGATTTCATCAGGAAATGCAGTGGAAGGAATAGAGGAGACAGAAAAACGAATCATTTTAAATTCTTCAGTAGGACTGGTGGAGAACTTCCTTAGCTGGACTACACCAGGTAAGCGTAAGTCAAACACGAATACATGGTAGGATGTGATAGCTGGAATGTTGATAAAAAATCTCTGCAAGAAAGATGTCCAATCGTAAAAATGAACTAACTGCTCTCCTTCTACAATTCGGATTAACTGCACACGGTTTGCCCCAGAATGTGAAGAATTGATAACCACATCACGAAGGCATCCTATGGTTTCAACTCGGGTGTGACGATAGAGACGTTTGATTAATCCAAAGTGACGGTCAGGAGCAAACTTTGTGTGACCTGATATCATAAAAGAGATTGTAATGGACTCGTGACGCTGAGTGAGTGTCCTCCATGCTAGATACTGCATTATGGCATTGTTTTTGTTTTGTCCAATACAATTATCAGCATGGAGGAAGATGGTAGCACTCTTGCAGGGAGTCTTGGTCTCAAGGAAGTGGTGGATGAGGCTGATGGTGGTGTTTGCTCCTTTGCCAATGGTGTCGGCTTCATCGATGAGATAGTTGGTTTGAATCCCAAGGGCTTCACAGCTAACTCCAAAAAGCTGGCACTTGCGGGCTGTGAGAAAATAGGCTGGGCCAGGTTGGAGAGGGTTTGATGGAAAGTGGAGCTGCTGGGCAAAGTCGAAAGAATAGTGCATATCAACCAGAGATTCCTCCTTAGCACACTGATAGGCTTCCCTACAGTGAGAAATCTGCTGGTTGTATGCTGCCCTCTCTGTCTTGGCAAGATTCAGGTGGTCAGAGTATACGGTCAATCGTCTCTCCTTCTCCTCAGCTGTTAGGTGGCCACTGTTGCGAAGAGAAATTGAAAACTTCTGGCAGTCTAGGCAGAGATCACTGGCTGGCTTCATGGTTGCTACATAAGAACGAGTTTCCCTCCAGACCTGATGGAACTTGCTCTTTCCGACAGGAACATGACCACTACCAGAATACGATGCCATGTACATCTGGTAAACCTTGGCCTTGGTCATGTCTGTCGGAAGGAGAAGTACTTTGTCATCACGGTGGTTGGGAAGACGTCCTGGTAGGGGCATTGAATGGCCTTCAGCAATATTGTCAATAAACTTGACAATGTCCTCAATCTGTGATGGGGAGCAGGCATTTGGTGGAAGTCGCTTTGTGTTGCCGTGTATCCTACCAACTAATCCCTGGGTGTCAAAGTGCTGGCAAAGGTTCAAGAAGCGATGCCGGGAAATAGCATGCAGAAAGAGGAATGATGTTTGACAGATTTTGAGACTGCGGAAAAGGAACATGGTGTGAGGCCTGAAGTTCTCTGGGTTGCCTCGATACGAGGATGGAATACAATCTCTGTGACTCCTGGTAGCCGACAGTTGTACGAGTATAGCTAAGTCTAACTGG
This sequence comes from Halisarca cf. caerulea, assembly GCA_963170055.1. Lineage (NCBI taxonomy): Eukaryota > Metazoa > Porifera > Demospongiae > Chondrillida > Halisarcidae > Halisarca > Halisarca cf. caerulea. The sequence goes on from CAUJGJ010000397.1 coordinate 4,498,490, forward strand.
TCTTTGGACATCTGGAGGGAATCATTTCTTGAGGCTGAAATCACAGACCTGCTGAGCTGCTGACTGCAAGGTTGCTTATAAGGCCCACTTGAACATCCACATGATCTTCGAATAAAACGCTCCACTTCTTCTGTTTCCACACTGTCTTCATTGCTTCCTTGTATTGGGACACTGACATCGCTAACAGTATTCCCTTCTTCTGGTGGCCTGTCGGCAAGAAAACTTTCTTCTACGTCTTCAAATTCTTTCTCCAAAGCTTCGATCATTTGCGATAGGGATAAGGTACTCATTTTGGGCCGTAACTCAGGTTACGAACGGCGTACGAACTTCGAACAAACACGAAAACGAAGGGAAAGAGCTACTCTATCTACTACGTACTACGAACTTGTGGTCGCTAACAGCACAAGCGTGTCGTTTACAACTAATCGTTGCGCATAAGCCGTAAATCCGTTTTATGCGCGTACTGTAAAATTTGTGAGCTACACGAAGTGACGTTTTCCCGTGGACTGTCACATATATATATGCAGTTAACAGCACACTCAATACACAAGATTCCAGAACTGGAAGTATAAGAAATCAATAGCAATAATAATTATTCACTTAATGATAAGGTCATGAACTCAACATGATAGTGAACACCACATTCGCCCTGCCTAGCTAAAACTTATCCCTGAGTTATATCTGTTTGGTGGTTGTCGCCTGCGCTGGGGATACCATCGAGGAATGGTTGGAACAGGTTCTTCCTCCACCTCATAATGGTCAACTGTCGTTGGAGTCCAGCAGGACCTGTCGGTGAATGATGGAACATGTGAAGGGTCAGTTGCTGCAGGATGCTGTCTTCGCTGGAGTCGATTTACGTGAACCACTTTATTCTGCTTGCCGTTGCTGATGTCATAAGTTACTGGTCCTTTCACTTTGACAATTCTCCACCCCCCCTCCCATCTTGGTGACAACTTCCCTCCTGTGGAATTCGATAGCCACACAGTGTCACCTGGCTGAAATCTACGAGACCTGGTGTGACGGTCAAATGACATTTTCTGTTGGTGAGCCGACAGTGCTTGCTGTGCTTCAACAAAATCTCATAGCTCAGCCAGGTGAGCCTGCAGCTTGTGAGGATATGATCCAGCATCAAATGCTGTGACAGAAGGAAAGTCTGCAATGTGCGGGCTGCGTCCAAACATCATCTCAAATGGAGAAACACCTGTGGTGCTATGTACTGCTGTCCGATAAGCAAACAACAGCAAGGGCAACAATGCCTCCAAGTCAGCACGATCCTTAAGGTATGTCCAAAACATCTGCAGCAAGGTTCGGTTGAAGCGCTCAACCATTCCATCGCCCTCTGGATGGTATGCTGTGGTGTGTGATTTTGCAATGCCAAAGGCATTGAGAATTTTTTGCATGATGGTGGACTCAAAATTCCGTCCTTGGTCAGAGTGGAGAATTTGAGGCATTCCAAATGTGGAAAATACCTTGACAAGGTGCTTAGAAATCCTTTCAGCAATCTGGTCAGG